>CM031234.1:310737037-311342037 GCA_018340775.1 Taxus wallichiana var. yunnanensis | reverse complement strand
ACAATGTGTTTTTTCCTTGAGTTTTCATATCTTGGTGCTCTTCTAAAGAAAGAAGAAGAAATCTATATTGTAGATTATCAAATCTCCTACATACAAAAGTCGAGATCTTTAGAAATCATAACCCAACAAACACAATCATCAAACTATTTTGAATCGTCTATCACATATAAGAAGTGTCAATACTGTAAACACTATAGAGAATAATTGTAATGCTTTGAACCGGTGTAATCACTTTTGAACACATGTTTCCATTTGCTAAATCTTGGTGATTATCATTTGAGTATCACCACATTTTATAATAAAATAGATAGCCTTTAAATATTTGTTTTAATATTCTCCTCTAATTTTAAAATTAACCAAAATTATATTATTATTTTACATATATTATTTAACCTAATAGAATATTTATATGCCCCCACACACATATATATATATAATTAATTCATATTTAGTTTAGTAAAAATAATTAAATTTATTGTGTTGCATATATGTGTGATCCTTTCATTTATATTGGTCTCTCCACCATTAAAAAAAAGGCACATGGGCTTAAGATTCCCTTGATCGTATGTGTGGAATGAAAGGTTTTGGTGGGGGAGGTGTTTTGTTGTCGAGTTTTTGTATTTAATGTGATGTCTACACAATTGAAACAATAAATGTTTTTCTCTTATAAATAATCCTTAGACTTAAAAAAATGAAATTAATTATTATTATTTTAATGTTTTATTTATTTATTTTAAGTCTTTTAAAATGACTACCATAATGACGTTTTCATTTTTAACGAGCCACGCAAAGGCTTCTTCCACCAAACTAAAGAATTAGCAATTGTTTTAAGGGTGTAAAGTAATAAATTATTATATAATGAAGAAAGTGTTGGGTTATTATTTTTATCACTTATTTATGATTAAAAATTGTTAATATAAATTTATTTTATTATTTTATAAATGTTATGTTAAATTTAGCGTACATAATTATTTGATAGTATATTTAGAAAATAAATATAGGTAAATATTTTACTTACTTCATAAGATTAAGTGTCTATATTATAAAGTTTTGATATAATAAATAGAATATTCATGATAAAATAAAGATTTTGATTGATATGATGGATTTAGCATATAATAATAGTAATAATAAAGATGTTGGTATGGGATTAATTATTTATCGCACGACATTAATTTATTTGTGTGTTTATATCATAAAGTTTTGTCAATAGAATATTTCATAATAACTTTTAAGGAAAATTCTTGTTTTCCCGATATCAAGATTTAGAATCATTAAGACATAAATATACTAACATATGATTAGTAGATATACGCTGCAATAATAATCATAAAATAAGGGGACTCGGTTAAAACACAAGCATCATAAGCATTTGTTAGTAGGGGGATGCCGAATGTAATCTACTACTTTAAGTTTGTTGCCCACTAACTTCGTTCTTGATAAACAAAGCTTTTGGAACGTATATTGTAGTAAAAACCTACAACTTAATATAAATATCGAAAAATATATTTAAGAAAGTATTATATCTATTATTATATATATATATATATATATATATATATATATATAAAGAAGACAACAAAAAAGAAGTCAGGTTGGTATACATAACTCTAAAAACACAGAGCATGAGCTAGAAAGAACATTAGGTAAGCACGACAAACCAACATAACTAGATGAAAAAGAAGTTAAAAGCTTATTTGAAGAATGTAGTGTAAGCTTATTCTTTTCAAAATGGTGACTTTTGATGCTCAATTATAGAGATTTTAACAATCCCAATCGTAACAATTTCCACCTCTTGAGTTTTGATAATAGTTTTTACTTGAGTCATAGTCACATATTCCTCCCAAAAAAATTGAGGCAGAGCGACAATTTCTTTCGGAAATATTAAGGTTTCTAATTCCTTTACTACGTAAAAATATCAATAAAAACGTTGAAATTAACCCTCAATTTCAAATATCCAAAAATAAATAAATAATTTTATTAAAAAAAACCTAAGATTAGGAATTTTCAAGTGTCTTCTTACGACATATGAGAAACAAGGGGAATATACCGTCCACCGTCATTTTGTTGGACCACCAGCCCACGTGGTCAATGTTTGACATTAAGTGTTGGCAATATTTGGGAACCTTTTGCGAATTTTCTTGGAACATTGCAAACCAAGAACAAGTAAAGATGACGAGTTATGAATAATTTGTTTTCATGGGAGTTCTAAATGGGGACGTCTATTTTTTTAAATATGGCATAAAGTAATTTAAAAGATAAAGAATAAACATTTTTAAATTGTGTCAAAGGGTATCATTTTCTTATTGGTTTGCAGGTTTCTCGGTTAATAAGAAGCAATTGATATATATAATAGTAATATGAAGTCACAAAATGAGAAGGGGAAGGCCGAATAAGTAAATAAAGTAATCTTGCGATCAATTAACTATTATGTTTTGTAATGTCCCCATTTCGAGCATATGGCATAGGAGGCCTTTCATCCGTCTTAGACTTGGTCATGTCTAAGGGGTTAGTGACGTTGAGATTATTTGGTCCATACTTCATTCATCTATAAATCCGATTATTTCTACTTGCTTGAGGCAAGCTTGGTGAATTCCCGATGAGATTAATTCAATTTGAGCTTTATTTATTTTCATATCTATTTACTTAAGGTTTTGCAGCAGTTGTTTTCTAGGGTTTCGGTTTGACTTTTCATTTTTCCAAGTTGGATCTCGATTCGTTATGATTTAAATTTATTGTTGTTCAAATTTCAAAATTTATAAAGATCATTTCAAATCCTTGTGAATTTTTAGGCGCTTTAGTAGTTAAAATAAATAAATAAAATCATATCCGAGAGATAAAAATTATTTCTCTTGTTTATTATTCTACATATTTTTCTAAGTTATTTGAAACTTCTCGGTAGTGCTATAAATTATTATTATGGAAAATACAACTTTTATTTGTTTCTCCATATTCTATCCTAAAATTAGAAAAATCAAAATTTCGAGTTCACCGTTATTTTTATATATTTTGTGAATTTCAAGTGATATCCCACAAGGGATATTTCGTTGGTATCGAAGCGGTTGTTTCCTCCAACTCGGTTGGGTAAAAATGGATAGTACTAAGATGGAAGAACAATTGGTGCAATAGTTGATTGAGAAAATTATAGGGCTACATGATCGCTTATGTCCCCCTTATTCAAGAGGAACCGACCCATGTTCTTGACCGATTAGTTGGCTTATCGGTACATGTAAATTATTCACCATCACAGAGCATGTTATTTGATTGACAAACTTATAGATATGTTATTCTTTCCGGCTTTGATCTGATACAATAGAGTAAGAGATTTATCTTAAGCGTGGTAGCTCATCATAGAGATATTATGGGTTACAGATGCAGATATATACCAAATGATGGGGACCTCGATAAGATGGCTACTTTAGTTGTTGATTGAGTCTTTTGGTGGGCTTATGCAAACAAATGTTCAATCATTTGGGTTGAATGTTCGGATATTGAGGTAGTGGCTAGAGTTATACTCTATTGGATGATATGGGACCATGAGTGTCACCTTGTCACGCCGAGAGATGTTTCGCCTTTACCATTTAGTGGTGGGAAGGATTCATTCTAGGGAGGTGTTGAGTCACATTCGTGAGATTGTTACACATACACGATGAGGATGACTTAGGATAGTGACCCATGCGGCGTGCGCATATATTTTGGAGTTATGCATGTAGAACGAGCCACAAGATCGAACAGGACGTGATTGAGACCTCAGATGAGGAGAGATCGGTTATTGAGTGTTGTGATATGGTGAGTCACGGTGTGGAGACAAATAACGAGGAGATGAATATAGATGTAATTAGAGACCATGTGGTTTAGGAGGGCCATAGTGTGGAGGATGGTATAATGGCATTGAGGAGTGTAACATGTTTGCCACAAGACATTTTTTTCGCACCTATCAGTGTCAATACCGGAGCTTACATCATCGACATGGTATGTTATTTTCATGAGTTGGTTGGACCTTCTCCCATCGATGTTTGGTCGATGTGGATACACCCTTTTATAATTAGAGAGGAGATGTTTTCTAATTAGTTTTTTGGGAACCGAGGGTGATGGTTTAGAGCCTCGTATCACAAACGACCTAGAGAGAGGAAAGGTACAATGTGTTAATTTGGATCTTGGTGTGGGTTCTTTGCGATGTCTTCATCCTTTTATGATGACTTATCCGATTAAGAGAGTCATACTTGTTGGTCAGTGAGACTCATTATGGGCGTTGGCTATTCTGGTTGAGTATTTTAGCACATTTCAGGTATGCCAGGACATGTATGAGGTCAGGTGATAGTATTAGCTAGATTGTAGTAGATTCTAAATTGTTGGTAAGGCCTTTGTTTGTTGGTTTATTGTTTTTTAGAGAGAGCCTAAGGATTTGGTGGATTTGGCATTGTATCGGGAGATTGAGTTCCCCATATTGGAATTTGTTTTCCATTGATTGGGATTCATCTTTGTGTCATCACCTTTGGTTTGGTATTCTTCAGAACACTTCACGGTGTTTCAAAAGATTGTTGGTTGATGTGGAGTTTGATGGATAGGACCATGGAGGTAGAGCTCATGGTGGTTAGAAAGGATACGAGGATTAATTTTCTTCCTTTTCGCGTGAGAGTTAGGAGTAATCTTAGGAGCATGATTGTTGATTCCACTTTGTTGGGTGAGACAAGTGGGATATTTGATGACTCCTATTCCGGCTGCATTGCTGCAAAGTAAAAGAGCACACTATGATGACTTATGTGGAGAGTGGGTTAGGTATGATGGATACTTTGACTCCAAATGATAGGGTGAGTGGAGTCATGGATGTGGATTTGACTAGTAGTGTTTCACATGAGACAATTAAATATATTAGGGTTACATGTTTAGATCATCCAAGTCTATCATTATGTTGGTTATCAGAGGTTTCGGTAGATTGGAGAACTCATTTGTTTGTTGAGTACTCCAAGAACCGACACACTTGTGATATTATGGATGGTCACATTCAGGATGACAACTATAGATCGGAAGATGAGATGATCTTCTATCGCCGCATATTGTACCTTGTGTCATATTCACGGTTAAGGATGGAGATACTACGGCATGTGCATTGTTCTTTCATGATTGGACACTTGAGCTTTGATGAGACCTACAGGCTCATATGGGAGAGGTTCAGATGGCATGGGTTGAGGGAGGATATCCTCAACTTTATACAAGATGTATGGTTTTTCATTATGACAAATCAGTAGCTTACAAGTTCATAATTTTCTTAGCTGACATGGAATAAGCACTCCTACGTATTTTACTTCTTCTATGCATGGTAAGCACTTTACCCATGTGCTAGTCAATAGAGGGTCGGAGTTTACTTATTTACTTGGTTATTCATAAGGTTCACATTCAAAGACACGGAGGTGGACTATGTAGATTTGATATTGTTGGTTGAAGTTTTACTGAGTCTTAGGAATTTTCCCCATAGGAAACATTGAGACACATTATGAGGAGCCTTTCTATAACACGAGTGTGGGTCATGTGAGAGATTTGGAATGCTTATTGCTTATATAGGATGTTTCATGGGTTAATATAATAGATGTTATAATATTCATAGTGGACTTTACTACCTATGGGTTGACCGAGAGGCATTGATTGTGAGTTATCACATGATGGAAGCTTCACATTGGCATATACCGGATAGATTGGCGCTTTCGGTGGGGTACCAAAGTGGAGAGTTGGTGTGGGCATCATATTACTTCAGGGGCAACATGTTCTCTAGAAAACTAATTTAACAAATATGGAATTTGTAAAACCCTAATTACAGAGTCACGTATAACAAATAAACACTAAAGCATAGATCTAAAACAAGCAATAAGCTAAATAAAATGAAACCTTGGGTGCAAAGGAGATGATAAAAGACTTAGCTAATATTTGCTTAATCCCAAAGTGTTATGAACTAGAATACTGATGAACAGGAGGAGGAGATTGTAGCAACCACACTTAGAAAATTATGTAACTTCCGGATGAGCCGGGACTAGGCGCTGGATTGGGGCAAGGGTGCATAGGCTCCAGAGACCTCTTCTGGGTGCCTATGACCAGGCATGAGCTTAGAAAATAGTTTTCATTGTGTCGTGCAAGTTTCACTAACCTTCAATTTTGATCGCCTGTATGCCACTGGATGATCGCCGAGTTCACATGTAACTTGCAAAAAAAAAAAATTCTCGCAAAACCCCAAAACACATCAAATCCTAAAACTAAAGATGCAATTGGGGAATCGATTGATCGCGATGGTCACCTAACAGAGTGAAATTATGATCAAGCATTGCACTACATCTCGACACCATGTAGTTCTTGTGTGTTTGTGATAGAATCCCGCCCTATGAAGCCCTCGCACAAGTGTGTGCATAGTGGGTGATAGCTAGATGTAGCAATGTAAATAGATGTGTGGATGGAAAAGTGAATTTCCCTTCCTATGCGTGTATGCAGAAAATGGAGTACCTTTTCCCTTGAGTGAATGCTATATGGATGCCTTAATGCTCTTATAATTCCTTTGGATGTAACCTTAGGTGGTGATAGTAGATGCTTAGAGTTCGGTCCCTTATTATGGTCACATAGCTTTGTGTTTATATGATTCCCTTATTCAAATTTCATAATTGATAACTAAAAGTCTGACCTATAAGAAAACAACATGCCCAAAAGATAAAAGAGGACCAAAAGAGGCGAGTAAGATACAAAGAGATTGGGATGCCCAGAGGAGACGAGGGAACCTAGTTGTTGGTGTCCTAGTTAGGCATTGGTGTACAAAGTCAATAAAGATAAAGAATGAATATCGATCAAGCTATGAGATTTGCAAGACTAAAGAAGAAACAAGAAAGACAAAAAGTGGCCAAAGATAGATGTCAATTACTAGTTTTCTCGCTTAGGAATCAAATGAAAAGTAGTATGTGATTAAGACCTAGAAATTTACCCAAGTGCGTGATTTTGACTACATTTTCCCCACTATATGTTTTTATCGACTACTTGATAACATAAAGTAGATAAGAGATGTGTACCTGATAACCATGTAGATTGATGGTGAAAGCGTGTTGAAGAGATAAGAAAAACATGGAGTGATAAAAATGAAGAGTGGAAGATAAGGAAGAGGAAGTGACCCTAGGGGTGAAGCGTATGTGTTGTGTCATGTTTGTACTGTATTCGTTTTGTGCTTTGTTTATGTGGGGCTAATTTTTGTTGCCTATTAAGGACAGACTCGCAAATGAAGAGAAAAAGAGTATTCAAATTCATGTGTTATGAAAATTGTGTAAAAGCATGTAAAAGTATGTAAAAATGTGAAAAATGTGTAAAAAGGAAAGTATGCACCTATTCCGTGAATATTGAAAAGGATAAAAAAATTCATGAAAATGTTGTAGAAGAATGATTTTTTTGGGTGATCTCACACTAAGAGCAAGTTTTTTGGGCAATCTCACATCAAGAACGAGTTTATTGGGTGATCTCACGCCAAGTGTGAGTTTTTTGGGTGATCTCACGTCATGACAAAAGAGTTTTGGGGAGAAAGGTCTAGTGTTATTCTTCATCCCTGATTGCTTCCCAAAGTTTTATACACCACTGCAGATGGTGTGATCCTTCTTTGTTCCGTGCTTGTTCCATTTCAATCCAAGGAAATAGAAAAAGGAGATAGAATGCATTATGATTGCTAGAGGACTTTTCCCGATCAGTGCAAACTACTCTATGAATTACTTCCAACCGTGTTAATCTGAGAAAATAACTATAACTACCCTAGAAATAGGTGCCCAAGAAACATCAAGGGCACCCGTGCACTCATGTCTATATCTAGGTGTTGGTTTCTATGCTAAACTGAGAACCCAAGTCAAAATTTAGGTTATTTTGTGTCTATAACTTTGTTCTATTCCTTCATTGAATGGTATTGTACTCAGTAATTGTGAGCTATCAATGGGGTGATTGATTCACCCAATGTATGCCCCCTCATTTGGGGTGCATGCAATGTTGCTAGGAGAATGTGGCCCAAAGGAGTGGACCGGATATTGATCTCGAACTAAAAATCCTGCAGGGGAGGAATGTGCATGGTGGAAACCAAGGCATATGCAAATAAGAAGGCTAAGAACATATATTAGTAGAAAATTTGACAAACATGTAATAAAAGATAATATAAACAAGCAATAGTGTAGACAAAGTAGATCGTGAAAAGTGGGTTTCATACATGGGACATCACTCACAATGTCACAAGACAATTAGGGTCGAATGACCAAAATCCTACAAGCAATGAACAAACAAGATATAGGGCATAGCTCGTAAACAATGACATATAATAGAAGACAAGAGAAAGGAAAGTATCAGATCACCATGGTGGAAAATAGTTCATGTAAATAAAATGTTGCACATGAAGCACTTGTTAGCATGTTAGAAAGATAAAAAGTATGTCAAGACGTGTATATATCGATAAAGTAGTGTGCTAGTAAGAATAAGAAGTAGTATAAAACAAAAAAATAACACTTGTAGTGTGTACAAAATTAGATGCCCCCAGAGCCTCAAAGGTGGACCGGTAAGAGGGAAAATGCAAAGCATCAATGTTGCATGTAAGGATCTCTGAGAATTTTTCATTCACAACTAGAGAACAAGTGAACACGCATGTGTATATGATAAAGATAATGACATACAAAGTATTTGTCTAGCATGAAAACAAAGTGTGCATGTAACTAGTAAAAAAATAGGAGTATGTGCAAGGAGTGCCCAAGGAGGAGACTTAGAGTGAGAAGATGGACTAACCGATTGATGAGGACGAGGAGGATGTGTGCAAATGGGTGAGCTAGGTGTAGAATATGCCTTAGATTTGAGAGGCCAATGGGACCTAGATGCTCTAGCGAGTTCAATAGAAACCTCAAGAGGAGGCTGCGTTCATGGTTTACATTGCGAAACACCCTTGATGGTTATAAATGTTTTGTTTTGAATTGAATTTTAGACACAAGTGATTCATGGAAATGATATCCCGAGTGACATGGAGCCAAGGGAGGTCTAATATCATTTTAAAACATCTTATTGAAGGTGCCACAATGAATTTCATAATCATGGTGAGAGGCCCAACTATAATTGGAAGCTTGATGAAACCATAATATTTGGGAGCTAGATACACAATATGAGAGAGTGGATAGTTGATAGTGACAAGAAGTGTAATAGAGCACACACCCATATGAATTAATGGATCAATCATTGTATTATTGATACCATGAGCTCAAATAGAATCCTTTATATGTAGTGTATTACAAGAAAACGTAGCATGAAAATCATGATCAAATAATGTGATGAGTGGTGGAGATGGATCAGTGTGAGCAACTAGGAAATCAAGATCCTCGATGAAGGATGAGGCACTACACGATATGTATGATTAGTTGAAGAGTCGGCAGCTTTTGGTCATGCTTAGGGAGAGGATCATTAAATATTTTTATCTTTTTGTTTTCATTGACTCGACGTAGGTGCCGAAGGCTTGGGAGCTAAATTGCATTATTGTCGATGAGATCTTGAATAAGATGTCTAAGTTTGAAGCATCAATCAGTGGAATGCCCAACACATTGATGATAATCACATCTAAAATTTTCTTTATAATTGCAGCCTTTAGGGAAAGATGGATCCAGATTAAGTGGAGGAGGAAGTGTAATAAGATTGCTCTCAATAAGTTGTGGAAATAGAATATGTGGAGCACAAGGAAATTTTATGAATGTACACTTTGGAGGTTTCCATTGAAGTTTTTAGGAGTGGAGACAATGTTAACAATATTTTTTATTCAATGGGATTAGTAGATGGATTGAAAGTAGATTTGTTTTGAAACCAATTAGAAGATGAAGCCTAATCATGATATTAAAGCTTGCCCATAGATAATAGTTTGCTTTTGCATAACTTAAGAGTATGACATATATGGTAAAATGATGGAGAAGTATAATATATTACACTTTCTTGTAAAGGAGATAAAAGAATTTTGACAAAATGATCTTGCAATTTAGAGTTCGCGAGTACATTATACATTTTAGCTAAGATGTTATTATATCATAGCACATAATCCGTTAGATGCTCATTAGATCATTTTTTTAATTTTTGCAAGTTGAGCATAGGAGATCTTAGAACCGATATTGATTAAACACTGTGAGAGAAAAACATCAGCTAAATGCGTAAATGATATTACCAAATGGACAGGTAGATCGTAGAACAACCACATAACATAAGTTTGGATGCTTCTGAGAAAGAGTGTTACTAGTAAAGTATGATCATCTGCATAATCTAGACATGCCACATGAAATGCTCAGAGATGCTCTAAAGGATCATTATGACCATTGAAGGTGGGTAGTTTGGGAGTGATGAAGTTTGGAGGAAGTGCATAAGTGGAAATGGCGAGTACAAAAGGAGTATGAAGCGAAACGTGGAATCAAAAGATGGATATAATCGAGAAGTATCATGTTATAGTTGACAAATTTGAGCTTGGAGATCTTAATAGAGAGAGGCTAGGTCTTGAGTTCCAGAAGAAGAGACTTGTTGCGTGTAATAAACAAGAGGTGGAGTTAAGTGGTTGGTATGGCTAGGAATAGATACGGGAACATTAGAAGTATGTGGAAGGGTGGAAGTTAGGGGTTGAGTAAAGATAGGCATAGAAACAAGGATGGATGTAGGAACATTAAGCTTGACAAGATTGGTGGCCTTCTCACGAGAATTGAATAAGAGCATAGCTAGATCTTTGGGATGTTTAGCAAGATGACCATTGCGCTCTTGAAGGTGGGCTTCAATAAATGGTCCATAATATTGAGCTAGGATAAAAAGATGATAAAACACCTACAAGCAAGGTTGGGTTCGAACGATGGTTAACTAAATGATTTAACAAATATGGAATTTGTAAAACCCTAATTACATATTCACGTATGATAAATAAATGCTAAATCATAGATTTGACATAAGAAATAAGATAGATAAAAATGAAACCCTAGGTGCAAAGGAGAGGATAAAAGACAGCTAATATTTGTTTAATCTTGAAGTGTTTTCGACTAGAAGACTGATGAACAAGAGGAGGATACTTTCGTAATCGTACTCAAAAAAATATGTAACTATCGAATGGGCTAAGAATAGGAACCTAGACTATGACGAGGGTGCGTAGGTGTTAGATACCTCTTATGGGCACCTATGATCACAGAGGAGCTCAAAAATTGGTTTTTGTTGTATCGTACAAGTGTCACCAACCTTTTCTTTTGATCATCTATATGTCATCAATGATCTTCAAGTTCACTCAGTAATTGCAAAACCCAAAAACACATCAAACCCTAAAAAAAATGTAAATGGTGAGTCGACTAACCCCAACATTCACCTAACAGAGTGCACTTACGATCGAGAACCGAACTACATTTGAGACTCCATATAGTTCTTGTGTGTGTGTGATAAAATCTTACACTAGGAAGCTCTTGCACAAGTTTGTGTGATAATGGACGATAGCTAGATGTAGCAATGTAAATAGATGTGTGGATGGAAAAATGAACTTCCCTTCCTATGCATGTATGTAGAAAATGCAGTCCCTTGTCCCTTGATTGAGTGCTAGATGGATGCCTTGATGCTCTTATAATGCCTTTGGATGCAACCTTAGGTGGTGATGGTAAATTCTTAGAGCTTGGTCCCTTATTGTGGTCACATAGATTTGTATTTATATGATTCCTGCTATCCAAAATTCACCCCCAGGGTTAATTTGATAACATGCATCAGAATTCTCAAGTTCCGTGCAAGTAGATCAAAACAGAAAAATCACGAAAAATGGCTAAGTCCTAGTCCTAGGAGCAGTCGGGACATTTGGGACGTCAAGGCGCAGATCGGCCGAAAAAGCCTACAAAGGCCCAAACAAAGACAGGGACAAGTGGGACAAGAGTGCGCGAAGGATGCGAACTGGCCGGTTCGGCCGAAACAAGAAACTTCAAAGACAAGGAAAACTGCGACAAGTGGGACAAATGGACGCAGAAAGCTTGGATCAGGCTGAAAAGGAGAACTTTCGCACTAACTGCTTTGGGACATCTGGGACAATGATACACGAACCGGCCGGTTCGGCCGAAATGAGAACAAACAGTCCGGAGGCAAATGGGACATCTGGGCCGTGAGGATGCGAATCGGCCGAATCGGGCGAACCGGAAGAATTTGTCCCAAATAGCAGAGGGACAAGTGGGACAAATGGACGCGAACCGGCCGAATCGGGCGAACCGGAAGATTTTGTCCCAGCGAAGACTGGAAATCTGGGACAAATGGACGCGAAAGGCGCGAAAGAGCCGGCAGGCCCGCAGACCAATCAAATCACAACACGTGTCACAAAGGAAATGGTCAAAAAGTCAAAGGGTGAGTTTTGAAGGATCAGCCCGAACCAATGAGATAGTGCCACGTGTCCCAGCTAGGGCCCACAAGGAAATTTCAAGGAGAGCCCACCGAGAGGTGGAGGAGAGAGAATTGCTCTCAAATCAGAACCTGCCACGTGTCATCCAGGTGGCAGAGCACGGGAAGAAATTTAAAAATCCGTTTTCACCTGTTTTGTGCCCTAAATCTTCAGATCGACATATCTTTCGATCCAGAGCTCGGATTTGCACGTTCTTTATATCAACGGAAAGCTTGTGAGATTCTCTACACGATTCTCGGGGTCAATCTTGCATTTTGGTTCAGTTTGGAGAGATAAAATAAAGAAATGCCTCTAGCGTGAAATAACAAGCAGAAGTAATGCTTCAACAAACAACTTTAATGCAGCAGACAGTTCGCCGCTTCTGTTGGACAGCCCGCCATTTTGCCAGGATCCACCACTTCTGCCATAATGAGATGAATTGAATGCAACCTGGAGGTGGTTGGAGTAGATTTGGCTTCCCCTCTCTCTTTCCTCTCTCATTCTTTCTATATATTGTAAAGAGGAGCTTCTTTTCAAGGGTCGAACATTTTTCTGTTTTGCCTCTCCCTTCTTCTCCTCAGGTGAATTTGTGGAGTTCAAACCTCTCATTTGAACTCGTAATACTATTCTCGCCTCATGGCATTCTCAGTAGTGTATTGTATCAATCTTTGGAGCAAGTAATGCATGTCTCGTGGATGATTCTCACCCTCTCTCGTGTTCATTTTTGCATCCTCCCGGTCTTTCACCGCAGGTTTTGTCATCATGCATGATCTCATATCACATTCAAATGGTCTGTGTTCACTGGAAAAATAGGTGTTCTTCATTCCTCGGTGCATCACCTCTATTAGCTTAGATTTATTTTATGCATCTTCTTACCTTGTCTCCTTGGCAGATTAGATTAGGTTTTGAGAAAACCCTCTGCATATTTCGTGTGCATCTGAACAGAGGAATAGGAACCACCTTTTCTCTGGAGAATCCTTTCTCATTTTTCAAGTCCCACACTTGGAGAAAGGATTCAATGTTATGCAATCACACTGGATGCCAAAGTGATCAACCTAGAAACCTGATCTACATCCAGGGGTGCTGTGATTTTGCACTAACAGTTTTGGCACGCCCGGTGGGACCTAGAGGTCTCATTTTTATTGCAGCAAAGTTGATATGCATCTGCTGCAATTTTCTTGCTTGAAAAGAGCTATTATTCGCATATCTGGCGACTCCAAAAGGAAGATCAACTGGTTTCAGCAGTGCAGGCCTGAGAGCTTATGAGAAGAATCACAAGGTCAAGAGTTGGAGAAGAAGAAGTGTTGTTTGAATACCTGCAATTATCTCCAAGAAGAAGGCAAAGAGGAAGAAGGATTCAAAGGTCTCCATCTCCACCAAATAGAACTCTCTCAACTCCTCCACCTGCTCGGCCTTTCATTCAGTATTCAAGAGTCCTTCGACCAATCAGAATGGCGCAACCACTAAATCCCTTTGTCAATTTCACTGGTAGCAGCCCACTTGCCCTCAATGCACAGAATCCAGTTCCAATTGTAGCGTTGAAGAACATTCCATTTTTCATCAAGAAAATCATACCACTCCTGGTGATCATGTAAAAGACATTGCTAATGTCAATGTGCAATCCATGAGATAAATGAAATGGATGTAGTCAAAATTGTTGGCATCTTCATTTAAGGGGAAAGCATTGCAATGGTTTAGAGCCTTACAATTGCTCTATCACAAACTGGAATCAGCTGTGTATTGCACTTCATGAGCAGTTTTGAGAAAAGGGAGACAATTTGTCTCTACTAGAACAATTGACAACTATCAAGAGAGCCCCCAACGAGCAACTGACTGATTTCAACTTCAGATTTCAAAGGTCTTGGGATAGGATTCCAGTGGCAGATCAAAAAGCAAAAGAAGGTGCTTTTCTATACTATCTTAAAGCTTTGAATTCTCGATATTTCTATGTTAATTCAATCTATGGGAGGCACAACCTTACTCTTGCTTATAGCATTGCCATTAGAGCCAAAAACTGTCTTATCCAAGCTGGTAAATTGGCTCCTAGGCCTCCAATGCCATTATATCCAAGTTTAGAGAGCCCAAGTGCTAGTCAAGCACCTGTCTTAGCTCCTATTCCCACTCCTAGAAATCAGAGTTCAAATGAAGCTTCCACTTCATCTCCAAGTGCCCCAAATGAGCTTCAAGAGGTCATGAAGCAATTGCAAAATCTAGGAAATGAGCTGGTCACTCTCAAAAGACAGCAAGCTCAAGGTTTTAGACCTTCATATCAGCCTCAAGCTCAACCTAATAGGCAGCCATATCAGCCTCAAAGGCCACCTAATCCAGCTGCAAATATGAATCAAACAAGGCCTCCTGTCAATAGACCATTCCAGCCCTATAATCCAAATGCCATATCTGCCTCTAGGGCATTAGTACCAGCACAAAACAACATTGCCCAGAGTATGATTGGTGTTTTTTCCATGTAATGAGCCTCATAATCAATCCATGTGCTTCAATGGTGCTTTGACTCAAGCTTTAATGGTAACAACTACTGGTGTGGAGGGTGAGAATAAATCAAGAGAACAGCCAACAACAAGAAACATTCCAACAAAGAATCAGCCCCAAATGACACCACATTGGTAAATTGGTAAGCGCAGACGATTTTGTGGCATGAACCAGTGCGGTTTCTCAAGGTGTTGCAGCAAACACAAGGTCAAAAAGGAGAAATTTGGGTGAAGAACAACCATTAGCCCCAACCAATCCACAACCTTCCATGCTCCACAAATGATCGGCAAGCAAAGTCCCACTTCAAATGCACAAGGACAGCCAAGAACAAATTTCCTAGGCCAACTCAAATGCCACTGCTGCTGCCCACATACAAGGAGTAAATGTGCAAACCAAGGGACAGAGAGAGATCCTTCATCACCATTCGCATATCATTGATCGGATGAAGAAGACAAACGTCAATATATCTATGTGGGAATCCCTATCCATCCTGTGCCAAAGAGATCTGCTGCAAACTCGCCATGAAGGATTGGCCACTTCCAACCAAGCAGATGCAAGACAAAGTGCTTACAAATTCTGCCCCAATCGAGGGAAATCATGGAGGACAACAAGGTAAGATGTTGAAACCCCCTCCTTTCTATGTTTCATTAATCATTGGAAATCAGCTAGTGCATAATTGCATGATTGATTCTAGAGCAAGTAGCTCTGTCATGCCCAAACAAATAGCTGATCAGCTAGGGCTTCAGTATGAAACAACATCCAAAGGGGTAGTGCAGTTGGATGGGACAGCAATAGCAATAGTTGGAGTGATTAGAAATTTGAGTCTTACCTTGCATGCATGTCCAAATGTTGTTGTTTTACAAGATGTGTCAGTCATAGACCTTCCACCACTCTTTGCCCTCTGTTTGTCAAGGGACTTCACTGCCAAGATTGGGGGATATTTGTCCGCTGATTGGTCACACATGCTATTCAGAACGAGATATGGAACTAAGGCCACAATTAGATCTGAACCTATTGCAAACTTCCATATTGAGCCCTACACTCCAAGTCAGATTAATGCCAATTGCTCAGCATTTGATCAAGAAGATCACCCAAGCACTGATGAAGCTGACACTAAGGTTGGAAGTATCCCAGATTTGACTCTTGATGAATGGGCAAACAAGGTGCATGCTTTTGATCCTTATCAAGGAATAGAAGAATCTGAGCTAGGAGTCTATTGTATACACAAAGAAAGTCAACCTATTCCTAGCATCACCAAGCCAAACCACAAGGATGACAATGAGGTATGGCAGCTGTTTTTTGATGGATCAAGGAGTAGACAAGGTGTAGGAGGTGGAGCCGTGCTTGTTTCACCTCAAGGAGTAAAGTACTATTCAGCTTTTAGATTTCAATTTGCATGCTCCAATAACATTGCTGAATATGAAGCCTTGGTGCAAGGGATGCATTGGGCAATCAAGAAAAAAATAAAGAACTTGCAAGTCTTTGGGGACAATGAATTGATTGTAAATCAGGTCAAGGGACAACATGCGGCCAAAAATGATCTACTCGTGTACTACAAGAACAGTGGTCAGGGACCTCATGGAAGATTTTGAGGGTTTCGGCATTAAAGCCATTCCTAGGAAAGAGAATCAAGTCACGACAGTGAGCTTGCAGCAGAGGGGCAGCTTTTGACATTGTAGAAAACATTCAACAAGACAAGGTATAGCCAAACATCCACGTGATTGTCGCCTTCAAAGGTTGGATAACGATGTCGATTAAGCGTATTTGAGAATGACCAGCAAATCATCCATTTCTTGCAGAAGAAGAAGCCGAGTTCTCGGCCTAAGAATCAAGAAAAGTTGAACAGTTAAATATGGTGACCAAGTGATACAGCTGAGAACTGACAAGCTGCCCAAGGGACTTATCACTTTGGAGTCCATTTTTAACCCCAATGATCAGTTTAGAAAGGAGAAAGCAAACATTCAGGTCAAGAGAGAAGATTCGGTATCCATCTTGGTAGAAGAGAACAAGCCATTGCAAATTGGAAAGATGACAACTGAGCAAGAAAGGTGTGAGTTCATACAGCTATGTCAAGAATTCCCTGACGTGTTTGCTTGGAGCTATGAAGACTTGAAAGGTTTCAATCCCAACTTAGCTCAGCATACCATCGAATTGGATCCAAATACTAAGCCCGTCACAAAGTAAACAAAGACCACTCAATCCACACATGGAGCCTCTCATGAGGAAAGAATTGGATAAGCTTATTGAGTCAAGAATCATATTCCCAATCAAGCATTCTAGTTGGGTTGCCAACTTAGTTCCAGTCAGAAAGAAGAGTGGAGAGATCAGACTGTGTGTTGACTTCAGAGATTTGAATAGAGCCTCTCTCAAGGACCATTATCCACTCCCTTCCATGGAGCAAATATTGCAGGTCGTAGCTGGTTCAGAAAGGTTTTCACTACTTGATGGTTACTCAGGCTTCAATCAGATTATGGTAAAGGAGGAAGACCAGTTCAAGACAGCCTTCACAACCAAATGGGGCACATATGCTTACAAGAAGATGCCATTTGGACTATCGAACGCCGGAGCAACATTCCAACGAGCTATGGATATGGCATTCAAAGGCTTGATCAACAAGATAGTGCTGGTATACCTAGATGATATTACTGTCTTCTCAAAGAATGCAGCAGACCATTTCTTTCACCTCAGGCAAGTGTTTCAGAGGTGTAGAAAGTTTGGAGTGTCCTTAAATCCTAAGAAGTGCATCTTTCTTGCACATGAAGGGAAGCTCCTTGGCCATATTGTCTCCAAGGAAGGATTAGCGATTGATCCAGAGAGGGTTGAAGCCATAAGAGCTCTACCATTGCCAAGCCACAAGAAAGCCCTTCAGAGTTTCCTGGGAAGGATAAACTTTGTTCGAGGTTTGTCCCAGATTTTGCAGCCCTTGTCAAGCCCATCACCAAAATGTTAAGGAAAAGCATGGCTTTCAAATGGACGGCAGAAGGCAAGGAGAGTTTTGTAGCAATCAAAGAAGCCATCTCCCAAGCACCCACTCTCATCAACCCAGAATTTTCCAAGGATTTCATCCTCTATGCATTTGGAGGTGATGACACTATTTCTACCATTCTGCTACAAAGCAGAAAAAAGATAATGATGAATAGCCGATTGCCTTCTTCAACCAAAGCATAGATGACCGTGAAGTGAGGTACTCTTTTATCAGTGAAAAGCATGTGCTTGCAGTGTCGAAGCTTGAAGAAATTCAAGCATTTAGTCTCAAACAACAAGGTCCAATTGCTGGTCTCACATGCTGGGGTTAAGGACTTCCTCCTCAACAAGGATATGAATGAGAAAAGGGCAGGTTGGATCACCCGTGTCATGGAGTATGACATTGAGATCAAGATCACCAAGCTGGTAAGAGGGAAAGGATTGTGTGAGCAGCTGGTTTTTGGGAAGCAAAAGGAAGTATGCAACGAAGAAGAGGCTGTTTTGATGCAGCTTTAAGATAGCCATGAGCCAAGTGGCGACAAGAAGAAGACAATGCTGCCCCGACTCCTGGGACCCAAGGCATTATGCACTTCCTACAAACAGCCTGTGCCCTCTAGAAATGAGCAAAGCAAAGAGGAGATACTTCAGTTACAGGCTTGTTCCATATACCATCATTGATGGAGTTTTGTTTAAGAAGGATGTGAATGGAGTCTTTGCTTGAGATGCATTAACACAGTCAGATCCAAAGGGTATTAAAAGAGTTTCATGATGGACCAGCCGGTGGCCATTTTGCACCAAGAGTGACAAATGACTCTAAAAATCATGAAGGCTGGTTATTATTGGCCTAAAATCTTTAGTGATTGCTATGCATGGATCAAGAGATGTAAGAATTGTGCATTCTTCACAGGAAAAGAGAGACTCGCTGCCCTTCCATTACATCCAATCTCAGTTGACCAGCCATTCATGCAATGGGGTTTAGACTTCATTGGAGCCATCAACCCCAATTCAAGCCAAGGACACAAATGGATTTTGATGACAATGCCACGACTATTTCACCGAGATGGACAGGTGAGCACTCAAAGAGGCGAATGAGTCTAGCATCTTGGACTTTTACGAGGGGATAACTACTAGATTTGGCGTACCTGCTACAATAATCTCTGATAACGCATTGGCATTCATTGGATCTAAGGTGACTGAGTGGGCTGTCAAGAACGGGATCTACCTAAGCACTTCATCAAACTATTACCCTCAAGGTAATGGCCAGGCCGAGTCTACAAACAAGAACTTGCTGAGGATCATTAGGAGGACTCTTGATGAGAACCAGAGGGCTTGGCATACCAAACTGAAATCAGCCTTATGGGCTGATAGGATCACTCCCAAAAGATCCACAGGTAATTCTCCATTTAAGCTTGTCTATGGAAGAGAGGCAATCTTGCCCATGTCACTTGAGTTGCCAACATTGGAACTCATGAAGCAAATGGAGTTGCTTGAATTTGAGCCTATGGAGGTGAGATATGCGACTGATGGAGCTGCAAGAGATCGTAAATCGTGCATCCCAAGAAATGGAAAAGGATCAAGCTTTGATCAAGAAGACCTTTGACAGAAGGCCAAGGATAGATCTTTTCAAGTTGGAGATCTAGTGTTGAAATGGGATGCGAGATCGGGAAAACCAGAAGGCATTTCAAATTTGATGCCATTTGATCGGCCCATACATGGTCATGAAGCACAAGAGCAAAGCAATTCTTTCCAATTGGCCTTATTGATGGTGAAGAACTACAGATTCCACCAATGAAATCTATCTCAAGCGTTTCCTCTAGAGGGAAGTTCACTACCTTGTAAATATTAATTAGATTTTCATTCCTCCAAGTGCTTGTGCACATTGTCCTGTTGTAGTTAGGTTTCAGTTTTCCTAAGTGCTTCGGCACAGGTTTTGCTACTCTCAGGTTGTTTTCTACAGTTCAGAGTGTTGTTGGAGAAGAAGTTGCATTATCAGGCTCGGGATTAGATATCAGGCTCGTTTTAGGTTATTGCTTATGACTCCATGCCCAATAGATCGCTAAAGGCCACTGATCTTCTACCTAGCAGGTAGGTGACCCCGCTGAGTCGCCAAATTGTTATCCAAAATTCACCCCCCAGGGTTAATTTGATAACATGCATCAGAATTCTCAAGTTCCGTGCAAGTAGATCAAACAGAAAATCACGAAAATGGCTAAGTCCTAGTCCCCAGGAGCAATGGGACATTTGGGACGTCAAGGCGTAGATCGGCCGAAAAGCCTATAGTAGCCCAAACAAAGACAGGGGACAAGTGGGACAAGAGTGCGCGAAGGACGTGAGTTGGCCGGCTTGGCCGAAATAAGAAACTTCAAAGACAAGGAAAACTAGGACAAGTGGACAAATGGACGCGCAGACACGGAAAGCCCGGATCGGCCGAAAAGGAGAACTTTCACACTAACTGCTTTGGGACATCTGGGACAATGATACGCGAACTGACCGGTTTGGCTGAAATGAGAACAAACAGTCCAGAGGCAAATGGGACATCTGGGCCGTGAGGACGCGACCTCGGCCGAATCGGCGACCGGAAGAATTTGTCCCAAACAAAGACAGGGACAAGTGGGACAAATGGACGCGAACCGGCCGAATCGGGCGGCGAATCCGGAAGATTTTGTCCCAAGCAAAGACTGGGACATTTGGGACAAATGGATGTGAAAGGCGCGAAGAGCCGGCAGCCCGCACCAATCAAATCACTACACGTGTCACAAAGGAAATGGCCAAAAGTCAAAGGGCGAGTTTTGAAGGATCACCTCAACCAATGAGATAGTGCCACGTGTCCCACCTAGGGCCCACAAGGAAATTTCAAAGGAGAGCCTACCGAGAGGTGGAGGAGAGAGAATTTCTCGGCGAATCGAACTCCGCCACGTGTCATCCAGTGGCGAGCGCGAAGAAATTTAAAAATCCATTTTCGCCTGCTTTGTGCCCTAAATCTTCGATCGACATATCTTTCGATCCAGAGCTCGATTTGCACGCTTCTTTATATCAACTAAAGCTTGTGAGATTCTCTACACGATTCTAGGGGTCAATCTTGCATTTTGGTTCATTTTGGAGAGAGAAAATCAAGAAATTCCTCTAGCGTGAAATAACAAGTAAGTAAGTAATGCTTCAACAAACAACTTTAATGCAAAGCAGATTCAGCACGCTTCGTCTGACAACTCCGCCATTTTGCCAGATCCACCACTTCGCCATAATGAGATGAATTGAATGCAACCTCGGAGGTGGTTGGAGTAGATTTGGCTTCCCCTCTCTCTTTCCTCTCTCATTCTTTCTATATATTGTAAAGAGGAGCTTCTTTTCAAGGCTCGAACATTTTTCTGTTTTGCCTCTCCCTTCTTCTCCTCAGTGAATTTGTGGAGTTCAACCTCTCATTTGAACTCGTAATACTATTCTGCCTCATGGCATTCTGTAGTGTATTGTATCAATCTTTGGAGCAAGTAATGCATGTCTGTGGATGATTCTCACCTCTCTCGTGTTCATTTTTGCATCCTCCTGGTCTTTCACTGCAGGTTTTGTCATCCGTGCATGATCTCATATCACATTCAAATGGTCTCGTGTTCACCGGAAAATAGGTGTTCTTCATTCCTGCATCACCTCTATTAGCTTAGATTTATTTTATGCATCTTCTTACCTTGTCTCCTTGGCAGATTAGATTAGGTTTTGAGAAAACCCTCTGCATATTTCGTGTGCATCTGAACAGAGGAATAGAACCAGCCTTCTCTGGAGAATCCTTTCTCATTTTTCAAGTCCCACACTTGGAGAAAGGATTCAATGTTATGCAATCACACCGGATGCCAAAGTGATCAACCTAGAAACCTGATCTCGCATCCGTGGGTGCTTGTGATTTTGCACTAACAATTCCCTTGTTCGAATTTTGTAATTGACAACTAAAAGGCCAACCTATAAGAAAACAAGAGGCCTAAAAGATAAAAGAGGCCCAAAAGAGGTGAGTAAGATACAAATAGGTCGAGGGCAATAGGCGTTGGTGTCCAAAGTCAATAAAGGTAAAGAAATGAAGATAAGATCAAGCTATGGGGTGTGCAAGATCAAAAATGAAACAAGAAAGATAGAAAAAGGCCAAATATAGATGTCAATTACTAGTTTTTTTGGTTGGTAATTATATGAATAGTAGTATGTGATTAGGACCTATGAATATGCATGTAGACACTAAATCACGCACTTTGGGTAATATTTAGTCTTGGTCTCATACTACTATTTAGAGAGGTTTTGAGTGAAGAAAGTACTAATTAACCCCCATCTCTTGGTCATTTTTATTTGATTTCTTTCATCATTTTCAACCTCCACCGCACATGTGCCCAATCAGTTTTCTATCATCTTTCGTCATTTTAGCTTTGAATGGGGCACTCGTGGGTGCGTTGGTTCCATCGTGGGCTCCCAATCCTTTTTGAACTTTCCCACCACTTTTTGGGCTCTTTCTAGCCATTTGAGGTCTTTATCTTTTTAGTGGTCAGCCATTTCGGGGTTAATTATGAAATTAGATCAAGAGAACCCTATAAATATAAAGTTATGAGACCATAATGAGGGACCAAGCACTAGTCATTACTATCATCCACCTAGAGTTACATCCATCTATAGCATTGGGAGATTATTTACATCCACATAACTCCATAAAAAAGGGATAAGGATGGTATATCTCGCATCACACAAGCAAAGGGGGAGGATTCTATTTTATTCAATCCACCATTTTATTACATTTTTCTACACATAGTTAGCTCGTTACTTCACAAAGTGTGATGGCACAAGATCACCAATGGAACATGATTCGCACACACTAGAACTACATTTAGGTCTAGAATGTAGTGCAACACTCAGTTAGTAAGTCCACTGTTGTAGTAGCCGAGGTCGACCGACCTATTCATTTCCATTCTTATTTTTTAGGGTTGATACTTCTTCTGGTCTTTTGCAGGTCTTCTATTCAAATGACATTCTGCAAAAGGCAATAGAGGTAATGTGATAAAAAATGAGGGTTTCAGACCATCTACTGAACCTATAAGATTCATTTCATGAGTTTTTACATAGACCAGGGCACCCATTCTACATATCAAAGCACCCATAGGTGCCCTAGTCCCTCTCTGTGCACCCTACCCGTAGAATCAATCTAGATATTTCCTTTTAGGACCTTTGATAGTCATTCATGCTTCCATATTATTATTTTTATCTTGCATGACAGAGTCCTACAAGCTCCTCTAATTAGTTGAGTTCATTCTAAGTCTCTTAGTATTGTATGGTTTAGAATTCCAATTTCCATAGTTACTTGGGGCATCCTTACTACCATCCATTGGGGCATCATCCATTTTAGATACCTCTCACTTCCCATCCTACCCTACACCTGGGAAAATCAAAACCATCCATCCATCCACACAGACACCCTAATTTACACTTGGGGGCACACCACATCTATCCCTCAATCCATCTCCCCATACCCGGGGCCTATTTTATCATCTTCCATATCCCCATCTTATCCTATACCACATCCCTCATCCTATCTATCTCCCATCCCACATCCCATCTAATCCTAACCAATCAAACCATCCCTATCCTATCCAACCTATCTAATTTTCTTCAATCCTTCCCTTTCATCCTACCCAAACACTCTTTGGTACTTATGGGAAAAACTCACATCCCACCTTACATCACTTCTCATCCCCCGTGAGCTATCCCATCCTAAATCCTTTCATCTTACCTATCCTCAACCATTCCCCCATCCCGAATCCAAAATTGCAACATCCAACATCAAATAATCTAAACATTCAAAATCCAAAATGTAAAAAATCAAAACATCCAAAAAAATCCATCAAAAGATCACAAATTTACACCAAAAACAAAAAAAAATAGAAAAATGTCATGTGTGTGTTTTTTCTTGTGTATGTTTTCTTGCCTATCATCTTACCTATCCTCAACCATTCCCCCATCCCAAATCCAAAATCTCAACATCCAACATCAAATAATCTAAACATCCAAAATCTAAAAATTAAAACATCCAAAAAATCCATAAAAAGATCACAAATTTACACCAAAAAACAAAAACAAAAGTGTGATGTGTGTGTTTTTGCTTGTGTATGTTTGTTTGCTTGTCTGCATTTACATTTTGGTCAATCATATGAGGCCCCTTTTGTTTCTTTTTATTTTTCATGGTCCAATGATATGAGGACCATCTTTTTGCATTAATATGTCCAATGATATGAGGAAAAGGGCATTTGGCAATTCAATCATCATGGTCTTTATACCTTGATGCATTTTTCTTTATGCCACACCAATAACATTGTTAATGATGATAATAGTGGGAAATTTATGGTATCACACCCCCTTCTATCATCATATTTTAGCCTTATCATCATTATCTAACTAACTATCTAACCTCCTCATCCTCATATCCAATCAATTCTTTATCAATCAATCAATATCCACATCCAAATCTTATCATCTCGCATCCAACATCCAAAATCCTCACCCTTGGTCGAGGCATATTTTAACATCCTCTTATCAATCAAACTTGAACATTATTTCTCATTGCTTCATCAATCATCATTCCACTCCTCTCCTTATCAATTTCCTATCATCTAAATAGATCCAAACACCAATCCTTATTCTCTCATCCAAGCATCCTCACTCTTCTAAACCTCCATATCCAACATCTTATACCTTATCTTCTTATTCACTAATCAAACCTCAAATGTAACATCCTCAAATCCCACATCATCACATCTAACATCATCAAATCTAGTATCCTTAAATCTAAATCCAAAATCTTCCAACCTAACCCCTTGACTGGGGCATCCTCTAATCCACCAATCCTAAATCTTCACCCTTGTCATACATTATTGATCGGGGCATCCTCTATTCTAAAATCTAATATCTCCTAATCTACTAATCCTCTAATATACTACTCCTCTAATCCTCTCTCATATCTTCTAATCCTCTCATCTTATATCATCACCAACAATCCTTCTATTCTCTAATCCTCAAATCCAATATCCTTAATTTCTACCCTCGACCGGGCATCGTATAATCCAACCCCTTCAATAAATCCTCTAATCTTCTCTCCTCTCATATAATCCTCAATATTATCATTCTCTAATCCTCTCTCATCCACTAACTTTGGCCTCTCCTCTTTTCGAGTGGTTACCCAACTCATTCCTTCCCCGCCTATCCCTTAGATGGGGCATTATATCACCATCCTAACATCTTCTCTTCTTTTTCTTTGAACAGCTTATTGCTCCAAGTACATCAATGAACTTTATAATAAAAAGAATTCAAATAACATCCTAATAAATCTAAGTACACCAATCAAATTTATACTAATAAGTATAAAAATAACATCTAAATAACTCCAAATACATCAATTATGTTTATACTAAAAAGTATAAAAATAACATCCTAATAACTCCAAGTACATCAATTATGTTTATACTAAAAGTATTCAAATAAAATCCTAATAAATATTCTCGAATATAATCAAGACTGCAAAATGAAAAAAATTAGGATCAACAAAAATTTAATTAACCTTCAAAATGAGGTGAGTGCATGTATACAAAGGTACAATCAATCATGAGGCTTTTAAAACCTAGGATGACCCACCAAAATGTGTGCGACTCCAAAATGTTCCATGTCCAATGTCATATGTATATGTTAGAAAAGATTAGATACAAATGCAAGTTAGAAACCAAAAACTAAATTGATTCCTAATTTAATCCTTTCAAACAATACCTCAGATTGAGCAAGAGATGGAAAGGGGGAGAGAATCAATACTTGCACTTACCAATCAAGATGCAATGCTCCTCCTTTGTTGTGTTGGATTTTCTCATGGATGGTGTTGATTGCTTCAGATTTTGTGGAGACACTTGGGCAACACCTCCCCTTGATTTCCTTGGATTGATTGATGAAGGATGATGGATTGATAGATTGGATTGAAGATGGATTGAATAAAATGGTAGAGATTGGTTATGGATTCTTCCTCCTTACTCTCATAGAGGAGGAGAGTTAAATTTATAGTTTGTGGGAGAGAAAATGGAGGGTGAGGATTGATCCAAGTGGGATGAAGATCAATGGATGAGGATTGAGGAGAGGATTAGAAATTTCTAGAATGGAGATTTCTAGAATTTGTGAGAAATTTCCATTTGAATATAAAATTCATGGAGGGAAGAAGTTTCTATTGAATCTAAAATTCAATGGAAGGAGAAGTTTAAAGAGGCTTTTAAAAATATAAGCCTCTAGATTTAGAAGTGGAGGATGTGATTAGTTTAGGATTAGATTAGATTAATAAAAGATGATTAGGGATATGTTTACATGGAAAGGCTAGGTGTAAGGTAGGTGTAGAGTAGGTGGGTAGGTGGGTGTAGGAATATTAAATTCCTAGAATCCATTCGATTATGACCTAGAAGATGATGATCTTCTCGATGACTTTACATGATCTTCTTGTACGCACTTAGAGGGGGCATAACACTTACACAACCCCCTCATAGAAACATAGGTACATCTCTCATCTTTACATTATCATTTATTCTAATCCTCACATAGTACTATACCACACTCCTAAAATTTTCACATACCTCATCTTGGCATTGTCATACATACATCGCATAGTAATATGCTTTCATCATCACATACATCGAATGACCAACCTTCATTCTTCACTATCATTGGTTAGTTCATTTAATTCATAGCTTGGGGGAAATCATCTAATACATCCCTCCCTCACTCACCTTAGCATTTATGCATGACTCATCTTTCCATTTTCATATGTCATCATAGGCATACTCACCATACATTTTAGCGTCATCATTACTTGATGAAAAAATCTCATGCTTTGGTTCACACTTGAATGTTGAGGGCTTACTACACATGAACCCCACACATTGCACTATAGGTCCTACACACTGCATCTATTCACACATTACGTGTCCTACACCATACATTCTACATTTTGCCTACAATATTTTGACATTTATGCATTTATACATCATACATCTGTTTGGAATAAATTTTACCTCTTCAATTTAATCTAATAAACAAGATGATAAAACTTACCAAACCTTGAAATGGTGGGGTTTAGAGGTACCCGTGGATGTTGATGGTCGATTTGTTATTTTTATGCTCGTATCTAATGAGTTAGTTGTTTTCCTGCAAATGACGCTGCAATCACAGACACTACACAAAATATTTATTAGTAAAAATAGTAAGCAAGTTGCCAGCAAAGGCCAGCCCTAAAAGCCATAGACTTCCTCGCAAGGATGTCAACTTGTTGTTTACACAATCAAGTGGTTTTGAAAATGAAACATGATATAATGGATGGTAAATGTTCTGAAAAATTCAGATTTTATCAAAATATATATAATAGATGATGAAATATGAGATATATAGACTATGGCTCAAAATTCGAGTCCAAAGATGTGTCAGAGTTTTCAGATGAAGGTGAATCTTCCTCTTCAAAAATCAATGTCTTCTCGGATAGTCTAAATTCTTGTGGTCATTGAAGTCTTCCCTAAAGAAGTCAAAAATATAGTTAGGCTCATCTTCTTCTATATCGTAATCATATTCTAAATCAAATTGTTCGAACTAGTTTGGTCTTCGATTCATCTCCAAAGCTTAATTCTTCCAAATTGGGCCTCATACTTGGTATTCAAACCATGTAAGGTTGGATCGAATGTGTAAGAATTCGAAATAGGCCTCCCAAAACTTGTTTGTGGCCTCACTGAATCCTCTGAGTGGATTCAAATATGTTTTGTAGCTGGTCTAAAGGGGCTGAGTGAATCACACACAATTCCAAGTTGTGGAGAACGTCGTATTGTTCCCAGTGTAGGGGATGACAGATAACAGGTAGTGAATGAATGTTAGTTATCTCATGTCCTTGTCCACCTAAATCCATCTAAACAATCCATGCTTGACAAAGGTGTTAGAAACAACAAGAATATAATAGAAAATATAGATAAAAATGGATAAGTGTTATAGGTAAGAAAAATGTGCAGGAATCGTAGGTGATTAAATGAATCACTGCCGATTCTGGAAGATATTAACAACCTAATAAAATTATAATGTTTGATCCCTATGATTAGAGACTATGGATTTTCAAAAGACTAATGTCAATCAATAGATCAAAATGAAAGATTTGAATGAAGAAATAAGATTACAGGATAAAATATGACCTTGAAGAGGTGTGGAGGATAAGGCTTAAAGCTTATTGGATCCGTCTGTTGGTTGCCACTAAACTCTAAAATGATTCTCAGAATTTCTTGGTGAAGATGAATGCAGTGCCCTGGACGATATCGTGTCGTCATTGGTATAACACAACAATAACATGCTCTGATAAAGACTGAGATTCACGACTAGGAAAAGATGATTCTATAAGGAGGCCGCAATTTGGGCCTAAATAATCACCTGATTTCAAGATTCTTGAATTTGTTTGGGAACAAATTCCTAATTTGAGCCTTTTGTTCAAATTTTGGAGGATAGGTTTTTTGGTCTTTTTAAAGTTTCGTGTTGTCTAATGAGGTGTCGGGAAAGGATTTTATTAGTTAGATATGTTCTAATTTGCCTAAGTTTGTTTAGGATATGTATTAGGTTGTTTGATTAAGATATATCAAACGTATGAATATATGATTCTTTGTGATAATATAAGATTTTGATAAGATAATGGGGGATTTATAAAAATACCCATGATAGAGTGTTGGATAAGGATTTAGGGGAAATTTTAAATAATATTTAGAGAGCTTACTTAGGTGAATTAAAATATCATGGGATATAATATTAGTGTATATGAGGAAATATTTTATTTTATCGTATTGACATAATTAATATAATACAACAATATATTGCGAATGGATAATTAAACGAAGATAGGAAAGTGTAAATTTTTAGTGTCTACATTTGCCCCTTTTTGTCTAGTGGCTCTAATACTGCAACATCTGAAAAAATAAATGAAAATTTGTATGGGTGATCCATAGGGAACACCAGTGTTTGTGTGTCATGTGTTTCGTAAAACGTTGCCCCAGTCCTAGGGGTTACCGAAACAAGATGTGTTACCAATGAGTCAAATGATAGGGGAACCAGGGGTTTGCCACCTATAGACATATGATCTATAAAAGTAGGCTAAAAGGATGGGAAATCCAATTGATGGGGGGCAAAGGGCACGCATCCCATAGACAAATGACAGATCCCGATGTAAATTTTGCTTATTTGTTTTAATGTTTCAAGGACTAGGTCCATTAAAAATTGGACACTCTTGTGGAAAAGTGTGATTACCAAGATTTAGGGAAAAATTGGGCACTCATGCCAATAGGATATGATTTGTAAGTGATTAGAGAAAATCATCGGTGATTAAGGGAATCACTAGCGATTTCCTCAGTGTAAAAATTGGCCTATAAAAAGACAATTCACAGGCTCATTTCACCACATGGTGAAAACAATTTTCAGTGAGCTACATGGGAAAAATGTCTTTTCGATGATAAAAATATGATCTTTGGATGGGATGGCGACTTAAAGCAGGAAATGGAAGCCCACGATGGTCGAGGTTGGTGATCTACCCTTGTTTTTGTAGTTTTTGTGAATTTTTGTGGGTTTTGTAGTTTTAGGGTTGTATTGTCATGTTTCCATTTTAGGGGCTGACATGGATGACCTAGGGAAAAACACTTGGATCGCAGGTGACTCATGCAATTGAAGTGAATCGTTAGTGATTCACCTGTTTATGGGTAGTTTTCTTTTGATTATTGTCATGGTTTTTTAAGAAATGTTTTTTACATGGTTTTTGTGATTCTAATATTGACATTAGTGTTGAATGTAATTGATATTGATCAAATTTTGTTTTGTGACAACATTAATTTTGATATCTAAGCAATTTTGGTAATTTTATTTTTTCCTTCAAATATGGAATTTCATTTTTAGATGGTGATGTGTCATTTAATTTTGATGTTTTAGATGTTGTTGGTATTTTTAGGTGATGATGTTGATGTTGATGTGGATGAATTTTTGATATGTTTTGAATGATTCTTATCATTTTATTTTAATAATGAAACTAATGTTGATTTGTTTTCATTTTGTGGATGCAAAGTTGATACTTCGTGATCGTATACCATTGATTTTAGATGAGGTGAGGGATGATATGTCTAATGACGATTGGGAGCATGTTGAGGCCATAGGATTTGGTTTTATTAGGAGTTTTTTGTCGATTACACAAGTCTCGGAGTCTTATGTTGGCCTTGTTAGAGCGGTGGAATGCTTCCACCAATAATTTTGGTTGCCTATTGGTGAGATCATGATTACTTTGGAGGATGTACACTGCATCCTGAGGGTACCTATCCGAGGAGAGGGTGTATATATCATCATTGAGGAGGAGAGGGATGGGGTGATGACTAGGTTATATGGAGCAGATACGGCCGATGTTAGATATGAGTCATGAGTGAGTTTCCTATGACTAGATTTATTCACTTGACACAGAGGGTCATACTCGGATGACCATGATGATGATGACATTCATTTGTTATGATCTTCTAGATTTAGGAGGTGCTCGATTTCCTTGGATGATGATAGGGGTTGTGGCCAAGATGATGGAGCATCGTACCATTTTTGAGTGGGGTCCTACCCTACTTGCATAGATATATAGAGAGTTGTGGGCCTGGAAGGTCCACAAGAGATATGGTATTGATATTGCATTTTTACTATAGGTTTGGGCCTTCGAGCACATTGTAGTTTCTCGACAAGTGGGATTACCTTGTGGGATTGGTGATGAACATCCTAGTTTCATGAGGTTAAGGGAGGATTCTAATCAAAGGTCAAGAGGAGAGGTTATGTAACTATAGATAGCTATTTTCTGGGTTACATGTAAGATATGTGGTATGGAGGCCTTATCTATATTTTCTTTTCGCCCTAAGTTTGTTAGGGAGTTGGTTAGTTTTTAGTAGCTTATATGGGTACATACTCTCCAACTAGGTGAGCACAAGCTATTCCATTTTGATCGTGTGAGGAACAGTTAAGATTTGTGCAGGGAATGCTAGAGGAGCCCGTATAGTATAGACGGGAGGATGTAGACACGTAGACCCCTATGGTAGTTGTGACAGAGCCTAAAGTTATTATTGATTAGCAGGGGGCCATGGGTCCTAATGATGAGGGTCAAATTGTCCCGATTGATGACGTGGGGTTACCCCTAAGTATACAACATGGTGGACCCATGTGTTGAGGAGATTTGACAGACTCAAATTTTAAAGAGAGTAGTACAAAGAGTTAGACAAGTACGTGCTCGGGAAGTGAGAGGAGCAAAGGAACATGAGGTAGTGGAGGGTACAGAGGATGATAGTGAGGAGGAGGTGATGATGATGTAGCTGCAACTATTGCAGTAGTGACGGCCGAGAAGGCCGTAGTTGAGGGTGAGAGAGATGCTAATAAGAGAGAGAGGATGACCTCATTGGTATTTGAGACACATTGATCATTGAGTGGGATATTTTGATCATCGAGAGGGATGAACTTAGTGTACAAATGACCCGAGGATATTGCAGATAGAGATCGATATAAGGGTTAGAGGGACGGGATGAGGAAGGTCTTAGGGATTACTAGGCCTTGTATTTCTGGTGCAGAGTTGGTGGATATGGATTAGAGAGCGTAGGATAGTGGGCGAGACCTAGAACTAGTGGAGTGAGACCACATGCTAGTGGACAAAGGCCCGGGGTTAGTGGATCGAGACCACCTACAAGACTCTGTGATGGTTTCTACAACACATTATTAGTCATTGCATGAGCCAAATTATAGTATTACATTGATATGGTGACCCACAAGTTGAGAGATGCAATAGTATATGCTGATCATTTGGCTGGTAAGACGATAGGCCCTAGTGCTAGTGCAATGAGTGTGGGTCACCCACTTCAAAGACCCGAGTGGGTAGGTGATAGCAAGGGAGTAGCTAGAGGAGATAATGGTGTTGTGGGTGGTGCAGGAGCAACCAGAGGTGGAGGTGCTCGGGAGGAGAGGGTAGTACAACCCTCGTTTCTAACTTGGAAATTTTTCAGTTTAATGATTCATGATATATGTATTTGATAGTAGATGTACGACTCATGGAAGCCTATTTTTGTATGACATTGATATGATGTATTTTAATGATGTCTCTCATAAAATCTTATTTTTTTATACTAATGTATATGGACTTGATCGATATATATAATGATGATGATAAGGTTTTATGATTTATATTGTTTATCTTTCATGTGTAATTGATCTCAATGTTTATGGTTATATATGTTTTTAATTTGAATGTTTTAGTATTAGATGGAAGTATGGTCTTTGAAAAGTATGGTTAAATTGAACAACTTAAAATGTGATCTCAAATTAAATTATATCAAAATGTGGCTCAATGAAATAGGATAAACATGAAATGATCATCCCACTATGGATTTGGTACATACATGATGGGTTTTGAAAGTTTGAATACTCTTGCACTTACAACCTTTAACAAATGTTAAATATGATCATCAATGGGTAGTTGCAACGTTTAATAAAATGTGGGATGAATGCTTCTTTTTTGGACATGAAAGGGGGTTTGAACATGTATAGATCAATGAAGGGAAAAATATTCTCCTTTTCTATAGGTCTAAAGAGAGATGCCCCACTTTATTTTGATTTTGAAGCAAATTGATCAATGCGAGAAGTTTACTATAATGGGAAAGTTGATCAATGCGGAAGCTTTCTTGGATGCTTTTGATATTGATGTATTTATTTCAAAGGCTGATCAATGCGGGAAGCCCCCTTTTTATGGGTATCCATCCTTCAAGGGTATGGTATATGCTTTTGATTGGTAGTTGTCCTTCAAGGGATCAGTCTACTTTTTACTTTTGATTTTTTTACGGATAGTCGTCCTTCAAGGGATCGGTCTATGATTTTTATGGATAACTATCCTTCAAGGGATCAGTCTACCATTTATTTTGAGAAATGCATCCAAATGATTTACATATATTTTTAGTTGAGGTAAAATCCCTAATAAACCATTTCGAGGAGGGGAAAAGGTGCATATATGATCTACACATTTGTACCCCATGTCGTGTTTCTAATTGGCATGGGGTAGATGGGTGTAATGATTAAAGGGGTTCCTTATGGAAAAGAACTTGTCCATAAATAAATATTTGATGAACAAATTTTTGGTGCTCATCTTTAAGGTGTTTTTAGGATAATGACGGATGACCACACACTTTTAAATTACTATTATGATATGATGGATGGTTTTGATGGGATGATAAGATGTAACTATTGTCATGATCATATATTATTTAATAGTAGAAGGGTTGTAAGTGCAAGGCATTTTAAGGTTCTGCTTTCAAGTTCACCATCAAGAGAAGTGAGACGGTACACTCCTGACCCATATTTATGAGTAATGATGTATGGACCGATCCAATTGGGGAAAACTTTCCACGTTTACTCCATTCTAATTGAGTGACATTTTGATTTTCTTTAAGCACAAGATCACCGACTTTAAAGTCACATTCTTTGATATGTTTTTATATGCTCATTTAATGCATTCTTGATAAACTTGATGATGTTCAAGGGCCATTAGACGTTTCTCATCTAATAGTTCAAGTTGTGCTAAATGATCTTGTCGATATTCTTCATCAAGGATGAAGTCCTTGAGGATACACAAAGTGATGGGATTTGGATTTCAAGAGGTACAATGGCTTCGGATCCATAGACAAGTGAATAGGGTGTAGCACCTGTAGGTGTGTGGATGCTAGTCCGATAAGCCCAAAGAGCAAACATGATTTGGAGATGCCAATTCATGCCTGCATTATTTACCATTTTCATAAGGATTTTTTTGAGTGTTTTATTAGAGGCTTCAGCTTGTCCATTTTCTTGAGGATAATATGGTGATGAAAAGTTGAGTTTAATGTTGAAGGTGTCACAAATATTTTTAACTTATTTATTTTTAAAATATTTTCCATTATCTGTGATAAGTTTATATGGGATGCTGAAATGACATATAATGTGTTGATATATGAAATTAATAATAGGTCCTAATTTAGTTGATGTCAAAGGGATAACTTCAACCCATTTGGTGAAATATTCAATAGTTGTGATAATGGAATGATGTTGCTGAGATGACTTGGGATTGATGGCCCCAATGAGGTCTAATCCCCATTGGGAGAAAGGCCATAGGTCCTGAGCAGGTTGTAATGCTTGACTGGGGACATGGATGAGATCTGAATGAATTTGACATTTCACACATTTCTTAACATACTCACAACAATCCTTGGTGATAGTGGGCCAATAATACCCTAGCCATATAACACGTTTAGTGATGGAATTTCCACTGAAATGACCTCCAAAAATACCATCATGGACTTCTTTAATGGATTTGATTGACTCATGTGATTTAAGGCATCTTAACAAGATACCGTCAAAAATTCATTTATAAAGTATACCACCAATAATGATAAAGTGAGTAACGCGTTGAAGAAATGATCGTTTAGCATTATGTGATAAATCAAATGGGATTTTGGATTCAACAAGATAGTCATATATTTGAGTATACTACAAATTAGTTGGATTATCATCAATAATGTTGATAGGAGGAAGTTCATTTTTATGTGAAGGATGATCTAATTGTTGAATAATGATGGATAGTTTTTTGCTATCTTTTGATTCTTCATTTTAATGGGATAAGGGCTCCCAAAGAGGTCATTGTATCTCGTAAATCTATTAGAAGATCGTGGGATGGCTTGGATGGTGTAGTGATCAAAAACGCCGAGGAGAAAGTCAACATTAGCTTTATATTTTTTAGAATTTCATTTTTGCACTAATATTCTCCCTTGACTTGGCTGATAACAAGTTGTGAATATCCAAATATGTATAAGATGTGAACACCTAAGAGAATAGCGGTGGTGATATCCATGATTAAAGATTCATATTCTACCATGTTATTAGTACACTCAAAGTTAAGTTTAAATGATAATGGAATAGGAATTCCCCAAGGAGGATAATAACGATGCCAAATCCTCCCCCTTCCTGACATTTAGAACCATCAAAGAAGAGAGTCATCTTGACAGGGATAAATTCATATTCATTGACATTACTAATGGATTCATCTGGGAAAGTATTCATGATGAAGTTGACTATATGTTAAGGGAGCATCGGCGAGATGATCTGAAATAGCTTGGACCTTAATAGATTTTTTGTGATATGAATTCGAGGTCAAATTCAGTCATAAGCATAAGCCATCGGGTGATACGATCATTATGATATGGTCTAGAGTGTATAGTTTTGAGATGATTGAAGTTAGTGACAACATATGTTTTATGATTAAGAAGATAATGACGCAACTTGGAAGTGGCGAAGTATAAAGTGCAACATATCTTTTCAACTTCGGTGTAATGGGTTTCATATTCATGGAGTGTGCGGATGATATAATATATGGATTTTTCTTGTCCTCGACTATTATGATGGGCAAGCATAGCTCCAAAAGTGAGTTTTGAAGAAGATATGTATAAGTAAAATGGATCTCCTTCACGTGGTGGAGTGAGAATAGGAGGTGATAAGAGATACTATTTGATTTCATCAAAGGCCTTTTGACAATCATAATCCCAATGAAAATTTATGTCCTTACGGAGGAGGTGATGAAAAGGATGACAACAATAAGAGAGTTGTGATATGAAATATCGTATGGACTACAATTTTCCCTAAAGGTTACGTAGTTGTGTAAGATTAGATGGTGGAGGCATTTCAATGATGGCCTTAACCTTAGTTGGGTCAACTTCAATACCTCGGATAGATATGATGAATCCTAAAATTTTACTAGTGAGGACACCGAAAATACATTTTGTGGGATTGAGACGAAGAAAATATTGGATGAGACGAGTGAAGATTGATTCAAGATGGTAAGATGATCTTTGCATTGTTTATACTTTCTTAAAATGTCATCAACATAGTCTTTAACCGTTTTGCGAATGAGGTCATGAAAAATGTATGTCATGGCTCACTGATAGGTAGCTCCTACATTTTTGAGGCCAAATGGCATGACACGGTAGCAAGAAGGTTCCCCAAGGGGTGATAAAAGAGGTTTTGTGTTGGTTGTCAATAATGATAATAATTTGATTATATCCTGAAAAACCATCCATAATGGAAAGCATTTCATGGACCTTCATTAGGTGAATGAGCTGATCTATGTTTGGAAGGGTGAAATCATCCTTTGGACAAGCGAGATTGAGATCCCTATAATTTGTACAAATGCACAAATTTCCCGATGCTCGAGTTATAGGAACAATATTAGAAACCCATTGTCGATATTCAATAGGTATGATGAAATTAGTAGGTAAAAGAAGTTGTAACTCTTCCTTAACAAGAAGGGCTATGTGGGGATGCATTTTGCGAGTTTTTGGTTTAACTAGCTTAGCATTTAGATATGTGACAATATTGTGTACCACAATATTAAGATCAATTCTAGGCATATCACTATATGACCAAGTGAAGGCTTGATAATAATTTGATAAAAATGAGGTGAATTCATCTAGTTCTTGTGGACTCAATGACTGAAAAACTTTAATTATACGAGGATCTTGAGAGGTTCCTAAGTTAATGTCGATGGTGGATTCATTGAGGAGATTTGGTGTTTCGATGGTAAGGTTTTCTAAAGGAAGTGATCTTCAACTCCCATATGTGAAAGGATATCTTGATCATCATGATATTGAAGGATATTTATGACAGGTGAATCTTCCTCAACCATTTCTAGCCAAAGAAGAGGTATTTGTTTAGTGTTGTGGTTAGATTGATAAGTGAGTGGTCCTAAGGATATGGTATTGACTAAAAACAAATTTAGGTGGGATGGGCACAACATCGTCTATGTCCATAGGATCTTTAAGGGAGGTTGATGATGATGGGTCTAATTCAATAATAAGCATGGATGTAGCAGGTTTGGATGTAGTGGCCTCGGATGTTTTGGAACCGAGTTTTTATAACCTAGGTCTTATTTTTCATAATTTTTAAGGTAATGTTAGGCAACCACATCATGCATACACTATTCATAAGTGCCCAAGGTAAAAACTTCTCCATGCACAACGGTGAAGATACATATGGGTGAAATTTGGATTATCTAAATATTTGAAGTCTAATGTGAAGGGCATGACATGGTGTTGATTAATAGTACCAGATGAAGGATGATCAAGTCCCCATAAACAAGATTTGTTTTGAGATAAGTTGGACCATAAGAGATAACATCTCCCACATTAGGGTCATACGCGGGTTGTTTATCGTGGAAACCGTACATCTCTAATGAAGGAATATGATTAAGCATGAGGAGACGATATCCATCGATATCCATCCAATATGAGGCATTGTACAACATCACTAAGGGAAGAATCATCTAGTAATTTGGAAGAAGGAATAGTCATGTTATCGAAGATTCATTGGATGATTTGGACATGGATCTGGGAGCTAACACATCATTTGGATGCTACATCATGTAACAATCGGTGAAAGGATTTGGATTTGCAGGGAACAAGAGTGTCCGACCCTCATGCTCATATTTGAGGCAGCGATGGAGAGTGGATGGGACACAATGCATGGTGTGTATCCAAGGGCACCCTAGCAACATGTTATATTGAAATTATCCTTCTATGATATAGAAGAGTTAAGGGGAGATTTTTAACACCGACTTTTAATGGTAAAATGATGGTACCTAATGTGGGTGTAATAGTGTCATTGAAATATCGTAGTAAGACTAGTGTTTGGACAAAAATGGTATTGGGTAATTTAAATTGATCAAAATAAAGGGAAGAGATGATGTTAATAGCGGCACCACTATCAATCATTATTCTTTCAATACGAACATCATTAATTTGAGTCGTGATGAAGAGCGATAAGTCATGATCTTCTAGTTTGAGAGAAGGTATTTTAGATGGTTCAAATGATATGGTGGAAGATGTTTTAAGGGCTCCTACAAAGTTTGTAAAAGATGATGAATCATCTGAAGGTATTGTTATTGATCGGAGGGCTTCCATCATTTATTTTTTGTGAAGTGGTGATGTTTGTATTAATTCATATAATGACATTTTAATGGGAGCTTGGTGTAATTGTTTAATGACAACCTTTTACATCACGGTGGATGGTGAAGGTGGTGCAACGAGGATAGAAACCTTGGTTTTAGGTGACATTATTGGACCAGATGTTTTGGGAGCCACCGGAATGGATAATTTGGGTTTATATGATGGGGGGATATTTCGGTGGTGGAGGTATAGCTACGAAATTTTTACCTTTCTTAGGCTCAGATGGGTTTGTGTCATAGTTTTGTGAGCCAGTAGTTATATGCATGGAATAAACTTTATGGGAAGGAGTTAGAGATATAGGTTCCTTATATTTTGATAAGGATGAAGAATATGTTGATGTTAATGTAGCATGTGGTTCGGAAGGAAGGGAGGATGTTGATGTTATATGTGATTTAACTAGAAGGGAAGCTGGATTTTCTAGTTTTTGTGAAATCAAGTGGAAGGCTTTATAATCCTCAATGGAATGACCTCGTGTTCTATGATATTCACATGATACATTGAAGTTATATCGAGTGGATTTCCATCCTCGTGGATTGGAAAATTTCAGTGGTGGTAATGTTATGAGTGATTGTTGAAGGAGGTCTTCTAAAATAGTTGCATAATGCCCTTTCGGTGCATATGCAAATGACGATGGAGTTTCAGATATCTTATCTTCCGATGGAAGTAAGACTTTGGTCGATGGCTATCATGTTATTGGTTGTCAATGGATCTTGGGTGTTGTGATGGATGAGGGATGAGAGTTACTTGCAAAAGTTTGATAAACAAACTTTGGTCTTGAAATAGTGGGGTGATTCCTACGTATAAGAGATTGGGGCCCACGCAGAGATTCTAATCTAGAGGGACATAATAGTAGTTTTCACAATCTTGAATGGTGTCTTGTTCATGAGGTACCATTGTAGAAGCTAAGTCGGTAAGTCCTGGCATGATGACAAGAGGATCATTAAAGGTAGAAATGGCTCTTCTAGGAGGAAATGGAAGAAAAGGCGAGAGGTTACTGAAACAATATGTTTCATTATAATAAGGAATTTTAAATACCTAAACCATACCTTGTTTATTAGGTCTCTTTGAGGTTTTGGATGAACTAGGTTGGCTTATTGAAGTTGGTGCTAATGAAAGAAGATGAGTTTGAATAACGCAGCTTCATGCAATCCAAATGATTTTTGGATTCCATATATTTTGAATTGTTCATTCTTGGGGACAAACATGGCTTGTGGTTTATTTTGGTGGAGGTGGTTGTGTCATGAATTTTTTAATAGGTACCATATTTATATTTAAGAACCGTGGTATAGTCATAAACATCAATTAGGTAATGTCGGAGTGATGAGAGTGGAGAAATAATTTCCATAGTGTTTTTTACAGCTTTAGACTAATAAGATATCATTATTGGTTGTGTGGATGTGGATGATTGCTCTATAGGTATGGTTGTTGATCCGGTAGATGTGGATTCGAGAAAATGTGATACCGATTCAACAAATGTGGATATTGATTTAGTAGATGTTGATTCAAAGTGGATGGGGATGTTGATTTAGGGATAGGTGTCATTTTAGTAATGGTATTAATGGTGTGATGAGTATGGAAAACATTTGTTTGTGGTTGATCAATGGATGGAGGATGATTTGGAAAGGGTTGTTTAAATATGTCAAGGTTTTGATTTGGGGGTGCATTGGGATTATCCAAGTGAAGTTCACCCTTATCAATCAAGTCTTGAAGAACATTGCAAAACATATGACACCTTTCAATATCATGTCCTTTGACCCTATAGTATTTACAATAGTCATTGTCTTGATACCATGAGGGTTTAGATACAGATGTGTCAATGGGTCGAATAGGAGGGAGAGTTATCATATTTACGGCTAGTAATTTATCAAAGAATGCACTATAAGTTTCTCCAATTGGTGTTTAATTACATTATGGAGGGGAATTTTAGTGGTAGGATTTTCTTTAGGAGTAGACTTGACTACTATGGCATTAGCAACTGATTTAGATTTGTCGGGACTAGAGGATGACTTAGATGGAAACTCAATTTGTGGTTTCTTAGGTCGAAGCTTAACACGACCATCTTCTAGAGCATGTAATTATAATTTATGGGCCATGGTAAAGGCTTCATCAAAGGTCTAGAACGATTGATTCATAATGTTGATGAAATATGTCTTGCGCATGATTGACAAAATAATTCAATCAGCTCAGTTGTGGAAATGAAAAGGACAATTGATTGATTATACCCCTCCAACAGAAAAAAAAAATCAGCAATGGACTCATTCTCAAATTTTTTGATAGTGTAAAGGTCATTGATGGTCACTTTTCGGGCTATGTTTATAGAGAAATTCTCTAAAAACAATTGTCAAAGTTGAGTGAAGGAGAAAAGGGAATATTATGGAATGATGTTTTACCAATCTAGAGCAAGGCGGATGAGGGACATAGGAAAGGTTCTAAGCATGAGGTATTGATCATGAGCAATAACAAGCGTGATGAAAGACAGGAATATGTTGTTGGGGATCTTCTTTGTTGTAGAACTTAATAAATTTTGGAAGCTCCCAGTGAGGAGGATATGTTTTGTATGGGACTGATGGGTGAATGGGTTCATTACAAATTTGATCATAAGAGAGAACATTTTTGGGTGTAGATGAGGAAACTTCTAGACTTGATATCTGATTCATAAGGGCTTGAAGAGGGTCAGTCTATGCTAGTTATTGTGAAGATGGACTAGGTTGAAATGCAAATTGGTTGGGTTGTGAGTATATCTGATATTGTTGAGGAATGTTTTGTTGATAAGGAATGTTCTATTGAGGGACATACTACTGATAAGGAATATTTTGTTGGGGTATATTTTGTTGTGGAATATACTACCGAGAAGGAATGATTTGTTGTTTTGGAAGAGTTTATTGTGGAATGTATTATTGAGATGGGATTTTTTTATTGTTGTGGAAGAGTTTGTTGTAGAATGTATTGTTGAGATGGGATACTTTGTTGTTGTGGAAGAGTTTGTTGAGGGATGTATTGTTGAGATGGAATGCTCTGTTGTTGTGGAAGATTTTGTTGAGGGATGTATTGTTGAGATGGGATGCTCTGTTGTTATGGGGAAGTTTGTTGAGGGATGTATTATTGAGATGAAAAAGGTTGTGAAGATTGTATATACTGATAAGGAAATAGTTTCGAGTAAGGAGGAGGTTGTTGAAAAACATAACGAGAGGCCAGCAGAGGATGATGCTCGTTATGCACAGGAGCAGATTGTGGTATAGAAACTAATGATAATGATTTTTGTGGTATATATTGTGAAATAGGGTGAGTGGTGGTAATTTCACTAGTATTGATTAGATGGCTTGATGCCAACATAGACATGGTAATATTCTGAATGTTTCTATTCGGATGGGATATGACAATAGAAGCACCAATAGAAGTCGTTGGAGGTGTTTGAGTAACTAAGTATGCTAGAAGGGTAGATAATGAAGCACTAATATTACTTTGTGGAGGTGTTGAACCAGTAGAAGGTTCGGTGATGATGTATGTTGTTAGGTGGTTGTGTCTGAGAAGAAACCATATGAAGACTAAAATGGGAATGGAAGATGCAACTTTTGAAGTTTTAGTTTGACTTAGAGGTGGATATGAATGTATTTTTTGAATGATAGGTTCCTAATTTGAAATAAGTCTTATAATGGTAGAGGAAGGATCATATGAAAATGGTGGTTCGGGTATAGATTGTTGGTTTGAATCAATAGGATGTGTAGAATCAAAAGTGCTTGAAAATGGTTCAGATTCAATTTGTTGTGAGGTGTCGATAAAGGATCAAGATTGTGTGAGGATGGATCTAGTGTAAATGGATGGAGTTGAACACCCCGAAATACCAAATAGGCATTAAGGGAAATGGGGTTTGAATCCAACATTTCTTAAAAATAGGATCTCCTCTTTCAAAGAAAGTGGTTTCAAAAGATTTGTATTGTGATGCTGGGGAGTATGGTTGTTTAGTTTCTTCTTGTTTAGATGTATTGAATTCTTGAGAATGAAATTAATGTGCAAAATTTAAAAGATGTTGTCTCATTTCTTCATTGTATTGTTCCTCTATTTCATTCCAAGCTTGTTGAGCATTAGTTAGAGGAGTTGATGTAGTTGGTTGATGGAATGGGTTTTGTTGTTGCAATAGAGGGGTAAATGATGGTCTAGATGTGGTAGTGGATAAAGATGTAGGAAATGGTGTAGAAAATGGGGTAAATAAAGGGCTTTGTTGTTATAAGGGTGTGGACATTGGTTGAGACATGTTTTCAAAAGTTTGGTTACAAGCTTGTTGTCTTGTTTGTACCATTATAAAAACACACACACAAGAATTATCTAAGAAATGAATTAAAATGGGTTGATTATAAACAACAATCAAAATCAAACAAGATATATTTTTAAGTTTTCTTGATTTAATTAAAAAGTGAAATGTGTAAAATGGTTAACGAGGGTCCTAGGAAATGGCAATCTAGGGTTGGTTTGAGGTATGTTTAAGGGTGGAGTCCTCGATATACCCGAAGGTATGTGAGGCCCAACTCGCACCGATGTTGGTACATTCATGGTATTGGGGCCTACCCCTCACTTCACGGTCCCGCAATGATAAGGGTATCGGGTGTTAAGCCAATATATACTAACAGACAGATGATTATACTCGGCCATAACACCGAGTCGGCTTCTCCTCTTGGTGATCAAATCCAAGTAGGTATCCACCTGGGTAGGAATTGTTTTAAATGTGTTTTGATGTTTTAGTGGTTTGGTTGTGTGTGGGGGAAAGAAAATTGAATGCAACATAGTATCCTCCTAGTTAATTCTATGTGAAACACAAAGGATGAAAAATTAATTTTAAAACCCAAATCAAAATGTCATTTTCGATGAAAACAATCAAACAAGATGCGATACTTAAAAAAGAAGTTTTTAGAACTCACCGTTAAACACTCCTCCTTTTTAGGCAAAATTGTAAGTAAGTGTTAGTGCAAATCAGCAGCACCCCCTGGATGTTGATCAGATTTCTAGTTTGATCACTCTAAGCATCCAGTGTGATTGCACAACATTGAAACCTCTCTCCAAGTGTGGGACTTGTAAGATGAGAGAGGAATCTCCAGAGAAAGTTGGTTCTTGCTCCTAAACTACCTACCACAATCTACTCTAATGTAGGGGAAACTAACTATGCTAATCTAAATTTCCAAGGGACCAGGGAGAGAGAATGCATAAAATGAAAGCCTACACTAAAGCGGTGATACACCAGAAAAGGAGTGGTGAACACTTCTAGTTCTGCAGATAGACACAGATCATGGAATGCAACATAAACATCATGCACAAACTGATAAGATGTAATTTAAAGTTTGAAATGAAGCAAACAACACAACCAGAGGACTGAAAACTGATCACAGAGCCTGTATTGTCATTTCCACTGTCAAAATCCTTGTATTACAACATCAAAAAGGTAGAAAACCTGTTACAATTTTAGAAGAGGTCTGATACTTGCAAAAATCACTTGTTCAAGGTGAAAGAAGAAGCTTGCTATCCAAAGAGAATGAGCCAAATCTAGCTATTTACAATGCATGGGTCGGAGAGAGAAAAAAACGAAAAACGTGGGATCCATTCCTCATTGAATGTAGATGCATTAAAACAAAGCATGGGCATCCTTACGCACCCATGCCCGACATTTTTAACCATGTTTGAAGAAGAATGCGACCCATTCTACATTAAAACTGGTTGTTGAAACGTCATTTCTGGCCATTACCACGTGCCAGAGATGTTTCTTGATTTTCTCTCTCCAAACTGAACCAAAATGCAAGATTGACCCTAGAATCGTGTAGATAATTTCACCAGCTTTCCATTGATATAAAGAACGTGAAAATCCGAGCTCTGGATCGAAAGTTATGGTGATCTGAAGATTTAGGGAAAAAACAGGCCAAAACAGATCGGCGGGAAAATATTTGAATTTTTCCCGCGCTCTGCCACTTGGATGACACGTGTCAGGCTCTGATTCATCCGCGGGTTCATCCTCTGAAAATTCCTTTCGGGCCCTTAAACTTGGACACGTGGCACTATTTTATTGGTTTGGGCTTGAGGGGTGCATTTTTACCTTGCGCCAAACACTTAGCAACTTTTCAACCTTCTGACATGTGGCACATTCTCGATTCGTTTGTGGACCTCCTTATCTCTTTTCGGCCATTTCACCTTTTCGCGTCCCGCGTGTCCCGCGTGTACTCTTTGTCCCGGCTGTCCCAAACAAAAACCTCCGAACCGCCCGAAATGGACCTTCTTGCGGCAAACCGACCGATTCGCCCCCCGCGCGTACCTTGCGTACCTTTGTCCCAACCGTCCTGATCGCCCAGACAAATATCTCCGAACCACCCGAAATGGACCGACTTGCACCAAACCGGTCGTCGATCCAGCGTCCCGCACGTACCTTTGTCCCACTGTCCCCAAACCGTGCGAAACAAAAGACTTAGGTAATTTTTTCCCTCTTTTGGCGATTCGCTTTTCGTGTCCCACGCGTCCCGACATCCCAACTGTCCCGCGGATTACCTGGACTAGGAATTAGCTGATTTTCTCCATTTTTTCGGCCCCAAGCTTGATACAACGAACCTCGATCGACCCGAACCCTTCGGACCGAAATGCCTTAACACGTCCTGCCGCAACCTTATTTTTTGCATTTCTTCCATTTTCTCAACTGTTGGGATTTCTTCTTGGGTGGGTGAGTTAGAAAAGGCCGAGGGGACCCGAAAAACATGATTTTGGGCCTCAATCAATCTTACTTGCTCGGGATCGAATAATCGATACATGTTATCAAAATTACCCAGGGGGTGAACTTTGATAACAATTTGGCTACTCAATGGGTCATCTCACTGCTTCGCTAGATGAAGTTACCAGCTTCTGAAGCATCCATTGGGCATGGAGTCACTTGATTCTCTGTTTAATACCCCAACCGACTAGAACGCGTTCAAGGAGGAAGATGGAAAATCACCCGATGGAAGCAAGGGTTGCAAAACATCTCCGTGGATAGCAAGCTCGTGCAAAGCACTTAGGGAAAGCAAAACAACCTACAACAAAACAATGTGCACAAGCACTTGGAGGGATGAAAACCTAAACTAATATTTACAAGGTGGAGAATTTCCCTTTAGTAGCAATGCTTTAGATAGATTCCATTGATCGGAATCTGCAGCTTCTTCGCCATCCAATGAAGACAATTGGAAGGCATTGGTGTCCTTACACTTTGTGACCATGTATGGGCCACTCCAAATGGCATCAAATTTTGAATGCCTTCCCGGTTTTGCTCTATCTGCATCCCATTTTAATACTAGATCTCCAACTTGGAAAGATCTACTCTTGGCCTTCCTATCAAGGGTCTTCTTGATCAAAGCTTGATCCTTTTCCATTGCTTGGGATGCCCGATCTCTCGATCTCTTGAGCTCCATCAACTCTACATATCTCACCTCCATGGGCCCAAACTCTAGCAAATCTAATTGCTTCATGAGTTCCAATGTGGCAACTCAAGTGACATGGGCAAAATTGCCTCTCTTCCATAAACAAGCCTAAATGGAGAATTACCTATGGATCTCTTGGGAGTTATCCTATCAGCCCATAAGGTTGATTTTAGTTTGGTATGCCAAGACCTCTGATTCTCATCAAGAGTCCTCCTAATGATCCTCAACAAGTTCTTGTTTGTAGATTCATCCTGGCCATTACCCTGAGGGTAGTAGTTTGATGAAGTACTTAGGTAGATCCCGTTCTTGACATCCCACTCAGTCACCTTGGATCCAATGAATGCTAATGCATTATCTAAGATTATTGTAGCAGGTATGCCAAATCTGGTTACTATCCCCTCATAGAAGTCTAAGATGCTAGACTCATTTGCTTCCTTGAGTGCTACTGCTTCAGTCCATTTGGTGAAGTAGTCTGTGGCTATCAAAATCCACTTATGCCCTTGGCTTGAATTGGGATTAATGACTCCAATGAAGTCTAAACCCCATTGCATGAATGGCTGGTCAACTAAAATTGGATGCAATGGGAGGGCAGCAAGCCTCTCTTTACCTATGAAGAATGCACAATTCTTGCACCTTTTGATCCACGCAAAGCAATCACTAAAAATCTTGGGCCAATAATAACCAGCCTTCATGATTTTTAGGGCTGTCACTCTTGGTGTAAAATGACCACCAGCTGGTCCACCATGGAACTCTTCCAACACCCTATGAATCTGATTTGTACCAATGCATCTCAGCAGTACTCCATTCACATCTTTCTTGAACAAAACACCATCTACTATGGCATATGGGACAACTGCTGCAATCCAAGTGTCTTCTTTGGGTCTTGTTCATCTCTCGGAGGGCATAGGCCCGTGCTTAGAAAGTGTATTATACCTTGGGTCCAGCAAGGAGTGGGGACATCATTATCCTCTTCTTGAGTGCTACCTTGCACATCGTTGTCTTGAATCACAAAATAGCCTCTTTTTCATTGCATACTCCCTTTTGCTTGCCCGGAATTAGCTGCTCACACAATCCTTTTCCTCTTACCAGCTTGGTGACCTTGATCTCTATGTCATACTCCATGACACGAGTGATCCACCCTGCTCTTTTCTCATTCAAATCCTTGTTGAGGAGGAAGTCTTTTACTCCCGCATGAGAGACCAACAACTGAACTTTGTTGTTTGAGACTAGATGCTTGAATTTCTTCAAGCTTCTGATTACTGCAAGTACATGCTTCTCAATAAAATAATATCTCACCTCATAGTCCTCTAGGCTTTGGCTAAAGAAAGCAATTGGCTGCTCATCATTGTCCTTGTTCTACTGCACCAAAATGGCAGAAATAGTATCATTACCTCCAAATGCATAGAGGATGAAATCCTTGGAGAAATCCGGGTTGATGAGAGTTGGTGCTTGGGAGATGGCTTCTTTGATTGCTTCAAAACCCTCCTTTCCTTTTGTTGTCCATTTGAAAGCCATAATTTTCATCAACATTTTGGTGATAGGTTTGACAAGCTCTGCAAAATCTGGGACAAACCTCCGAACAAAGTTTATTCTCCCCAAGAAACTATGAAGTTCCTTCTTGTGGCTTGGCAATGGTAGTGCTCTTATGGCTTCAACCCTCTCTGGATCAATTGCTAATCCTTCTTTGGAGACAATATGGCCAAGGAGATTTCCTTCATGTGCTAGGAAGATACACTTCTTAGGATTCAAAGACACTCCAAATCTCCTACACCTTTGGAAGACTTGTCTCAAATGAGAGAGGTGGTCTGCTGCATTCTTTGAAAAAATAGTGATATCATCAAGGTATATCAGCACCACGTTGTTGATCAAACCTTTGAACGCCATGTCCATTGCTCTTTGGAAGGTAGCTCCAGCGTTGGACAACCCAAATGGAATTTTCCTATATGCATAAGTTCCCCATTTGGTTGTGAAGGCTGTCTTGAACTGATCTTCTTCCTTCACCATAATCTGATTGTAGCCTAAGTAGCCATCAAGTAGTGAAAACCTCTCAGAGCTAGCCACCACCACCTGCAAAATTTGCTCCATAGAAGGGAGTGGGTAATGGTCCTTGAGAGATGCTCTATTCAAGTCTTCAAGTCAACACACAATCTGATCTCTCCACTCTTCTTTCTCGATGAACTAAGTTGGCAACCCAACTAGAATGCTTGATTGAGAATATGATTCTTGACCCAATCAACTTGTTCAATTCCTTCCTCATGAGGGGTTCCATGAGTGGATTGACTGCCTTTGTTTCTTCCCGATGGGCTTAGTATTTGGATCCAACTCAATGGTGAGTTGAGCTAACTTGGGATTGAAACCTTTCAAATCTTCGTAGCTCTAAGCAAACACATCAGGAACTCTTGACACAATTGTATGAACTCATACTTTTCTTGTTCAGATTTCATCTTTCCAATTTGCAATGGTTTGTTTTCTTCCACCAAGATGGATACCGAATCTTCTCTCTTGACCAATGTTTGCTTTCTCTTTCCTAAACTGATCATTGGGATTGAAAATGGACTCCAAAGTGATAATTCCTTGGGTAGCTTGTTAGTTCTCAAATGTACCACTTGGTCACCATCTTTGCTGCTCTAACTTTTCCCGATTTTTGGCCGAGAATTCGGCCTCTTCTTAAGAAATGGATGATTTGCTGATCATTTTCAAAAACTTGCCAACTTACATTGTTATCTGCACTCAAGGCCTTACAATCACATGGATGTTTGGATGTATCTTATCCTTTTGAATGCTTTCCACAATATCAAAGGCTGCCCCAATCACTGCAAGCCCGTCGAGCTTGGTTTTCTTTCCTAGGAACTAATTTGATGCCAAAGCCCTCAAAATATTTAATGAGGTCCCACACCTGTTCTTGTAGCACTTGAGTAGATCATTCTTGGTAGCATGTTGCCCTTTGACCTGATTTACAATCAATTCACTGTCACCAAAGACTTGCAAGTTCTTTATCCCTCTCTTTGTTTCCCAATGCATCCCTTGCACCAGGGCTTCATATTCAGCAGTGTTATTAGAGCATGCAAACTGAAATCTAAAAGCTGAATAGTACCTTACTTCTTGAGGTGAAACTATCATGTCTCCCCCTCTGGCACCTTGTCTACTCCTTGATCGATCAAAAAACAGCTGCCATACCTCATTTTCATCCTTGTGGTCTGGCTTGGTGATGCTAGGAATGGGCTGATCTTTTTCATGTATGCAATAGACTCCTAGCTCAGATTCTTCTACTTCTTGATAAGGATCAAAAGCATGCACCTTGTTTGCCCATTCATCAAGAGTTAGATTCGGGATGCTTCCAACCTTGGTGTCAGCTTCATCAGTGCTTGGGTGATCTTCTTGATCAAATGCCGAACAGTTGGCATTGATTTGACTTGGAGTGTAGGGCTCAATGTGGAAGTTTGCAATAGGTTCAGACCTGATTGTAGCTTTGGTTCCATACCTCGTTCTGAACAGCATGTGTGACCAATCAGCAGAAAAATATCCTCCAATCTTGGCTGTGAAATCTCTTGACAAACATAGGGAAAAGAGTGGTGGAAGGTCTATAACTGATACATCTTGTAAAACAACAACATTTGGACATGCATGCAAGGTAAGACTCAAGTTTCTAATCACCCCAACTGTTGTTACTGCTGTCCCATCCAACTACTACCCCTTTGGATATGGTTTCATATTGAAGTCCAAGCCGATCAGCTATTTGCTTCGGCATCACCGAGCCGCTTTCCCCGGAATCAATCATGCAATTGTGAACCAATTGGTTTCCAATGATTAATGAGACATAAAAAGGAGGGGGCTTCAACATTTTACCTTGCTGTCCTCCATGATTCCCTTCAGGTTGGGCAGCATTTGTGAGCACCTTCTCTTGCATTTGGACTTGCTGATTCGAAGCTGGCCAATCCTTCATGGCAGCTTGTAGCAAATCTCTCTAGCCTAGGATAGATAGGGATTCCCACATTGATATATTTACATTTGTCTTCTTCATCTGATCAATGATACTAAATGGTGATGAAGGATCTCTTTGCTATCCCTTGGTTTGCATATTCATCCCTTGCACATGGGCAACAACAGCTGGCATGTGAGTTGGTTTAGGAGCTGGTTTGGGTGCTCCTTGCATGTTTGGAACTACATTTTGTTTTCCAAAAGCTTGTGGAGTGGTAGAAGGTTGTGGATTACTTGGAGCCAATGGCTGTCCTTCACCCAAATTTCTCCTTTTTGACCTTGTGTTGGCTGCAACACTTTGAGAGGGTATTTGATTCATACCACAGAAATCTTCAGCCTGCCAATTGACAAGAGTAGTTTTTTTGGAGATGTTCCTTGCTGAGGTGCTTCTTGCTTTGCTGATCCTCTTCGTGGCTGGACTCTTACGACCCACCAATGGTTTGCACCATAAGAGCCTGATTTAATGCACCGTTAAAGCACATTGATTGGTTATGTGGCTGACTACACGGGAAACACCAATCATATTCTTGGGCCATGTTATTTTGCACCGGTACCAAAGCTCTGGATGTGGATGCAACATTGGGGTTATCGGGCTGAAATGGTCTGTTGGCAGGAGGCCTTGCTTGATTCTGATTTGTAGCTAGATTGGGTGGTCTTTGAGGCTGATATGGCTGCCTGTTAGGCCGAGCTTGAGGCTGATAAGAAGGTCTAAAACTTTGGGCTTGTTGCCTTTTGAGTGTAACCAGCTCATTACCTAGATTTTGCAATTGCTTCATGACTTCTTGAAGCTCATTTGGGGCACTTGGAGATGAAGTAGAAGCTTCATTTGAACTCTGATTTCTAGGGGTGGGAGAAGGAGCTAAGACAGGCACTTGACTAGTACTTGGGCTCTCTAAACTTGGATATAATGGCATTGGAGGCCTAGGAGCTAGCTTTCCAGCTTGAATTAAACAATTTTCAGCTCTAATGGCAATGCTATAAGCAACAGGGATAGTTGTGCCTCCCATGGATTGAATCAACATAGAAATATCAGAATTTAAGGCTTTAAGGTAATATAGAAAAGCACCTTCTGCTGCTGGCCTTACTGCCACTGGAATCCTCTCCCAAGTCCTTTGAAATCTAAAGTTGAAGTCGGTCAGCTGCTCATTGGGAGCTCTTTTGATAGTTGTCATTGCTCCAAAAGGGACAAGTTGTCTCCCTTTTCCCCAAACTGCTCGTGGAGGGCTATACATAGCTGGTTCCAATTTTGGATAGAACCTGAGGCAAGGCTCCTGAACCATTGTAAAGTTTTCCCCTTGAATGAGGATGCTATCAATTTGACAGCAACTTGCATCTCATTGATTTCATGAATTGCACAAAGGTTGGCAATGTCTTTAACGTGATCACTAGGAGTAGTCTGGTTCTCTCTAGTGAAGTATGGAATGTTCTTCAATGCTGCACCTGGGATTGGATGTTGTGCATTGAGAGCAAGTGGGCTGCTACTAGTGAAATTGACATACGGATTCGATGGTTGCGCCATTCTGATTGGCCTGAGAACCCTTGTTGATTGGATGAAAGGTCTACCAGGTGGAGGTGTTGACAAGGTTCTATTAGGTGGAGACAGAGATCTTTAAGCTCTTCTTCCCCTTCTTTCTCTTCCTGGAGATAGGTGCAGATGAACAAACAATCCTTCCTCCCTAGTTCTTAACCCGGTCTCGTATTCTTCTCATAAACTTGCCAGTGCTTGATCATTGTTGAAACCAGCGGATTATGCTTCTTTTGGAGTCGCCAGATGTGTGATTTTAAGCTTCTTCAAAGCTGGAACTTACAACAAGTGCACATCAATCTTGTTGCAATAAAAGTGAAGACCTCTAAGGTCCCACCGGGCGTGCCAAAACTGTTAGTGCAAATCAGCAGCACCCCCTGGATGTTGATCAGATTTCTAGTTTGATCACTCTAAGCATCCAGTGTGATTGCACAACATTGAAACCTCTCTCCAAGTGTGGGACTTGTAAGATGAGAGAGGAATCTCCAGAGAAAGTTGGTTCTTGCTCCTAAACTACCTGCCACAATCTACTCTAATGCAGGGGAAACTAACTATGCTAATCTAAATTTCCAAGGGACCAGGGAGAGAGAATGCATAAAATGAAAGCCTACACTAAAGCGGTGATACACCAGAAAAGGAGTGGTGAACACTTCTAGTTCTGTAGATAGACACAGATCATGGAATGTAACATAAACATCATGCACAAAATGATAAGATGTAATTAAAAGTTTGAAATCAAGCAAACAACACAACCAGAGGACTGAAAACTGATCACAGAGCTTGTATTGTCATTTCCACTATCAAAATCCTTGTATTACAACATCAAAAAGGAAGAAAACCTGTTACAATTTTAGAAGAGGTCTGATACTTGCAAAAATCACTTGTTCAAGGTGAAAGAAGAAGCTTGCTATCCAAAGAAATGTTCCCCCCTTAGAGAATGAGCCAAATCTAGCTATTTACAATGCATGGGTCGAGCCCAGGAGAGAGAAAATGTGAAAAAACATGGGATCCATTCCTCATTGAATGTAGATGCATTAAAACAGCATGGGCGTCCTTACAGACCCATGCCCTGACATTTTTAACATGTCAAGAAGAATGCGACCCATTCGCATTAAAATCGCTGGTTGTTGAAACGCCGCTTCGCCATTACCACGCGCGCCGAGAGACGTTTCTTGATTTTATCTCTCCAAGCTGAATTGAAATGCAAGATTGACCTTGAAATCGTGTAGATAATTTCACCAGATTTCCATTGATATAAAGAACGCGAAAATCTAAGCTCTGGATCGAAAGTTATGGTGATCTGAAGATTTAGGGCAAAAACAAAGCCAAAATGGATCGGCGGGAAAATATTTGAATTTTTCCCATGCTCTCGCCACTTGGATGACATGTGTCAGGCTCTGATTCATCCACGGGTTCATCCTCTGAAAATTCCTTTTGGGCCCTTAAACTTGGACATGTGGCACTATTTTATTGGTTCGGGCCTGAGGGGCGCATTTTTACCTTGCTCCAAACACTTAAAGAACTTTTCAACCTTCTGACACGTGGCACGTTCGATTCATCGATGGGCCTCCTTGTCTCTTTTTGGCCATTTCACCTTTTCACGTCCCGCGCATACTCTTTGTCCCGACTGTCCCGGACGAAAACTTCCGAACCACCCGAAATGGACCTTCTTGCGGCAAACCGGCCGATTCACCCCCACGCGTTCCTCGCGTACCTTTTTCCCAACCTGTCCTGATCGCCTGGGACAAATATCTCCGAACCACCTAAAATGGACCCACTTGCGCCAAACCGGCCGATCCACGTCCCGCGCGTACCTTTGTCCCAGCTGTCCCACACCGCGCGAAACAAAAGACTTAGGCAATTTTTTTCCTCTTTTTTGCCCGATTCGCCAAGGCCCCACACGTCCCGACGTCCCAACTGGCCCCACGACTGCCTGGACTAGGACTTAGCTGATTTTCTTCATTTTTTCGGCCCCAAGTTTGGTACAACGAACCTCAGTATGACCCGAACCCTTCAAACCCGAAATGCCTTAACACGATCCTCCGCAACCTTATTTTTTGCATTTCTTCCATTTTCGCAACATGTTGGGATTTCTTCTTGGGTGGGGAGTTAGAAAAAGGCCGAGGGGACCCTCAAAAACATGATTTTGGGCCTCGAATCAATCTTACTTGCTCTGGATCGAATAATCGATACATGTTATCAAAATTACCCTGGGGTGAATTTTGGATAACAATAAGAAATACGTAAATCCAACACATGAGCTCTCCATAATCCATACCTTGTAGATAGGTTAGGAAAAACATAAAGCAAAAAAACAAAAATAGAGAGGAAAAGCTAACTATAAGATTATATAAAAACACTCGAGAAATTATCGGCAATTTTCCCAATCACGGGTGATTTTTACACAGAGAATCAGAAAAATTAAAAAGATGTTATTTTGATAAAACAAATAAAATAAAACAAGATGATAAAACTTACCAAACCTTGAAATGGTGGGGTTAAGAGGTACCCATGGATTTTGATGGTCGATGTTTGATTATTACGCTTTGTGTATCCAATGAGTTAGTTGATGTCCTATAAATGACGCTGCAATCACAGACACTACACAAAATATTTATTAGTAAAAAAGTAAGTAGGTTTCCTAAAAAGGCTAGTCCTTAGAAGCCACAGGACTTCCTCGCAAGGATGTCAACCTATTTTTTACACAATCAAGTGGTTTTGAAAATAAAACATGATATAATAGATGGTAAATGTTCTGACAAATTCAAATTTTATTACAAATATATATAATAGATGATGAAATATGAGATATATAGATAACGGCTCAAAAGTCAGAGTCCAAAGATGTGTCATATTTTTTCGGATGAAGGTGAATCTTCCTCTTCAAGAAAATAATTTTCTTCTAAATAGTATGAATTCTTGTGGTCACTAAAGTCTTCCCTAAAAAGGTCAAAAATATAGTGGGCTCCTCTTCTTCTAAATCGAAATCGATTCTCAATTAGATTTTTCTAAATTGGTCTAGTCTTCGATTCAGCTCCAAAGCTTAATTCTTCCAGCTTGGGCCTCATACCGGTATTCAAACCATGTCAGTCAGCTCAAATGCATAAGACTTCAAAATAGACCTCCCAAAATTCGTTTGTAGCCTCATGAATCCTCTGAGTGGATTCGAATATGTTTTGTAGCTGTTCTAGAGGGGCTACTTGAATCATGCACAATTCCAAGTCATGGAGAACATTGTATTGTTCCCAGTGTAGGGGATGATGGATAACAGTAGTGAATGAATGCTAGTTATCTCATGTCCTTGTCCACCTAAAGCCATCTAAACAAATTGATCGTGCTTGAGAAAGGTGTTAAGAACAACAAGAATATAATAGAAAATATAGATAAATGTTATAGGTAAGTAAAATGTGCAGGAATTGCAGGTGATTCAATGAATCACCGATGATTCTAGAAGATATTAACAACCTAATAAAATTATAATGTTTGATCCCTATGATTTGAGACTATGGATTTTTCAAAAGACTAATGTTAGTTAATAAATCAAAATGAAATATTTGAATGAAGAAACAAGATTGCAAGATAGAATCGACCTTGAACAAGTGTGCGGGATGGGGATTAAAGTTGATCGGAGATTTGTCGACTCACCGAATAAACTCCAAAATGATTCTCAGACTTTCTTGGTGAAGATGAATGTTGGTGCCTAGATGATATCGTGTCATCATTGGTATAGAACAACAATAACATTCTCTCGATAAGACTCGAGGTTCGAGATTATTGAATGATGATCCTATAAGGAGGCTGCAATTTGGGCTTAAATAATCATTGGCAATTTAACAAATTGCCAACGATTTCAGGATTCTTGAGTTTGTTTGGGAACAAATTCCTAATTTGAGCCTTTTGTTCGAAATTTTGAAGGATGGGTTTGTTGGTCAGTTTTGAAAGTGTCGTGTTGTCTAATGAGGTGTCGGGGAAAGGATTTTATTAGTTAGATATGTTCTAATTTAGCCTAAGTTTGTTTAGGATATGTATTAGGTTGTTTGATTAAGATATATCAAATGTATGAATATATGATTCTTTTTTATAATATAAGAATTTTATAAGATAATGGGGGATTTATAAAAATACCCATAATAGAGTGTTGGGATAAGGATTTAGGGTAAATTTTAAATAATATTTGGAGAGCTTACTTAAGTGAATTAAAATTTAATGGGATATAATGTTAGTGTATATGAGGAAATATTTTATTTGATCGTGCTAACATAATTAATCTAATACGGTGATATATTGAGAATGAGATAATTAAATGAAGATAGGCAAGTGCAAATTTTTAGTGTCTACAACATCATACTAGTCTTCATTATACACAATTACACCTAGCATTCCATATTACTCATCATACATACTACTTGTAGTTGGCATCATACAAGATATCTTATACATCGTATATGGCATCTTAAACATCATATATTGCACATTCTACTCATCACATGGTCATCTATCATCATCACCTATATTATATCATCTTCTATGCGATCCACTCACTACCCTATGATGCACTTTAGTTCCTCTCGCCCATACTCGACCACCACGAGGGTTTACCAATCAAATGGACCTTACACTCATCACACATTTATCATTTGACCTCTCATCATGTGACATTACTAGGTTAGTTACATACGCTATAGAATAAATGGTCACCTATCTCTTCATCTTGTAGTGGTATATGATTTAGGCTACATCACCACTCCTCTATTCATCTAGTAGTGATATATGTTATACACTACATCACCACTCCCTATATTCATCTAGTAGTGGTATACACTATAGGCTACATCACCACTCCCTATATTCATCTAGTAGTGATATACGATTTAGGATACATCATCACTCCTACATTAATTGTTTCATGATATACGCTTCCGCTATAGGGTTCACGCACATACATCTTTCCTAGGTCACATATCATCACCATTACACATGTACACTCATCAAAGTGCATTAGACACAACACACACTTAGACCATTTCTCGATGACACATTCTCGTTCACGGTTCATTCTTGACTGTTGAGGGGAAAACCAAATGAACCTCATTGCATACATTTCTATTCACTTGTTGGGCATGTAGCTCATATCATTCCATCTTACATTCCATTCCATCCATCCACAACATACTGCATATTATGGTTGATTTTAATCTTTCTTACTTCTACTTGTTCATGGTCACTTTATTACACATGCTAGTTAGCTTACTTATATGTCATTTATATATATCATCCACACATGCACGTTCATGTCTTTTTCTAACAAAGGATAGCATATACAGTCTCTTCCATGCAACACGGATGCTCACCTTCTGCCCTTCCTACATTGGTCACTAGGGGCATCCACATTCATCTCTCATAGGTGTTATTGTTTCATTTTGTACTTATCACTTTCCATTACTTATTTATACAAGATTTTGACATACTAGTCATATTTCTAACAAGCTCACGAGTGCTTCAAGTGCAACATTTGTTATGAAAGGATATTGGCTTCCATACATGTTTTTTATATTGTCTGGTATTGTTTGTTCTTTTATGCAGGGCTTTTCCCTATGTTTGGTGTGCACACTTATTTTTTTGTATGTGGCCATGATGGCCTTGCATGTCTTGTGACATCATGAGTGATGTCCCGCTTTGCAACCTAATTTTTGTGACTTATATTTGTCTTCTTGCATGTTTACTACTTACTTTGGTAGCTTATACACTATTTGCATAGATTACACATTGATTTATACATGCATGTTTGTTTGTACTAACACTTTCATTGGCTAGCCTTCTTCTTTGTGCGTGTCTTGGTTTCTACCAAACACATTCCCTTCCCCCGCAAATCATAGTTTCGTAGTTCATGTAGTTGGTCCTCTTTTGTGGCCACATTTTCCTATCAATGATGTTGCATGTACCACCAAAGAGGGGGACATCATTTGGGTTTTATACATACTACACAAAAATTCTACACCAATTCATTTCGATTATATATAATGAGTGGGTTAAGACCAGTCTACAAACCCCATACACAATGACTTTTATAGGACATGGTAGTCCTTAGCATTATGGGGATCTGATTACATGTTAGAGGATACACAAACTTCATCTCTGCACTACTTCGACCAAAGGCATCGATCTCCCAAAAACTAGGACGTATATCTAGATCTCTTCACATACATTCAGTGGAAGCAAGCAAGGGAAGGAGAATAATGCAGCTTTCTCCCTACACTTCTTCATCCAGGGTGGCATGAGATTTACCAAACAACTTACAAAGACAGATATACTCTTTCTCACGACATGGATTAGGTGCACATGTTCCATTTACATTTTCATTTATATATTTTACATTCACGTGATTTTTACATATATGTGTCTTTTACATTTCATTTTTACACATACATACATATTTAACTACTTGATCATTTTCTTCTTTCAAGTCCGACCATATTAGAAACAAGTAGTTAAATGGGGGCAACAACAACAATGATGATGTCAAAAATGACACTTTGCAGTAGCACACTTTGCATATTAACTATGCAGGTACACTACACAAATCAACATCAACACACGCATTTCCGCCCTAGGTTCACTTTCATCACTTTTTTGCACATTTTCATCTTTAGTTTCCACACTCCATCATATTTTTGTTATTCCACACTTTGTCTAGTCCTTTGAAACACCTTCTTCATTGATTTACATGGTTATCGAAACACTTTTTCTATCTACTTTATGTCACCGAGCTTTCCGCTCACCAACATAAAGTGGGGGAAAATGTAGACACTAAATCACGCACTTTGGTTAATATTTAGTCCTGGTTTCATATTACTATTTAGAGGGTTTTGAGTGAAGAAATTACTAATTAACCTTCGTCTCTTGGTCATTTTTATTTGATTTCTGTCATCATTCCCGACCTCCACCACACACATGCCCAATCAATTTTTATCGCTTCCGTCATTTTATCTTTGACTGGGGCACCCATGCTAGTACTAGGGCACCCATGGGTGCATTGGTCCCACCGGGCCTCCCAATCCTTTTTGAACTTTCATGCCACTTTTTGGGCTCTTTCTAGCCATTTGAGGTCTTTATCTTTTTATTGGTTGGCCATTTTGGGGTTAATTACGAAATTAGATAAAGAGAAACCTGTAAATATAAAGTTATGAGATCATAATGAGGGACCAACCACTAGTCACTATTATCATCCACCTAGAGTTACATCCATCTATAAGACTGAGATTATTTACATCCACATACCTCCATCCCAAAGGGATAAGGTCGATATCTACATCACACAAGCATAGGGGAGGATTCTATTTTATTCCATCCTTCATTCTATTACATTTTCTACACATAGTTAGCTCACTACTTCACAAAGTGTGACTGACACAAGAGCACCTATGGCACATGATTCACACACACACTAGAATTACATTTGGGTCTAGAATGTAGTGTAACACTCAGTTAGTAAGTCCATTGTTATATAGCGGTGTAAGGTCATTCTCGACCTATTCATTTGCATTCTTATTTTTTAGGTTTTGATACTTCTTCCGGTCTTTTACAGTCTCTTTATTCATCTTGGATTATCAATGACATTTAGTGAAGAGTAGCATAGGTAATGTGAGTAACAACGAGGGTTTCGTACCATCCGTTGAACTCCGTGAGATTCAATTCATGAGATTTTACACAAACCAAGGCACCCATTTTCCAAACTAGAACACCCATAGGTGTTTCAAATTTCTCTCCATGCACCCCATTCCGTATAATTAGTCCATATCTATATTTTTTAGGACCTCTACACATTCGCTCCTACTTCCGTGATTATTCTATTTATCTTGTGACATGGTCCTCGCGAGCTCCTCTAATTAGCCGAGTTCATTCTAACTCTCTTAGTACTCTAGGGTTTAGAATTTCCATTTCCATAGTTGCTCTAGTCATTTACTCGCATTTATTTACTATATTTACATTTTGTTCTAGATTATATTAACTATTATTATTTCCACATCTTAGTTAATTTTAGTTAATCAATACCCAAGTGAATGATTTTGTGTTTCAAACAACATGGAGAGCAGATGACTACATGGGGTGCCTTGGTTATGTCGATCATATCGATAATTGGGTGACCGCAGGTGAATTGGAGGAACTTATTTTGTGGTACTCAACTTCTGCAGGATAATGTTCAAAGTGCTTAAAAATTTCATAGGAGGGTAGGATTGTAATGTCCCCATTTCAAGTAAGTGGCCTAGAGGCCTTTAATCTGCCTTAGCCTTGGTCATGCCCAATGAGCTAGTGACACCGATGGTTATTGGGTATGGTTTGAACCTTTATTTCACTTATATATTATGTTTTAACATTGGACACGTACTTTGAGGTGACTTAAGTGAAATAAGGTTGCGTGATGCTCCCCTAAGGTACTTTATGTTATATTTTGTCAATGACTTAAGTGATGGGTGAATATATGGTACTTTATTTTCTATTTCTTCATTGGGGTAACTTAAGTGTGCTTTTGGCATAGTGGTGATAAATTAACTAAATTTATTTTTATTATTATGTACATTTTCCCTAAGGAGGTCCATTAGGGTTCTTTTGGGCCCTTTGTTGTAGTGAAAAGTTATGAAAGGAAGCGATTGGGGTAGAAAAGGGAATTCATTTATACACTCACTCTTTTATGATATTGAAGCCATTGATGGTTACATGTTTTTTGCTTGTGGTGTAAGATCCCAAGGAACCCTAGCTTCAAAGTGGTAAGATATCCACTCCTAGCTAACAGAGTACTCTTCGGTGGTGAGAGATCCTCCTAGTTTACTAATTTGGATCTTCATTCAAATCAGATTTTCGATCGTTTTTTCAAATAATTTCAAGTTTTTTCTCTATCTTTGAGAGAGATTATTTATTCCATACTTCAACCGTCTACATATTATATTATTTCCAGCATTTGAGGTAAGCTTGATGAATTCCCAAGAGGAGATTAATTCAATATGAGCTTTATTTATTTTCATATCTATTTACTTAGGGTTTTACAAAGAAGTTGTTTCTAGGGTTTCTGGTTGAGTTTTTCATTTTTCTAGCTTCGATCTGATTCATTATGATTTAAATATATTGTTGTCCAATTTCAAAATTTATAAAGATCATTTCAGCTCCTTGTGAATTTTTGGAATTTTTAGGTAGTTTTAGCGCTTAAAATACATCATATATGAGAGATAAAAATTATTTCTCTCTTGTTTTTATGTTCTACATATTTTCTAAGTTACTTAAAGCTTCTTAGTAGTGTTAGAAATTATTATTCTTGACAATACAATTTTTCTTTTTGTTTCTACATATTGCTGTCCTAAAAATAAGAAAACTCAAAATTTTAGTTCGTTGTTATTTTTATATATTTTGTGAATTTCAAGTGATATCCCACAAGGGATATTCTAGTTAGTGGGATATTCGTGTTCATTATGGTGTATGAGATGGTATTTTGTATTGGTATTGAAAATTCCTAAAACTCAAATTTCTTATACACATCTATATTGTTTTGGGGTGTAGATATTAATGGGGCTCAGTTTGTGGGTGGTATAAGGGTTGGGGAAAATCACTTTTCATTTTCCAAGTTAAATTTGAAATTTTGAGCTCTCGCCCTCTTAAAGTATTTAAGCCAAGTTGAAAGTTCGAAGAAATAGCAAAATCCATGCCCTAGTGCTATTTAAATATTTGTTTTGCTCATTTTGAGAAATTCTCCATCTCTCGGTCTGTGCATGTAATATCCTCCTTACAATCTCCTTTTTTGATCAAAATTGTTCACTTGTTCTATGGCCTGGGTCGTCAAATCATTGTTTTGCCTCCATGCCTCCGGATCGCGAAGGAAATTCAAAATTTGGACTCAAAATGATGAAGTTCTCTTCCTCTGTGTATTTTTCCCACAGTCGAGAACGATGGGCATTTTCTTCCCATCAAATTTTGGCCCCATCATCCATGGGTACGTGGACATACCTAATTGGAAGTGGGTTAGTGGAGAAATTTGTGTTTTTGAGCCTCTTTGTAAAAAAGATGAAAAGTTAAAAAGTGACCCGCAAAAAGTCAAAAGTCAAAGCTATAAAGGAAAAAGTCAAAGTTGAAGCCCGCAGGGAGAAAGTCAAAGGTGAAGCCCACCGTTGAAAATTCAAAGCAGGAGAGTGGGCCATTGGGGGACTTTTGGAAATTTAACCAAATTCCCAAAAGTGAAGTAAAAGTTCTAGAATGCTCCGCGGCTCCACTAAAAGGTAAAAGCCCGTTGTTGAAAAGTCAAAGTTCAGTGCGGAAGCGGAAAGTGGAGAACTTTGAGTTTTTGAGCCTTTTTCCAAAAAGGTTAAAATTTTGAGAAAAGGGCCATGACCCCATTTCCAATGAAAACATGCCACGTGCCTAAGTTAAAAATTTAAAGTGGGGTGCGGGCCAATTTGTTCCAAATTGCCAAATCTCTAAAAAATCACAAAACGCAAAGGGCTTTCCCCGTACCCACTCCAATCTCTTCCTACCATGTGGATGGCCCAATTTCAAAGTTATAAGAGAAAATCAAATGGTTCTGTATTCAAACTAGAAAACCAAATGTAACATTCACGTTGCAAGATCTGGTTTTTAACCCGCCATGAGTTTTCTTCACAATGGAGGAATTTGAAGAGGCATAAATGATTTGTAAAGTTGTAACCATTTTGGCATGAGATATAATGGCTCCTCAGAGCCATTCCAAGGGGTTAGCGATTGATTTCAAAAAGACCAGAGTGCTCTGTACTTAAAAAAGAAAAAACATACTTCTTCTATTTTCCCTTCTCCTTAGATTTTCCTCTATTCTCAAAGCTCAGACAAATTCTAATTTAGCTTTAATAATAAAAGAAGGAATTTTTGCCCTTTGATTGAGGGATTGATTGGTACCTTTCATGACCAATGAATTTCATTCGGTCTTGTAGCTTCTCCTACGGATTTGTTTTTCTTCTAACTATAAATGCATGTAAATGAAATTTCTAATTAATGTGTGTGGGCATCTGATATTCTACTCACAACATTAGTTTTCTCCTACCTCCATTTCCACTCCCCTTCCCCTTTCCAAGACAAAGTTTCTTCTCTAGTGAGACATTGCTAGCTTTGCCACAGGGTCAGTGGAGTGCCCCTGTTGGATCTCTAGTCGAAAGGCCACCATTGAAATCCACCTTTTATGCATGCACCTACGGAAGCTGCACCGTTCAAGTAGAGGGACTTAGATTCCCATAGCATTGGCTTGAAACCCACCAATTTTTCCACAAGACAAATTTTCTTGCCAACAGTTTTTGGCACCCACCATGGGGCAGATTTTGTAGCATCTGCACCTAAAAATGACCTCAGGGTCATAAAATACAAAAAAAGATTCTAGAAGAAAAGTTTTGAGATTGAAATAATCACACAAACTACATGGATGTAAATCATGGCTATTCTAGGAAATCCTCCTATTGAGAGACCTGATTTACTCTTTCACATCCAAGAAGACATTGCTTCTGATATGAGAGAAGCTATTTGGCATAATAGATGAAGTGTCAATCATTACTTCATTTCCATAAGGATTCTGAACCTGGAAGAGGAACGTGTTGTCGAATTGGAAAGGCAAAGACAAATTCTAGCACCCCAAAGAAGAGCATAGATTTTCAAGTCGGGCTGGATAGAAGATTCACCCGAATGAACAGAGACAAGGAGGACAAATTGATCCCATTTTTGAGGAACTTCAAAGGAGACAAGAGCTACTCAGAATCCAGAGGCTTCCTTTTCAAGCAACCGGTCACGTTGGGAACCTGAGTGTTTCCAATCCTTTGATGGTGAATTTTCATACATAAACGAGAACCTTGTAGACTTCACTGACGTGAAGACCAAGAAGAAGCTAGAGAAAGAGAAGCAAGACCCGACAAAGAAATAAGAGCTCAACTCAAAGAAATCGAGAGACTTCAAGCCGAGGCAGATGAAAGAGCAAGAACAAGAAGCCGCAACCTTAGCAAGGCTGGAAGATAGAAATAGACATAGAATGGGGGATCGGGATCATGAGCGTGAATGGGATCGTGAAGCCCATAGGCCTAATGTACCATGGGGAGGAAACACGGTCCACTGGCTCTTTCTCAACCACTCCATGAGCTACCGAGAGGCTCGAGAAAAAACTTCCCAAAATTCAGAGGGGATGGTTCTCAGCTCCCCAAAGAACATGTAGTAACATTCATCACTACTTGTGGAGTGTTGGGAGTTGAAAATGAAGATGTTTCAGTTAGGCTCTTTGTGGAGTCACTCCAAGAAAGAGTTGTTGAATGGTTCTACATGTTTCCCCCAAGATCTGTCACATGTTGGGAAGATATAAGAAGTGCATTTGAACATAGGTTCAAGAGCACAAAGATTGTCAGGATCTACTGGTCCAATTGGTTCAGATGAAGAAGGAGACCTCCAATCAATGAGATATTTTGTAGCAAGGTATGATAGGTTGATAAGAAGGATCCTAGAAGATGTGGTACCCCTAAAAATAACTTGAAAAGGTTCTTCATCAATGCTTTTCCATCAGAAGTTGGTTTCTTCCTCAGAAGAGCCCAACCAAGAACATTGAGGGAAGTTCAAGACTTTGCAATTGAGACTGATGATGATCTAATTATTTTTGGTAAAAGTGAAAGGACCAAATGGGAAGCAAAAAGGTCAGAGTTCAAATTCAATCACCACTAATCCAATGTTCCAAAAAATGGCAAATGACCTAGTTGCTTTGAAGAAGCAACTATCACAAATCACAATGAGGAATGCTCCAAGGAGACCAAATCCTCCTGATAGACCAAGAATTTCTCCACCTCCTCATAGGCTTTCTCTTGAAGCACCACCAGTCAATGCCATCTATGACACTAGGGAATCAGAAGAAGAAGTAGACATTGAGGAAACTGAAGAAGAAAGCATGGATGACTATGAAAACTATCTTGAAATTGAAGAGGTTGGCATGCACAATGGCCTGATTGAATACGTTGATGATGAGGAGGAAGGTGATGAAGAAGCTCCAAGTTTTTCATGTGCTATTTTCACTGCACACAATCCAAGAATGGTGTTTCAGCCTCAAGCAGTTGCAATTGAGAGTAGGAAGAACAAAGAAGATAGCTCTTCAAAGCCTCCACTAAACAAGATCATCAACAGGGGATCACCATTACCACCTTCCATGGAATCAGCTAGAGAGAAATCAGATTCACCAGTTGTCAAGGATCACACTGATTGTGCCAAGTAAGTTATCTGATTCTTCTCCCAACTCAAAAGTCTATTAAGAGCAATTCTCTTCTAAATGTTGGTTCTACAAGAACATCTAAATTTCAATCAAAGGCTACACCCCCATCTCCTTCCAAGCCAATTGCTACATTTGAAAAGGAGAACCCAACACCAAAAGTAATGATGCATCTCCATTTAAGTCCTCATCTACCATAACTTCATTTGACTTTGTAGAGCATGCTAGCAAAACCAAAGTCCAGCTCTCTGAAATTGAATACCTACAAACACATCCTACCCAATTTGACAGATTCATCAAGGTAGTCCAGGGTGGTAACTCTACATCCCCAATCTCTAATTCTAAAGGCTTACTTCCCACACCATCCACACCATCTTCTCAAAACATGCTAGCCCTCAGTGCCTCCACCACCAACAGAGTTGAGCCTTTTTACCTATCACTTCTCATCAAAGGTTTCCAGCTGAACAATTGCATTATAGATTCTGAGCCTCAGATAATGTGATGCCAAAAAAATTTACAAATGCTCTTGGCCTCACTTTGACCTGGGTAAATGGCACATGCTACTCAATGGAATCCAAACAAGTTCCATTGGTAGGAAGGATTAAGGATGCTCAGGTTGCACTAGCTGATTACCCTGACAAGAAGATACTCCTGACCATTTTGGTGGCAAACATCCCAACATCTTTTGGTATGTTGTTGAGTAGAATTTTTTGCAGAGATCTAGGTGGAGAAATAAAAATGGATTGGTCATCTGCAACTATCCCAGTGAAAGGAGAAATGAAGAAGTTATTGCCAGTCAAAAAAATGAAGTTCACAGTAAGGAAGTATGATGATCCAAGAGCTGATATCCTTTTTCAAGATTGTGGGCTTGGAAATTACCTCCTTACATCACAAAAGGAAGAGGACTTGCCACTTCTCATGGAGGAAGAAGAAGACCAAATCTGGACAATGGAGTTTGATGGTAGTCATTCCAGAGCAGGTTTAAGAGCTGGTGTAGTATTATACTCTCCCTCCAATGAGGTATATCCTTTTTCCTACAAGCTGCAATTTGACAATACAAATAATACAAGCAGAGTATGAAGCATTACTCTTAGGCATGAATACAATAGAGGACATGGGAATCAAGAAGTTGAGATGCAAAGGTGATGCAGAGGTTGTGGTAAAGTAGGTCCACCAACAATATCAGGTGAAAACCCCAGACTCAAGCACTATAGAAACAAAGAGTGTGGGACTGCATTGAATCCTTTGATGCATTCTCCATTGAAGCTATCCCTAGGGAGCAAAATGAAAAGGTTGATTCTCTAGCAGTGTCAACTTCCTTAGTGACACCTCATCCTTCTTTTGGAAAGGATAAAGTGACCATTGAGATGGTGTTCAGACCCAACGTACCGATAAATGCAAATCACTGGCAGTCTTCAATGATGACAATCAGATCCTAGCCTTCTTAGAACAAAGGGATAACTTCAATAATATTTTCTTTGAAGGAAGTGAAAACCCACACCGTGAATCAGTCCCCAAAGAAGAGAAGGAAGGAATTGAGGGAATTGATGAAGAGGGAGTAATCAAACTGAAAGGAAACAAAATCCCCAAAGGCCTAGTTTCTTTGGAAGACCTCTTTGACAAGCATGACAGGTTCATCCAAGAGAAAGAAAAATAGTCTTCTGTGTCCATCTAATTTTGATCAAGAAAACATTGGCACTTCAGAGAATCCAAGGATGGTTAACATTGGTAAATGCTGCTCACCAAAAGAGAAGAGAAAGTTTGTTGCTTTGCTAAAAAAAGTACTCAGATGTCCTGGCCTATTCCTATGATGAACTCAAATATTTTCAGCCAAAGGAAATGCATCACTCCATTCCTTTGAAGCAAGGAGCTAAGCCCTTCAGAAAAAAAAGGCCCTACAATCCAAAGATTTTTGATGTTATCAAAGAAGAGGTGACAAAGATGCTCAATGCTAGAATCATCTTCCCCATCCACCATTCAACATGGGTGGCTAACATTGTGCCAGTAAGGAAGAAGAATGGGGAAATAAGGATTTGTGTAGACTTCTTCAAAATCTGAATCAGCATCTCTCAAGGACAACTACCCTCTTCCAATCATGGATCATATTTTGCAAGCAGTCACTGATCTAAAATGCTCTCTTTTCTTGATGGATTCTCATGGTACAACCAAATCAAGGTGGCAGAAGAGGATTGCAACAAAACAACCTTCACAACACCTTGGGGCACTTTTTCCTACAACAAAATGCCTTTTGGCTTGATCAATGTTGGAGCCACTTTCCAGAGAGCAATGGACTTGGCCTTCAAAGATTTGAAACATTGCATTGTCATTTACCTTGATGACCTCACGATTTTTTCAAAGAGGAGGGGAGATCATATCTGTCATTTGGAGCAAGTCCTTGCAAGGTGTAGGAAACATGGCATTTCTCTAAATCCAAAGAAGTGCATTTTTGGAGTCACAGAAGGTAAGTTGTTGGGACACATTGTGAACAAACATGGAGCACACATTGATCCTGAGAGGATCAGAGCTATCCAAGCACTAGCCTTACCAACCAACAAGAAGGGAGTTCATTCATTCTTTGAAAGGTAAACTTCCTTCATCATTTTGTGCCTGAGTTTTTCTGAACTAACTAAGCATATAACTTCCATGATGAAGCCTCAAGCAAGTTTCAAGTGGAATAAGGAAGGAAAAACAACATTTGAGGAGATCAAGAAATCCATTTCCAAAGCTCCAACTCTTATATCTCCAGATTTCAACAAGGAGTTCATCATGTATTGTTATGCATCAGAACATACACTCTCTATTGTCCTTGTTCAGAAAAATGATGAAGGTTTGGAAGCACCCATTGCTTTCATGAGTTATCCTTTGAAAAATCATGAGCTAAAGTACAACCAATTAGAGAAACATGCCTACACAATGGTCAAAGTTGTTAAAAGTTTTAGATTCTACATTCTCAATTCCCATACAGTGGTGATGGTCCCTAGAAGTGCAATCAAGTCCATTTTGACTCAACAAGATCCTGGGGCTAAGAGAGGAAGTTGATTGCAAAGACCCAAGAGTATGACTTGGAGATTAGACCTCTAATGGTAAGAGGAAATGGTTTGTGCAAGCTGATTGCTAAAGATGAAGCTCTCAAGGCTCAACAGGGAGAAAAAGATGGTGTTTTTTCATCAAAGCTCCAAGCTCAACTCTATTCAGAGACACCACAAGCACTTTTCACCACTACTGATGAGTGGTATGTTGACATTGCTTACTACCTCACTTATGGAGAATGCCCTCCTCATCTTGATTACAAACAAAGAAGGACACTCAAGCTAAAGGAAGCCAAGTTTGTGATCTAGAATCATGCACTTTACAAGAGAGGCCTAGATGGTTGTTTCCTCAAGTGTGTAGATAAGGAGCAAGCAAGAAAAGTTGCTCAGGGCATATCATGATCAAGCTTGTGGTGGACATTTCTCAAAGAATGGTCACCACACATAAGATCCTCAGAGGGAGATATTATTGGCCCTCCATCTTTACAAACACTCAGATTGGGTTTCCAAATGCAAAGCATGCCAACAATTTGTTGGAAAGCCACAACTAGCTGCATTGCCACTCAAGCCTGTGGTGATTGAAGAACCATTTCAGCAATGGGGGCTAGATTTTATTGGTGTTCTAAATCCTCATTCTAGTGCAGGGCATACTTATGTACTCACTGCAACTGATTACTTCACTAAATGGGTGGAAGCCATCCCAACCAAGCAAGCCAGCTCTGAAACAGTCTGCAACTTCATCAAGGAGAATATCATTGTTCATTTTGGAATACCATAGAAAATTGTTGTAGACAATGCCACCTATTTCTCTTCCAAGGAGCTCACAGAGTTTTTTTATGGCTTTGGAATCTCCCTATCTCACTCTTTTGACTACTACCCATAGGAAATGGGCAAGCTGAGTCAAGCAACAAGAACATTATGACCATTGTTCGTAAGCTGGTAGATGAGAATCAAAGGAACTGGCACAAGAAGTTATATGATGCATTGGGCCGATAGGATCACTCCTAAGAAGGCAATAGGTATGTCACCTTTCCAAATGTTGTATGGAGTTGAGGTAGAGATTCCCTCACAATTGAGATGCCAACTCTCAAGTTATAAGAAATAGAAGATGGTCAATACAAAGACTCCATTGACAAGAGGATCCTCTTCTTGGAGAAGCTGAGGAAAGCAGATGCCAAGTGGTGGATAGAATTAAAGAACACCAATCAAAGTGAAGAAGATATTTTTTGACAAGAGGGAAAAAGAAAGAGAATTCAAGGTTGGAGACTTTGTCCTGCTATGGGACAAGAGAAGAGAACCAAAGGGCAGCCATGGAAAGTTTGATTCATTATGGCTCGGCCCATTCCAAATTCATGGAGCTTGTGGTGAGAATGTTTTTCTCCTCTCATACTTGGATGGAACGCCATTGGAATTGCCTCAAAGTGGGAAATACTTGAAACTGTATCATCAGTGAAAGTGGGTTTTCCCCCACCTTGTACCATAGGTGATTTCATAGGTGTGTTTTTCCTTTTCATCATTGTGTGGTTTTGTTTTTCCTTTTGTTTGTTTGTGTGTGTGTTTTTTGTGAGCTTGTGTGTTTCCTCCTTCTTCCATTCTTTCTCAGAATTGTACATGACTCTGCAAGGCCCAATGGATAAGGCACTAGTCAACGTTATACGGTTTAAAAATTGAGATTCTGGATCCTCATACCATGTCTTCGTCATGCTTAGTCCATGCCATGTCCCCAAGCTAGAGCCAACTTGTTGTCTCCCAAAATCACTTTTCATTTTCCAAGTTAAATTTGAAATTTTGAGCTCTCACCCTCTTAAAGTATTTAAGCCAAGTTGAAAGTTCAAAGAAATAGCAAAATCCATGCCCTAGTGCTATTTAAATCTCTATTTTGCTCGTTTTGAGAAATTCTCCATCTCCTAGTCTGTGCACGTAATATCCTCCTTACAATCTCCTTTTTTTGATCAAAATTGTTCACTTGTTCTATGGCCTGGGTCATCAAATCATTGTTTTGCCTCCATGCCTCTAGCTTGTGAAGGAAATTCAAAAATTGGACTCAAAATGATGAAGTTCTCTTCCTTTGTGTATTTTTCCCACAATGAACAATGGGCATTTTCTTCCCCATCAAATTTTGGCCCCATCATCCATGGGTACATGTGGACATACCTAATTGAAGTGGCGGTCGGTGGAGAAATTTGTGTTTTTGAGCCTCTTTGTAAAAAAGGTGAAAAGTTAAAAAGTGACCTGCAACCCCGATCAGGCTATAAAGGAAAAAGTCAAAGTTGAAGCCCGCAGGGAAAAAGTCAAAGTTAAAGCCCAAAAAAAAGTCAAAGTCAAGCCCATCAAAGCCAAATTGAAAAGTCAAAGCGGGAGAAAAGAGGAGAATTTGGGAGTTTTGGAAATTTAACCAAATTCCCAAAAAAGTGAAGTAAAATTTCTAGAATGCTCCACGGCTCCACCAAGGTGAAGGGCCTCGTCAAAGTATTGAAAAGTCAAAGTCAAGAGAGCAAAACGGCAGAGAACTTTTGAGTTTTTGATCCTTTTTCCAAAAAGGTTAAAATGTTGAGAAAAGGGTCACAACCCCATTTCCAATGAAAACATGCCACGTGCCTAAGTTAAAAAGTAAAGTTGGAAAGGGTTTGTGGGCCAATTTGTTCCAAATTTCCAAATCTCTAAAAAATCACAAAATGCAAAGGGCTTTCCCCGTACCCGCTCCAATCTCTTCCTACCACGTGGACGACCCGATTTCAAAGTTATAAGAGAAAATCAAATGGTCTGTATTCAAACTGAAAATCAAATGTAACGTTCACATTGCAAGATCTGTTTTTAACCCGCCATGAGCATTTTCTTCGCAATGGAGGAATTTGAAGAGGCGTAAATGATTTGTAAAGTTGTAACCATTTTGGCATGAGATATAATGGCTCCTCAAGAGCCATTCTAAGGGTCAGTGATTGATTTCAAAAAGACTAGAGTGCTCTGTACCTGGAAAAGATAGAAAATGCCATACTTCTTCTATTTTCCCTTCTCCTTAGATTTTCCTCTATTCTCAAAGCTCTGTACAAATTCTACTTTAGCTTCAATAATAAAAGAAGGAATTTTTGCCTCTTTGATTGAGGGATTGATTGGTACCTTATGACCAATGAATTTCATTCGGTCTTGTAGCTTCTCCTGCAGATTTGTTTTTCTTCTAACTATAAATGCATGTAAACGAAATTTCTAATTAATGTGTGTGGGCATCTGATATTCTACTCACAACATTAGTTTTCTCCTACCTCCATTTCCACTCCCCTTCCCCTTTCCAAGACAAAGTTTCTTCTCTAGCGAGACATTGCTAGCTTTTCCACAGGGTCAGTGGAGTGCCCCTGTTGGATCTCTGGTCGAAAGGCCACCATTGAAATCCACCTTTTATGCATGCACCTACATAAGATGCATCATTCAAGTAGAGGGACTTAGATTCCCATAGCATTGGCTTGAAACCCACCAATTTGTCCACAAGACACAATCTTATGTAATAAAATTAGGTCGAATAGAATGATAGGCTTTTATTTTATTATAGAATTGTCAATTATAGTATTCATAAGAGTTATCAATTATTGTGTTGATAAGAGTTAATGTTAGATTTATTCTTTGGTTTAATGTGATATTTTTAAAAAAATGATTGGGGCCTTATTAATAGTTATAATTACCAATTGAAGATTACAAAATGTCTAGAGGAGTTTCATGTTCATATCAACAATGTTATGTATGTTATAAAGATTGAAAATAATTTGAGTTGGATGGTAAATTTCCTTCCTTTTTTGTGAAAATATTATGGTACTCTATATCTCCAAGTTTTCATAAAGTCTGCTTATATACAAATTTTTATTTGTATGCAAATTTGTGCATCTTCATCTAACTCAAAAGTTAGTTTCCCTAAAAAATTTATGGGAAATTTTAGAATATGCGATGAGGAATATTTAATACTTGAGATTAAACATTTAATGAGGGTTTTCAACTAGAATGGTTAAAGAGGTAAGCAAATTTTAAGAGCATTTAAATAAGTAATACATGGACATGCAAAACAACATAAATTGGAGGATACATGAGGGATTATAGTAGCTTTTCTCCCTTGTGTAGAAGGCATATGCAAACAATATTTCTAGAATTTTCTAGGAAAATATCAAATCAAGCTCTCTACAACACAAGAAGTTTATAATATTAACACAATTGTCTAAATCATTTAGAACTAACTCAAAGAAGTTGTGTATACTATATTTTTACTCATGTGGGACATCATATATTGGTGAAACTAGTTATTACATTGACATAGGGATGAATGAGCATGGCGTTGACATAAAAAGGAAAGAATGGTCAAATCAACTCTAACATAGCACTCTTTTAAGACTCAAACACCATATTTGTATCTAGAGCATAAAAATGTTAGCCATGGAAGAGTAATATTTTAAATGACGCTTAAGGAGGTGGAAAATATATTCAAACACTAGAACACTATGGACACATTGGGAATAATCTACAACCAAGATCTTATAAAAATTTACTAACCATAAGTGAACTACAAGAATTTAATGGAACTATAAATCTAAACAATGCATTAATATGTCAAATGAGATATAGACAAAGGATTATCACTAGAAAACCTTTTCAGTTAAAAATCCCATCACAATAGTCTTTCCTAAAGCACATTAACTTTGAACCCAACTTACAACTACAAAATATCTCTATAAGACACTATAATATATTATGCAATAGTCCATGCAAGAAATATAGTGCAACTATAATACTCGACTTATTTCTCTATATTGAGAATATCTCGTCCCTAGGTTCAGGTTGGTATGCATAATATATAAATTTATAAGAAGAGAATTTCTATATTCTCTATAATTACCATCGAGCCATTAAATACGAAATACTAATCCACCTATCATTTCATAATATTCTCCATTACGTTGGTTTATACCTCCAATCAACAAGATCTATTAGAAAAATATTGACAACAGCATGTTATCGTTATAATCTAATGTTGCATAAAGCCTTTTTGCTTCATAATACAACTCACATTATGCATGTTAATGCAAATAACTTATAGTTGTAGCAAGCCTTTTGAACCACATTGTGTCATTCCTTGCAATTCCCATTCACCCATAAAACTATACACATATCTTTATGCAAGCTTTCTTTCACATCACTATCACATAAGGATGTGTAACACCATCCATTACGAATATACCTTACACAATCCTAAGTAAATTTCAGACATTCCCAACACTCTTCCACTTGTTGAATACTTGGCATAAAAGGAGCACAAGTACATTCTTTAGAATTTATGGGAACCCAAGGTAAACATTTTTCTAAACAAATAAAATTTATTTGTATTTAATGAAGTCACAAATTTGAAATAATGTTCTTCACCTTCTCCAACTAGATCCTCTTTTCCTCCACCATCCTCATTATTAAATGATATTATAGATCAATATATGCTTAGTGCAAGTGTGATACTTAGGTTCTTTTCCAAACATATCGCACTCTAAGAATCGCAATCTATCCTTACTTTTTAAATATGAACCCAACTATGGAACATAATCTCTAAATTCAAATTTATTCCTTGCTTGCATGAGTAGCTACTATATACTCTACTTGAATGGTAGATATCACAACATTGCTTAACATTTACTCAAACAAATTATAGCTCCATTGAACAAGTTAAAAATAAACCCACCGGTATATTTTTGGGTATCCATATATCCACATCATTTATAGTCCGAATTCAAAAAAACCTTGTAAAATTCATTTCCTTACTTTCACTAAGACTTCCCTATAGAAAATAGTATGATTATATGTTCCAAGCAAATACTTGAAGATCCTCTTCATTATAGTCTAGTGTTCTTTCCCTTGATTGAATATATATCTACTAACTACTTCCATTACATGTGTGATATTAGGTTTTGTATATATTCTTACATACACCAAGATTCTTATTGCACTCACATACGAACTTGAACCATGACTTCTAACTCCTTTTATGTCTTTGGAATTTGTGTAGCCGTAGTTTTTGGCCAACTAAGTAAGGCATGGTCATATGCTTGTTCTCATGCATCTTAAACATTTCCATCATTGTCTTAACATATTGTTTCTAAGACATCAAAACTTTTATTTACATAATCTCACTTAAATTCCATGCCAAAGAAGAACTTTAGAGCTTCAGGATCTTTCATGTCAAATTTTACAAACAGCTTAAGACATAACCTTATTGATAATAATCTTCCAATTCCAATATGCGGAAATTCCATCCATATAGATAAATATGATGAAAAAATATTTCCTTATTCTTTAAAGTATGTAAAAGTATCTAATTTGTTGTGTAAAAGACCAATTTTAGGTGCATAACTATCAAAAAAATATTCTACATCCTTCATGATGGTTTCAATCCATATAAGTACTTATTCAAGCAGAAAACCAAATACTCTTTCCCCTTGAATACACAACTTTTAGGTTGTGATATGTATATTTCTTCTTTAATCTTCCTAAGAAAAATAACATCTTAGCATCCATTTAATCCATCTTCGATCATATACAATGGAAATTTCAAAACTAAATATGATTGAATTGAATTTTTCAACAGGAGAGAATAGCTCACTAAAGTCAATACCATTAACCCGAGAGAATCCTTTTATAACTAAGTAAGCCTTATGATTCTTCAACTTACCTTTCTCATTGTAATTCTTGAAAACCCACTTACAACCCACAAGTTTTATTCCACAAGGTAACTTCACAAGACTTCTAGTCTCATTTTTATCTACGAGACTCAATCTTATCCTTCATGGTTTTCTTCCAAAATATTCACTACTTGGATACAATAGCTTCACACATTGTCTTGGGATCACCGCCATCAATTATTAAAAGTAATAATGTAGAATATAAGTCAATTAAACTACACATTTTTAATTATTTGAGCACCCATTACCATCTTATTTGCGTAATTTTTTCTAGTTCTTATTCCTCCAACGACACTTACTCCTTAACACTAAATTTTTATTTAGATACAAGGTCTTTAGAATCAATTAAATCTTACCTTTTTAATCTTCTTTTGGTTTCTATTTTGGATGTTCTAACTCATATTCACCATTGTGCATATCCGTTTACACAATAATCCTCTTCAATTTTCTACAAACCACATTCTAACTATAAACCTTATTTATTTTAGGATTCCATAACTTGTACCCTTTGACAACATTTTTGTATCCAATGAGACTACACTTCTTAAAAATATAGTCAATATTTTTCCTCTTTTTCTTTGGAACATGAACATTTGCATCGCAACCAAAAATTATCAAGTGATTTAGGGATGGTTTCTTACCATTCCAATATTTATGTGATGTCTTATCTTCTAATGTTGATGAGGGTGATAGATTCTCCAAGTAGACAAAAATATCATTGCTTCTACCCAAAATATTTGTTCCAAATTTTTACCAAAGGTGAGCATACTCAAGGATTTATTGATCAAATTCATGTTCATACACTTTGCAACTCCATTTTTATAATGTTATATGGAGTTTTCATTTGTCTCTCATTTATAAATTGATTATAGAATTCCTCAAATTCCTTTGAGAATACTTTTCCCCTATTATGGATGTGCAACACTTTTATCTTTGTTTCCTTTTGGATCTTGACAATATATTTGAACTCCTTGAAAACTTCATAGTTCTTCTAGAGAAAGTATATCTAATATTTATTGGAAAATTCATCTATGAATGGTATGCAATACATATATTTTGCATGTGATGGGATCTTAATTGATCCAAACACATCACTATATATAACTTGCAAGTTCCCTTTTCACTTGTACTACTAGTAGGAAAATAAACTTTACTTTGATTTCCATACACATAATTATTTTCAAAGGTTAAATCACAATGGACCATCATCAATCCCTTTCACTATTCCTTTGGATTGTATTTTGTTTAACCCTTTTCACCAATATGACCCAACATTTCATCCAAAGAATAATATTCTCTTTAAAAAGCATGTTGGTTCTGTAATGTACTTCATTTACTCCGAGAGGAACTAAAGTGTTGTTCTAATAATAATAATCATACTCACATCTAGTCTAAAAAATGTTCCATTGCACACTCCCTTAATAATTTCATTTCTTGACATCATTTTGTATCCATCCTTTATGAATTATACCTACACTCTAGCATCACACATATTGATAACCAAAATTATATTTCTTGCAAGACCTTGTATGTGCAGAAATCTATGGAGAATTTTGGTCCTCCCATCTTAGAATAGTAGTTTCACTCTTCCTTGAACCAAAATCTAGTAAGTGGATTCATCTCTCAAAAATACATCACCACCATCATATTCCTCATATTCACACAACCACTCCCTATGAGACATAATATAATAGGATTCCCCATAGTTAACCAACCATGCTTCATTGTATGTGTGTAGACTTAAAGCTACCATGTACGCATCTTAATTTTCATCAATGAACCTCTTTTCATCTAAGTATGTGTTGTCCCCAAAACCATTTTTGTTTTCTAAGTTAAATTTGAGATTTCAAGCTCTCACCCTCCTAAAGTATTTAAACCAAGTTGAAAATACTAAGAGATAGAAAATTCCATGCCCTAGAGTTGTTTCAAATCCCCAATCTACTTGTTTCGATAAATTTCCTGTTTTCCTGTCTAGACGCGTGAAAATTTTATTGTTGTCCTCATTTGAATGAAATTTTCAATCTTTCTATGCCCTGGATCATCAAACCTTGTATTGTTTTCAATTCCTCGGCTTGCGAAAAGAAATTTGAAAATCGGGCACAAAATGGTGGAGTCTTCTTCTTCTCTACATTTTTTCCACAGTCGAATGACGGGAAAATCTTCCCCATTAAATTTTTCCTTAGCATCCATGGATAATACATGGGTTTCTCTAATTGGATTTGGTTCGGTCATATTGCAAGGTCTAGCAAAAGCCTCCACACATCCAAATGATGTAACTCCAAAGGAAGGGCCCAAGGGGTAGTCTTCAATTAGGCACAAGCCTTCCACGTGTCCTAGGTACAAAATGAAGGTAAAACGGGCTAAAATTGTTTAAGTATGGAAGGCTTAGTGGATGGATCCATGTGCCTCATCAGCACAGTTTCAAGATTTAAAGCCAAGGGAAATCCTCAAACTTGCGCCAGTCCTCCATATGTCCTAGGTCCAAAAGGGACAGAGCTGATCGCTAAAATTGGCTAAGTATGGGCGGGTCAATGGAGGTCTCCATGTGCCACAATGACACCATTTCAAAAGTAAAACCCAAGAGTTAGTCTCCAAGTAGCACCAGCTCACCACGTAGCTAAGGAGACAGAGTTGGCCATTGAAAATTCTAACCCCGAGAGGAAGGAGACATGCATCAACATGGCACAATTTCAGAAGGTGCTTCCAAAGTGGAAACTCAAATCAGCACCGGATCTCTAAGTGTCTAGGGGTCAACATGAGTCAAACAGAATAGACCCCGGATTGGCTAAGTATGAAAGAACCAACAAAACTCTCCACGTGTCATCCTGGCGCAACTTCAAAGATAAAATCTAGAGGTAGGTTCCAAATGAGCGTTGGCCCGCCATGCGTCCAAGGTCAGATATATGGCCCCACCAAACAAAAGGTAAACAATCAAAGCATCTGCGAGCTCGTTCTAATCAATTCCTTCCACGTGGGTGGCCCAGATTTAAAGTTGTAAAAGTAAATTGAATGGCCCGTGTTTTAACTGGAAAAATAATGTAACGACCAAATATTTTAAAAATTATTTCTTTCCACCATAAGTGTTTCTCTGTGAATCAAGAAATTGAAGGGGTGCGAACAGTTAGAATAGGTTGTAACTGTTTCTTTCTCACCCGAGTAGATTGTAACCATTTCTTACGGGCTATATGATGGACTCTAAAAGTCATTGTAAGGGCTGGCAATTGACCTGGTAAAAACTCACGAGTGCATTGTACTCGGAGAAAGCAAAGGAGTTAGCCATTTTTCTTCCATTTTCCCCCCTTCTTTCAATTTCCTCCATTTCTCCACTATGTACAGCTTCTGATTAAGCATCAATATAAGAAGAGGTATTTCGTAGCCTCTTTGATGAGGATATTTTAGAAACTTTGAGTTCATGATCTTATCTCATCTTGTTTCCATTTGCAGGGTTGTTTCTTCCCATGAATGCATGTGATGAATTTTCTAATTAGTGTGTGCAGGAATCTAATTCCCTACCTACAACATTAGTTCTCCTACCTCTTTTCTCACTCCCTTTCCCACTTTCAAAAAAAAGTTTCTCTCTTGCAAGCATCTATAATCTTTGCCACGGGGTCGGTGGAGTGCCCTTCTTTGGATCCCCTGTGAAAGGTCACCGCAGAAATCCACATTTTCTCGTGAATGCATATACGGTAGCTGCACCAGTCAAGTAGAGGGAATTAGATTCCCAGAGTGTTGGAAAGGAGACCAAAAATTTTCACACCTGAAAAATTTCCTCGCCAACAGTTTTTGATGCCCACTGTAAGGCATTTAGCAAACATCTCAGCACTGAAAGCGACCGCAAGGTCAAAAAATTCAAAAAAAAATAGAAAATTCCTAGAATTTGAATGGGTATATGAGCCACATGGATTCAAATCATGGCTACTCTAGGAAAACCCCTGTTGAAAGACCCAAATTGCTCTTCCACATCCAAGAAGACGTTGCTTCAGATTTAAGGGAAGTTATCCGACATAATAGGTAAAGTGTCAATCACTACTTCATTGCCATGAGAATTTTGGACCTTGAAGAGGAATGCACTACTAAATTAGAGAGGCAAAGACAAATTCCAGCACCGCGAATAAGAGCATAGATTTTCAAGTTGGCAGATAAAAGATACACCTAACAATAGAGAAAAGGAGGACAAACTGATCCCATTTTTTAGGAACTTCAAAGGAGACAAGAGCTACTCAGAATCCAGAGGCTTTCTTCTCAAGCAACCGGTCACGTTGGGAACCTGAGTGTTGCCAATCCTTTGGACGGTGAATTTCCATACATCAACGAGAACCTTGAATATTTCACCGACGTAGAGACCGAAGAAGAAGCTAGAGAAAGATAAGCAAGAGTGGAAGAGGAAATAAGAGCTCAACTCAAAGAAATCAAGAGACTTCAAGTCGAGGTACATGAAAGACCAAAGCAATGAAGCTACAACCTTAACAAGGTTGGAACATAGAAAACATACATAGAATGGGAAATCATGTTCGTGAGCGTGAACATGATCATGAGGCCCAAAGGCCTAACGTACCATGGGGAGGAAACACTGGTCCACTGGCTCTTGCTTAACAACTCTATGAGCTACCGAGAGGCTTGAGGAAAAACTTCCCAAAATTTAGAGGGGGTGGTTCTCAACTCCCAGAAGAGCATGTAGCATCATTTATCACTACTTGCGGTGTGTTGGGTGTTGAGGATGAAGATGTGCAAGTCTGAATCTTTATGGAGTCACTCCAAGAGAAGGCTACCGAATGGTTCTACATGCTACCCCCGAGGTCTGTCATATGTTGGGAAGATATAAGAAGTGCATTTGAACATAGGTTCAAAACCACGGAAGATTGTCAGGATCTTTTAGTCCAATTGGTATAAATGAAGAAAGAAACCTCTGAGTCAATGAGGTACTTCGTAGCAAGATACGATAGAGTGATAAGAAGGATCCCTGAAGATGTGGTACCTCTCGAAAATAATTTGAAGATATTTTTCATCGCTTATTTTCCATCGAGTAGGTTTCTTCCTTAGAAGAACCCAACCAAGAACATTGGGGCAAGACCAAGACTTTGTAATAGAAACTAATGATGATCTAAACCTTTCTGGAAAGGTGAAAGGTCCCAATGGAAAGCAAAAGGGTCAAAATTCAAAATCTGTCACCATAGATCCGATGTTCCAAAAAATGGAAAATGACTTGGTTACCTTGAAGAAGCAGCTATCTCAGATCACAATGCAGAATGCTTCAAGGAGACCAAACCCTCCAGATAGGCCAAAGATTTCTCCACCTCCTCATTGGCTTGCTCTTGAAGCACCACCAGTCAATGCCATCTGTGACACCAAAGAGCTAGAGGAAGAAGCAAAAATTGATGAAACTAAAGAAGAAAACATGGAAGATTACGAAAACTTTCTTGAGATTGAGGAAGTTGATATGCACAATGGCCTGATTGAGTATGTTGATGATGAAGATGAAGGTGATGAAGAATTTTTGAGTTTCTCATGTGCTTTGTTTTCACGTGTGCTCAATCTAAGAAAGGGATTTCAGACCCAACAACAGAACAAAGGATAAGAAGAATAATAAAGAAGATTTTCCTCCAGAGGTTACATAGAATAAAATCATCAATAGAGGATCACCATTACCACCTTCCATGGAATCAGCCAAAGAAAAACCATACTCGCTAGTTGCCAAAGAGCATGCTACTATACCAAGTAAGTCATTTTAACCTTATTCCAGCTCAAAAGTTGCTAAGAATAATTCTCTTATAAATGTTGGCCTTGCAAAAACATCTAAAGTTCAATCAAAGACTATACCCTCACCCCCTTCCAAGACAATTGTTACATCTGAAAAAGAGAACCCAACACAAAAAGTAGCAAAGTCTCTACCATGTATATCTTCCTCCATTTCAGCAGCCTCTTCCTCTCTCACCATAACCCCATTCGACTTTGTAGAACATGCAAGAAAAACCAAAGTCCAACTCTCGAAATAGAATACCTACAAACACATCCCGCCTAGTTTGACAGTTCATTAATACAAGATTAGTAGTGGTAACCTTGTATCCTCGAGTCCTAATTCTAAAGGCTTACGCCACACTATCCACACCACCTTCCCAAAACATGCTAGCCCTCGGTGCCTCAAAAGCCGCAGCAGGTTGAACCTTTCTACCCGTCACTCCTCATTAAAGGTTTCGTACGCACGGAAAGCGACATGCGAGCGTGAGAATCTACAAGTGACTCTTCCGCGTACCCGACCTCTCGAGGTCGTGTCGAGACAGCCGGTGTGGGGGTAGAATATGTAGACAAACTAGTTAGGCAGTCTAATGTCTTCGACACGCACTAGTGGTATTTGCGAATCTAAGGCAAGAGAAGGCCCTTCTAACTTGGACTGGTGTGATAGATCGATCAGCGAGGATGACTGCTCGAAGGCTCCAATCAATATCGAGCTCTGGCGTGATTCGATCTATGGGTTGCGGAATACGTGGAAAATGACCTGGGATTGTTTCGTGTATATCTCCCGATAAGGTCATATAGTGGATGATGAATACAATTGACTCTACGGATGATTTTCGGCCTAGTCCAAATTCCCTAGCTTAGTTAGCCGTCTAGTATCCAATAAGGATAATTGTTGGATAATGATAGGTGGAAGTGGGGTAGACTGGAATACCAGTGTGCGTAGGCCAGTGTCTATATCGGATTGACTTGTGGACTCGTTGGGCTGTGGGATCTGTGGATCACAACCATATGCTCTTGGTTGTTGCGGCCCTGTTATGGTCATACGCGGGATCAAGTTCTAATCCCTAGTATTTAGTAGTCGTAAGATTTCTCAAACCTATGTTTAGAACCAACAGTTGTGCAATCTTCTCAGAATACCTCACAGGCATTCTTGCGACCTGGATTCTTAAGCTGGTATCTATATCTACGAGGGTGTCTCCAGCGTCTGGCTGTGGAACTAAAGGATCACACCCGAATGTTTGTTCTCTTTCGAATCCTTCTACAGTCATATGGATATTCTTCCTAGTGCAATCTGTAGTTTGGCTGACTTGACCAAAATGCATGTGCTTGGTCGTCTTCTATGTTTAATCCTCTTAACTGAGAACTGATTAGTTGTAAATATGTGGTTGTTCGGAATACTTGTATCCTGAGATTTTGGTCTATATCAACTATCGCTGTGACGAGGTTTGGTTGTGGCACGATTGGCTCAAATATATATTCCCTAGGCTCTTGAGGTCCCGTGATTGTCATACGAAACAAAATGCAATCTAACTGTAATGAAACAAATTCTAACTACATGAAATAAATCTAACTGCATATAACTTTTATTCTTCTAAGAAATATTCTAATAATTTTAAGGAAAGCAAACTATTTTAAGTGTATCTAGAAATAATAACTAAACAATAATTTGAAATAGACAAGATAACCGAGTGTAGTTATTTGCCTGTGCGATTTTGTAGAATTACTCTAAATAAAACAGTTTGTCTAATCTACCGGCAAGATTCTCGATCCTACCTCAGAAGTGAGGAGTGAATCATAGTTTCTCAGAAACTATCAATCCCCACAGCTTCCCTGGCAATGTCGAGAATATAATGAAATAAAGCGATTAACTACTCTATTTGATATGAATCTGACTAGAACTTTGAAATTTAAAACCTGGACTCCGCAGAACAGTGGCGAATCCGATGGTGTATGTGATCTCGTCCCCTCAGTATGATCTCCTCGTTCTTTCGTGTTCACTTGGATCCAGAAAAGCGTGTAATGCTAGCACCGATAGGAGTAGATTTTGGGATAAGGACAGCTCAGAATGCAGACCGAGAATGCGAGTAGGAGAGGGATAGCGCAAGAGTACAGAGCTTGGCTTATGCGATTCCTAGCGGGATTTTACTGCGAGTCATGCAACGTGAAGCGACCAGAACCTGTGACTAACCTATACGAAGAGCAAAACCTGCAACTTTAATGGCTTCCTAAGCTATTCTGTTCCAAAATAAAGACACTGCTTGCACAAGTTGGATATGTGGCTTACCAACAACTGAATAAAGCTAACCAGGTATATAATGAATTGAACTAAGAACTCTAAGTCACAAGTAAAAACAAATCTATAAAGAAAGAGGAATTCAGAGGCAAGCTTCTAACCGGATTGGATGGAACAACAACACTGCCTGCACAAGATGGGTCTGTGGCTTACCAACAGCTGAGCAATACTAACCAAGTATGAAATAAACTATGCTATCAATCCTAAGCAAGCTAACCAAAACACTAAAAATCAGAAGACTCTAACAAGGAAAAATGGTGACCAAAAGCTCCAGCTCAAATTCTTCACCAAATTCTTCACCGAATTTAGACCATTTGCATGTACACAAACCATGCATTTATAGGAATTCAAACAAAAACCAAAACCAAATTGAACTCCTAAACAATAAACAAAGAAAAAAACACTGTTCCAGGGGACCAAAAACATTAATGCATGCTCAAGTTGGCAAGGAAAAGCTGGTGAATCATGATATTTCACACGAGTCGCGTCAAAAGAGCATTCTGGAAAATGCGCACAGGACCGCCGCCACGCAGCGGCGGTGGTTTCACATCAAGGCCCAGAGGCCAAGGAAAGAGGGAAAAGAGGGGAAAAAAAGGGCGCGGGGGCTAAGCGGGGCATGCGGGATGTTAACACATACTCCGAGGGCTTTTCCGATCCCGAACACCTTGCGAGGAGACCTGTATCATCATCGGGCACTTGTTACACTGTTTCGCAAGACAAGTACCTTACAATTTTGGGTATGTACATATTGCCCCCTCGGAGAAGCGTTTTAGCCATGAAGAGGCATAAAATGGTGGGTCCGAGTATGGCAGTCCTGAAATGGGGAGTTAGAAGCTATACCTTACTCGTCCGTGTGTTGAGATGACGCCATCGAAATTCCCGCTACCTGCAAAATGAAAAGAGAACTCAAGTGCAGATAGATGCAATAACTTGGAAGATAAACGCTAAAATAATAGGGAAGGAGAACGTACCATTCGTGCGGGGATAGAAACTTACCTCAACTGCGCTCCAAACCTGCGAAAAGTCATTTTAAAACGAAATAGAATGATATATATATGAAAGTGGGCCCATTTTCCTATTCATTTGCGCGAGTCGATTTGATTGATTTTGAGCTCTGGGACCCACGGTGACGGTTTCTCACGCGAGTAGAGTCGAAACGTTCGCAGCGAGATCGTGATCATGCCTCCACGAGCGGAACACCGACCTCAGCGATCACAGGTTGGTTTTCTTCCATTTTGTGTTTTTCCCTCTTCAAATTTGAAATGGCAAATTCTTTGCAATGGGGGGATTATTTTTGAAAATGTTAGGTTCAAAAGGTCCATCTAGGGGGGGCGCCTACTGGGTAGGCTTTGTTTTTAGTTAAAATGGTCTATTTTTGCTTTTTTGGGCTTTTTGGGGTTAACAACCCACGGGTTTTCGGACCGCGACCGCCGCCCTGTCGGGCTTACGGCAGCCGCCTGGCTGCAGACCGCCCGCCGCCTTTAAGGCGGCGGTTACAAAACCGCCCCCCTGCTCAGGGCGGCGGTTTTGCACAGAATGCAAAAGAACTTAACTTTTGAGATTGCACTTGTATTTTTATCATTTCTATATGCTTTTATGACTCTCTCGATATTGATTAGATACTAACTTGCTCTGTTTTGTGTGTTTTGGTTGTATGCAGGCGAGAGCAGAGTATATCAGATGGAGCCGAGAGAGAGAGTGTGACTGGCTCTCGGGGTGTTAGATGCCCTTTCTCAGGATGAGGAGGATACATTACAGAGGGCCGGTATATTGCGTATATCGCGCGTGCCCCATGTCACGCCATCTAGTCACATTCTTTGTGACTTATTCTCATATTGGGATGCAGATCGGAACACTTTCCGATTGCCAGGGGTCCGCGGTGAGTGGACCATCACTTTGGAGGATGTCTACCATATCCTGGGGGTCCCGATTATCGGGAGGAGACTCACACTGGAGACAGCAGGGTCCCGAGCACAGATTGCACAGTGGGCAGGCTACATGGGGGATGCAGCCATCTCCACGGGGTCGAAGAAGGGAGTGAGAGTTCGATCCATTCCTTCTTTGCCCATCCCCGTATTTCGACAGGCTATCATGGGGATCCTTGCCTCGAGGCTGATCGGGGACAAGGGAGGAGATACTTTACTATACTGCTGGGCCCCCATCATTGCACAGATAGAGGGGCATGGCCGGATATATGCCTGGGGCGCAGATATTCTGGGGACCACCTACCATGACTTATACAGGGTGGTCCGTTTGCAGGGACAGTCATTGAGCCACCCGACTCTAGTCATGAGTTGGGTGTACGAGCATTTTATTCCTTATGGCAGAGGGGTAGAGGTGGCAGACCCAGGGGCTGTGAGGGCAGCTAGATGGTCAGATATGTCGGTGCTTAGAGCACCTCACCAGCCAGTTGCCTCCCTTACCACAGCAGATATGGAGGCGACACCGTACCGGCTTATGGCCGGCATATGGGGTGAGGAGACCCTTACATTGATCTCCTACTCCACCACAGGGCAGCTTATCGACCACGTGGGACGGGTGGAGGTACACCCTTTTGGCAGAGTTCCTCAGCAGTTCGGCCTTCCATATGTGGGCATGCTTCCCCAAATGCGCACCGGTTTACAGATCAGTCCGTGAGGCTAGAGGGGGGCCTAGAGGCCGTGGTTGGACAGTGATCACTCCTGGCACTCCCATTGCAGCCAGGAGGGTAGTTCGGGCTAGAGGGAGAGCCGGTGCGCCCCGGGCACCTTTGCTTCAGATTGCTGCGGGTCCTGCTCACAGCAGCGATGACCCTATAGATATTGACTCCGATTCTGAGGAGCTTACAGAGGGAGGGTCGGAGGAGCAGACGGATGACAGCGATCCTGAGTGGCATGACACTCAGGATATTTTGCAGGCAGAGAGGGCCGAGCAGAGTGCAGAGAGAGAGACTCTAGCTTCAGAGGAGCCACTCTCCCAGGGCCATGGTGGAGAGGATGAGTCAGTTGCGGGGTGTCACGTTGCCCTACTGCATAGAGTAGCTCCTCGGTCGGCGCATCATCATCGGTGGGTGCCGGCCCCAGCGATCCATCTTGGAGGCCCGGTGATCCGAGTAAGTTATCCTCTCATCTCTTCAATGTTTGTTTAATTTAGGATTTTTAATTGCTATCTCTCCTTATGTTTTGATATTGTATCTTGTATATTTTTAGCCTCTTGCCTAACTTCTAATTCATTTTTCTTCTTTGTCTTGCAGAGACTGTTGACGAGTGGCGGGATCTAATCCGTAGGGTATGCACTGATTCTCTGATGATCCCTATGGATAAGACCCGTGCGGAGCTATCTGTAGATGCCGGGGAGCCTTCAGCAGCTGGTAGGCATACCGACGTCTTCGCTCCCGTTTGGCACGTGGCCAGGATGGTGTCGACTCTCCGTACAGAGTTGGCAGGCTATAGGATAGCCGAGCATCTTATGAGGAGCCATTCTCGTGGCGAGACCACGGCTGCTCTTCGAGACCCTGAGCCCTCCGTGCATTCAGAGCACCGGCGTAGCCGGAGTCCTAGGCGAGGGCGCGCACCCTCGGAGGGGTCGCGTAGGGGTTGAGAGGTGACTTGGCCCTGTATGCTTTGTACTGTAGATTCTTTTGTATATCACGGGCTCTTTGAGTGTTTTGACCATGCCTAGAGCATGATGGCATTGTATATAAACATTGGTTATTTATATATATGCATTCGTTTTTGGATCAAAACTTGTCACTCGTGTTTTCCCTTTCTGTTTCCAGCTTCCTCGTGTATACTACGATGTATGTTTTATATGCTTTCTAGAATGTATGCAATGGAGAACAGATGATGCAAATGCTTGCTTTCTTTTTGTGTTTCATGATGCTGATACATGATATTGTAGATATATTGTGATCTTAAATCTTAGCTTCTGTGAGCAATTTGGATACCTCATGTTTGTTTTGGCAAAGTGATGAAAATAACCAGTATGATGAACAGATTAACTTGCCCCACTCCTAACTCCACGCAACTAGTAAGATGCGAGGGCTCATCACCAAGAGCCAAGAAGGGCGCAAGTTATGAAATATGGTGAAATGATAGTGATGAAAGACAGACGAAGCTTTGGTGGAACCAAGTTGAGAACTACAAGCTTACTCTACCTGAATGACTTCATAGTTTTGGGTGCGACTTGCTTTGCGGTTTATCCAGACTTAGACCCGTAGATGGCCACATAGTAGACAAAATCTGGTTTTTAGGATTTTTAACTCTCTTGGAATTTTGAACATCTGATTCATTCGTTTTTGACTCAAAGTTTGAATAGTTTGTTTATGACCTTTCAACGTTTGAATTGTCTAGAGGACCCCCTACACTTTGTCCCATGCTACCTGTAAGAAGCATGGGTTTTATCACCGTGGGCAAGGCATAGGCAAGTAAGGGCATTTCCATCCTTTCCCAACCCTACGTCACTAGTAAGAGATGCAAGCTCATCACCGAAGGTTGGTGGGGCAAGGAAATGTGTAAAAATAAAATTTTCTATTTAATCACTTTTTGACTTGTCTTTTTGAGTAAAATGTCAGTATATGCTTATTTCCAAAGAGATGTGTATATGGGATAGATGTGACACCATGAAGCTTCTAATGCAGGACCATAGGCAAGACACCTATCCTAAGAAGAAATCAAAGCGAGAACAAACTTGCAGATCTTGGTATGGTTACCATTAGGACTTCGTCATGTTTGATTTTATTTGATAAAAGATTCCAAGATGACTTGATGATATCATGAAAATGGAGAGATATGATTAGAAAGTTTTGTGCCAACAACATCATGAGTTTGTAATGAATTACTTTGAGAATAGATTCCTTGATCACAATTTGTGTAAGAACAAGTGGACAAAATGATCTAAATCTATATGAAGATGCAATGTAGATAGTTATATAAGCAGTGCTAGCTGCTTATGCGTAGAAACGCTTGAGGTGCAGGGAATTGACTGTTTCACCAAATTCCTCACCTTCTAGCATGCATAAGAGGTATGCACCATTTCCATAGTCCTTCATGACTCGGTATGGGCCCAACCATTTGGGCCGGAATTTCCTTCCTTCGCCGGTCTTCTTGTCGATCCGGTTGTCTAGTCTTAGAACTAGATCACCTTCGTATATATCGCGTTCATAGACCTTCTTGTTATATTGCCAGCACATTCGGTCAGCATAAGCTCTATGCCACTGCTCAACATCTAACCTAGTTTCATCTAGGCTTTCTAATTGGGAAAGACGTGCTTCTCTATAAGCGTCTTCATCCATAATCCCTTGTAGTGAAATGCGGAGACTGGGTATTTCGACCTCAAGCGGGAGAACTGCTTCTGCCCCAAATACTAGCGAGAAAGGAGTTGCTCCCGTTGGTGTTCTTATTGAGGTTCGGTGGGCCCACAAGGCCGGATATAACTTTAAATGCCAATCTCGTTTGTTTTCTTTCACCGTTTTAAGGAGAATGGCTTTCAGCGCTTTTTTGTTTGTTGCTTTTGCCCATTGGCTTGGGGATAATACAAGGAAGCCGTATGATGGCTTATCTTAAATTTGTTGCATAGTTCACTGAACTTCTTCATTTTTAAAAGAATTTCCATTATCGAGATAATGATTTGGGATACCGTACTGCAAATGATTTGATTTAAAATGAACTTAGCGATTACAGAACAAGGTACAGTAGTAAGAGGCATGGCCTCCACCCATTTGGTAAAATATTCAGTGGCCATGATTATAAAATTATGGCCGTCTGTGGATGAGGGAGAGAACTTCCCTATCAAATCTAAACCCCATGTAGAAAAGGGCCATGGAGTAGCGATTGGTTGCAGAGCTTGTGCTGGCATGTGGATCTCGTGGGAGAATTCTTGGCACTTATGACACCTGCGTGCAAACTCTATCGTGTCATGTTCTAGAGTGGGCCAGAAATAGCCCATTCGATGTATTTTTCGAGCGGTGGCATGGCCACCGAAGTGGCCTCCACATATACCGCTGTGGGATTCATGGAGAATCCTCTTGGACTCTTCTGTGTCGACACATCTTAAGAGCATTCCATCGAATGCCTTTCGATAGAGTACCTGCTCTATAATGACGTATTTAGCTACGATTATGCGTAATCGCCTTCTTTGTTGTGGTGTAACTGCATCCGGGTACGTATGGTCCATGATATAATTAATGATATCATTGTACCAAGGGCACTCAGAGATAGCGGGTCACGTTTCGATGTAGTATACGCACTCATCTGGAAAATCCAAATCTACTAGATCGCCTCCATCTAATGGGTTGTCAGCTAACCAATCCGCGATGATTTGTCCTTTAACCGATTTCTGATTTACAAATGTTAATTTGAATTCTCCCATTAAGGTTATAAAACGTCCAGCCTTTTTGGACAAGGAACCTTGTGTGAGAAAAGTCCGTAAATGGTCTGTCTTTACCATGACCTTTGTTTCTTGATTCAACATGTAATGTCTTAGGCATTTAGTAGCAAAGACTATGGCAAGGCATTCTCGTTCTGCCTGTGTATAGCGTGTTTCATAGTCGAGCAACGTTCGGCTAATGAAATAAATCACATGTTCTCTCTTGTTATCATCTTCTTGGGCCAACATACAGGCCAGCGAGACATTGGTAGCTCGCGAATATAGGATTAACGGGTGATCTAGCTTAGGTGGCATTAGCGTAGGTGGTGATAACAGAAAACGCTTAACTGCATCAAAAGCTTCATTGCAATCTTCGGTCCAATCAATGCTATAGTCTTTCTTGAGTAAATTGTTGATTGGATGAATAGCGAAGCTTAAGTCCGGGATGAATCTTCGGATTGCACCTAGCTTTCCGAGAAATGACCTGATTCCAGATTCGTCTGAAGGTGGGACCATTTCGAGGACAGCCCGAATTTTGGTTGGGTCAACATCTATTCCTCGTGATGATATGATGTAACCTAGGAGCTTTCCTCCCGTTACACCAAAGACGCATTTCTCTGGATTTAGCGTGACTCCGTATTCTATTAAACGTGAAAGAATGACGCGGAGTACTTCCGGATGGTCACAACACTTCTTGGCCTTAGCCAACAAGTCATCTACGTAGGATTCCACGATTTTATGAATTAAATCATGAAATATATAAGTCATAGCCCGCTGGTATGTAGCACCAGCGTTTTTGAGACCGAAAGGCATGACAACATAGCAATAGGTTCCCCAAGGAGTTATGAACGTGGTTTTAGCTTGATCTTGCTCGGATATTCTGATTTGGTTGTATCCCGAGAATCCATCCATGAGAGACAAGAGTTCAAAACCAGCTGTTGCATCAACAATAACGTCTATGGATGGTAATGGGAAATCGTCTTTAGGACACGCTTTGTTGATGTCTCGAAATCTATGCAAATGCGTATCTTTCCATTCTTCTTGAGAATAGGAACGATATTAGATACCCATTGGGAGTAGTCAACTGGCTTGATGAATCCTACCTGAAGGAGTTTTATTACTTCCTCTTTTACCATGAGAGCTACTTTGGGTTTCATGGGTCTTGATTTTTGTTTAATTGGCTTTGCATCTGATCTAGTGACGAGGTTGTGTACCGCAATGTGGGGCGCGACTCCCATCATTTCCTTGTAATTAAATGCAAATGCCTTCTGATGCTCTTTGAGGATCTTTGTATGTATTTCCACTTCTTCTGGTGTTAACGAAGAACCTAGTTTCAGTATTCTTGGTTCATCTTCTGTCCCGATGTTGACATCGATTGTTTCTTCGATTAAAGAGGCATTACCCTCTTCGAACTCAGGTGGTGCTGGAGGTAAATCTAGATCATCCCCGTTTCCTATCGCATATATATGCTAGGTTCCATTTGTGAGGGACGATCCGTTACGGGATTTCCGAAGTAGGAAGACGAATGTGGAATCAGGGATAAATCTAGCGTGTGATAGGAGAGATGTAATGCTGCATAGGCATTTAAGTAATCCAAAGTAGCCGCATCATTTCCAACATGGTCTAGGATGGTAGATTCACTTCCGCTTGAAAGAGGATTTGTCATTGTTTTTATCAATGGTTCATCACGAATGGATACTGTGAAGTGAGTATCTTCTAGTTCATTGCTTGGAGTAAAACGTGATGCTGAGGTTGCTATTGAATCAGCGAGAAGATTTTTCTCTCGCGGGATCGCTTCAATGGATATGAAGTTAAACGCCTTGCTTAACTCTAATACAACGTTTTTGTAGAGTTGTAAATGTTCGGCTTTAGTTTCATATACTTCAGAAACTTGGTTTGTTACTAATTGCGAGTCTCCCAAGACTCTGATGTTATTAATACCAATTCTTTTGGCTAAGGTAAGGCCAAGGAGGAGGGCTTCGTACTCAGCGCCGTTGTTTGTACATTCAAAGTTTAATCTAAAAGCGAATGGGAGGACTTTCTCCTCGGGCGAAGTAAGAATTATACCTGCCCCCGCTCCATAACGGCATTTAGCTCCATCGAAATGGAGAGTCCAATACTTAGCCGGGAGTGTAGATGTTGGGACATCTGCTGCGTTTGCGCACTCTACTTCTACCATACAGAGATCCTCTGCTGGCAAGGAACCAACACCTAGAGAAAATCCCATGCCTACTGAATCGAATGGTAAGAACATTGGTGAATCTTGTTCTATCAACTCAACGATTTTTGCAGTAGTCCCTAATGATATTGTTTCTTTAGTTTTACCTTTAGGGGTTGGAATTGTTTTGGCTATGCTGGTAGTTTCAAGATCCGTCGTAGGTATCAACTTTTCCTCTGGCTTTGGGTCAGAGGGTTTATTAAGTTGGTTTGTTGGCAGCTCAAATTCTGAGTGCACCCCTGGTCTTTTCTTTAAATCAGCTAGGTGCAAATCGAAAGGTTTTGGATCGCCTTTGGCTACAAATACCTTTCCCAGATGCAAGAATCTTACTTCTTGAAATAGCGTGGAAGGGATTGCCTTCATTCGATGTATCCAAGGTCGTAGAGGATCATATTATAGTTAGTTTCCCGATCTATAATATAAAACTCAGTCAAGATGGTTTTGGGCCCTAAGGTGACCGGCAGTATTATAGTTCCTATCGAAGTGGCTTTAAGGCTATCATAGCCTCTCAAGGTATTTCGTGTAGTGGAACAGTTTGTTTCTCCATATCCAAGTTTTTGGAGGAAAGAGAAAGGGACTATGTTAACTGCAGCCCCATCGTCAACCATTTCCCATTTTACATAGTTATTATAAACCCACACTTGCAAGTGTAAGGCTAGGTCACCTCGGCGTGCGATCTCAGCATCTGTGGGCATTTTACTTATTTTGAAGATGAATTCGACATCCTTGTCCGGCTGCCCCGGAGGGTGGATATCAAAATCTACATGATTTATTTGTGTTTCGGGAGGTGGAGTGATGTTAATTAGATGGCCCAGACCTAATGCTTCTAAAAGAGCAGCTCTGTGAGGGGGAGAGTTCTTTAGTAAGTCTAAAAATGAAATGTGTGAAAAGGTCTTTGTTAGGTCACTAATTAAATCATAGGCACCGATGGGTTTTTCAACTATTTGCTGACTCTTATTTGTCTCTGGCAGATGACTTGGGCTTGGTTGAGAGAAATACTCTCGTGTTCTTGTTATAGCTTCGATAGGTAGTTCAACGTCTAATTCTACCAAACCGACTATCTTAGGTCTCGGTTGAGCTCCCAACCGTGGCGTGGATCGACGGATTTAATGAAGTCGAGGCTTCATGGTCATTGTTTCCCGTCCACCGCACCTTTGTTTGTTCTCGGTTGGATTCAGCCTATTGCTGTCATGATTTGGGAGCGGATCATTAAAGATCTTGAGGGGAGCATTCTGAGGAGAAACTGCCCCTGCGAGAGTATTTGGTGATGATGAGACGGGATCTGCCAAGAATAGGTCTGTGAAGAACTGTCTTTGTTCTTCTGGCAAACGTTGCATAAATTTATTGTAGTCACGACACGTTCTAGTGTCGTGACCATGAATTTTATGGAAACCACAATAAGAATTGGGGTTATAATTCCCGTTTTGTTGGTTTGGTGTGTATTGTGGCCTAAAATTCCGATCAAACTGTTGCCTATTAGGACCAAAGTTTTGGAATTGTTGTTTTTGGTTTTGACTTTGGTTTTGGTAACCAAATGAGTTTTGGCTTGGCCCTTGTATGGGATTTCACCGTTGTTGTTGTTGTTGTTGTGGATGGTTAAAATCCACTGTATTGACCGTTGGGGTAAAGTTGTTGTTTCGCTGGTTGTTTGTTTGTGACGGAGTATTAACAACATTTACCCTCTTGGGCTGGTCGGTTACCCCATCCGTTGTTACCCCACGATTTTTGTTAAGGATTTTGGGTCCTTGATTGACATTTGTGGTAGTTGTAGTATTTTGAGTGGAGGTGATTAACCTCCCATTTGCTCCGTATGTCTTACGACCACTATCTATCGCTGCTTGATCTATTCGCAGAGCGCTCTCAAGTACTTCATCATAAGTCCTTAGTGGGAACTTCTGGACTTCTTCTTTCACTTCTCTGCTGAGAGAATGAAGGAATAAATCGCATAGTTCCATCTGATCCATGTTTGGAGCACTTGCTGAAGAGTAAAGAACTGTACGCCACCTCTGGATGAAATGGGCGACAGATTCATTGTGTTCTTGTTTGATGTGCAAGAATTCCCTGATTCCTGTTCTTAGCAGTTTGTTCATGTCGAAGGCTTTGATGAACTCTGACACGAGTTGTTTAAATGAATGTATGGAAGCCTCAGGTATTCTATAATACCAATCGAGAGCAATGCCCTCCAGTGTTTTGGGGAATATTTTAGCAACAACCCCATCCCAAGGGAGTAATTCTCGTATGGCAGTAGCGTAAGCTTTGATATGCGCATTTGGATCTCCCTCACCCTTGAACTTGGGAAAATCAGGGAGAGGTCTTGGAAGCATGATGCTTCATATGGTGAAATCTAAGGGTTCCTTTAGGTATTCTGAATAAGTCCCTATCGCATAGCTTTCGACCATTGATGGTGTTTGCTGAGGGAGTGGTGGTGGGATAGGTTGTTGATACGGTGCAGCGTACGCGTTGGCAGGGGCATAGGGAGGTCCCTGCGTTTGAGAAAACATGCCGGGAGAGGAGAACATATCTCCTTGTGGTGATTTAGAGTATATGTTTAAATAGGACGGGGTATTGTCAAGGAATGGATTGTTTGACACTAGACCTGGAGGAATAGTGTTAGAGATGGTAGGCCTTGTTGGCGTTTGTTGTGGATATTGAGGAGGCATGCCTAATGTGCCTACTCCCGTAAGGAGATCTACCTGACCAGAGTGGTATGGAGGATTGGAACTTCCTGTTTGTATGAACGGAGAATTTTGACTTGCTTGAGCCAGTTCTAACCCTCTCACTCTTTCTACTAACGTTGAAATGACTTCATTTGGTGAAGTCACGGTACTTTGCCTGAGCGGCGTTTGTTGTATACCTTGGTGTTGTAAAGGTACGTGATATCCTGTCATAAACTGATCACTATCTTGCCAAGTTTCTCCCAGAATATTTCCTGTATGCAGTGGCATAGAGGTATTTTCTTGAAAAGAGATTTCGGGTTGTATTTGTAAACCTCCTATAGATGGGTACATTCCCCGGGAGCGTTGTTCACTCCTAGGATAACGTGTTGGCTGTCCATCATCTAAGACCAGGTATGGATCTGATTGCCTACTAATTTGTGGTCTGAGTAACATTTGAGGAGATGAACCAGATTCTCCGGTAAATGTCATATTGTTTGAACCTGAAGGCTCTGTTTGTTGGGTTCGAGGGGGTTGATCTAACTCCTCAGTTTGAAAAGATGAACTATATCTGACTCTTGGGGTTTGTGTTGACAACTGATTAGTTGAATAGTTGTCACCCCATACCGAGAGCGAGGTGATGATTCCCTGTTCTGTTGGGTGTAGTATGCCTCAAGACCCGGGAGGGCTCTCGCACATATGCATCGAATCTGAAATATTCGGGGTATATGAATACCGCGAGAATAATGGGAAGGAGCGAAGGTGAAAGAGAGAAGATGAAACTTCTCAAAGAGAAGGTGAAACAATTGTTTGTTTCACGTCGGGTTCACCAATTTTGTTGGTGAAGCTGATGTGAAGGCTAATGAGTACGAAAGGTGAAACGTTGAGAATCTACATCGGGTTCACCAATTTTGTACTCTTTCCGACAAAGCGCGTGAGAATCTACAAGTGACTCTTCCACGTACCCGACCTCTCGAGGTCATGCCGAGATAGCCGGTGGGGGTAGAATATGCAGACAAACTAGTTAGGCAGTCTAATGTCTTCGACACGCACTAGTGGTATTTGTGAATCTAAGGCGAGAGGCCCTTCTAACTTGGACTGGTGTGATAGATCGATCAGCAAGGATGACTGCTCGAAGGCTCCAATCAATATCGAGCTCTGGCGTGATTCGATCTATGGGTTGTGGAATACGTGGAAAATGACCTGGGATTGTTTCGTGTATATCTCCTGATAAGGTCATATAGTGGATGATGAATACAATTGACTCTACGGACGATTTTCTGGCCTAGTCCAGAATTCCCTAGCTTCGTTAGCCGCTGTATCCAATAAGGATAATTGTTGGATAATGATAGGTGGAAGTGGGGTAGACTGGAATACCAGTGTGCGTAGGCCAGTGTCTATATCGGATTGACTTGTGGACTCGTTGGGCTATGGGATCTGTGGATCACAACCATATGCTCTTGGTTGTTGCGGCCCTGTTATGGTCATACGCGGGATCAAGTTCTAATCCCTAGTATCCAGTAGTCGTAAGCTTTCTCAGCTTCTATGTTTAGAACCAACAGTTATGCAATCTTCTCATAATACCTCACAGGCGTTCTTGCGACCTGGATTCTTAAGCTGGTATCTATATCTACGAGGGTGTCTCCAACGTCTCAGGGTGTGGAACTAAAGGATCACACCCGAATGTTTGTTCTCTTTCAAATCCTTCCACAGTCATATGGATATTCTTCCTAGTGCAATCTGTAGTTTGGCTGACTTGACCAAAATGCATGTGCTTGGTCGTCTTCTATGTTTAATCCTCTTAACTGAGAACTGATTAGTTGTAAATATGTGGTTGTTCGGAATACTTGTATCCTGAGATTTTGGTCTATATCAACTATCGCTGTGACGAGGTTTGGTTGTGGCACGATTGGCTCAAATATATATTCCCTGGGCTCTTGAGGTCCCGTGATTGTCATACGAAACAAAATGCAATCTAACTGTAATGAAACAAATTCTAACTACATGAAATAAATCTAACTGCATATAACTTTTATTCTTCTAAGAAATATTCTAATAATTTTAAGGAAAGCAAACTATTTTAAGTGTATCTAGAAATAATAACTAAACAATAATTTGAAACAGACAAGATAACCGAGTGTAGTTATTTGCCAGTGCGATTTTGTAGAATTACTCTAAATAAAACAGTTTGTCTAATCTCTGGGAAGATTCTCGATCCTACCTCGAAGTGAGGAGTGAATCATAGTTTCTCAGAAACTATCAATCCCCACAGCTTCCCTGGCAATGTCGAGAATATAATGAAATAAAGCGATTAACTACTCTATTTGATATGAATCTGACTAGAACTTTGAAATTTAAAACCTGGACTCCACAGAACAGTGGTGAATCCGATGGTGTATGTGATCTCGTCCCCTCAGTATGATCTCCTCGTTCTTTCGTGTTCACTTGGATCCAGAAAAGCGTGTAATGCTAGCACCGATAGGAGTAGATTTTGGGATAAGGACAGCTCAGAATGCAGACCGAGAATGCGAGTAGGAGAGGGATAGCGCAAGAGTACAGAGCTTGGCTTATGCGATTCCTAGCGGGATTTTACTACGAGTCATGCAACGTGAAGTGACCAGAACCTGTGACTATCCTATACGAAGAGCAAAACCTGCAACTTTAATGGCTTCCTAAGCTATTCTGTTCCAAAATAAAGACACTGCTTGCACAAGTTGGATATGTGGCTTACCAACAGCTGAATAAAGCTAACCAGGTATATAATGAATTGAACTAAGAACTCTAAGTCACAGTAAAAACAAATCTATAGCAAAGAGGAATTCAGAGGCAAGCTTCTAACCGGATTGGATGGAACAACAACACTGCCTGCACAAGATGGGTCTGTGGCTTACCAACAGCTGAGCAATACTAACCAAGTATGAAATAAACTATGCTATCAATCCTAAGCAAGCTAACCAAAACACTAAAAATCAGAAGACTCTAACAAGGAAAAATGGTGACCAAAAGCTCCAGCTCAAATTCTTCACCAAATTCTTCACCAAATTCAGACCATTTGCATGTACACAAACCATGCATTTATAGGAATTCAAACACCCAAAAACCAAAACCAAATTGAACTCCTAAACAATAAACAAAGGAAAAACATTGTTCCAGGGACCAAAAACATTAATGCATGCTCAAGTCGGCAAGGAAAAGTGGTGAATCATGATATTTCACACAAGTCGCGTCAAAAGAGCGTTGCAAAACGCGCACGACCGCCGCTCGAAGCAGGCGGCGGTTCTGGGACCCGCCGCCCGATCGCGGCGGTTTCGTCATCAAGGCCCGGAGGCCAAGGAAAGAGGGAAAAGAGGGGAAAACAAAGGGCGCGGGGCTAAGCGGGGCATGCGGAATGTTAACGCATACTTTGAGTGCTTTTCGGATCCCGAACACCTTGCGAGGAGACTGTATCATCATCGGGGCACTTGTTACACCTTTGTTCCGCAGCGATGCGGTACCTTACAATTTTGGGTACGTACGGTTTCAGTGAATAATTGCATCATAGATTCTGGAGCCTCAGACAATGTGATTCCAGTCAAAGTTACAAATGCTCTAGGCCTCACCTTGACCTGGGTAAATGGCACCTACTACTCAATGGAATCCAAACAAGTGACATTGGTAGGAAGAAACAAAGATGCATATGTAGCACTACCCAATTTTCCAAACAAGAAGGTGCTCCTAACCATACTGTAGCGAGACATCCCAACATCCTTTGGTATGTTGTTGAGTAGGAGTTTCTGCAGAGACCTAGGTGGAGAAATTAAAATGGATTGGTCATCTGCAACTATCTTAGTAAAAGGAGAGATGAAGAAGTTGCAGCCAGTAAGAAAGATGAGATTCACAGTGGGAAAGTCTAATGATCCAAGAGCTAAAATTCTCTTTCAATATTGTGGGCTAGGAAACTACTTCCTCACATCGAAAAAGAGGAGAACCTTCTACTTCTCATAAGGAATAGGAAGATCAAATTTAGACAATGGAGTTTGATGGTAGTCATTCCGGAACGAGTTTCAAGAAGGGGTACTATTGTACTCTCCTTCTAATGAGGTGTACCCTTTTTCCTACAAGCTGCAATTTGATAGTACAAACAACACTTTGTAGAGTATGAAGCATTAATCTTAGGCATGGATGTAGTAGAGGACATGGGAATCAAGAAGATGAGATGCAAAGGTGATGCAGAGTTCATAGTAAAGTAGGTCCGCCAACAATATTAGGTGAAGAATCCAAGACTCCGGCATTACAGAAACATAGTGTGGGACTACATTGAATCTTTTGATGCATCCTCCATAGAAGTTATTCTAAGGGAAAAAAAGGAAAATGTTGACTCTCTTACGGTGTTAGCTTCCCTAGTGACACCTCATCCTTTTTTCGAAAAGACAAAGTGACCATTGAAATGGTATTCGGGCCTAGCATAACAGAGATAATGCAAATCATTGGCAAGTCTTCAATGATGATAACCAAATTATGTCCTTTTTGGAGCAAATGGATAATTTCATTAGTCTCTTCTTCGAAGGAGGTGAAAATACACAGAAAGCAGCCCCCAAAGAAGAGAAAGAAGGAATTGAAGGGATTGATGATGAGGGAGTAATCAAATTGAAAGGGAACAAAATTCTCAAAGGCCTAGTCTCTTTAGAATACCTCTTTGACAAACATGATAGATTCATTCAAGAGAAAGAAAAGCAATCTTTTCGGTGCCCAGCTGATTTTGATAAAGAAAACATTGGTACCCCGGAGGAGCCAAGGATGGTCAATATTGGAAAATATTGCTTACCTGAAGAAATAAGAAGCTTTGTCACTTTACTCAAGAAATACTCAGATGTCTTGGCCTACTCTTATGATGAACTCAAATCCTTCTAGCCAAAGGAAATGCACCACTCAATTCCTTTGAAGTAGGGTGCTAAGCCCTTCAGGGAAACAAAGGCCTTATAACCCAAAGATTGTTGATACCATCAAGGAGGAGGTGACAAAGATGCTCAATGCAAGAATAATATTTCCCATCCACCATTCGATGTGGGTAGCCAACATTGTGCCAGTGAGGAAGAAGAATGGCGAAATAAGGATATGTGTAGATTTTTAAATCAATCAGGCATCCCTAAAGGACAATTACCCTCTTCCAATCATGGACCACATTTTGCAAGCAGTCACTAGATCTGAAATGCTCTCATTGCTGGATGGATTCTCAGGGTATAATCAAATCAAAGTGGCAGAAGAGGATTGCAACAAGACAGCCTTCACAACACCTTGGGGCACTTTTGTCTACAATAGAATGCCTTTTGGCCTAATCAATACAAGAACTACTTTCCAAAGCGAAATAAACTTGGCCTTCAAAGATTTGAAACATTGCATTTTCATATATCTTGATGACCTCACAGTATTCTCAAAGAAGAGGAGAGATCATATCATCACTTGGAGCAAGTTACGGCAAGGTGTAGAAAACATGGCATATCACTAAATCCAAGGAAGTGCATTTTTGGAGTCATAGAAGGAAAATTGTTGGGGCACATTGTGAACAAACATGGAGCGCACATGGATCCCGAGAGGATTATAGCCATTCAAGCATTAGCCCTTCCCACAATCAAGAAAGGAGTTCATTCTTTCTTTGGAAAGGTAAACTTTATTTTTGTTTTGTGCCTGAGTTTGCTGAATTGACACAGCACATCACTTCCATGATGAAACCACAAGAAAGTTTCAAATGGAACAATGAATGAAAGGCAACATTTGAAGAGATCAAGAAATCCATTGCCAAAGTTCCAAATCTTATATCTCCATGTTTCAACAAATATTTCATCATGTATTGTTATGCATTAGAACATACACTCTCTATTGTTCTTGTTCAGAAAAATGATGAAGGTGTGGAAGCACCTATTTCTTTCATGAGTTGTCCTTTAAAGAAGCACGAGCTAAAGTACAATCAATTGGAGAAACATGTCTATGCAGTGGTCAAGGCTATAAAAAACTTCAGGTTTTACATTCTCAATTCCCATACTGTGGTGTTGGTCCCTAGCAGTGCAATCAAATCCATTTTGACTCAACAAGATCCTGGAGCTAAGAGAGGAAATTGGATTACAAAAACTCAAGAGTATGACTTGGAGATTCGACCCTCCAATCTGGTAAGGGGAAATGGCTTGTGCAAGTTGATTGTTGAATATGAAATACTTAAAACTCAGCATGGAGAAGAAGATTGTACTTTCCCAACTCGTTCAGAAGACAACCCACAAGTGCTCTTAGTCACCACTACCGATGAGTGGTATGCTGATATTTCCTATTACCTCACTTATGGAGAATTCCCTCCTCATATTGATTACAAGCAAAGAAGAACACTCAAATTGAAGGTAGCCAAATTTGTAATCTGGAATCGTGCACTTTACAAAAGAAGTCTAGACGGTTGTTTCCTCATATGTGTAGATAAGGAGCAACAAGAAAAGTTTGCTTGAAGCATATAATGATCAAGCATGTGGTGGAAATTTTTCAGCAAAGGTAACTACACACAAGATCCTCCGAGGAAGGTATTATTGGCCCTCCATCTTTACAAACACTCAGGATTGGGTTTCCAAGTGCAAAGCATGCCAACAATTTGTTGGAAGGACACACTAGCTGCATTGCCCCTCATGGTGTGGTTATTGAAGAACCATTTCAACAATGGGGGCTGGACTTCATTGGTGTTTTGAATCCTCACTCAAGTGCAGGGCATACCTATGTGCTCACAGTAATAGACTACTTCACCAAATGGGTGGAAGCAACTCCAACCAAACAGGCTAGCACTGAAATAGTATGCAACTTCATCAAGGAGAATATCATAGTCCATTTTGGAGTGCCACAGAAGATTGTAGTAGATAATGCTACCTATTTCTCTTCAAGGGAGCTCACAAAGTTTTTTTATGGATTTAAAATCTCCCTATCTCATTCTTCTAACTACTATCCCCAAGGAAATGGGAAAGCTGAGTCAAGCAACAAGAACATTGTGACCATTGTTCGCAAGCTTGTAAATGAGAATCAAAGGAATTGGCACAAAAGGTTGTATGATGCATTGTGGGCGGATAGGATCACTCCTAAAAAGGCAATAGGTATGTCACCATTCCAACTATTATATGGAGTTGAAGTAGAAATTCCTCTCACAATTGAGATGTCAACTCTCAAGTTGTTACAGGCAATAGAAGATGGCCAATACAAGGATTCCATTGACAAGAGGATCCTATTTCTGGAAAAGCTGGAAGAAAATAGATCCCAAGTGGTGGATCGAATCAAGGAGCAACGGTTGAAAGTGAAGAAGATATCTGACCAGAAGACCAAGGAAAGAGAATTCAAGGTTGGAGACTTTATTCTGCTATGGGACAAGAGAAGAGAACCTAGAGGCAGCCATGGAAAGTTCGATTCATTATGGCATGACCCATTCTGATTCGTGAAGCTTGTGGTGATAACGTTTTAAAGTTCTCTCATACTTGGATGGAACGCCACTAGAATTTCCTCGAAGTGGGCAATACTTGAAATTATATCATTGGTGAAAGCGGGTTATCCCCGACTTGTACCATAGGTGTGTTTCCCTTTCTATTGAGTGGTTTTGTTTCCCCTTTTTGTTATGTGTCATGTGTTTCCTTCTGTTGTGTGCTTGTGTGTTTCCTTCTTCGATATTTCTTTCTTGAAGTTGTTCATGACTCTGTAAGGCCCGATGGATAAGGCCTTTGGTCAACGAATTACATGGTTTAAAAATTGAGATTACGGATCCTCATATCACGTCTTCGCTATGCTCAGTCCATGTCATGTCCCTAAGCCGAGCCAGGTTGTTGTCTCCCGAAAACCATTTTTTCCAAGTTAAATTTGAGATTTCAAGCTCTCACCCTCCTAAAGTATTTAAGCTAAGTTGAAAATCCTAAGAGATAGAAAATTCCATGCCCTAGAGTTGTTTCAAATCCCTAGTTTCCTTGTTTCGATAAATTTCCCGTTTTCCTGTTTAGACACATGAAAAATTTATTGTTGTCCTCATTTGAATGAAATTTTCAATCTTTCTATGCCCCTAGATCATCGAACCTTGTATTGTTTTCAATTCCTCGGCTCGTGAAAGAAATTTGAAAATCAAGCGCAAAATGGTGGAGTCTTCTTCTTCTCTACATTTTTTCCATAGTCGGGAATGACGGGCAAATCTTCCTCATTAAATTTTGCCTCAGCATCCATGGATAATACGTGGGTCTCTCTGATTGGATGCGGTTTGGTCATATTTCAAGGTCTAGTGAAAGCCTCCACACATCCAAACAATGTAACTCCAAAGGTAGGGCCCAAGGGTAGTCTTCAATTAGGCGCAGGCCTTCCACGTGTCCTAGGTACAAAATGAAGGTAAAACGGGATAAAATTGTTTAAGTATGGAAGGATCAGCGGATGGCTCCACATGCCTCATCGGCGTAGTTTCAAGATTCAAAGCTGAGGGGCAGTCCTCAAACTTGCGCCAATCCTCCACGTGTCCCAGGTCCAAAAGGGATAGAGCCGATCACTAAAATTGGCTAAGTATGGGTGGGTCGGCGGAGGTCTCCATGTGCCGCAATGGCACCATTTCAAAAGTAAAACCCAAGATTTAGTCTCTAAGTAGTGCCAGCTTGCCACGTAGCTAAGGAGACAGAGTTGGCCATTGAAAATTCTAACCTCGGCAGAAGGAGACATGCGTCAGCTTGGCACAATTTCAGAAGGTGCTTCCAAAGCAGAAACTCAAATCAGCATCAACTCTCCACATGTCTAGGGGTCAACATGAGTCAAACAGGGAATAGACTCGGATCGAGATAAGTATGAAAGAACCAGCTGGAGCTCTCCACGTGTCATCCTGGCACAACTTCAAAGACAAAATCTAGAGCAGGTTCCAAATGAGTGCGGCTCGCCACGCGTCCAGGTCGAGATATACAGCCTCGCCAAACAAAAGGTAAACAGTCAAAGCATCTGCGGGCCCGTTCCAATCAATTCCTTCCATGTGGGTGGCCTAGATTTAAAGTTGTAAAATCAAATCAAATAGCTCGTGTTTTAACTGGAAAAATAATGTAACGACCGAATATTTTAAAAACTATTTCTTTCCGCCATAAGCATTTCTCTGTGAATCAAGAAATTGAAGGGGCACGAATAGTTAGAATAGGTTGTAATTGTTTCTTTCTCACCCAAGTAGATTGTAACTGTTTCTTACGAGCTATATGATGGACTCTAAAAGTCATTGTAAAGGCTGGTAATTGACCTAGTAACAACTCACAAGTGCATTGTACTCGGAGAAAGCAAAGAAGTTAGCCATTTTTCTTCCATTTTCCCCCTTCTTTCAATTTCCTCCATTTCTCCACTATGTACAACTTCTGATTAAGCATCAATACAAGAAGAGGGATTTCATAGCCTCTTTGATGAGGATATTTTAGAAACTTTGAGTTCACGGTCTTATCTCGTCTTGTTGCCATTTGCAAGGTTGTTTCTTCCCATGAATGCATGTGATGAATTTTCTAATTAGTGTGTGCAGGGAATCTAATTCCCTACCCGTAACATTAGTTCTCCCACCTCTTTTCTCACTCCCTTTCCCAATTTCGACAAAGTTTCTCTCTTGCAAGTATCTGCGCAAGCTTTGCCACGAGGTGAGTGGAGTGCCTGTTGGATCCTGGCCGAAAGGCCACTGCAGAAATCCACATGTTCTCGTGCATGCATATACGAGTAGCGCACCGGTCAAGTAGAGGGACTTAGATTCCCGGAGCGTTGGCAAGGAGTCCAAAATTTTCCCACTTGACAAATTTCCTCACCAACAAAGATGTGAAGTGTCTAGTGGTTTTATATTATCAACCTTCACTTTGTTATCTTTCTTAAAATTCCCTATTTTTCTATAGTTCCAACATTTATTTAAAGAAGGCCCCTTTGGAGTATTAGATCTACCTATAAAATTCTCATGCTTATCCTTTTCCCTCCACTTGAATTTTTCTTACATCCTCTATTTCACTAAAAATGCACCACCTTGGCGATATTCAACAAACTTGTAACTTACTTATTCTAACAATAATGTCATAATAATCTCATCGATTTTTAGATTAGATGATGTGAGCAAAGTGATATCAATCACTAGATTATCCCAATAGTATAGATAAGAGTATAGTAGTGTAATACTCATATAATCATCCTCCATATTTGTACCCATCGAAAACAACTAGCTAACGAAAGTTTTGAAGCAATTCATGTGATCTATAATTTCTCAATGAATATAACTTTCTTCATAAGAATAGTTTGTTGACTAAATATGTTACCTACCATTCAATGTTCCTAACTTATCCCATAAACCATTGTGATTTTATAATACATTTGATAAAAAATAATCTAATAGAAAATTTACGATAGAGCTGTAGCTTTTAATAGATATTATCCCACTCTAGTTTTTTTAACCCTACAGATCTTGTTTGTAACACAAACTAACAATATCTATCTATCAAGAGACATTCCACCTTGAGTTTGTTAATGTAAGTCATTAGTTATCCTTTTATTTGTTTATTATGATAATTCTTACATTTAGGTTATCCCTACACTTGTTGAGTTAGCTTTCTTAGGTGTATTATTTGTAAGGAGTTAGCTTGATAGTCATGTAGAGTTAGCTTAACTACTGGTATCAATTAGTGGGATTTCTTCACCATTGATATAGGTAGTAGTTGCACTTCCCTCCTCCTATATGTACATCCTGATTATTGAGTTAATTCATGACATTATGATGGATTTCCATATATGATATTGTAGCTCTTTGTTTGTAAAGCCTTTTGTAAGGTTATTCTAGAAAACTCCTTTCATCTTATAAAATGTAATTTTCTATTATCATCTCGAGATATTTTCATCTTGGAACATTCATCTTATTATTCCTTTTATACTTTTCATAACTTTAAATTCTTACTATTGATTTTTTTAATCTATCAATCCGAAAACGTAAGTTTCATTTTCTACTTTTAAATCATTTTCAAGGATCGTAAAATTTTAATAAACTAAAAGGGCCTTAATATATCTAAAATATTGATTAAAATTTGATTTAGGACTGATTTTAAAACTGAAATTAAGTTTTTAATTTACTCAAAATTTCATTGTTTGATCAAAGCCCAAAAATTGTTGTTTCCGATTTATTTGATTTCTCTGAATTGTGTAATGGTGATTAATGGTTCATCCATATTCACATTATGAACTTAATTAATTGCAAGAAATCCAAAACTAAAAATAAAAATCAGAAAACAACACCAGATTGTTTACGGGGTTTGGAATTCCTATATCCTCGGGTTCGTTGTGAACCGATCCATTAATAATGCTATAATTTTAAATACATTTAACCTTTACAATAAACCAATATTGAAGCAAAACCTGAAACAATTTGATATCATACTTTCAAAGGAATCTGACGTATCTCAACACTTGCCCTTTACCTTCCTGATCCACTTACAATTGTTAATCCCTTGGGTTCTACGCCTTTGTATGAATTTAGAAGCTAAAAATATGTCGTAAAGCTCCAAAACTATAAAATGATCACACCATCGTGATTGTCTCAAAATTATGAGCACTTTTTATATATAACTCGAGATCTAGTTTTGAGTATAAGTGTTCCAAAAATGGTGTTTTCATGAATCGCCCTATTCTACCTATATACAATCTTACAAGTTGTACTATACAAATACCAACGACCTCTTTTATAGCTCATTGGTTGCCTTGGTGAATTTCCAGGGTATTTGGTTTGCAAAGGTTTGGGTCGAGGGTTTGAATCCCACTTCCTTCTCTCCTACTTGGTAGTTTTTGTTATGCATGGGTAATTATCCCACATGTCTTAGGGTATAGGTGGCTTTATAATTTAAATTGGGGATGGCTAGTCTTTTTATCGTGGCAACAACCACACTGGCATTTTTCCCTCTATTTATCTTACGAACATTTCATTGTGAGCTCGGTGCATTGAACATTTCAACGCCCATCTCGGGTCGGCTATGTTGGCACTACGATGTGGCGAGTTGACGCTTGTGGCAAACTATTTTCATGCCAAGTTATCTATTGTGATCCCGTATGCGTTGAACCGTCTAATGTGATCCACCAAGTGATAATGTATTTGTTAATGTCGCTCCAAACAGGTAAGGTCATTGGTTTCACGAAGGATAAATGAGATAAGGCACTATGCCGATCCATGTGGGCATGTAATGTAGAAATCCAATGGCCAAGTAGATAAGGCCCTTCCAATGTGGAAATAATCTATCAACTCGCGAACTATATCTTCGCAATACAATATGATTATCTTGCACCAATAAAATCCCACATTGGCAATATAGAGATAAAATGTGGCATATATAATTGAAATTATGATATCAATAATATGAATAAGGTGGCAAAGGCACCCCTCCTATAAAAGAGTGTGTCGAACCTAGCTAAGGGCCCTCGGCCAAAGAAAAAGAGGGGCTCGCCAATTTTTTTCATTCGTCAAAGACCAGAGGTGATCGAAATGCAAACTTTCAACCTTTTTACCAAATGCCACGTGTCAATGCATGATTCACTTGTTGACTCATGTTGACCAATTTTCAACCCAACCTTTGACCAGTGATAACTTTTGTGTCCGAACTCCATTTCGGAGTTCTACATACAATCGGAAAGGTCTCACGCTCTATAGTGTGGTCATGATTTAGGGAAGTTTAAGGAATTTTTAAACAACAGAAAATCCTATGGGTCCTCTATATTCTTGTGTTTCTTAACATATCTTTACACAAGATTTACAACTGTATGGAGATTGGATCACAAGCTACACACTTATTATATACCTACCCCAAATATCCTATGGAGCTCTAAACCAGTTATGATGCCAAATGTTGGGAATAATCTACAACCAAGATCTTATATAGATCTACTAACACAAAATTGAATTGAGAGAAGCTTCTAAAGCCATAAATCTAAATAACACATAAATATTTCAAATGAGATATAGACATGTGTTTATCTTGGAAAAAACTTGTTTGCGTAAAAAAGTAATTATAATAATTTTTCTTATTGCATTAATGTTGAACATATATTACAAATACAAACAAATCTCTACAAGACACGATAATTTAGTACATGTAATATTCCATGCATGAAATAGAGTGCAATTATAATACTTATTCTATTCATATTTATCAATCATATTTCATTCCTAGGTTTAATTGGTATAAATAGCATACAAATACAACACCCAAAATAATTGTTACAACCAATTCCTCTTTTTATACCTAGGAATTTACATGTTTTAAAATAAGTTGTGTGCTTTAAAGCATCTTTGAATTTACAAGAAGAGAATCTTTATATTCTCTCTAACTTTCATCCAACCGTTAAATAGAAAATGTTGGAAGTGTATATGGTTTAAAAGATAATATGAATATATGTTATATATTGCACAATCCTAATATATATACCTAGTCCATATAAGACAAACTATAGAATGTGTAATTCTATTTTAGCATAGATAGAAAATATAAAGAGGTTTTTGGTCAAATAAAGGAAGAATAAGGGATTGGTAATTCAATAGTTACCTCATATTATATAAAACCATGTAAGCATGTTGTACAAAAGATTGATCTTGATTTTGAAGTAATATTGAATCCAAAAGTTCCATTAAAATTTATGTTTGAGTTATGATTCAGATAATACATATTTCATTTTATTATCTATATTCCCATTTATTATCTCTATCTTCCTTAAATGGTTTTAATTATGTATTTATTTTGTAATTTTTATTAAGATCGATTATATATTTTACATAGTTTTTAACTAGATTAATGTGAATTTATCCTAGACTATAGCTTGTTACATGTCATGATGTCATGATTCAAGGACCTTTGTCAATAATGGTTATGTTATAGAGACCTTAAAATGTTATGATGACTACCTAGACAAATGGATGTAGAATGATGGTTACTAGAGATAATGAAACATTTTGCTAAAGTTGCATAGGTCAGTAATAAGAATTCATATGGACGAATCAACTTAGACCAATCTAGGGATACATTCATGAGATATTCTAGTGTAAGATTTCAGAATAGTTAGTCGCATGGTTATCTCAATTGGAATTTTACTATGTTAGGTACGAAGACAAAAAGAATATAAAATGATGGACGAGAAGATTGAAAATTAGGCAAATTAAAATTTTCATGGACCCGAGCTATAGAAATTGGATGTATACCTCTATTATTGGGTATGTAATTCAAATTGTTGTCCAAAAAAATCATTTGATTCTACCATGTTGGTGAAATAATTTTCATGTGGAAAATTTTTAGGTTTTCACCAAAGTACGGGCTAAGCCCCTCCTTCTTGTGTATGGGAGGCTCCCATTATTTGATGTAGACTAATTAATCAATCTAGAAGTTTTGGGGTGGAAAATAGTTCGAGGATCACACGAAACACTCCACCGAACTTCTTGCGGCAAAGTGCTTGTATAAATTACAAGGAGGAAATTGCAGTGGTGAAAAATAAAGGAGAGAAATTTAGAGAGAGATGGTTATTGTTGTGAGTAGGCACTAACATATTTCACACACAATAACCAGAGTAAGTCCACATCCAATTAGAAGAACACAACAATACAAACCATGATAAGACACAAAAATCATAGACACATACTTCCATGAATTCATTCATCAAAGGTGCATACACCTTTCTTGGTTTTACAATATTATCACATATGCAAAGTTGGAAAGAGAGAGTAGAGGAACATGAAACAAAAAATAAAAGAATTGAAGCCTTTATTGTTTGATGTATAAGTGGAATATCAACAACATACATTCAATCAACAATTTCCAACCCTTTATAATGGAGAATCCATTCGAATTTATAACATCACAATATGTCCTTTCATCTCCCCCCACATGACTCTTCACCTATCCTCATCACTTGTGACCTTTTAGATTCCTAGGAAGTGAGTCTTTTTCTTATTATTGGGAAAAATTAATCTTACAATGTTTAGCTAATGGCCACTTAAATGAATAGGATGAAATATAAAAATTCCATTCTCAATTGAAAATTAGAATATGGAGAGAGAGAGAGAGAGAGAAGAGAGAGAAAGGAAGGAATTGACTAATATGTTGTTGATGAAGAACTTGTTGATCATGATCCCCGAGGGAGAGTCTCGAGAATAATCTTTTGTCATATGAATTCTTTGCTAAACTAAGCCACCGTAGTGCTACCTTATCAACTTCCGGAATGCAAACATAGCTCAACACCTTGATCCATGCTCAGGGAACATAATTTATCTTCTTACATTAACTGAGCCATCTTTTGTGATCTTTTGGAATTCCAGAAATAGAACTTCTAATGTTTACCATGGACTCTAAGGTATCATCATTGAAGGAGAGAAAGTCACTTGCCTCTTTCTTGACCAATTCCTTGGAGGAAACAAAGACTTCTTCCGATGATGATTTTTTTTGTGAGTAGAGGGAATCCAATTCTCCAAACACACGATTCTGAGAATTCATTCAAAATTTTAGAAGCCTCTTGTTCACCGATTCAAGTTTAAAAATGGAATCACTTATCATATCATATATTTCATCCATGGTCGAACCCAAACTGGAGACATGTTCTCGGTGGCTGATGCAAACACATTATTACTCACAAGGATGTGACAGTCGAAGGAGCTCATCTCAGACATAAGTGGAACCACCTCATCCCAAAGGTGGATCTTCTCTTTTACTATCTCTTCCATTTCTTTCTTTACTTCCGTCAAAGTGACAAGAATATACTTGATTAGAGAGATGACCTCGAGAAACAATGTCTTACCTTTCTCAATGATCTTCTCAATCCATCTCTTGATAGCCTTCCCTTGCATCATATAACTTTTTTATTTCTTGATCACCTCAAGGTTAAAGCTATTGATCGTATGAATGTCTTCTAAAGGAAGGGAAGATCCTGAATTAGGCTCTAAGAAAGGTCGAATATAAACACTGAGAGATTTTACATGTTCCTCCAATTTCTCAATTGTTCACTTGTATTATTCATTTTGAGAGAGAAGGTGGGAAGAGGATTCCTTTAACTCATGAGATTCTCCCTCATGTGTAGCTTGACCCAATGAGATGTGGGTCAACTCATAATCTAATGGATTCATCTCCTCAATAGGCTTTACATTCTTAGGCCTCACAAATTCAACATATAGGCTATATCATGTTATATTGTCACCACATTTTATAATAAAATATATAGATATTTAAATCTTTACTTTAATACTCTCCTCTAATTTTAAAATTAACCAAAATTATATTATTATTTTGCATATAGTTACGTTGAGAGGTGTGACCAAAGGGGAGTGAAATCTCTTCCCTTTGACATGCGCGACAATGATCAACAGCCTCTGTAGAAGTGTATGTAAACATTCATTGAGGGAGATAACAAGTCGTTGATATGTTTTAAATCGACATTCATCTTAAATGTGGCTTGTGAAACCACCATCCAAAACCACTCCTTGTGAAACCGCCATCTAAAACAAGTCGGAAGCGATGGAAAGAAAAATATGGTCTTAGGCTGGATCGATGACTCTCCTCAAAATTTGTCTTTGTCATCATCTTGAGCTCCTACATCGACCCCCTATCTCGGCTCCACACACGGTAAGCACATGCTCTGTAAATTCTTGTCTCTCTTAATGTTGACATCTTGCCTTAACGAGTTGCTTACAAATTAACTCGCCATGTGTCACCCTATGTCGGTTTTCTTTGGTCTAGATGCACATTAACCCCATATTTGTAGCGTGTTTTTGAAGGGGAAAATTTACTCTTGTATTTTTCATCTCAAACTTTATTATGCGAGTAAGGCACTTGGGGATTTGGATTGTAAATTGTTATTTCGGTAACACAATATTTTTTCTTTGTTTATGAGGATTATCTATTAAATTTTGATTACATTCGCATTATTTCAAAGTCAAATTTTCAAGGATTATTGTCTTTGTGTATGTATTTAGATATTCTTATTGACGTATATTTGTTTTGGTTTTTAGGCTCTACGAGTTGTGATTATCAAAATAGTTGTTATGTTTGAAAAATACTAGAGAAGTGGAACTTTCAAAATTAACTGCAATTCCATATACAATCGTTGTTAACAGGGAAGTGGAAAACAAGATGTGTGTGTGTGTGTGTGTATTCATGCATGCATATTAGGTTTCCTTTGCGTAGCTATCTGTACTTATTTTTTTTGCCTGTTAAAAGTGATTATCTACATAAATGTGATTACATCTGCATTATTTTAAAGTCATATTTCTCAAGTATTATTGACTCTATGTATGTATTTAGATAGATGTATTGACTTATAGTTATTTTCATTTTTTGGGCTCTACAAAATTGTGATTAAATCTACATTAATTTAAAGTCATATTTCTCACATATTATTCAAACATTCCAATTTTTCTCGATCTTGATATATATATAATGTCTCGAACATTTTAGGGACTTTGAGGGAACAACACCAATTTTTAATTAATTTTTATTTCGTTGTATTTATATAGTCTTATTGAATTATAATTGTTTTGGTTTTTTAGGTTCTATAAAATTGTGATTATCATAATTTTGTAGAGCCCAAAAAAAGGAAAACAACTATAAGTCAATAAGTCTATATAAATACATAGATAGATTCAATAATACTTGAGAAATATGACTTTAAAATAATGTTGATGTAAGTACAATTATGTAGATAAACATCATAAACATGCAACAAAAAACAAGTCCATATGGCTAAGAAAAGGAAACCTAATATATATGTTGGAATGTGTGTGTGTGTGTGTGGGGGGTGGGGGAATATTGACTTATTGTATATGGAATTGCGAGTTAATTCAAAATTCCTAAGCGTGCCACTTATATAGCCCAAAAGAGGAAAATTATATAAGTCAATAAGTCTATCTAAATACATACATAGAGTCAATAATACTTGAGAAATATGAATTTAAAATAATGCATGTGTAAGAACAATTATGTAGATAATCATCATAAATAAGCAGCGAAAAACAAGTCCACATAGCTAGGAAAAAAAACCTAATATATACACAAGAATGTATATACATATAAGTGGCGCAGATTAGGAATTTCCAAATTAACTGCAATTCCATATACAATCACCATTAACATGTAGTGGAAAACAACCTATGTGTATATAGTCATGCATAAATACTAGGTTCCATTTTCGTAGTTTTGTGAACTTGTTTTTCGTTGCATGTTTAAGGTGATTATCTACATAATTAAGCACATCTACATTATTTTAAAGTCATATTTGTCAAGTATCAATGCCTCTATGTATATATTTAGATAAACTTATCGACTATAGTTTTTTTCCTTTTTGGGATCTGTAGAATTGTGATTAAAACTGCATTAATTTAAAGTCATATTTCTCAAGTATTATTCAAACATTTCAATTATTTTGATCTTCCTATGCTTGGGGATGGCAAGTTATGGCCATTACAACAATATAATTTATGGGTATAAATTATATTTTATCACATTAATTTTATTTACAAAGACATACTTTATGTTCTCCCTTCCAATGAAACGTTACATACCTCTTTAATCAATTTAAAGGTTCTTAGGTTTGATTTTTGCACACCTCTTTAATCAACAATTTCATTAAGTTCTCTATTAATTTCACGTTGAATTGTGGAAGATGGAAGCATTTAACTTACGCAGATGTGTTGGTCTCAAAATATATATTCAAGAAAAAAAGACCCAAACATTAGTACACGACCAAGATATTACTATTTTTGGTTGATTAATCTAAAAATCATGAATGATAGTCCAATAATATTTTTTCTTTGTTTATGAGGATTATCTATTAAATTGTGATTACATATGCATTATTTTAAAGTCAAATTTGTCAAGGATTATTGAATCTATCTATGTATTTAGATATTCTTATTAATGTATAACTATTTTGGTTTTTAGGCTCTACATAATTATGATTGTCATTATACTTGATATGTTTGAATAATACTTGAGAAATAAGACTTTCGAATTAATCTATGCAATTCCATAGACAATCATCGTTAATATGCAGATGAATAACAGTCCATATAGCTAGGAAAAAAAAAACTTGAAACTCTGATTATTAGAATTTTCTAGAGCCTATAAAAGGAAAACAATTATAAGTCAATAAGTCTATCTAAATACATACATAGAGTCAATAATAATTGAGAAATATGACTTTAAAATAATGCAGATGTAAGCACAATTTTGTAGATAAACATCATAAACATACAACAAAATTTAGGGTTTCAATCTGCATTAAATTAAAGACATATTTCTCAAGTATTATTCAAACATTTCAATTTTTTGATCTTCGTTTTTTTAAAATAACATCACTCGATATAATTTAGGGTTTTTAATTATAGTAATGTCTAGAACATTTGAGGGAATTTGAGGGAAAGCATGCTAGATAGATTTTAGTAACCTATCAAACATTTTAGGGACTTTTGAGGGAACAACATCAATTTTTTATTAAATTTTTATTTCATTCTATTTAGATAGTCTTATTGACTTATAATTGTTTTGGTTGTTTAGGTTCTACAAAATTATGATTATCATAATACTTGTTATGTTTGAAAAATACTTGAAATTGTGATTATCAGAATTTTGTAGAGCCCCAAAAAAGGAAAACAACTATAAGTCAATAAGTCTATCTAAATACATACATAGTTTCAATAATACTTGAGAAATATGACTTTAAAATAATGTAGATTTAAGCACAATTTTATAGATAATCATCATAAACATGACATGACGAATAACAAGTCCGTACAACTAGGAAAAGAAAATACTTAAAATTATGATTATCAAAATTTTGTAGAGCCCCAAAAAAGGAAAGCAACTATAAGTCATTAAGTCTATCTAAATGCACACATAGAGTTAGAGTTAATAATACTTGAGAAATATGATTTTAAAATAATGTAGATGTAAGCACAATTTTGTAGATAATATCATAAACATAGAAACAAAAATAATTTCACACGGTATAAAAGAAACCTAATATATATATATATATATATATATATATATATGTGCAAAATATTGACTTATTGTATATGGAGTTGCGGTTAATTCAAAAATTCCTAATTATGCCACTTATATAGCCCAAAAAAGGAAAACAACTATAAGTCAATAAATCTATCTAAATACATACATAGAGTCAATAATACTTGAGAAATATGACTTTAAAATAATGCAAAATGCAAGCACAATTCTGTAGATAATCATCATAAACATGCATCAAAAAACAAGTCCACATAACTAGGAAAAGGAGACCTAATATATATGTAGGAATGTATATACATATAAGTGGCACGATTAGGACTTTCTGAATTAACTACAATTTGATATACAATCATTGTTAACATGTAGTGGAAAACAACCTATGTATATATAGTCGTGCATACATATTAGGTTTCCTTTGCCTAGCTATGTGGACTTGTTTTTGATGCCTTTTTGTGATGATTATCTACATAATTGTGCTTACATATGTATTATTTTTCAATGCCTTTTTGTGATGATTATCTACATAATTGTGCTTACATATGCATTATTTTAAAGTTTTATTTCTCAAATATCATTGACTCTATGTATGTATATAGAGAGACTTATTGACTTATACTTGTTTCCCTTTTTGGGCTCTCCATAATTGTGATTAAATTTACATTAATTTAAAGTCATATTTCTCAAGTATTATTCAAACATTTCAATTATTATGATCTTATTATGCTTGGGGATGGCAGGTTATGGCCATTACGGTAATATAATTTATGGGTTTAAATTATATTTTATTATAGTACTTTTGTTTACACAGACATACTTACTTTATGTTCTCCTTCCAAAGGTGAACGTTGCATATCTCTTTAATCAATTTCAAGGTTCTTATGTTTGATTTTTTACATACCTCTTTAATCAACAACTTCATTAAATTCTCTATTAATTTCCCATTGATTTGTGAAAAATAGAATCATTTAGCTACACGAATGTGTTGGTCTCAAAAAATTTATTCAAGAAAAAAAGACCCAAACATTATTGCATGACCAAGATATTACTATTTTTTGGTTGATTAATCTAAACTTTATGGATGACAATCCAATAGAAGTCAAATTTATGAATGAACTATCACATGATAGTCAAATGAACATCAAATTTAATGTTGAGAATAAAAGTGAATAACACACTTTATTACTGCTTTGTCATTGTCAGAGAACGCTTCTCGGTGTAACAAACCAAAATGATAATTGTTTTTAGGTGGCGTCTGACATATATGAACACCGCGTACTCTATATATGTAGAAAGCATCGAATCATGCTTCAAATACAAGGTATACATACTTTATATGCATACTAAGTGTGCTTCAAGTACAATCCTTTCCTTAGCAAACAAGTCTAATCATTGTGCTTCAACTAATAAAAACTAGATAGAATCATATAATTATTTTTGTTTTATTTTCATTAGAATAGTATGTATCACTAGAACATAAGAGAACAAGGTTACTTTTTTGAAAGCACAAGCTTTAATACAATAATGCTACAAGAAAAATGATAGTTGTTTGTAGGTAGTGTATAACATATACAACTACATTGTCGTTCGTGTATATAGAAGACATCTAACTATGCACTTGTAATAAATGTGCTTTAAATACAAGACATGCATACCCTCTCCAAAACAAAATTTAAATTTATGACATCTCGTACAAAAACATTAGGAAGTAGCATTAGAGGATGTCGACGTATGTTTAGTAATATGTCATTCATCTAGATCCAACCCTAATCGCAAGGCATATTTGAAAGGCGATGAATAAGTTTCAGTCTTTTCAAGGAGGGATGGATGGCATATTCGAAGAGTGGGAGATGTCAAACATTTGATGCAACGTCCTGGACCTTTAACAAGCCTTCATCATGCCATCAATTGAAAACATGTCAAATCATTTGCTTGAAGGGAAGCGGGGGTGTTTAATGAAGCAACAAATCTTGATAGATAGTAGGTTGGGTTCTTTACTATCGATGTTGGAGTACACCTTATTAGAGAACCTAGTGGTTGAGCGGTATGGCGCAAATATTTGATATGTTGACCGGAGATATTTTTACCATGTGTCATGTCATGTAGTTGTTTAGTTGTTCCATGCATTCACCTAGGACAAGGGTTTGATTATCTCACACCCATACACATAGAAACCATGCATTTTTGTCGGGTGCAAGGGGTTAGTTGTGTGAGATGAGTCGGTAGAAAATGAAGGTTAGATTTTTAATCATTTTGCAGAGTTTTATTTTGAGTAGTTGCGTGGAAATTGTTGATGTGGAAAGTGGTTTTCCAGTAATAATATCTTTTAAATACATTAAGTAACTACTTGGAATTTTCTAGGCATATAGGGAGATCAAAATAATTGACATGCTTGAATAATAGGTTAGAACTAACCACAACACACTACAATCAAGTCGAAGAAGGAAAAATTGTTGTGACTCAATAAATCAAACTTATTAGCACTAATTGAACTTCTTGGGATTTTGAAGGAGTGTAGGAAGGTCAAAATACTTGCAATGTTTGTAAAATACTTGAGAAATAGGAATTTCATATTTAAATGCAATTCCATAGATAATCGTGATAAACTGGCAGTGGAAAACAAGTCGAGAGATACAAAAAGCAAACTTGGGAAAATCACCCCAAATAGAGAATTTTGTGAGAATGATATTGCTCCTTAAGTGGCATAACTAGGTTTCCTTTGCCTACATGTCTAGACTTGTTTTCTCAAAAACAAGTTAGAGAGATACACAAAGCAAACCTAGGAAAATCAGCCCACACAAAGAATTTAGATGAGACGTCTGACTCAACTCCTTAACCGACCTAGCTAGGTTTCCTTTGCTTACATGTCTTGAGTTGTTTTCCATTGCATGCTTATGAGGATTATCTTAAAAAATCATTACATTTGCATTTGTTTAAAGTCAAATTTGTCAAGGATTATTGATTCTATGTATGTATTTAGATAGTCCTATTGACTTATATCGGTTTATCAGAATACTTGCAATGTTTGGAAAGTACTTGAGAAATAGAACTTTCAAAAATAACAAACTCCTTGTGAAAAAAATGATAGTTTTATAAATGTGTGTTCCTTTTTCCACATACCCTCATACACATGTATATATGTTTACATATTCAAACAATAAGTAGTCAGTTTCTTATGCATACCTAGTTGGACTTTTACATTGCCTCTTTATGATGTTTATCTACATAGTTGTGATTTAATCTGCATTCTTTTAAAGTCATATTTCTCAGGCATTTTTAATTTTATCTATATTCAAGGTTGTCAAAAAAAAATTGCTAAAAATATTTGTTTTATTGATCATACCTCGTCATTCCCAACCATAGGTCGATCGTAAATATTGAAAAGAATATTTACAACACTTCTCTTCACTCCTCCACCCATTCCCTTTTAGCATTCACATTTCATTACTTGCGTGGGATTGCTAGTATTTAACCTAATAGAATATCTATATGCCCATTTATATATAATTCATTCATATTGAGTTAATTGAAAATGATTAAATTAATTGTGTTGGATATATGTGTGATCCATTCATTCATATTGGTCTCTCCACCATTAAAAAGAAAGGGACGCTTAACGTGCACGTGCCACATGGAAGATCCCCTTTATCGGGGAGGTGTTTTGTTGTCGAGTTTTTGTATTCAATGTATTCAATATAACGTGATGTCTACATACTTAGACAATAAATGTTTTTGGAAAAATAATCCTTCATTTGACTTGACTTGGGATAAATTGTTTACAAAGTTTGAAATTGATTAATGTTTTTTGACAGTTTTAAATTTATTTTAGTTAAAAGTCTTTTAAGGTAACTAGGTACCATAATGTAATTTTCTTTTAAAGGAAGCTATAGAATTTTTTTCCGAGAATAAAGTATTATTATATTTAACAATGTATTATTTTAAGGGTGCAAAGTAGAGGGATGTGATACTCATTTCGTAAATATAATATATTTTTAAAATATAAAATATTATTATATAAGAGAGAAAATTTCGATCACCATTATAATTTTATCGATTATAATAAAATCATTTGTACATTTATTTTATTACTTTATAGATCTATGATTGTGGAATGGGATATTAAACTTAGCCGATAAATACATGAAATCAACTTTTATCATTTCAATGTATTCTTCCTCAAAAAAACATTCCATCGGTTATTTGGATGAATCTTTAGATAAAAAAATATGTCCAAATATTTTGTTTAGTCCATAAACACTTAATATCTTGATATTAAGTGTTTGTATTAAGAAAAATTGATATGATATATAGAATATTCGTGATAAAAATAAAAATGTTAATGTAATTGATTTAATAGTAATAATAATAATAAAGATAAAGATGTTGGTATGGGACTAGTTGATTACTACGGTAGTAGTTTATTGGTGTGTTTATATTATAAAGTTTTGTCACGATAAATGAAATATTCCACAATATCACCTTGAAGGATTATTCCATTTCTTCTAATCTCAAACTTTGGAATTATCAAAACATGGAAATATTAACACGTGATTGGTTAAAATTTTGGAATTATTATCCAACGGATGTTATAAATACCTATCTTCGACATGAATAATAAGTATAAAGGGGACTCACTTAACACACAAGCACTATAAACATTTGTTAATAGGGAGCAACGACGATTGAAATCCATTGCTTTGATTTTATTGCCCACTAACTTCTTTCCTAATAAACAAAGCTTTTGAAATGTATAATGTAGTGAAAACCTTCAATTGAATATAAATATTTGAAAATATATAAGAACTTGTCATTATATCTATTATTTCCACACACAAAAAAGTATAAAGAAGGTGACAACAAATAAACTAGCATATACAACTCGAAAAACACAAAACACATGAGCTAGGGAGAGCGTCAAGTAAACACAACAAAACAATAGAACTCGGAAAAGAGAAGTTAAATACCTCTTTGAAGAACGCAAGGTAAGCTTATTCTTGTCAAAATACCCCTTTATGATGCACTATAGAGCCAAATAATATATGGATTTTAACAACCTCATTCATAATATTTTCCACCTCTTGAATCTTAGTCATAGTTTCTACTTAAGTTGTGGCCACATAATCCTCCTAATTATTCCACGTTATGTTCATAATTTCTTACAATTTTTTTTTTTTACTTTTCAATATTTTATTCGTCAACACCTAACAATAAAAAAGAGTTGGAGTGTAGTTTAACACTTAACCCTCAAACTTAAATTTAAAAAAAAAAAAAAAAAAAACGTTAAGGCTAGAAATTTCCAAGTCTCTTCCTAACCAATTTAAAAAATTGGAATGTTTTCAAACAAGGACAACATATACCAAAGAGGAATATACCGTCATTGTGTTTGAGGGGCAGCCCACGTGGTCAATGTTGACGTAAGTGTTGGCAACATTTGGGAACTTGTTGCGAATTTTCTTGGAACATTGCAAACCAAGAACAAGTAAAGATAAGTACGATTTATGAATTGATGAATATTTTGTTTCTCATATTTAATATATCAACTACAAACATTTTTAATTTATGCTTAAGGTGTTATTTGCTTAATGGTTTGGTAATGTCTTAGTTTATTTGTAGTTTATAATTATTTTTATTAATTTGGATATGAATTTGTTAAGGTTATCTATGGAGCCATCATGTTTATATAATATATTATTTAGGAGTAGCTTCTTGTGTATTTTAATATTCATATATAGTTACAATAAAATAAAATAAATGACCTTACATAATAAAATTTGGTCAAATAGAATGTTAAGGTTTTATTTTTATTATAGAATTATGAATTATTGTATTGGTGAGAGTTATAAATTATTGTGTTGATAAGAGTTAATTTGTTGGATTTATCCTTCAGATTTAAAGAGACGTTAACAAATTCTTTTTTATCGTGGGCTTACTAATAATTATAATTACTGATTGAAGATTACAAAAGTTTAGTGGAGTTTCATGCTCATATAAAAATGTTATGGATATCATTTAATTCACAAATTTTTTGAGTTGGATGGTAAATTTCACTTCCTTCTTTTTGAGAAAATCTTATGGTACTCTATATCTCCATTTAATTTCATAAAGTCTCCTTATACATTTTTTTACTTGCATAAAAAATTGTGCATCTTCATCCAACTCAAAAAATGAGTGCCCAAAAAACTTTGGCTATGGGACTTTAAGAATATGTGATGAGGAACATGTAGAACGTGAGATTAAACATTTGATGGGGGTTTTCAAAAGAATGGTTGAAGAGGTAGGAAAATTTCCAAATGATTCAAATAAACAATACATGAACAAGCAAAACAATGTTTGCTAGAAGATACAAGAGGGATTCTAGTAGCTTTTATCCCTTATGTGGAAAGAATTCAAATAATATTCTTGAAATTTCTAGGAAAAAATGTCAATGCAACATTTCTACAACACAAGAACTTATGAGATTAATCCAAGTGTCTAAATCATCTAGAACCAACTCAAATAAGTTTTGTATACCATATTTGTTACTCGCGTGGGATGAATGAGCACAATGCGGACATAAAAAAGGAAAGAATGGTCATATCAACTCTAGCATAACCATCTTTCAAGACAAAACACCATATTTATATCAAGGCCATGAAAGAGTATTATTTTCAACGATACTTAAGGGAGGTGGTAGATATCTCCAAACACTAGAACACTATGAAGATGTTAGGAAGAATATACAACCAATATCTTACATAGATCTACAAGTGAGATACAATAAGCTACCAAACTATAAACCTAAACAATGCATAAAGATGTCAAACGAGATATAGACAAAGGTTTATCGTGGAAAAAAATTCAAGTTAAAAATATAACACAATACTCTTTCTTATTACATTAACTTTGAACCCAACTTAAAAATACAAAAATATATCTAGAAGACACTATAGTATAGTACGTAGTAATCCATGCACAAAATATAGTACAACTACAATACTCAATTGATTTATATTTATCAATCATATCTCACCCCTAGTTCGGTTGGTATAGATAATATGCAAATCCAACAACCATAATAATTGTTCTGATCATTCCTTGTTTTACACCTAGGAATTCACATGCTTAAAAACCACTTGAGATGCTTTAAAGCATCTCATGACTTTACAAGGAGAGAATATCAAGATTCTCTCTAACTCGCCATCCAGTCATTAAATACAAAATACCATTCCACAAATCATGTCGAATATTCTCTAATACATTACTTTATTCCTCCTCGACAAGTCCACTCAAACAAGAATTGACAACACATTATCATTACATTCTTATGTTTTATAAAGCATGTGTGCATCATAATACAACTCACAATACCCATGTTAATTCACATAACCAATAGTTACACAAAGTCTTCGACCCACAGTGTGTGATTCCCCCTTGATACCCATGTACTAATACACTTGTGCACATACCTTTGTGTAAGATTTATTTGACATCGAGTGTTGCACAAATTTTTAAACACCAACCATTGTGAAATATACCATACACAATCCTATGCAAATTTGAGACATTCCCAACACTATTCCACTTTTTGGAAAAATTTCATAGAATGAACATGATTAAATTAGTTAGCAATTATGGGCACCCAAGCCCATGTTTTTCATACACAAAGAGAATTTATCAATAGCCAATGAATCCTCAATATTCATATCATTCTCCACCTTCTCCAATTGTATCCTCTTTTCCTCACGATCTCCAATTGTATCCTCTTTACCTCCACAAAATCCATTATAAAATGATATTCCATATCAATGTATGCTTAGTTTGAGATTTCTACTCAAGGTTCTTTTCCACAAATTTCCCTTTGAGAGTCACAATCTATCCTCATTTTTCTATATGAAACCAATTGTGGAACATAATCTTTAAAGCTAAATCACTTCCTTGTTTGCATGAGTAGCTTGCCATATACTCTACTTCAATGGTAGATATCACAACAATTGTAATGTTTACTCATCCAACTTATATCTTCATCAAACAAGTTGAAAACAAACCCGCTATTAGATCTTCTTGTATCCAAATCACCATCCTAGTCATGGTCCAAATTCCAAAAACCTTAATAAGAATCAATTACTTGATTTACCAAAAATTATTTATATAAAATAGTATGATAAGAAGTTATATGCAAATGCCTAACGATCCTCTTCACCATAGTCTAGTGCTCCTTCCCTAGATTGGACAGATATATACTAACTACTTCCATTACATGTGATATTTTCAAGGTCTTCTACATACTAGTATGTACACCAGCTTCCCACAACACTTGCATACAAAACTTGAACCATGTCTTTTAACTCCTTTTTGTCTTTGGACTTTGTGCGACCAATTTTTTTGACCAACTAAGAAAGGTGTGCTCACAATTTTGTTGTCATACATATTGAATATTTCCAACACTGTCTCAATATATTTCTTCTAATTTATCCAAAAAATTGTTTGCACAATCTCACTAAACTTGCATGCCAAAAATGAACTTTAGAGCTCTAACATATTTCATGTCAAACCGCACAAATAGTTAATACATATCCTTCTTGATCGTTGACTTGCAATTATAATAAGTGACAATGTCATGCACATAGATAACTATGATGAAAAATTTGTTCCTTCTTATTTGAATTACACAAAAGAATTTTATTTTTATGCATAAGGCCAAGTTTAGCTACATAGTCATCAATATTTTGATCCCACATCCTTGGTGATTGTTTGATCCATACAATGACTTGTTTAATTAGAAAACCAAATCCTCTTTCCCCTTGAATACAAACCTTTCAAGTTGGGATATGTATAATTCTTCTTTAAGCTTCCCATGCAAAAACAATGTCTTAACATCCATTTGATCTGCCTTCATATCATTTACAATACAAATTTCTAAAACAAATATGATTCAATCTCAATTCGACAAAGGAAATAATACGTCACTGAAGTTAATTCCTTTGATAGGAGATAATCCTTTTCGACTAAGAAAGTCTTATACTTCTCCAACTTGCATTGATCTTTATACTTCTTCTTAAAACCTAATGACAACCCACACATTTTCTTCCAAGAGGTAACTTCATCAAATCCATAGTCTCATTCTTATGCGGGGTTAATTTTAGTGGCGAATATTTTTAATTCACAAATATTCCAGTTTTTGAAATTTACATTTGCAAATTTTTAGGGTAGGAATTAGGACCAAGTCGCCTAAATTTTCTAGGTACAAGTTAATTTTAGGGGTCGTTTCGCCTAATGTTTACACCAATAGATGACAGATTTAATTCAAATCGCCTTTAACACAAAATTTAAAATTTCCAAATTCACCTTCATATATATACTAATGATGTATTTACAATTCTGTATGTAAATTCTGACTATCAAATACTCCTCGCAATTTCTTTCTGCTTTAACGATCGGGATTGACTAGATATTACAACCCTGTATTAAGGTATTTTTAATTGTTATGGTATTGTATTGCATGCTACCGATTGTAATGTTGTCATTTGATAGTATGCACAATGCTATTGGATAGTAGTATATATAATGCTACCGGTCATAAGTATACACTATACTCTTGCCACCACCCAGCATTATACATGTTGTTGTCTGGTAGCCTTGTGTACTTTGCTTAAAAGTGGTGTAGTGCTAAGATTTAAACCTTTATGTTTCACCTATCATTTATAATTTTTAAATATTCTAATTAAAAAAGCTGGCCTATTTGAAAATTACTCTTGGATGGGTACAATGGAATCTATGAATAATTAAAACAAGGTAAATCAACTCAAAGAGAAAGTAGCATATTAAATTATTTCAACCAACCAAAAAAATAAGGACCCAACTTGCATCCACTGCAAAAGATACACAAGTAACATATTATCATTAACTTTTTCTTTATTTTTTGTTTGTTTATTTGTAAAAAAATTATATCTTTGTCATAGTCAAACCTTTTTCATTTTTAATACGAAACCCATCACCGTTAATTGTATTCCACATGAAACAATTAACCAAAACATATCCCTTAAAGAAATAATTAACATTTTAGTAGATGAAGATATAATTGATGATGACATGCTAGAGCTAGAAGACAATCCTCACTACCAAATGCCTCCAATAGATGAATGTTCTAATGAAAATATTCAAGTAAAAGACGATATTCACAAAGTACTCTTCAAAAAAAAATATGTGTGAAGGAAGAAAACTACCTAGACAATTGGAAGGTATTTTAAGGTAGAATAGACAACAAAATATCCATTCATTAAACCTGTAGAGCCATAAAATGGTAATGATACTCCAAAAGAATGTAGATGTACAATTTGTAGTTGGAAATTAGGAAAAGAACATAAAATGCAACTAAAATTAGACACAATTGAGAAACATTGTGGCAAAGTATATGTGACAAATCAAGGAAAATGATGGAAAAATAACAAAGACACGTAGATGGAAAACTATGAAAGAGTGCATGCATGTAAGATATGTGGAGGAGTATGACAATGAGCAGAAACATTGTCAAAAACTTATGGAGAAAGGAGGAACAATTAATGCAAAATTTGGAAAAGTTGTAAATGAAAATCTTAAGGCAAAAATACCACAGCTTTCAACTATAATCTCCGTCCTTAAAATGGGCAAGCCTATTTCATATTTTTTTCTGTAATTTAAGAAACTGTTTAAGTTTAATGGATTTCCCATGAAACAAATTTTCTTGTGATTCGTCATACTTTCAAAATAGTTTTACAAAATTCGCCAAATAGTTTATACTATTTTTTTTGGAGGAACCCTTAAAAGTTAACATGTTCTTATCTATATACTCAATCTTCTCCTACATGATTTTATTCCAAAAGATGTAGTACTTGGATCTGATAGATTCACACATTGTCTTGGGATAATTGCCATCAATTATTAAAGTAATAATGCAAAATAGAAGTCGATTAATTTAAACTATACATTTCTAGTCTTGTGCACACCCATTAACATCTTCTTTGCATAAAATTTTTAAGTTCTTCTTCCTCCTCTAATACCTCTTCTTCATCACTAATTTTGTACTCAAATACAAGCTCTTTAAACTCCAAGTCAAAGTGTACCCATTTTTAATCTTATTTTGTGTGCTCCTTTGGATGTTTTAACTCGTCTTCACCATTGTGCACATATTTTTGCACAAGAATCCTCTTCGATTCTTTGAATACCACATTACTGCAACTATAAACCGCCTTATTTATTTTAGGATTCCATAGCTCGTACCCTTTAAAACTATTATTTTCAACGAGACTACACTTCTTATACTTATAGTCAATCTTTTCCTCTTTTCCTTTGGAACATGAACATATGCATCACAAGTAAAAAATTCTCAAGTGTTTAGGGATAGTTTCTTAGCGTTGCAATCTTCAAGTGGAGTCTTATCTTCCAATGTCTATGATGGTGAGATATTTTCCAAGTAGAAAGAAATGATCATTACTTCTACCCAAAACTAATGCTCCAAATGTGCACTAATGAGTATACTCAAGGATTTATCCATCAAGTTCGAGTTCATTCACTTTGTGACTCCATTTTGTTGAAGTTATATGGAGTTTTCATTTGTCTCTCAATTTTAAAGTACATACAAAATTCCTCAAATTTCTTTGAGAAGACTTCTCCCCTACTATCCATGTATAACAATTTAATCTTTATTTCCTTATAGCATTTCACAATATATTTGAACTCCTTTAATTTCTTAAAAACTTTAGATTTCTTTCAAATAAAGTATATCTATTTTTTCTTAGAAAAATCATCTATGAATGACATGAAGTACACATTTTTCGCAAGTGATGGGACCTTCATTGATCCAAACACATCAGTTTGTACAACCTACAAGATCCTTTTTGTCTATAGTACATGTGGGAAACTTTACTCTACTTTCCATACACATAATGATTTGTAAAAGTTAAATTCCATGGTACCATCATCAATCCCTTTCACCATTCCTTTTGATTTTGGTGTGTGCAATCCTTTCTCACTAATTTGACCCAACATTTCATGCAAAAACATAATCTACTCTCTTGAAAGAATATTAGTTTTCCAATGTACTTTACTAACCTCAAGAACACTAATGTTGTTGTAAGCACCGAGCCATACTCACATCTGGTCTAAAAAGATTCCATTTCACACTCCCCTTAACATTACCATCACTTTGCACCCCGTTTCTAGCCATCCTTTATGAATGACACTTTCATTTCAACATCACACATATTGCCGACCAAAATTATATTTCTTGCAAGATCTGATATGCACATAACTCCAAAGAGTGTTTTGATCCTCCCATCTTAGAATATTATCTTCACTCTTCCTCAACCCATAATATGGTAAGTCGATACATCTCTCATAATACATCACCACCATCATATTCCTCATACTCACATAAACAATCCCTATGAGACGTCATATGATAGGATGCTCGAGAGTCAACCAACCATGCTTCATTGCATACATGTGGACTCAAATATGCCAAGTACACATCTTCATTTTCATGAGTTGGCCCCTTTTCACCTAAGGATAAAGCATCTAGTGGTCTACTATAGTCAACCTTTACTTTGTAGTTCTTAAAATGCATTATTTCTTACGCTTAAAACATTTCTTTAAACAAGGTCCCTTTTAAATCTTATATATCTCTCTAAGCTTCACATGTTTCTCTCATAATATCCACTTTGTTTTTCTTACATCCTCCCATGCACTAGCGATGCAATACCTTGGTGATATTTAATGAAATTTTGTCGTACTTCTTCTAACAATAATGCCACAATAATCTCATATATTTTTAGATTAGATGAAGTGCTAGTTTTATCCATCACATGATTTATCCCAATAGTCTAAAAAAGAGCATATAGTGTAATACACGTATCTTGATAATCCATATTTATATCCATGGACTATAAATGATTGAAAAAAATGTTGAAGGAATTTGAGTGATCTATAAATTCTCAATAAATATAACTTGTTTCACAAGAATAGTTTGTTGAATACATATTTTTCATGGTATATATTGTTCCTAACTTATCTCATATACCCTTGTATTTTTACAAGATACATTTGATAAAATAAAAACTCATAGAAAAATCTTATAAAGCTTATATATTTTCTATCAATCTTATCCCACTCTTATTTTTTAACCCAATAGATCATGTTCATAAGACAACAACCCACTAATCTATATCTATCAAGAGAAATTCCATATGGAGTTTCTAGAACTTAAATTGTTTACCGTTGAGCTTGTCAATATCCATTATCATTCTTCTTGACTGTCTTTACACAATATTTCTAAGAATACGAGAGAATCACTCATAATCTAAGCCCTTATTATATACCCACCCCAAAGATCCAATGGATCTATAAACTAATATATGATAACAAATGTCGAATAATCTACAACCACGATCTTATATATATATATATATATATATATATATATATATATATATATATATATATATATATATATATATATATATATATATATATATATATATATATATATATATATATATATATATATATACTAAAAAAGTGAAATGAAAGAAGCTACTAAAACAATAAAGATAAATAACACATAAAGATGTCAAATGAGATATGGACACATGTTTATCCTAGGAAAACATTTTTGGGTAAAAAAGTTACATTAACATTGAACCCATATTACACATACAACAAGATCTCTACAAGACATTGTAACACAATACTCAATAGTCCATGCATGAAATAGAATGTAAATGCAATACTTAGTCTATTCACCTTTATCGAGCATTTATTATCCATATGTTCAATTGGTATAAATAGCATACAAAGCCAATAACCACAATAACGATTAGAACCATTCCTTCCTTGTTTTATACCTAGGAATTTACATGTTTAGAAAGAAGTTTTAGGATTTAAAGTGTCTTTTGATTGTACAAGAAGAGAATATTGGTGTTCTCTCTAATTTGCATCCAATCATTAAATAGAGAATATTCTTCCACCATCTGTGTCGAATATTCTCTAATATGTATTTTATACCTCTATTCTACAAGTCTAGTTAGATAAGTATTGAAAATGCATTATCATTACACTCCAATATTACACAAAGCTTCGTGATTCATAATATAGCTCATTATGCGTTTTATTTTGCACAATACAACGTATAAACCATAGTTGCACATAGTATTCTAAACTACCTTGTACAAGTCCCCAACAATTAATTTGTTCCCATAAACCTATGCACATACATTTGCATAATCTTTCTTACACAACATTATTCTACAATGGGTGCAACACCAACCATTGCAAATATACCTTATGCGATCATATTCAAATTTGAGACATGCCTAATGAAATATATAGGATTATTTATACTTAAACTAGTCTTGGAATCCTCCCATTAGCTCGCTCTAAAACTTCAATCGTAGGTTCATTATGTTCCTCTCAAACTTCGATTAACTAATCATCTTGGTTTTACAATATATGTCTCATTTACTTATATGTTAAAATACCCTCCGTTTTTAATAATAATTTAAAAGGCTAGTTAAAATGTTTCCCGATACTAATTAATTTATTATTTAATACTATTTAGTTTAAAGCACTAATTAAAATTAATAATACAACTAATTTAAATATTTTATTAATTTTTTTCTTGGTATTATATGTGTGTATGTTTAAGTCATGTTCCCTAAATAGTCATTACCCCGGTGAAATTTGTATCGGTGAATATAATCAATTGATTAGATCTTCTCACCCTCTACCTTTTTCCTCCATTGGTAAAATATTTTGGAGCATGTAACACTTTACAAGTCATCATTGTGTTGCAAGTGTTACCAATGTGAAATCAAACCAATTATAACCTAATCATATATATGTGTTGAGTAATTTTTCACGAGAAATAAATCATAATGAGGTTAAGAATTTACTAAAATGCCTTAGTAATTTAAGAATTAGTTGATGGTTTAACCTCCATGGTTTTTCCTCAACAATGTTTCATTGCATTGGTGACTACTAGATTACAAGTTCAATTCTTGATTCACCTACAACACACAGATTGTGGCATTTTTATTCCTCGCATAGATTATAAGGGTTTTTTGTTTGTTTTGAATGCTATGAGATGTTCTAAGTTTTTGGGCAACCAATTCCTCACAATAACAAAAAATAGTGAAGTTATGCATTATTAACAATGGATATGACTATTAACAATTTAGGTAAAGTAATAAATCTTATGCTTAAAAATACTATTTAGTTAATTATAAAAACCTAACAAATAATGACTTAATATTTTACTAACTCGACTTAATAATTTAAGGATTAATGAATTATGCATTTATCCAAGATCAACATTAGTTAGTGTATTATGGATAAATGAATTATAATTAAACTATTTCACAAATACCCATTGCATTTAAAAAGGCTATATGAAAATGGGCATCACAAATATATATCCTAATTGATTAACTTTGAACGAGATATGAAAGAGGTGACATGTAAATTTTAGATATTTACCTTGAATATCATAAGATCTTATGATAGTCATTAAGATATAATAGTAAAAATATATGTCCAGAGATGACATGAAGCTAACCCAAAAATTATGGAACAAATATCCTTTTCTAAAGCATTTGCACTCTCTTGACAATGTAGGAAGGGTATGAATGCTCTAGAAACATGAAGACATGTCCAATTTTTTTGTAATTATTGTATTTGCGTGGTTTTGGTATTCAAAAAAATTACTTAGATTCATGTTCATTCATTTTGATCGATGATATATGTGACCATCATAGTGTCGATACACATGCATGGTCACAACTAATCGATTGGGTATTCCTAGCTACTTGAATGGAAAATACTTTGCAGATGCATATACTACTCTTTTGTAGAGTGAATAGGTTTGGGAGTTCTATATAGATGAAAATATTCTCTATAAGCTTGTCCATATCTATGTATGTAATAGTGCACTTCGTGAGAGACTCATATGGGAGATGCACTATGTCAAGACATCGGGACACTTTGGCAACAAAAACTCTAACCACATTACATTCACACATCTACTAGATGCATATGTGCATATATGTGGAGTGCCACATCAATTCTCACATTTCGTATACTTTCAATCCCATGAACAAGAAGTTGGGAATTTACACACGTTTGTCGATTTTATAGGCCTTTATCAACATAGATTTCATGAGTGGATTTCCTATGAAAAAGTGCCATCACAAATGTACTATTTTTTGTAGTGTATAGGTTTTGAAGAATTCCATTCTAGTTCCTTGTGTGAAAATAGCGATGCATAAGTAGGTTTTATTCAACCCATGTATGGGTCCACTTTGGACTCCCAACATCCATTGTATTCGACTACGATCCTTGTTTTGTTGGTCATTTCTAGAAAACACTATGGGAATTGATGGGTACAACTTAATTAGGTGAAAACATTTCATCCTCATATAAATAGAAAAATACAAGTTGTAAACCACACTATATTTCATATTTTATGCATGTACAACTTGATGTGCATTCTTGCACTTGGGATGATAACTTGATTTGCATCCAACATGCCTACAATAGATCTCTTCATATTTCTATGGGTCGTAGTCAATATCATACATGTTTTTGGTTCCAACTAGCAAGCATGTAAGAATATTCTACAACACACCAACCGACATTGAGTCATGTGTAAATGAAAAGGAATTTTATGAAGTAGATAAGTTATTTCACCACATTCAAGATGTTCATCTATAACTTTTGAAGATTCTCTCTTGTTGAAAACAAAATCACAAAGAACACCTTGACACTTATTGCACACATTTATATTCGAGTTGCAAATAAATTTTTCTTTAATCTTCAAAAGGAATGCTTCAAAAGTACACACTAGAATATCAATCCTTTTCACTATGGTCCTTACACCATTCTATGCATATGTGATAAGAATGAATTTGTTATTTATTTTCCTTTGTACTTAAGCATGCACATTGGGGTTTCTTAATTCTCACTTCCCTCCAATTTTTAAGCCAATAGTAACATGTCATCCTTTTGATTTAGAACCTAAACATTTATGTATTATACATAAGGGCCGCATTTTTAAAGTGAAACACATACACATCCACCATGACACCTTTATTTGTTTCACGTAGTCAATGTTAGGTACCATGTTGATCAAGCCAAGTGGTATATAACCTTCAACATCTTTAGGGTTAGTTTCCTTAGCTAACCTATCATGCAATAGAGAGTATTACTTCTAAATAAAGGTTGAATGATCAATGCATAGCCTTACATCTACCTTGTAGTAGTGTGCACCTACACAATATTCCTCACTCCTCTTTTGAAACTTGGGCTCTAAAATTTTACAACATATCATGTAAGGGATGTAGCCTCACGGTTATACTTGTCAATGACCCAATTTTTCATAGTATCTATCATAGATTATTCCATTAGCACAATTTACCTTACCTAAGCAAGTATAAACCTTGAAACATTAATCACAACCCTTTACACCATTATACATAACTTCCTACTATTTCATATCTTTCCCAACACTTGCATAATTGTTTGATTCACATGGCAACTTGGCACTTTTCCCTACACAATATCTTACATCCCACAAACTTGCTTCATGACCCTTGAAACTCATGTAGTCTTTTTATAGCATCATATAACCTTCATGACATTCACAATCTTACACTAACCATCTTACATTCCATTTATTGCCTCTATAATTTCATGTAAGATGTCATGATTCTAACCTACCTTAATATTGAGCGACATCTCACAACTATCCTACATGTTATCAAAATTATTCTTCTTGCGATATGTGGATGACCATTTTACTCTAACATTCACTTACCATAACATTGTTTCAAAGTAGCATGCCAAATGACACATCCCACACCAAGTCATGTTAGAGTATCATCGCACATGTTGTGGGTCATATTCTAATTGTCTTTCTAGTGGGAAAATGGAAGATTTTAATTGTATATCTAGAAACCGTCATGAGTGGTAATTGTCATTTTTAGTTGTGTGTGTATTGTAACATGTGAATCAATGGACGATCTACAAAGTTATGAGCTTGTAATCACTCGAGACATGCCAAATATTTTTTCTTAGTTTTACTCCATCACTCATTTATTTGTAATACCCTTCGTAGTAGTCCAAAAAATCAGTAAGAATGTATTCACCTATTGATATAACATCCTACTCTTCATCTTTCTAGTTGTTTCATACAACTTTATATTTCCCTATTCACAATTAATGAATATAATTTGTATTTTATGTAAATAAGTCTTTTGCTACATTATTATATGTTTGGTTCATTAAATTTAGTAACTCACGCATGCCCTTATAATAATTTTGCTCCATCTTGCGCATGATTTCCCCCACACATGTTCCTAGGATCCTTATTGTAGATCAAAAAATCCTTAGGAAATAAATTATCTCTACTTCTTGAGTGATTGTACAATTGCATATAAATCTTGATTACATAATCAATATTTTATTTTTGCATCATTCAAATTATCACTATAATATGTTATAGGTCATCCCTATTGACTTAGTATCACTCATACTATTGTGTCACTAACATCATAATCAACTTAGAATACTTTAGTGAAAGTGGTAATTTCAAAATACAACGTGTAGTGGTGTAACGGTATTTGGGTCTCATATTAGTTGGGAGGTTCAAGGTTCAAATCTCGGCTTCGTGTTAAGGTGGCCTACTACCGATGGTTTGGATACCCCGGTGATGGGGCACCATGATAATGTGGTTTAATCTGTGGGCTAGCCGAGAGCTTAAAATTCCATCCTTAGATGGTTCCACGGCCGCTGTGGCCTCGGTGATGCCACAAATGGTTAGGGCCCTCTCCTAGGTAACCTTAGCAAAAAAAAAAGCTGTAATTCCAACACTAGTTGTTCAATCACTTTTCTCTTCAATTGTTGGTAAATTTATTTTTGCTTATGTCCTAAGAAACATCTCTATTATCTCATTGTATGGCCTCTATGACAAGAGTGCACATACCAATTATGTTGCGAATGAACATTCCATAAAAATTTCTAAGCCATGAAAACTTCATGCTTCAAATGTACTCCTAGGTGATTTTTAACCAAGTATTGATTTCAGCTTTTTTTGAATCCTTCTTCTAACCTTATTAGGATATCAAAAGCCCAAGTCTAAAATAATTTTTATAAAGGTACACTTCTTAAAATGTGTCAAATTTTCCTCATGCAACTAATGTAACACTTGCCTCAAGTACACCAAATGATCTTCTTTTGTCTTTTTGAAAATCATAATTTCATCAAGATATCCTATGAGAAAATTACCTATAAAATGCTTAAGGAATTCATTCATGAGACTCAAGAAAGTACTCAATGTGTATTTCAATCCAAATGGTATGAACAACCACTCATATAATCCTTCCCCCATTTTGAATGTGGTATTCCATTCATATCCTTCTATTATGTAGTTCTAGTGATATCCACTCTTTAACTATATCTTCGTGAAATATTTTTCTCCTCTCGGACCTTCCATCATATCATTTGTGAATGGAAATGAAAAACTACTACATAAATTTTTATCTTGTTGAATCCTTTGGATTCACCGCACATTTTCCATTCACTATATTTCTTAGGCACTAATAGTGTTGAGTACTGCAAAGGAGATCAAACTTTGTTTGTATATGCCTAGATTTGGATCACTTGCAAGATGTATTAGTTTATATAGCAATTACTAAATCAATGATACTAAAAATAATGGGCTTATGTTTCCATTGAAAAGGTGAGGGACAATCATGGGTTCTTTAATGAATAAAGTGGGTATAAAATTCTTGATCTAAATCAAAATCTACACAGAAGCACACTTGGAGAAATGTTATTAGTTTTTGGTGGTTAGGGGACCTGCCTTGATTAGATACCTAACCATTTAAGGAGATAAAGGATATTTTATTAATTAAAATTGACAAAACAATACATGCAAATGGAAAGTATACCTAACTTATTTGTAGACCGAGTCATGAGTGTGATTTGCGATAATCACACAAAGATCACAATCCAATCACAATTGTGACTGACACTTGTGTTGAATTTTTACTAAAACATTGATGTAACAAGTTACACCTATCCTTTGTGATCCACTTGCTACCTCTCTAAAACATGCAATACCAAAATATACAAGCAAAGAAGTAAAAACTCGGGTATGGGCTCAAGTGCACAAAGAGTCAGGGATATCCAAGAGAGTGGAATGATGGGGTTGAGTGGTGTTTTATAATTTTGGAGTGCTTATAAGATTGTGACACATATGGGTGCAATGTGCATAGGTGGGTGAGATGATAAGGGTCCATAGTGCATTGGGCATGCAAATGGGTAGGTGGGATGAACATAATTAAATGTGAGTGGGTGAGGGTTAGTAAATGAGTGATGAGGTGTCTTTTATCACCATTTGTGGGGTTTTATATTTTTATTTGATTTTTGGGAAAATTTGATTTGTTTTAGGATTAATGTGTTTTATAGTGTTTTTGTATTTTTGAATAGGAGACCTTATGCGTAAGGTGTGTTTTCTAGTGTCTATATTTTTATGCTTTTTATGTTATGTGTTACAACATGTAGGATGCATCAATAAAAATGAAGACGAGATGGGTTTCTTCTAACCCTATAACAATGGTTGTTGCGCAGTTATGGGCTTAGATGGTTGGTTGGATAGACAAGAATTTGGAAATGTGATCGATGGGCCACTTCAACTTGAGTCTGTGAAGGGATTGATAAGTCGATTTCACACGGAAAAGACTATTGAGTCAACGAATAAGGTGTTTTGATGATTGGGTGTCATAAGATTGATGAGAAGGATTTGATGTGATATCCCCCTCAAGTGATAGTTTTGAAGCCATAGGTTGCCCCAACGTAGTGCGGGCGAAAAGTGGCAATTGAAAATGATAGAAAATGAACCTTGGTGAAGTGATGAGTGAAATCAAGGACATTATTACCCTAACCATGTGTAGGTGAAAATGTCAATCATGAGTATAAATATCTACACATATGGATGCAAGTTACAAAGGGGGAGAGCAAGTGTTTCCCTAGCCAAAAATGACGAGAAATGGTTGCGAGGTAAATGACATGAAAATTGGTAGTTAGGTAAAATAAGATATATAGAAGGAATGAAAATGCCTAAGGATGACCATTCCAAATGAGGTGAAATGTAATTATGAAAGTGATGTGATTTCAATAATGGAGAGCAAGAGGTGTTTAAGTGATATGAGCATGTTTGCAACAAGAGTATTGGTGAACACATGATGGGCTGGAAGGCACAAGTCATGAGATATAAGTGAGCTAAAACAAGAGCTTGAATAAGGTCTAAAAAAGGTGACATACTAGCCTTGTGTCTCATTGAGATCATGTGTGTGTGCATGAAATTTAATTGCTACTTGAAGTGAATACCTATAAGAAAATGAGTGAAAACATGAGCCAATGTGTAGGTGTGATTGAAACATGTGATTGGTGATAGATGGAATGGAAGGAAATTGTAATCCGTGTATTGCTTTGTTGCCCATACCCGAGGATGTCTATAGCCCCGACATAGATATATTTGATTCTATTCGCAACATTTCTCTACTTTCAATCAAGACGTCCATAGCCTCGGTAGAGATATTGGAAAGCCACCTAAGAAAGAGACGATTGATATTGTTCTTTTTTTCTTTTTCTTTTTTTTTTTGAATTTTGTTTTTGATATTTTTAATTTTTTTTGACATGATATTTAACTCTCTTGTTTTTCCGAGGGGTTTAGAACCACTAGTGGCTTGATGGAGGGAGTGAAAGTGATTATGGAGATGACATTGGCAAGTATTAACAAATAATGCCATAGGGCCTTCAAGACAAGTTTTTAAATGTGTAAGAGTGTGTGGATCTCTAAGAGGACAATCATTCTTAATTCACTAAGGAGAGACCAAGTTCAAGAAATTGTAGTAGAGACTATTGGCTCACAAAACATGACAACAAGATAATCAAGAGTTCACCAAAATTTGTGAAACAAACCAAGACATGGAATGCAAACAAAATGTAAGTGAAGTATGTATTAGTGAACCAAGAATTGGAATGAAATATGAATGAATAGAAAATGTGGAAAAATATCCATGAGAAAGCATTGTTTATTGCAATTTTTGGGATATGTATGTATGTATGTATAGGATTTCTTAATATGTTTAGTTGTGTGGAGGTGTGTGTTTGTGTCTATGTCAATGATGATATTGTAGGATGTGAGGGGAATCAGGATGTGTTTCAAATCCATAACAAATGAAGAGAAGTGGAATGTATGGAGTGCATAGAATGTGGTAGTGAAAATAAATGAGAGTCCCCCATTCCATGTAGGGACCAAAAGAACAAGAGACATGATGTAAAGGAGTAAATGATAAATGAGGTAGATAATTGGATTGGATTTTATGATATGGATGAAGAGTGAAGCAATGATAGAAAACAATGGTGGTGTGTGGAAGACATGAGTGTGAGGATGAATCAAACAAGAAATGTGTCAAGTGCGATAAATGTGTGATAAAACCGAGAGGACAAGGACATGAAAATAGATTAATGGTAGAAGATAAATTGATATGAAGCATGGTGCTAGTGATGATGGTAAGTGGACTAGGATTGGATAACATATTGATGTATGAAAGAATCCCGAGAGCCAAGGGTGTGTTCATCTGATGAGGGGTGTTATGAAAGTATGATAATGTGGAATAGGAAGGGGTATGTAAGAGTGGATGTCAAACAAATGATAATGTGGGAGAAAATTGAAATGATTGGAAAGTGTAATTAGAGGTGGAGGAGGCTTGTGAGGAAAATGTGTAAGAAAAAATGGTTGTGTGGTCATGATAGATGATGTGAATGAAGGAGGAGCTAGTAATAATAAGGGTTCTTGAACAAGTGGTGATGGAGGAAAGAAGGTGCATGTGGAAGAATGCTCCAAAAGAGGTGAATCAATGAGAAAAAGTGTAGGTGACTTGTGAGGAAGAGATGGAAGAATATGTAGATTTGAATGGTAGAGAATAGATGCTAAAGAAGTGTGAATTAACACAATATATGGTATAGGATGCAATGGTGGTGCCGATAGCAAGAAGGGTGCTTGAATGAGTGATGATGAAGGCAATAAGTTATGCATGAAAGAGACATATAAGATAGATGAGGTGGTGATTGGATTGAGAGGTGAGGATCAACACAATGGAGGTGTGGTAATTGGTTGTATGCGAAGTGGGGTGTATTTGATCAAAGCAAGTGATGAATTAGAGGACGTGGTGAAGATAGAATTACATGATGATATAGATGGTGGAAATCTAGATAGATGTGGTAATAATGTGGAGGACTCCAAAAAGGATGAGAATGATACCACGTCTAAAGTGGAAGCACATGATGATGGAGATTAAGAAGGGGATGATGTAGATGATGAGACACTAGGGGAGCATGATGGTGTGGAGTCCAAGGTGGAAGTATGTGATGATGTGGATTGTGAAGTGGATGACATAGATGAGGAGACGTTGGGGGAACATGATGGTATATATGGTGATTGAGAGAGAGTGGAAATGATGGAAACATGACACATGGAGAAGAAGTGGGAATAGTAGTAGTGTGGGAAGTGATTGGATTGGTGTTAGTAGGTGAAGTAGGAGGAGATGGAGGCTCAACAACAATGTCCCCCTTGTCGAGAAGGTCTTGAATGATGTTGCAAAGTTGGGGACATGAGTTAGTGGAATGATTATCAATAAAATGTATGCCTAGATTTGGATCATCTGCAAGATGTATTAGTTGATATAACAATCACCAAATCAATACTACTAAAAATAATAGGCTTACACTACCATTGAAAAAGTGAGGGACAATCATGGATTCTTTAATGAATAAAGTGGGTAGAAACTTCTTGATCTGAATCAAAACCTATACAAAAACACACTTGGATAAAATTTATTAGTTTTTGGTGGTTAGGGGACCTGCCTCGATAAAAACCTAACCATTTAAGGAGATAAAAGCAATTTTATTGAAGTAAAAATGATAAAACAATGTGTGCAAATGGAAAGTATACTTGACTTAGTTGTAATCCAGTCCCAACTACAATTCGTTGAAAGTCACAAACTAGTCGTAGTGTGGTGACACTTGTGTTGAAATTTTGATAAAATAGTGATGTAACAAGTTGCACCTATCCTTTGTGATCCACCTTTACCTCTCCAAAACCTGCAATATCGAAATATGCAAGCAAAGAAGTAAAAACTTCGGGTATGGGTTGTTGACCCTTTTCGTTGCGAGTCCTCTCAATGTGTTAGCTACTTTGGGGTTCCATTGGTACTCATAACAATGAGTTTTAGAGTTTATATCTAAGTACTTTTCATAGTTATGTAGATGGGTATTTACTTGTATTCGAACATGTATTTAATGTGTATTCATTCTCAATTCTTTCCCCTAAGAAGAAATATTTTTAATGTTTTTACGAAACAAAATTACATAATAGTCACGTCATGCGACCATCCTACAACCATATTGTTAGATTTATTTGGCAGAAAAATCGCAACACATTTGCACTGTGGTGGCCCATGACCAAATTTTTTTGGTACTTTTAGCATATCTGTAAAACCAAGCGTTAGATCTACAACTAGGGTAAAATTAAAAAAATGGAAAGAACTACAAAACCCTAAACAAAAAATATTAGATTCAAAAAAAAAAGTAATTTACCCACAACCAAAATGGTCCCACCATGGTCACCAAAATGTATGCCTAGATTTGGATCACCTGCAAGATGTATTAGTTGATATAAAAATCACCAAATCAATGCTACTAAAAATAATGGGCTTATGTTGCCATTGAAAAAGTGAGGGACAATCATGGGTTCTTTAATGAATAAAGTGGGTAGAAACTTCTTGATATAAATCAAAACCTGTACACAAACACACTTGGAGAAATGTTAGTAGTTTTTAGTGGTTAAGGGACTTGTCTTGGTCTGATTCCTAACCATTTAAGGAGATAAAAGACATTTTATTGAGTAAAAATGACAAAACAATGCATGCAAATGGAAAGTATACCTAACTTAGTCAAAAACCAGTCGCGGTGTGATTCACTGAAAAATCACATGGAGATCGCAAGCCAATCACAGTTGTGACCAACACCTATGTTGAAATTTTTCTAAAATAGTGATGCAACAAGTTGCACCTATCCTTTGTGATCCACCTTCACCTCTCCAAAACCTACAATACTGAAATATGCGAGCAAAGAAGCAAAAACTCAAGTATGGACTCGAGTGCGCAATGAGTCAGGGATGTCTAAGAGAGTGAAATGATGGGAGTGAGTGGTGTTTTATAGTTTTGAGTGCCCAACACATTGTGACACATATGGGTACAATATGCATAGGTGGGTGAGATGATAAGGGTCCATGGTGCATTAGGAATGCAAATGAGTAGGTGGGATGAACATAATTAAATACGAGTGGCTGAGTGTTAGTAAATGAACGATGAGGTGTATTTTATCACCATTTTGTGGGGTTTTTTATTTTTTATTTACTTTTGTGAGATTATTTGATTTTTTAAAAGATTATTGTGTTTTATAGTGTTTTTTGGTATTTTTGAATTGGAGACCTTATCCACAAGGTGCATTTTCTAGTGTCTACACACTTATTTGTCTTTATTTTGATATGTATGTGCATGCTCACACACAAACATCAAAATGGGCATTTTGTGGACACCTAGTTTCGGTATGGGACTAGTCAATTACTATGGTACTTGTGTGTTGTATGTTTATTGATTATTAGTTCAAGTTAGGCTCTTATATTTGGCACATATTTCCTTGTGTCATTATGCCTTTATAGATCATAGTCCCCTTTTATACTCTCCTTGACCCTTTACCCATCCATCAAACCCATTTATCCATGTTTCAATTATTCATGTCTTATGTGACCCTAGTTTTTATCCTTTCTTTTGAGTTTCTCTCTCCTCGTGTGTTTTTGGCCATCTCTTGCATATTTTTCCATTTTTAGTAGTAGTGACCCTCTGAACACCTTGCGAAATGGATCCTTTTCCCTTTTGGGCCCTTTTCTCCCCTTGACCTTATTTCATTAAGTTTTGTGCATCTTTGGTCGATTTCTATCTCGTTATATGTTATCTTGCACATCAATAAGGACCTAATTTGCATTCAATGTCTATAAATTCAATGGTCCACTAATTCAATAAGGGAAACTAACATCTACCTAAGATAAGAGGCATTTGCACTTTGATTTGCTTTCTTTGCACTAGAGTGATATTAAAGATAAAAGTCTATGTTATCCCCGTACCAATAGTCTAGCTCAAGCATTTATGAACTCACCCTAGATTAGATTAGTTTTTGTACGCATGGAAAGATACAAGTTTGGGCACATGACTCTTTGTTGACTCTCTGAGTGTTGATTGTGATTTTGTTCACAAACCATGGACCTAATAACAATTTTGAGGGATTACATAAGCCCCTTAACATCCTCCTTTTTAAGTGTATTTAAGGAGATTGATTATCTGTTGATTTAAAAGTGATCCAAAAAATTGAGGACATGTTTTTACACATTAGGGCACATCAAACATAGCCATCAAATGAGATTTTGTTTTGCATGCATAGAGCCATTTATAGTAATAGGCGATCCTTTGTGCACGCTGCATAAATGGTCAACAACTATGGTCACATGTGGTTTCATTGTCTAATTTTTTTGGGAGGCATTCATGTCGATATTTGGACCTTTTTTCGGTTTGCTTATGACATTCACTCATGAAAGTTGCTTGAAATCAAGTATTATCTTATAAACCCTAAATTTCCCTAGTACTTAATTATCGTTTTATCATTTTACATTGTTTTAGTGGTCTCTAATTTTTATGCTTTGACTTTTCCCTTTATCACATGCAATTAGGTATAATTTTTTATTTTATTTTTGGATTACATAGTTTAGGCTTAGTCAATTTGATGTAATTATTAGCTAAAACCACTTTACATGCCTACAATATCTATTTAGATCTTAATTACAATATATATAGTTAGTTGTAGTGCATTATTAATGTAGAAACATTTTTCGCATCTACATATCAAAGTCAAATCCACAATCCATCCCTGCTTTCTTCCTTAAGGTAATGATAGACTAGTACATACATCTTAAATACATCTATTTGTAAAACATCGAGAGATATCAATCTCCAAACCTCTAACTTGGATTTATCATATACCACATTGATTAATAACTCAATTAATTTCTCCACACAAGTTCTACTATTTGGTGAGAGAACCTCAATCTAGCTACAATATTATACCAAGGTTGAAAAAATATTTTCGAGAAAATAAAACAAGCTCCAATTTCCACCATATGACCGAGTTATTCAATTTTTTGGATTGAATTCTTAGAATGACATAAAAACATCTAAATAACTATCAATTTTTTAGATTGAACAGTAGTTATTAACATCATAGACATTACAACCCACCACAGATCTCGACTCCCATTGTAAAACGCTTATAAACATTATCATCTGTGATCTAAAGCCACAATCAAAACCCTTTACATATTTTTTTCCCCACCAAAAAAAAAAAAACACCAACCTCGTCTCTTTGTCAATATAAAATGTGAAAATATTAAATGTATTAATATCCATCTACTCTTCCACATATTAAACCTATGAATATCCATCCACAGTTCCACTTATTAAACATCTGATTCCTACAAGAATTTAATAATAAGCTCATGATGAAAGTTGACGTTGACAAGATGAAAAGTCGTCATCATCGAAATTGTTCAGATTTTAATATGTCAATGAAGGACGACTGGACAAATAAAACAATTAAATATTATTTTCATTTTCAAAAAATAATAAGATAGACTATTCCCATTAGTATTTCATGGGATATGGTCGAAAAGAAGACTAGGTTCATCCTCCTACCGGAAGCCTCCAGTCCCCATCAACCAAAAACAGTTAAAAATTCTCTTCTAGGATTACCAAAATGCAAGACAACTGAATTTAGACCATTTATGCGTAAACATTCATAAACTTACTGTTACATGCAACAAGATCTTGGCCGTGTATATATAGCCGCCTCCTCTTATGAAAAAATCCATCTCTGGCAGGTGAAGGGGCATAAATTACCAAAATGCAACACCCTCAGGTAAATTTGCTTCATTACAATCAATTTTGGTTTTACAGAGTTTGAGTAGGTTTACTTAAAACTGCAACCCATCACCCACTTGCAGAATTTGTTGTTAGAGTTCATGAAAATCTATAATTTTAAGATGTGTCAAGAAAAAAATTGTATACCCACATGATTTTTTCTTTGAATTTGTACAGAATTTTTGGGTAAAAAATCGTGCAGTGTCAGAGCACTTACTAAAGAAGCCTCCTAAGATAATTTGGCTTGCATTGGAATGGCCTTAACTGGTGGAGCAGTCTTCAGAACAACCAGAGTTCAATCCCCACTTTGCAGAACCCATCCACAGAAACCCCTGTACACAAACAGCGTTCATGCCAAGTACAGGACCATTTTACTTGAATCCCCAATTTGCATGGCAATGAGAAAAAGGTCTACCATTGGGTGTTCTCTGATTGAGCCAGATGGTGGGAAGCTGGTGGACCTCCTTGTTCCAGAAACTCAAAGGGATTCTATAAGGAAAGAAGCTCGTTCATTGCCTCAGATAAGGCTTTCAAGGCTTGATTTGGAATGGGCCCATGTTGTGAGCGAAGGATGGGCTACCCCTCTTAAGGGCTTCATGAGACAGACCGAGTTCCTCCAAACTCTTCATTTCAATTGCCTCAGGCTGCAGGATGGTTCCGTGGTTAACATGTCACTGCCCATTGTGTTGGCCATTGACGACTTGCAGAAGGAAGCAATTGGGCAGTCAAAAGACGTTGCACTGCTGGATCAGAATGGGAAAGTTGTTGCAATTCTAAGAAAGTTAGTGTTCCCTCTCTTTTCCCACATTTTGTTTTTTGTTTATCCTTATCTGGCATGTTGAATTGTTAGTCTTGAACAGGGGTGGTTTGATGTTTTGTTTGGTAGTTGCTTTTCTAGAACCTCAATGGACAGCAAGTGTTTTATTGAATAAAGCTCAGGCTACATGTCAATTTAGTTAACATGAGTACCCCACATAAATAGTATATTAGGATGAATGACTGGATTTCATGCATATATGTTTGTGTCGATAACATCTTAATTTTACATAGGGGATATTGTACATCTTATATTTTCCCTCAACTGTGGAAATGGCATATAGATCTTCCACCAGTCGCTTTGGAGTATGGGGTGGGTATGTTTTAAACCAGTTGTAACTGCTTGAAAATGTGAATCTTCCACATAGTATAGGCTTTTAGTGTTTAGGGAGCCCTAGATTACTTAAAGGAAAATTTATTGAATGCACACACCGTAAAGCAGCCTCAACCATTGAAATATAGGCATAAATTCAGTAAAAATGTTTCTCACTCGACTCTCAATCACATAAACTACTTCAAATCTGTATCTAGGCCATTGGAACACTCTGCCCAAAAATTGGTTTGAAGCCCCATTTACCAAGCCATTCTCTGTGAAAAAAAAATCATAAAAAGAAAAACAATTACTCTCTGATTTGGCGCATTAAATCTTGATCATAATCTCCTGTTTTTCCATTAGGATCACAAAGTTGGTCATTAGCAATCCGACTAGAGGCTGCTAGGCTACTGTGTCTTGAGCATTCCTTTTGCATTCTATAAACCACCCAAGAAAAACCTAGGTACAGCTAGGCTATGAATAAGTAACCTCCAAACTTTAAAAAAATTCGTTTAATCTTACGATCATTTGTATGCCTTTAAACCATTTAGTAAATTTAGATATCTGTTGTAGAAATCACATCTATAGTGGATTTGGATTATTGTTGTTACAGATTCTGGATATTGGTTTCCATTTTTGTTTTGGTGTTTCTGGGTGTGAAGAATGATGTTTGATTTTTAGTGCTAGATACATCTGGGATCAGGTTGCCATGGAAATTTTAACATTAAACATCTCCCGTATGATTATCTTCCCGGGGCCCTGTTATACCAATTTGATTTCGTTTGGTTCCTGCTTTGTTTGTATTACTCCTGATCGACATGGAAACAAGTTGATTCTAAAGCTGTATGCAGATCTTTAGAGGACTATGTTATTAGAAATTAAACACTTACCTATATTGTTGCAATGTTTTCATTAATTCATTTGAGAGATAGTTCTTTGCAGCAAAGAGATAGTGTTAATACTATGTGGTACTTTTTAACCTAAAGGTGGTAAAAGTGTTTGTTTAATCTCAATTTTATTTTTCAGTTTTAACTCAACCAATGTATGTTTTTTCTTGTATCAGTCTGTGTGAACTGGATTCAGCCACACAGATTTTGGAAATGTTGATTAATCTACTCACTGTAGTCAAAAGCTAACCTTGTGTTGGGGGAGCGGGGTGGGGGATTGAGGTGGGAGGGTGGGGCATGAACCTTCTCTTCATAGTTTCTACATAAGATATTAGATATAATTATTGGATTCATTCTGAAACAAGAAACAATGAGACTTGCTTTTACCTGGCACGAGAGACCTGACTAAGATATTATCATATTTACTAGTTATAGAGTTAGGCACTCTTAGAATCTCTATATAGCAGGAACTGAGGGATCCCAAGATTTTTCTTAACTGGTGAGAAGTTGGCACAAAAAGACCTCACACTATCAAACTGACTTACTGGTAGACTTTGTGATGTAGCCCCGTGAGATTCTGGTTTAAATTTGAAGCTTTAGATTTATTTGCAATCTAGATTTCTGGGAATTGCCTCGGATGGAATAGTTTTGCTATGCCATTTGAGTTTGAATTCTTCGGATCACTTTTCATGTTAATTTTTATCTATCACACTTGTTTGCATCCTTAAATTTTTCAATTTTGAATGCTTTTTCAAGTTTTATCATTTACAAGTCTGATGGCAATAGGTAGTTAGCTTAAATCAATGCTGATAATATTAAAGCACACAACCATCAAAGGATATACACTAGAGCAATTATTTTAACTGAAAATAACGATTCAAACCTTGATTGTTGTGCAGCATTGAGATTTATAAACATAACAAAGAGGAGCGCATTGCAAGAACATGGGGAACCACAGCTCCAGGATTGCCATATGTGAAAGAGGCAATAGCTCAGGCAGGGGAATGGCTAGTTGGAGGTGATCTGGAGGTCCTAGAGCGGATAAGATATAACGATGGTTTAGATCACTACAGGCTTTCTCCCAAGCAACTCCGTGAGGAATTTGGAAGACGCAAAGCGGACGCAGTGTTCGCTTTCCAGCTCAGAAATCCTGTTCATAACGGACATGCCTTGCTAATGACAGACACCCGTAGACGTCTTCTTGAAATGGGATACAAGAATCCTATCTTACTCCTCCATCCATTGGGTGGATTTACAAAAGCAGATGACGTCCCTCTTAGTTGGCGAATGAAACAACATGAGAAGGTAGCTGCTAAATGTTCTGCTTTTGAGTCCTAATAAGTTTGGGCTAACATTTGACCCTGGGCCTCACCAGCTCAAGATCAAAATAATCAGCTTAAAGCCCTATCTGTTGATTGAGCATAGTTTAGTGGGTCTGTGTGAAATAGTCCTTAACAATAGAAGCTGTTTTATCAGAAAATAAGAGTTTGAATTATAGCCTACTAAGAAAAGCCTGTTTGAAACCTGGATGAGTTGCAATTTGATATTCTTTTGTACCCCTTTTTTGTTTAGGTTCTTGATGAAGGTGTACTAGATCCAGCAACAACAGTTGTGGCTATTTTCCCCTCTCCTATGCATTATGCAGGGCCAACAGAAGTTCAGTGGCATGCCAAGGCTCGGATAAATGCTGGGGCTGATTTTTATATTGTTGGTCGAGACCCTGCTGGCATGGGCCATCCTTCCGAGAAACGGGACCTGTATGACCCAGATCATGGAAAGATGGTTCTCAGTATGTCTCCTGGTCTAGAGAGGCTCAACATTCTTCCATTCAGGGTATGCTTTCATCAAGAATGATAGTTCATTTTGTCATTTGTTCTTAAACTATAAAACAGTTGTGTTCAATGCATTAATTTGCACAACTTTGATGTTTTCCTAGGGTACAGAGCCTTTTAAGCTCACTTTTGCCTATAATGTTTTATCTTATCATTTAAAGGACTCAGAAAGTGTTTTATGATTTATGCTGTCTACCTCTGTTGAATAATGCAATTTCTCATCTTTTGTAATATCCCATCTGAATTTTTGTAGGTGGCTGCCTATGACAAAAGCAAAACAAAATGGCTTTCTTTGATCCATCACGACCTGATGATTTTCTCTTCATTTCTGGCACCAAGGTATGCAACAGATTTTGTACTTTCCTGTTACTTTCTGCAGTAAGCTGTTTGGAATCCATACTATCTGTGAGGTCTATTGCAATTTAGTTTACAATTAATGTTATTACCAGACTTTGTGAACTAACTGCTTCAAGGGACATTCATCTTTCCTTTTACTCGAAGCACATAAAATAAATGAAAATGCTGCTTGACTCACGTAGTTTCCATGCTTCAGATGCGCAATCTTGCCAAAAATGGTGAAAATCCTCCGGATGGTTTCATGTGCCCTGGTGGATGGAACGTGCTGGTAGAGTACTACCAGAGCTTGCAATCAAAGAAGGAACAACCTAAAGAGGCTACACTAGTATAGCAGTGTTTGGGTTGTGAGAATACACTCTTATGAAATCTGTTGTAAAAACATGTAAAATTATGGTTTGTGTGTGAGTGTTGTTAAGGAGAAGGCGTCATGAGGTCTATTTCCTGTTATGCTTGGAATAAAATGGCAGGTTACAAAATGACTGCTTTCAGGACAAAGTTACACCTTTAAAATATCAATTAAGTGAAGCAGTTACACTGGATCAGAAGCCATTGTTGTGAAGATTGCTGGCAAATGAAAAGACACTAGAACCTATGGACTTTGGTTTCCGAGTGAAAATTTCTAAAATTGTGATTTGTAAGTGTTGTCAAGGGAGAAGGTGTTCCCAGGTCTATCTCTTGTTATAATTGGTAAAAAATGATAGGTTACAAGATGACTGCTATCAGGACAAAATTAATGGCTTGATATTCATGCTGAGATATCAATTGGAGTGAAGCAGTAACATTGGATTGCCGATTAATAACAACGAATTACAACTTAATGGAAGATGGTGATGATGTACCAACTGTTCTAGTTTGGTTCATGGATATGGAAATTTAATTGTTGACTTCCTTTGTTTGTTCTATATATTCATACACTTTCTGCTTGCACACCATCTGATTTTGTGATGTCACTGCCTAGGAGGGAGGTAGGGAACAACATAGGTTATCAAAGTGATTACAAATCTTTCACCCTGGTTGGCATCAGATTCTGATTTTAAAGCAATTTTTTCTTGTATGTCCAGTTTAATAGCTACAATGTGTGAAAAACTGCTAACCTTGATAAATTACACTGTTCTCACATTCTTCTGCATCCATCATATTTAGGATTAATTCATTTGAATTATACACTCGTAATGTGAAATGTGATTTTTCGGTAGGACATATTTGGCACTTCGATATAAAAGTGGCTTTGTTTTGCAAAAAAACACTACAGAAGTTTTTAGATTTTAACAGGCTATAGAAGTTCCATCCAAATCATTATGTACTGTCTATGATTGTAATTTTGAATGTTTCTTAAAACAGTACGAATATTATAGAATGATTTCAACTCATTTACATCAACTGTTAAAAATCTGAATAAAAAAATTGAGAGCTTCTTTTGCTAGCTACTTCCTTCTGATATTAGTCATTCTCTATATTCTCTTGAAGACTTGATGTATCCATTTCCTAATTATTGGAAATGTTGTGTTTCAAATTCTTTGATTTTTTCCTGTTTTGTAGATACGAGATTACCTTCATATTCCAACTTGTATTCTAATACGCTACATTGACTTAACCAACTCAACTGCAAACAATAAATTTTAAGGTACCTAATGTTTAAAAGCTATGACATTGTAGAAATCAAATCCTGTGAGGATATGTCATGTATCCAAAGCCCAAATGAACTGTGTTTTCTGGTTCATATAAAAATATCTATCTTATGTATATCTTAATATAGAACGCTAAAGAAGAAGCCCAAGCTGTCATCATACCAAGACAAGTGATCCCAGATTTGAGGCAAGATCTATTTGAGGGCGAAAAAATGTTCTATGATGGGTTATGTGTGGTGCATGGTAATATATCAAGTGGCAACAAATTTAAGATAAAAATAATTGAAGTCATCAAGATATGCGATTTTTGTTTTTGAAGAAGAAGAGAGAAGATGTTTTACAAAATGAACTTATTAGGGGAAAACAAATCAACAGGACCAAACTTTAAAATCATGTTGTAGAGCATGTGGAGATGTGTATTCTGCAATAAACAGAGCAGGGAGCAACATGCATCATGCAACAACAATTGAACCTTATGGCATTCGCAAGAGAAGTATAGAAAGTATGCAAGAAAAAAAAAAACTGGTGTAAAGACATCTTGTAAGAGCATGTGGATGTGTATTATGCAAGAATTGGAATATGTCTAGATCAAGCAACAACTATGGAATATTGAGGCTTTTGCAAAACTAACTATAGAAAGTATGCAAGAAAAGGAAGTAGAGGAGCACAAAGATTATATGGTCATGCAACCTCATCAAATGTTGCAAGATGTAGCTAATGGGATTGTTGTAGAGAAGCCTCCATCTTGTTGGGGTTGTTCTCCAAGCACGGCATTCCTTACACCAAGGAATGGATCGACCATAATGGTTAAAATATATTAAACAAAATCACTGAAGTGGTTTCTCTAGGTACATGGACCTACAAGTTGAGAGACATGGCCTCTATAGGACATTTTCCAATTGTCAAATATTTAGCTCGTTTTCCTTTCTAGGATGTGCTGAATGAGCAAGCTCTCACTAGAGGACTTAATATCAAATTACAAAAAATGTTAAAACACATTTGAGCCTTTCATTGATGATACTAGTGATAACCCTTCAAACCCCTATTTTGGATTTGATTCCTTAGTTTTGCAAGACTCTCTTTAGTTATGAGGATTTAGATGCCTAAGCTATTGAGAAGTCATTATTCCCTAGAAATCCCTACCTTATCTACAACCTCATCAACCTTTCTCAATGACATCTCATTCCCCTTAAGAGGATGTTGCTTTAATGGATATGATCCATTCCAAGATGAAAAACATGTGATCTTCTTAGTGAACCAATGCAAGATTTTTTTCCATGTGTTGGTTGAGCTTTAAAAATCTCAAAAGGTGCCTTTTGTCACGGCTTTTCCTTACCTATTACCTAACGTAGAGCCATTGACTATGTGGATAGATGAGAATGCTAACACAAACTAACTTACGTTGAACCATTCGGCCATTGATGATCTCATGTTGATGGGAAATGGACACTTTTGTTATCACGTCCATAAGTTACAATAGATAGATATCATTATTCCTAAATTCCACGTTGAGGATGAAAGAGTTGATCTAAATCTAGATATTCAAATGATGACCAATAATAGTAGTTGAACTTCCTCTAGTAGTTGAACTTCCTCCTTTGGAAGTTCATTATCACTATCATGACTACTTAAGATCCCTGTGGATCTTCCACAAAGACTTGTGGCGACAAACTTCTACTTGGGACAACCCTTATAGGGTTGAGAGGTTTGATAAGTTTTGGGAGACATTATGGATAAAAGGACGTATCCAAGGAAAAAAGGCCAATGTGTTTCATCCCACGAACTATTAATGTAACTACTAAGATTAGAGTTCGATTATATTGATGACAACGAGGTTGTTCAAGAAATCTTGAGATCATAATAATAATATTTTCCTCCCTGTCACTATAAACAAGTAGCTATATGCATATCATCTCATCTACTAGGTTTTGTAGTAATATAACTGATTTTCTAGAAGAGATAGAATTTGACCAAGAGTTGGGTCCAATTTGAAACCATTGAGGATGGAAATTCCACTTTCACAAAGGCAAGAATCAATGTTGACATTTTCATTTAAGGAATACATATAATCTTGAAGTATGAAACATTTCGTTCTTGTTAAGAAATAGAGCAATAGGTTTTGGTTTTCAAATAGTTCTTAAGTGTCTTCATTGGGAATATTTGGACATGAAAGGATTGTTGATTGATGTTGACCTCGGACCATTGTCACTCATATTAGAGTAAATAAAACCCCATTTAATCGAGCCTATTGACCTATTAATGTGGTGGTATACCTTAGGAATACTTCTTGGTGATATACGCAATCTAGGGCCTTGAACCTCCTAATAACATTTAAATTTAAGGCACACATATATAAAGGGGCTATGCCTTTCTCTAAACATTTGATCATTGTAATGTCACATTCATTCTCTATATTATTGAATAATGTGTTTGGGTGCCAAAAAACGCTCATCATAAACTTGTATTTTAGGTATAGGTCAATTAAACACTTCAAGTTTACTATTGAATTTAGCCACGAGGTTAAAATCGAGGATTGTAAAATTTGAACAACATATGAGGTAAACAAAAATCAATCATGTTGTTAGCTTCCACAAGGGGTGTCATGACCCAAAAAAACTAACCTTACATTTGTATCAAGGTATTCTCACATATTGTATTACAAAATACCAAATTATCCCAATCAAATTTCAATGTGTCCCTACATGACAAGTCATACACAACACAAACTTTTGATGAATTTAAACCGAATGACCTTGGACATCTAAATCATTATAGAATTTAAAACTTGGGAATTAAGGAAAATAAACATTACACTTAAGGTTTGATCTACGGAAAAATTGTTTGAAATTGAAAGGGGAAAGTGTATGAGAGCTTGTGTAAGGCCCTACCTTGAAAATTATGTCCGAATTGATAGAGAAGATACTTATAAGCTTAAAAATAAACAAAAAATCGGGGTTAACAATTTTAATGAGGTCCTGAAGCACCCAAGACAATTTTAGTGGAGGGACAATTTTGACTAGATATTTTGTATGTGTTGCTTTGAATATATTTTGTAGTGAGTGTGCAAGCTTAAAATTTGGCCTACCTCTTCTTTGATTTTGCTCAACAAAAAAAGTGTCTTCGATTTGGATGACAATGGGTGAACATTTGAATATGATCTCTTTGGCTCTAAACCTTAATCAAGCACCGAATGAAACATGAAGGAAAACACCTATGCTAGTCCTAGAACACCCTCCAATGGATTCCAAATGAGGCATCGCACCACAAATCTAGTGTGAATAAGGGCTTATGCAATTCTATGTAGATCTACTTCTCATTCTAGTGGAGTGTCGGTCCTTCACTCTCTTTATATAATCAATCAATACAACAATATGGATCCTTCTCTTAGCAAAAGATACTTGGCAACACCAAATTTAGATAAGGAGTAAGCTTAAAACCAAATTAGAAGCTTTAGGATTGCTCTTATGTCCTTTGGAGTGCCTTAGAATGTGTATAGATCTAGTAGAAATGACCTATAGAATTTCGCTTATATAGGCATCTCTAGATTGATTTCCTATGCAAATCAACCCTAATTCATGCCTTAGTTGACATAAGATAAGTCCCCAAATGAAAAAGTGTCAAATTTGACAAAGGGGGTAGTGTTAGTCGTTGATACTATCTTGGGTCACTATCGGTGATTGTTGATCTTGTCCCTCTACCAAAACTAATGGGAAATGCTTAGGATAGGAAGATGCAAGTGTGCGAAGGTGAATTAGGTGTCTTATGAAAATTAGAAATGATCTTGAGAGTGTATGAGGACAACTATAGGTGATGGAAGTGATGCAGGACCAATTGAAACCGAGAAAAGTATGTTGAAATAGCATAACATGCACTAGCTTGATTAAAGTATTTGAAAATGTGTCTAAATTGATGTTGCCACATTCCTTTATATGAAATTAGGTGTATACATAATGACTCCCATGTGTGTGTATGAAATTAAAGGGAAAAATAAGTAAACACGTACATGAACTTACTTAAGAGAGTACTGAAGAGAGGAAAGGATAAAGCTGTAGTTGTTTGTTTGTGAATGTTTAGTTGTCCATGTTGCATGTGTACTTACAAGAAAAAGTGAATGCATACAAGTGGATCAATATCTCGATAATATAAAAACGTAATAACCGATTTGAAAAATTGAGAAATTTAAAATAAATAAATAAAAGAACAAATATACCTATTGACACTTGAACCATTGTTACTTTTTGGGTTCTTTAGAGATTGTGATGGGGTATATTTTCCTGAAATGGTAACTACCATGTGAAACAATTATTGTCTATTGGATAATAATTCCACAGGTCCCCTTTGACCCACCCAAATAGAGAAATATTAGTGCTTGAAAGTACCAAAAAATCATAAGATACATACTTCTTGATCAAAGAAGTAAACCAATTAAAGTTGGATACAGAGGTGTCATGAATGCCCAAAAATACATCAAAAGTGAAAATGGACGTCTCTTAATTGAAAAAGCAACCAAAATATGAGTACGTCGTTGCCATAATTCCATCACCATTGTATGAAATTATCAAACTCTATGATAGATTAAGCTAAGTATATGCCCCCATTTTTACGTGAGGGATGTTCTTCCATGTCACTCATCTCCAAACAAAAGCATTACAGGATTGATATGTAACATGGATAAAATAAAGCAAGTTTTGTAATCATTACAAGAAGTGTGAATTTGTAGAACATTTATAGAATATGTAAACATAGAATAAATGCCATAATGTAAGAACGATATGTAACACATAATTTACTACGTAACTATTAGAAAAGATGTGATCATCAAGCCTCCATAATAATGTAGTATTTGTAAAAGATGAGATTGTAAAAGCTCAATGGATAAGAGGAAAACTGATATGCCCCATTGTAATAAGAAAAGAGGTGGGAGACAAATAGTATGCCCCATTTTAGATGAACTATCTATTTTAGATAAAAATATATGTAGAAACGATGTCAATTTTTCAATTTTACTTTTAAAGTATTAATTTTTTTAGTTTTTGATTCCATGCACTAATAGTTGGTGCAACTAAGGAGGAAAATCTATCCATTTTCAATCATCTTAGATGAAAATGCCTCTAATTTTCTATAAACATTTTCATAAGCGGCTTCGTTTGATCAATTTCTTCTATATGGTGCAAGCCATAATATTTAGGTGATTTGTTATGTTGTTGCTCCTAGAAAACAAATTCAACACATAATCTTTAAACAAAATAAAATGACTCATAAATTGAACAAACCAATATACATGTTGCTATAAATAAATATGTTCTTGACTAACCTCCTTGGCATGTTATGTACTCTGTACAAAATTGAGGATAAAGAATCGATAAAATTTAAATTGAACAACTAATTGAAAAATATCAACACAAAAATATGTATGGAAACACCAACATACCATTGTTACTTCTTGGATTTTGATGTGGGAAGATAACATGGGAAGATTGAATAAATAATATAAAAAATAGATGCAATTTTTTTTAAAAAACTTACAAATCTTTCTCTTCTTACTCTTACCCCTGCTCATCTAAAAGGACCTAGAGAGGTGATGGCATTTCTTGCATTTTTCGCTCTGCTATTTTTTTCAAAAAAAAAATCATAGAACACATATCATCTTTCAAGGCATCCCATGTCTTTGGATCCAAGCATGAATTTCCTTCCTTTCTTTTAACATATTTTTTTGCACGTACTCCTCTGAATATTTATGATTTACCTCATTTTTTAATTTATGGTATTTACGAAAACAACCTCACCAATACTCTCAATGTGTTTTCCATTTTCTAATAACAAGGTCTATATGAATGTTGTTTTGATTTGATAACCTTTTGATGCTAACATCCAAATGTGACTGAACTTGTACTCCCAATATTGTGGTCCACATTATAGCATGTCTTCTTACAAGGACCCCATCTCATGACCTCAATTGCAAAGGGCATCTCACCTTCATCTTCTCTTTGCCTAGATTATTTCAATGCGGTCCTATGTAGGTCTTGAGAAATTCAACATTTTTTGACATATGTGAGTCACTAATTGATATTGAAGCATGAGCATATAAATCATTTGATTGAGTTGCATTGAAAATAATAGGCTATGCGATCATAACCCTCTTTGAAAAATGCATACATGGCGATTGATTAACCATTGAAGGTAGTGTGGTAAATTTATTTCTATTATATTACATCTCTTTTTTTGATATAGTTGAAGATGGTACTTGCTTATTTGCAATAGGTTTCGTGACACCACTATAATTATTTAGGACACACTCATATGATTTCTTTAATTGTTCATAGAATATTTGTAATTTCAAATTATAAAATTGGTTTAGAAAGGGGTTGTGTTCAACATTCGAATAAACATGTTCATTAGTGTGGTTCTCTTATTGAATGGTTTTGTTCAATAAAGACTTTTCTAAGGCTCATTTTTATTTTGAAGGGGACATTGTTTAACATTTAAATCAACATGTTCATTGTTATGGTTCCCTTTTTCTTGAATTGTTTATGCATAACAAGGACTTTTACGAGGCAATAGGTCTTCCTTATGCTCTTTTTTTTTTTAGCCTTTCTATTAGACATTTTTTAGCTTGCAAAATAAATTACAAAAAAGTATTTAAAATAATAGGTATATAATAATTACTTATTTTAAAATATATAAAAATGTGAAGGAGATTACAAATATTGAAGACATAAACTAGAGATTTAGAGACATCTCGATAGGTATACCAAGTTCCATTAAATATTCATTCTCTTTACATTGTCATCATGAAGATGCTCATGGTCACCCTACATATGAACATATAATTAGAAACTTTTACATACATTTGCAAGTGATTTTGAAATAGCTATGGAGTCCTCCATTCAATACTATATTCAAAGTATTATAACTCAAGAGTCCTTCATTCATGACTAGCTCACGGAGTCTTATTGATCCAAAGTCCTTCATTCAGGGACTCGTTCCAGTAGTATCATAACTCTAGATTCCTTCATTCAGGACTAGCTCCGAGTCTTACATCTCCAAAATTCTAAACAAAATTAGCTTCGAGATCCATACAAAAGCATCTATGGAGTCTCGAATTCAAGACGCATGAAAATGAAATCCTAAGCTAAAATAGAGGTAATATCACCAAGGAAAGGGGGATAGACACTCTCCATGAGGGAAAAATGAGAAGGAAATGGGAAAGGAGAGGGCAGACACATGTGCCACAGACAAAAACTACATTCTCACCTTCTATTTTACACACAAAACACCTCAAAAAGGAAATCTACAAATGGGAAACACACACACAACATACCTGTTGTAAATGGAGAGGCAAGAATGCAATAAACATCAAACTAGGGCAGAGAAATAAAAATAAAAGTAGATTTTGTTGCAATAAAAGTATGCACATACCATTACAATTGAAGTGAAAGGAAAAAAACATATTATAAAAGTCTAAATTTGAGGTCTGCAACTCCATGAAAGTCGGGACAATATTTTGGCATGGTGCCTTTACATTTTGAAGTGTCCAACATTACAAATGAATGATTTTTTCCAATATATAGAGAAAGGGAGAGAAAGAAGGGGAAAGAGAGGAAATTTTCCAATTTGAACCCAAAAACCAACAAAATGCAATAATTGTCTACAAACACGAGATGGGAACAATTGACATGCCATTCTTCCATGTCATTTTTCCTGTAGGAGGAGGTATGGGCACCATTCACCATTAAATATGGGTAGTTGAACTGTTAAAACTATATTTTTCATCTCCAAACCTGTGTTTGACCTTTTCACCCTCAAAACAACATCATTTTTGTGCTTCTTGGTGCCAAAATGAAGCCCTCGCTGAGATTGTTCCACCACTACTAATTTTGTGCAATTTGGAGCTTTGGATCAAAAGTTATGCCCAAAAAACCAACTCATAGTCGGCCCAAGTGGATTTCCAAAGAACAAGTGGAACAAGGGAAAGTTCCGTTTGGGCCTTAAAAATATGCTTTAATCATTTTGTTCCTTGGGAAAAGTTATCGGTGATCGGAGAAGTGATGGAAGGGTGGAACATTTCCACTTGTGCTTGATAAGGCCAATTCATCCCTTTAGCTTCTCTTCATGCTAAGGGGGTCGACTTTGGTGGGTTTTCAAGGGAGGATAGGAAGTGAGGAACTATTCCCCTTGTGCTTTAGTGACCTAACATACCCAAAACACTTCCCTTATAACCCTATCGGTAATTGCGCAACTTGCCATGAACTAATGGAACATAGGAATGTTCCATTTGTTTTAGTATAAGTCGACTTAACTCGATCTTCTTGCCCCTTTTTTAAATGTCCCTTTGGTCGTGGCGCATCTATTCGACGAACGGTTGGAACACTATAATGTTTCATTTGTGACTTAAAACCCCTCCTCGATCGATTATAGTGCTAAGTTTTCCCCCATCGTCTACGTCGGTCAATTGGTGAACCAAATGTACATTGGAACATTTCTAACGATGCCTTGTAAACATGGTTTTTTCCAATTTAAATCCTCATGCCGCCCAAGCGGTAATGTGGGGAACTTAGGAACAAACGAATTGTTCCCTTAGTTTCAAAAATGTCCAATTTTTCCATTCGTCTCAAATTTGACTTAACTTTTACAAATTTGGGTAATTCCTTGGAATGTTAGGCTTTGCAAGAGGAAAAGAAATGCCCCAAACTTGAGATTTGCCCCAAAATTGTGAGTTTTTCCCATACTTATCCAATAATAGATTGTAAGTTGTCAAAATAGCCCTTAAGGGTTATTTTGGATAACTGTTTATAAAGTAATATATTACATAACATTAAAGCCTTAAACCTCGATGGAAACAATTTACTAACTTGCACTCCTTAAATAGCTTCCTCATGCATTATTTCATTATAGGTAATCTATCTCACTATGAGCCCATTTATCCCATAGAAAATGAGATATATTTTCCCATTGCTTGATTCCAAATGCAAATAAAAATTTGAGAACACATGCATAAAATCCATAGAGAAACATCAAGCAACAAGTCCCAAAATTTAGTTTTCATGTTTTCCTTCCCGAGGAAAATTAAATGCGGATTAGTCAGGATAATACATCTAGTTTTGATCGACTTGTACAATTTTGGACCGACATGTCCTCCAACTTTTCTTTCAAATTCATATCTTTTGTTGGGTCTTATAATCTCTTTGGGTCATCCTTTCATCGATAAATCATCTACGAAACCCTATATAAACAAGTAAACACTACCTCATTTGCTAACCTATAAATATTATGGAAATACATTGATACACTCACTTCCAACACTTGCAAAAGACACCCAAGGCTCCCTAAATATTGTAATAGTACATCTATAGTCATTAGGGCAACAATATCTACAGTCCGAAGATTCTTACCAAGTTAAGACAACAATCTCTCTCATCTAAAAGCACTCAAAGATCTCTTCCCCAAGTATCTTAGCAAGAGCAAACTCAATTCAAGAATGGTCAAAGATGGTTGTCAAACTTAGTTACATTCATTCAGATATCATATGATAGGTGGAGATTCATGTGTGGTTTGAGGCCTCTTTAAAGTAGGGCCAAAGTCGGAAGTGCATGGGGTTCCCACAACCCAACTAATGTTTGTTTTACAGGACTTCTCATCCATGGCTAGGGTTTGAGATGATGATCAAAGTATTCAAATAGCTTCACATGATGATCACAAACTAGGGTTTGAAAATGACAAAGAGTTTCAAACAATTGACAATGTCATAAATGTGTAGAACCCATACTTAAGTAGGTCCAAGACCATACAGAAGGGTCAAAACCATACACTATGACCCTAGAAAAGTATACGGTATTGCCTCGATTGATTTCTAGTTATAATATCTAGAACAAAGCTTAGTCAAGTTTGTATCTTCTTGTTCTGCAATGCATCATCCCATAAATTTCCATAAACATATGTAATTAGCTAAGTTCACTCATTCCTTTATATTTTCAGAGTTCATATCTTGTTTAGCATATTAGTTACTAGTATAAAAGCGTTATTTTGATTGTAGTAATTAATTTTGGAAGTTAATTAATCAAAATATCCACTTGTTGCTAACCCTTACATCTTTTAGTGTACTTAAATCACTAAAAATCAATTGGGTTGCATGTTAAATCTAATTAGGGTGTAAACAACACCTCTTTCTTTGATCACCTCATGCGACTCTTGTTCAAACCTTATTGCATATTTGATGTTGCAACCTCTATTCAATTCTTATAAGGATATTGAGTTCCGGGAGTGGCTATGAATTGGGTAAGAGTAAATCCATTATGGGTTATTATCAATAATGGTAAGATTAGTTCAAGATATAGATAAGGGCAACTCATATCGGGGTTTTTATTAGAAGACACTAACCCTATCAAGTTTCAACAAGTAATCTCAATAAAAAGATAGGTCAAGATACACATCAAGATAACCATGTTTAGGGTAATTTTAATATTAACACCACTTCAACTATTTTAAAACCATTTCTTGGGAGTTTTTAGAAAAAAGTAACAACATTCTTACTAATTCTCAAATAAATTATAATCTCCCAACCACAAGTTTTTTAAAAATAATTACCCAAGTGTTGAATTAGTAAAAAATTGAATGAGCAAGACCCATTAGGGTTGTTTGTGATAAACTTTATGAATCCTAGTCATAATCCCATTGCTATTATAACATTGAATGATTTGCAAAATACCGAGTGAATATTCATTCAAATCTCCACCTCTTTTATAAAATCCACCTAAAATACTACAAGTCGTGCTATAATTGGAAATAATAATCATTTTAACGAGACATAATGTTACAATTGAGAAATCATAGAAACTTAGCAGGATATAGATTTAAAAATGTTACAAATAATCTCATATGTTGACAACCTAAATTTAGTTTTAATAAAAAAGTAGATTTGAAATACAATTTCGAAAGCATAGATTATTAAAATAAAAACATTGAATATACCTTGTGAAATATTTGGCCACTAATTTATCTATATTTGAGACCAAATCTTGTAAATTTTTTTATAGTTTTACCCTCACAAATTTTAAATGAATTTGAAAGCTTTGATACCGTGTTTTTTTTTCTTGTGTTATGCTAACCAAATTTCTTTCTAGATAATCCTACCCTTATAGCTGAATTCTCCGATATGAAGGAGACATTTACCATTTTCAGAAATTGAAATTCATGCCAAAATTCCTAAATTACTTCCCTCCCCACTAATTTCTAAGAAAAAAATTTCCCTCATAATTTCCAATGATTTTTCCCTCCACAATAAAACAAATTAGAATGTTTTCTTCCTTCCACATTAAAATGAAGATTCTTTACTACCTTTTAATATTAATTACATTTTTATTACTTATAAAACTAATAGTTATATAAAGTATATTTTATTAATAAAATTTATGGAAGTAAAATATCACATAAAATTATAGTTATCTCTAAGCCCTTTTGCTTTTGAGATGGGGAAATTCACGCTCAACCGCACATCCGGCTATAACATATGGTTGTCCTTGTACATTAGATCAAATGTGTTTTTCCCCTACCCTATATCCATTACATATATTTAATTAATATGTTTTATAAAAGTAATAAATTATTATATCATTCTAGGATATAAGGATCTACATGCTTAATTATGTTTTTTTATATTAGAGATTCATCTCATATTTTAATCTTTTAAAACAACATTTATAAATATCATCTACAACAATAATTTGACAAATTTGACACCAAAGTGATAAAAAAGTGGTGTTAAAATTTATAGTTGTTTGGCATCTAATTTGGTATTTAATCTCAAGGTGATGAAAAAATGTTGCTATATAACAAGAAAGATATACGGATACCAAAAAAATTGGTTGTTTAATATCTAGTCTCATGGTGATAAAAAGGGTGTTATATAACAAAAAACATAAATGGATACCAAAATGTTTGGTTGTTTGGTATCTAGTTTTGTATTTAATCTCAAGGTGATATATGGATACCAATTTTTTGGTTATTTCGTATCTAATTTGGCGTTTAATCTCATGGTGATAGTAAAAGGTATTATATAACAATAAATATATGGATAGGAAAAACATTGGTAGTTTGGTATTTAATGGGCTTAATTTTTGCGGTGATTAGTATCAAAAAGCATGTGGTACGAAGAAATATGAAAGAAAGAAAAGAACAATAGAGAGCATCCATTTCCAAGTCATAAGAATTTATATGTATAATCAACCAATAATTGCATCACATCCAAGGGAATCATAGTAATTATCAAAAGACATAAATTGAAGCATGTGTATCATCAAGAGTGAAATCAAGATGTTGAGCTACCCACGAGTCTAGGAAGGATACAAAATTCAACATAATCTTCATCATCATCTCTTATATTATCAATTTTTGTATTATCATATTCATTTACTTCTACAATATTGTTCACAAAGTTATCATTATCATTGATAATTTGATGTGTTTTATGAATAACTACGTAAAACTTGAGGTGTAATGACTAAGGGTTCTAATAGAAGCACTCTTGTTGGAATAAATTTATATGCTTGAACCTTGTGATCTCTAGCATTAGGTATAAAGTATGGCTCTTCTTTGTGGAAAACATCTTCTTGAAGTTTTGTTTTGGAAAATAATAAAAATATATACTTATAGTGATGTTATTTCATGTATAAATTTCACAAGCTAATGTTAATATTGGGCTAGTGAAAAAGTGACTAAGTATCGAGGCGCATGTGATAGTAGCATGTAAGAAAGGGGTGTATGAGTAGGCGTGAGTGGTTGGAAGAATTATGCCCTAAAGTCTCTCGCCCAAGCACTCAAGATTTAGCCATTTTTGCATAGCACGAGACTAAAACTAGGAAAAGTAGTTGGAGTGCGCAAAAGCAAAGAAATAACATGAAGACTTCGAGGCCAAGAAAGATCTATTTTGGGAACAAGTGGAAGACCAAGAGACATGCATAGTTTGTGCTAATAATAAGATTAAGATAGAGTTTAATTATAGATTAATCTATTATTAGGCTTCTTGTAAAAGCATGCGATTGTTGGCGCATGGTTTTGAGTGTGCAACCTATTTTGAATGCGTGGGTAGTGAAGGAAAGTCCCAACTCCTATAAGTATGTGATGTATTTCACTTTTTTGAGACACCATGTGATAGTTAAGTTGTATTAGAGCTATGCTAGTATGTATTTGTACGCATGATTTTATGACAATATTGTTATGTAATCAACTTTTGTTTGTGATGAGTTAATATAATGGATCGTTGTGGATGGATATTGGTTGTTGATGTCTCTGTTCATGGTACTTGTATGGTAAATCTGATATTAATTCTTATGTGATCTTTATGTTTTCTTATTACATGTGTTTCTAATTTGAGCTCATAGATCTGATACTTATGATGGGATATATGCTTTGATAATGGTTAATTTGGACATTCATGTTAACATCTTGGCTAGCTTTCACAAAGGAGGGACTGGCAACCTTCGCATGCTTTGGGTGAGTGTCCAAATCTCTTTGGATGAAGTGCCAATGCGCCTAGGCAATTGAGTGGGAAAAGAAGACTAAATTTTGGTTCCATTATCGGGACCTCTTTTTCAAACTGTCTAACAAGATGTTGCATGATATGGCATGTCGATTGACTCTTGTTGCCATTAAAGATTGGGTAATCGAAGGAAAATCCCGGTTTGCATGAAGATATGGTTCTGGACCTGATTTTAATGTGCGCATTTGGGTGGAAGAAAATTTGTATCATGAGCTTTATGAAACGTTCTTTTGTTGTTTCCAATAGAATTATACGAGTGGTTGTCGCATATGCATCAAATAAAAGCTGGAGTTATATACCAAGGGTTTGGACGAAGGAGGATTACCGGACTTTTTTGATGTCAATGAATCTTGGACGCATGTTGTTAATCATTGGTGGGCTGGTGTTGTGCGAAGTTATACTCTAGAGTACATTGTTTCTATGTATTTTTATTTGGAGGTTGCTGATTTTGAGGTTTTACATGAGCCTAGAGGATATTACATATGTGTTATTTCTTTGGCACTTAATATCTTGATGGTGGTGTTGAGTTTGGATACCTTACCTATGGCTACCTAAACCCACCAATGCACACAGGATAGGAGCAAGTGTGGTGACAGATGGTGGACCTAACGACATAAAGGCAGAGAGAGGAAAGGAGACTCAAGTATAATGAAGTGTGAGAGAGGGAATGAGTGAAGCAACATGATGTTGAGGAGTCTATAAAGTTGTGGAAGTAGATGTATCATGAAGGATTTAAAGCTCATGTAGAAGACGTGGCACCAGAGCATTTGGTTCTCACAACCTTAGGAAAGCATGGTAAATAATCACATTCGGCTTCGATGAGAGTGCGTCGAAGAGGAAAGATTGAGAACCATAGGTGCGCATCTAATCCCACATGATGACCTAGCCTCTATGCTTGGTGTTCTAGTTCTAGAAGTAATCATTGATAAACATGCAGTGTAGGTGATCCAAGAATATACATGTAGATATAATTTTCCTTTGAATATGGAAGTGCATCAAACAAAAATACATCTTTGACAACACAAACAACATCTTTGTTTGGGGGACCGATTGGAGGAATATTTTCTGGCACATCATCAGGACAGAGTGTGGGTGCGTAGAACATTGGGAATACATCTGGAAGTAGCACAACTTCACAGACTATGGGAGTTTAGTTTAGTACATCTATTAGGACTCAAGGAGGTAAATCCACTAGTTTGTTGCCTAACACAGGAGGGGGATCAGGAGGATCGGGAGGCTCGGGATCAAGTGGATTAGGTGGTTCTGGTGGTGGAGGAAATATTGGTGGGGGTTCTAGTTCTAGATCTAGTGGGCAAGGCTTGCACCCTCATCAACCACAACATGTTTACTACGAGATGTCTCTTCACTTACCAGTTTATAGAGGTATTGAAGATGTTGTTGAGCATGTGCACAAGTGTGAGCTGCTATGGTGTGCTAAAGGAATTACAACCTCGAGATAGAAGGCGAGTTATTTTTCTACTACTCTTGAGGGCACGTGCATATTTGGTACAAGAAGTATGACCCGCATCAGACTATAGTGGATTATAATGCTTTGCATTATGTGTTTCTAGTAGAGTTCCATATTCTTGAGTTTGAGCAGAAAAGTATCAGCGCACTTAAGGACATTATGCGAGGATTTTTGAGAGCGCGAGGGAATAAGACACGCATTTTAAAAATTTGTTGTCAAATCTATCTTATGACATACACCCTAGTCAGCATGCAGTGGTTTTTTGGTGGGTTGTTGACTCCATTTAGAAGGGCACTATCTCATAAGACCTTTGTAGACCCGCGTGATGCTTTGGAGGCAGCTCTACGCGCTAAGGTAGTTGGGAGTGTGGACACTGGAGTAAGTCCATTTTTAGAGGCATAAATTGCAGCTATGGAAAACAGTTGGAGAATCTCTTTGCTAATTCAGCCCATGAGACACACAATGGAATATAGTGTACAAATTACAAGGTTGAAGGACACACTAAGGATAGCTTCCCTCACAAGTCGGTGAGCACCATGTTGTTGGATTATGAGATCTATCATTTGGACCATGATGCAGCCAATGTCCCCTCTTACAATGCGTGATCTGGAAGAATGTATCTATGTATTATAAGATTTGTAAGACTCATACCCATGATACCTATGAATGCAGGTTAATTGATCACATTCATGAAGCTATTGAGACTGGTGTGCGCCAAACTAGTGTAGCAAGTGGATCTAAGGAACAAGGAGAATAACATAATGAAGGGCACAATAATGGAGATAACATGAATAGAGGATTTCGTGGAGGTTATAGAGATCGAGGTTGAGGCGGTGTCAAGAGAGGATTTCCTAGAGGAACTTGTTATACTTGTGGATATCTTGATCATTATCATGAGTGCCTTTAGAATGTGGTTTAGTCATGGTGTGAGAAACAACATAAGTTTGAAGAATGCCCTGATTTATATGAGCATATGAGTAAACAACACAAACAAGATAAGGTCAAGGGAATGATTAAGGTATAACGTGCAGTTGAAGATTAATGGATGCCTAAGGTAACACCTACCCCTGAGTTACTTATTTTAGTTACTACACACATTGAGGATATGCACGCACTTGAACCTCTAAATTATAAACTGATATAACAAAGCAGGAAGTGAAGTGATAAATGCAAAAAGTAACTTGATGTTGCACATCAAAGAAGGTTTACCAGGAGACTATGGACGTTATCAAGGATCTATAAGGAGAGATTCAAAGCTTAAAGGAGTAGGCATGCATGATGAAACTAGAAAAGAAAGTTGAAATCCACATAAGGGTGTAGATGACTTGAATGAAGTATGTTGAATGTTTCACCAGGAGAATATAATCCCTTTGTTAGGAGAATGGTTGAGAGAGAAGATACCGCTTACAGGTAATGAGCACGAGAGGTACTTCATGATAAATATTCCCCACATGAATATGAGTATGATAAGGATTACATTGAATGCGATCATAGATGGATGGATTTATGAGAAACATTTGATAGATACATGTGCGGAAGTTAATGTACTCATGTTGGATGCTTGGAATCAGATGGGAAGACCACCATTGCATCCTTCTTCAAATGTGATGTACATGGAAAACAAAACTAGGCTAATCCTATTGGAGTATTAAAGGATGCAACTATTACAATTTAGGGGGCAAGTTTACTAGGGATATTTTAAAGTATTAGAGCTATTTGAAGTGGATAGCTTCCCATCATTACTTGGGCACCCCTGGTGTTATGCTAATAATGCAGATTTGTGCTTCAACAAAGGGTACATTATCTTTAAGAACAAGGAAGAGTGCATTATTATACCCTTGATAGATGCAAAGGTTGCCCCATATGTTGAGCCTTTGAGTGATGAGGACTTGAATAGGATATATGCACGCATAATTAGAGACCCTGAGGTAACTGAGCCATCTAAGGAAGGAGTGATATAATGGGATGATGCTCATTCAGTTAGTGATACCAAAAGTATTGCTTATGAAAACTACATGCATGGGACGTATGTAGTAGTTGGGCGTGAGTTTAAGAACACATTTACTTGTGTGATCAGACCACACATTGTTAGGCACTTGAGTTATAACCAAGTACCAAGGTACACTAGTGAAGGGAACCCTTATGTATTTCTACCCGTCATGGAAGCCTAGTGAAAGAATGAAGGAGATAGAAAAAATATGATGGTATATTCTCTACGCGGACAACAACTTATGTTGGTGGGAAACACACAAATATAAATTTTAGGATGGAAAGAAGTGAGAATCACCTTTCTTACTAGGTTCCTAAGGATTAACATACCTACTCAAATATGAAAATTTCATGGGAGTCCCCTGCTTTGCATTATGTCTCGTGAATGTGAGAGACTTTGGATGGAGGGTAGGAGGGATTTCCACCATCACTCTGGTACATAAGTTCTACACCACCCTAGGTAGCTACGCACAAATGTGGTATGTCCATGAAGGGTTGAAAGAGAAATAATTAATTGACAGGAGATGACTTCGTATGATTCATAATTTTATTACTTTTCTACTAAGCCTCCAGTCAATGAAGCACCTTACTTTGGGATGAAGTACCTTACTTTGGGAATAAAGACAAAAGGATGAGGAACTTCTTATGGATATGTTTGAAAGATGGATTTAGAGGTGTGCCTTGAACTAGAAGAGACTGAGGAAGAAGAAATGGTCCACGTATGTGAAGAAAAGGAAAATGGTAAAATGGTATGCATGATAAATGATGATGATGATGAGGACAATAACCTAGATGTTAACCACACTTTGAAGGTACGTGCGATGCAATGGATACATCAGATGAAAAGACACACAATATCATGATGAAAATAAAGAAGGTTAACATTGAACAAATACAAATCTTAAGGAGGCGATTATTGGTGACTACTTTTGGTCGGAGTGGGAAGTTTCTAATAATATTGAACTCATGCGCAACTTTCAGGACTTGTTTCCATGGGGCTATCATGAGTTGAAAGAGTACACCCTTCTTTAGGTGAGATGAGAATCAAACTTAAATAAGGTGCTTACCCGATTAGGAAGAGGCGTTACAGATGAATCCTAATCTATGTGTCAAGGTAAAGGAGGAAATTGATAACATGCTCAAGTCTGGTATAATTGAGCCCATTGAGGAGTTAGAATGGGTTAGTCCCATGGTCATAAATATTAAGAAGGATGGGAGGATAAGGATTTGTGTGGATTATAAGGAACTTAATGTTGCATGTGTTATTGATCCTTTTCCCACCCCATTCACAGATGAGATCTTGGAAGGAGTTGCAGGGCATGAGATCTATTCTTTTATTAATAATTTTTCATATTATCATCAATTGCACATAGTGAAGGAATATCAAGAAAATATAACTTTCACCACTGAGTGGGGAATTTTTTCATACACAGTGGTATGCCCTTTGGATTGAAGAATGTGCCAGCTATGTTCTCTGTGCATTATTGTTGTACAGCTTTCAGGACTTCATTCATAAGTTTTTACAGTATATCTAGATGATTGGACAATTTATGGCTTGGTCAAGGACCATTGTGAGAATTTAAGGCTGATGTTTGAGAGGTGCAGGTAAGTTGAGCATCTCTCTGAATATTAAGAAGTGCATATTTGCAACACCTTTTGGCACTTTACTTGGGCATATTATTTGTAAAGAAGGCTTGTTGGTAGATCCAACCAAGATAGCTATGATATTGGGTTTGGAAGAACCTAATAATCAAAGTGAAGTGCGCAGATTTCTTGGACATACAGGGTATTACAAGAAATTCATTAAAGGATATGTAAGGATTTCCGCACCCTTGGAGGAAATTTTGAAAGCTAAAGGAAATTCTATTGGGGTGACGCACAACATCAATCATTTGAAAACATTGAAGAAGAAGTCGACTACTACACCTATTTTGAAATTTCCTTCTTGGGATAAGCCCTTTCATGTTAAAGTTGATGCTTTTAATGGAAATTGGTGATTGGATAAGTATTTGGCATGCAACCAAGAGAAGGAATTGTAGACCACCCTTTTTGTTTTAAAATTAGGAAGTTGACTTCTATGGAAAATAATTATACAAATACTAAGTGTGAGGCCTTGTCCATGATCTACGTGCTCCACAAAGTTCGAGACAATACTTATTAGCAACACACCATTTATCTTCTTTACATATCATATGACACTTAAGTATTTGGTTAACAAGTCATGTTTTGCAAGGGCGCATTTGCAGGTGGATACTACTATTTCAAAAATTTGAATTTACAGTGGTTATTAAGCATGGGAAAAGTAATTCAGTCCCGATCATTTGTCAAGAATTAATTTTGGCAAGGACATGCAGAGCATTAAGGATACAATGCTTGATGCGTAAATTTTCAAATTAACCATGCACTTGTAGATTTAGAGGATATTGTAGTATTCTTGTGCACTAGGAAGGCACCTAAGGGAATGAAGACATTGAAAAGAAGCAACTTGCAATACATGTAGTACCCTATCATTTGATAGGTGGATATTTGTATAAGCTAGGTCGTGATGAAGTTTTGTACTGGTGTGTTCTCCAAGCATGAGCATGAAGCCATTATGGAAGAAGCTCATGGTGGAATTGTAGGAGGTCATTATGTTAGGGATGCCACCACGCACAAGATTCTAATGGTTGGCCTATGGTGGGAAACTTTGTACAAGGATACTAAAGAATATGTCAAGGTGTGTGATCACTTGTCAGTGCCTTGGGAAGCCTAAAACCAAAGATGAGATGCCTTTGAGGCCTATTGCAAGTGTTGAACCTTTTGAGAAATGGGCTATTGAATTTGTAGGTCCTATTTCCCACCCACGTGAAGGAATGACGCGCACTATATATTATAACCTATACATGATTATCTAACATGGTGGGTAGAAGCAAAACTACTAAGGATTGCATATCAGCTATAGAATGAGATTTTTATGGGAGAACATTATCAGTGGTATGGATGTCCATTAATTCTTACAAGTGATACGGGCACTCATTTCTTAAATGAGACCATTAAAATTCTTTTGGCTGAGTTTATGGTGGCATACCATAAGACAACACCCTATCACCCACATGCCAATAATGGTACTTACTGAAGATTTCAATAAGATTCTAGGGACAAACACTAACAAAAATATGTGATGTTAGAAGGAAAAGACTGGGATGATAAAGTATATGTTGTACTTTGGGCATATAAGACTACTTATAAAAGGTTGAATAAGGCCACACCCTTTCAGTTGGTGTTTAACATAGAGGATTTATTACCCATGGAGTTCATGTTGACATCCTCATCTTACGCGCGTAGGAGGACTAGGATGATGAGTAAGATGTGGAGTGCACATAGATAAACTGAGTGCAATTAGATGAGCGGTGCACTATTTCCTAGTGGATCTAGAAGATGGAAAAAGTGAGACAAAAGGCCTAACATGATAGGAATATCAGGAACAAAAATTTGAAGTGGGAAAGATGGTTCTTCTATATGATTCAAAGTTTGTGTGCCACCCAGGAAATTGAAATTTCATTGGTTGGGACCCTTTGTAGTAACAAAGATACTAGATTCAGGTGCTTGTTAGTTACAGGAGCGTTGGATGTCACTTTATTACCTAATTACTTCAATGGGAGTAGGTTAAAGCCCTACTATAAATAAGTCTTCTTGGTGTTTGTAATAAGGAAGTATTGCCAATTAGATTAGATTTCCTTTAATGCATTTCCTTTAATGTGTTTTGTTTCATCGTTGTTATGCTTTGTCAATTTAGTTCAATGTTTTGTTATAATAAGCACCCTTGTGTGCCATGAGCTGATTACTATCGATTGGTTTGATGTGTAGAGGACCACACATAATTTTAGTGTGGGGTGGATCGAAAATAAGTGATTGGTGCTATGATTCATATGTAGATTGGTGTGTATGGGAAAAAGGTTACAGGTGCTTGGATTGAAGTTACTTAAGAAATATTTTCTCATATTAAAGACCATGCGTAGAAGGATGGATGTGCAATGTAACGTGAGGTAGGCGTAAAGTATGGGAAACTACTTGGTATAAGGCATAGTGGATAGGTATGTGGCCGAGAATTAGTGGATGCGCCATTAGAAGGTTATGACTTGGGTATGGAAGAAGAAAAAGAAAAGAGTGAATTAATGCCATGTAAGGTTGTAGGTGAGGAGAAATTAATATGGATAAAATGAGTGAATCTATAAAATAGGTGCTTGCAATGTTATTTTACCTTGCATACTTTGAGTTTTGAGTTGATAAGTCCAATCAAAGGTGCGGCGAAGTGTGAGAGCAAGTAATTAAAGCAACGAACCAGGTGATATTGGGACACGGTTGGACCAGAGCTCCATTGGAAGAGTGTTTGAGCTAGTGAGGGGCATGTGTGGAAGGAAATTTCATGGAGTTAGGGTTTGGAGAAGATAGATTTGTAGCTAGGGCACATTAGGGAATGGAGTGTTTGAAGTAATGAAGGATATTGAGGTTTGCAAGGGTAAGAGGTGGTAAGATATTTGAAGTTTGTGACAGCCACATTTGTCATTTGAGCAAGAACAATGGCACCAAGGAGAGTTGCGGCATGAAGAGGGAACTATGACGAGAGGAGGCACCACAAGATGGTTCACGAAATGTAGTTTCTAGAGGAGGTAATTGAAGGAAGATCATGGACATATTAGTTGTGAAGTGCAAGATAAGCGACATAAATCACCATACTTGAAAAACCCTCAAACATATCCAGGATGACACCATCTTGAAGATGAACATGAGGATGCATATGGGAAAAGGGTATATCATAACACGATTTACAAGCTGCTAGAGAGTGTTGGGGTGATGTAGTTGTATGAGTTTCCATTTTTGGAAAGACAAAGAAAGTTGTACTAATGAATTATGTCGTGAGTCCACGAGGACTAGTTCTACTTTGCAAGTAGAAGGATGAGGATTACAACAAAGTTAATTAGATAGGTGATAAGATAATGTGGCTCTGGATTAGAAATTGAACCGGGTTTAAAGGATGATGATGGAGTAGAGGCTATGGCCATTGCATTGAAATATCATAAGGGAGTCCAAGATTTCAATGTAGAAAACATAAAGGATCGGGATATAAGGGTAGTTGCTGCGTGCTAGTGAGCTACAAGATAGGTGCCTCGGAGATGTGGAAGGAAGTGAACAAAGACGGGTTATATATCACACACAAAATGGAGAAAAAAACCTATTACAATATGGCGGATACATTGCAAAAGTATTGTGGAGGAAGCATGAATTCAGATCGAAAAAGGTGAGAAGATTACTTAGGGGGCTATCTTACTCCTTAGTGTTTTGTGAAATTTGTGTGCTCGATGGGCAAAAGGAGAAGATTTGGGTGTACCCACTGGAGCATAAGTTTTCGAAGAAATTCATGAAGTTTACTTGTCAAGGAACCATTTAGCACTTATAAGCAAACACGTAGAAAATGGTAAAGAAGGTTACGCGATGCATTTAAAGGAGAGTGGCACATCCCACGGGAGTTTCCCAGTGTCTTAGAGGAAGAAAAGTTTGCAGCCTACCAAAAAATATGTTTAGGTAGGTTCTATATGAAGACTAGGGAGAAAATCCCTTATGTAAGTGGCCCTTTGCCTTTACAACACGTTATTTTAAGGATTCGGTGAATAGGTTGCATAATGCGCGTAAGTTACATTTTGATGTTGATAAGCTAGACACAAATATTCAAATTCTATGCAAAACATATGTATACCCCAATAAGGAGGCATATGTGGAAACAATGGAATCAAACAATATTGATAATACACTAGAGACTATGGTTGTAGGGTAGATAAAGCCCATGCACGTGTATGTATACTTAAGGGTGAGGTTTAAGGATGGAAAGTATATTGCTTTGGTGAGGACTTGTCACTGCCAGGTCCTCCTAAGGGAAAAAAAATAGTGGGTACAAAGAGGAAGTTTGAAGATACACCCCCGAGGGAAGAAAAGGATGACTTGAAGAATGTCCTCAAGGTAGAAGAGAAAGAAGGAAATACTTGCACTGGATCACATGAAAGAAAACTACAAAGGAAGTGCAAGGATGCATATGATGAGGTTGGGACCTCACATCCTGTAAGGTGGTTACCGCACACGATGTCGGTGAAGAAGAGCGAAGAATAGATAAATAAAATGCATAAGTACATGCATAGGACAAGAAGATTATAAAGAATAAATTTCTGAAGAGGATGGGCGCATTGAATAGGATAAGCTAGTTTTGATATCTCCATACATAGCGTTGAGGTAAGAGAAGATGAAGGGATCAATGAAAAGAACCAAAACATAACATAGATGACCCCAGACATGCATGAAGAAGAGAGTCGGGCTGGGGGATACGAAAAAGGAGGATAGTGTTGAGAAGCCGACCGGTGGACTTGAAGCTGAAGTGGGAGGGAGAATTAAGAGGGTGCATGAAAACAAGAAAAGACAGTGAGCACATTAGCATACAAGGGAGGAAGAGATGGTGCAAACACCTTATTTAGGGTATATCAATGACCCAATAAAGATATACGCGTCAAAGTTATAGAGCACTATTGCGACAAGGAAAAATTTATGAATGGGAATTGATGGAACTGAGGTGCAAAACCGTGCACAAGGAAACAATTTTCATGAGTATGCAGAACCACATGGACAAACCCAAGTTCAACGTGTGTGAGGAATCTTGTGCAAAGCATAAAATGAATAAGACTCCGTAGGAGAGACATGTGATAATAAATACCACCAGTTTTCTAATGAGCACGAAAGCAACATCTTAACAAAGATAAATGCAAAGTTCATGTGTTGGAATGTTGATAAAGTGGCTACCTTGAGAAACTTTCTTGAGGATAAAACAGACAAGGAAAAGGAAGTCCAACGCTTAAAGGAAGCAAATGAAAAAGTAGAGAATAGAGTGAAGAATTGCCTCAAGATGTAAGGAGATTGGAGAGGAAAATTTAAAGGCATGGCCACAATAAGAAGAAAAGGTAACCAACACCTTTCCATCAGCCTTGCATTATTTATGGACCTTAGTACATTTGTTGTTGGAAGAGGGGGCCAACACGCGCGTTCTAGTGCAAAAGAGATAACTACTCAAAAGGAAAAGGAAGCTCCATCTAAGAAAGAGATAATCAAGAAGTAGATTACTTGTCGGATATCTGAATATGATGTCATACTCCAAAAATTGAAGGATGAATTTAAAAGAGAAAACTTGGTGCTGAGGATATGTGAAGATCCAGAGCAGATCATCAAGACAAGGACATTACAAGAAGAGAATGAAGTCCTTGTGGTGAAAAAGAATGACACTTTAGGAAGGGAGGAGAGGTTGGCATTACTAATAGAGAAGCACGACGTGCTTAAAGCATAAAGGGACCCTCATGATGATAAAATAAAGGAGTTGGGGAAGTTGATAACATGAGAAATGGATGTAATGTATGTTATGGTGTCAGGGGTTAGTGAATGTAGTACGAGAATTGAAGCACAATAATGAGGATATAAACCGAGAAGAAATGGATGAAGTGCTTGGGGACATTCCTATGAAGGCAAAGAAGGGGCTCAGGGACTAGAATGAGTTGGAGGATGACATAAAATATGAGCACCCTGAGCTTCTATTACCTAATGAAGAATAACTGCATTGGTTAATTAACCCTTCATTACATTTTCCATTCTTTTATTCTTTAATTCATTCTTTATTCCTTTCTTTTTGGTGAGATAAGGTGAGAAACCGCATTGTTGAGGGAAGAAATGACATAAGTGTGGGGTAATGTTGGGTTGGTGAAAAAGTGACTAAGTATCAGAGGGTAATAGTAGCGAGCAAGAAAGGGGTACGTGAGTAGGTGCGAGTGGTTGGCGAATTGCACCATGAATTATCATGCTTGAGAACTAAGGACTTATTATTTTTTATAGTACGAGATAAAAATAGGAAAAGCAGTTGGAGTGTAGTCAAAAAAAGATAAAATCATGAAGACTTAGAGGCCAAGAAAGATCTATTTTGGGAACAAGTGGAATACCAAGATACATGCATAGTATTTGCTAATAATAGGATTAAGATAGAGGTTAATTATAGATTAATCTATTATTAGTCTTCTTGTAAAATCATGCGATTGTTGGTGCATGGCTATTTTGAGCATGCAACCTATTTTGAGAATGCATAGGTGGTGAAGGGAAGTCCCCACCCCTATAAGTATGTGATGTATTTCATTATTTTAATACACCATGTGATAGTTAAAGTTGTATTAGAGTTATCTTGGTATGTATTTGTGCGCATGACTTTATGACAATATTGTTATGTAATCAAATTTTATTTTGATGAGTTAATATAATGGATCGTTATGGATGGATATTGGTTGTTGATGTCTCTGTTCATGGTACTTGTATGGTAAATATGATATTAATTCTTATGTGATCTTTATGTTTCCTTATTACATGTGTTTCCAATTTGAGCTCATAGATTTGATACTTATGATGGGATATATGCTTTGATAATGGTTAATTTGGACATTCATGCTAACATCTTGGCTAGCTTTCACAAAAGAGGGACCTGGTAGGCTTCACATGCTTTGGGTGAGCGTCCAAATCTCTTTAGATGAAGTGCCGGTAGCGCTTTAGGCAATTGAGTGGGAAAATAAGACTACAATTAAGTAGAAGGTACTACTTTTATTTGTTCATCCAAGATCTAATGATCAATATCACACAATCCATAATTTGGTGCCACATAAAATATTCTTTGAAATATCATAGGACCCACTCTAATAGGAAAGATAATTCCACTAAGAGGATCCCTAACTATACCATTATAGCCTATAATATATTGGAGTATAATCCAAATTATCCTTTGTAAATTTGATTCAACCCTAAATTTAATAAATAATAAATATTTAGTAATTACTAAATCAAGATTAATGCTTTGTAACTAGAATAAATAAGGAATTTAAATCATAAATCAAAATACTGAAACCAATGTTTGCAAGCAAAATCATTCGATCGATAAGGAGCACAATAGAAGTTGAGAGACGACTTCATTGATTTAGGACATGTTTTGATTATGTCATTAGTGGATCTAGGAGGTGTATAGGTTCGGAACATTCCCAATAACTCATTATATTCTTGTGTATAAAAGGAATGAACAATACAACTATGTACACTTTTAAACTAGGAAATGACATGCCTCTAGTTTTTCCTTTGTCACTTTACCTTTTCTGTGTCATGTCTTGATATATTTAAATTCCTTAACCCTCACATCTACACATGTATCTACAAAATCCCTATCTTCCTATAAATTAATTTAAGCATGCATTAGATAAAAACAAGGTTAGGTGTTTGATTTAGATTAACTTTGGTGGTTACCCCAAATAATTTAGATTAAGCGCTAAAATACATTTCAAACTCCATGTAGTTATCCTAGTGAGTGCATGTTTGTATATAAATAGTTATCTTGTCTTAGTTTCCCCCTCATGCCTCAATACCTAGAAATATAACTAACCATATGAATTAAAACCCTTGTATGCAGATGGAGAACACATGAAAATCTTAGCTTCCCCAGTGATTTTCTCATGAGATGTGCTATGACAATTCCTTGATTATTACTAGTTATTACTTAGATAGTCGATATGTGCTTCTTAGATGATAAATGATTAAAGTAAACATGTGTATATAGGAGTCCCTTACTTTTAAATTCAAACATACTAACATGTAGTACTAACCCAAAACATAAATTACCCAAAGAAAGAGAGGAACATGATTGTTTTTCTTAGGACCGGACCGTGTGATGGTTTGGACCAAATTGAGCATCCCCACACCAAAGTCAATAATAATTAACCAATAAAAAGCAACTAGAGATCTCTATGACATGACATGAAAAATGTGAAACATACAAAGAATTCAACATAAGGCATTCAACTAAAAATACAAAAATAAAATAATAAGAACTTACACCACTAAGATATAGTTTCATTGTTCAAGACCCGTAAACATATAAATTGCTAAAAGCATGATGTAGTAATGATTTTGTGCAAAATTTGGTGCCTATAAAGTCTAAAATTATAAATCACCTATAAATAAATTCCATTGTGCATATATTGAAGATTGAACCACTTTTAATCATTATTCCTTATTTTTTTAATCAATAAATACTTTTGATCGAGCTATGAACTGAATATATTAACCATAAAAATATTAATTACAACATCGACATTACCACAAATATGACAAAAAAACCACCTTCATAAAATATTAATTAAATTTTTTCCCAAAACATAGGAAGACCAAGAAGACAAGTCTTTCATATAAAAATAAGTATTCATAGGAAAAACATGTCTTTCGCAACCCAACCAAAAACATATCTTTGTGCACAAAGAACCCAACCAACTTATGCGGAAGAAATCCAACCAAAATATGCATTTATATGTAGCCCAATAAATACTTCCATAACACATTCTTCCTGCTACGAAGGCCAAAGACTTTTGCAATGAAACTAAACTTTTGTAGAAAATACTAAAAAAGTGTTAAAAAGCAAGATATCCTTCCGATCTCAACAAAAACCATATATCACAAAAGACAACAAACAAGTAAACACAAGGTCAAAAATATATTTTAATGCATAAAAAATACTTTCAAATCCCAACCACATAAGCCCAAACCATCTTTTGTAGTAGAAAATTGATTAACTAAAATAGGCTATTGTATATATAAGTGGGAATAACAATTCTAGTTAATCTAGCTAGGAGGACTAAAACACTATAAATAAACTAAAGCAAAGATGCAATAAATGTAAATAAATTATTCTAAATAGAAATGAAACCCTAATGTACAAGAGAAAGGGAATAAATGACTCAACCGATAATAATAGATTGTTGCAGGTTGTCGCAAAATCTGGAAGTAGAACTTGGTAGTGCGAAAACACTCAGGGGCCTTGGAAGGGTAGATATGGGTTGTTATGAGATGACACATGCACCTAGGAGTGTACGCCTTGGTCTAAAATACTCAAAACCCTAATTTTATATGGTCACTAAGTGTTTCTAAATACTTCATGTCTGTCATGCTTGGATCCATCGGATGTACTATAGAGTGACCCGAAATGCAAGGAGAAATACCCAAACCTTAAAAAAATTAAATATTCATATGAATGGGTCGACTTACCTCAATTTCCAAACTAGTTGACTTATTGCTAAGCGTTGCACTACATTTCAGACCTAGATGTAGTTCTAGTGCGTGTGTGCGTGTTGTGCCCTAGGTGCTCTCGTGTCGACCAGACTTTGTGAAGTAGCGAGCAATAATAACTATAACAAATGTAAATAGAATGTGTGCATGGAATAGAATAGAATCCCTCCCCCTATGCAATGTGTGTGATACGATATTCCTAGCCTTGATGTATGGTGTTATGTGGATGCAATTGATGCAATGGAAGCAACAGTAATGGAGTGATAGATAGTAGTGACGCTAGGGCCCTCATTATGGTCTTACAAGCTTTATATTTATAGGGCTCCCAAGTCTAATTTTTTAATTAATCCTGATAAGGCCGATTGAGAAAAAGATAAACATGACCAACAACTAGAAGTGACCCAAAAAGGAGTGAAAGGGGATTTGTATAGATTGGGCGCCCATAGTGGGACCGGGGTGCCAGGACACCCTAGTGTAGGTGGGCACCCTTATTTAGGGCTAGAATGTTGAGGAGTTATGAATGGGTGGATAAGTGTTGGAAAATATGCGGGAAGTACAAAATAAAATATAAAAGAAAGATGGCCAAAAGGTGGGATTAATTAGTACTTTAACCACTTGAGAACCTTCTAAATAGTAGTATAAGACCAGGTCAAATTATGTGTAAAGTGCATAATTTTGTGTCTACATTTTCCCCCACTTTATGTTGGTGAGTGAAAATCTTGGTAACATAAAGTAGATAGAGATGCGTACCTGATATCCATGTAGAGTGTAGAAGAAAGTGTCTTTGATGGACTAGACTCAAGCATGGAATGACCAAAAAGAAAAGATGGAGGAGCGTGGATTCTAAAGATGAAAAATGTGAAAAAGTGATGAGAGTGAACCTAGGGTAGAACGCGTGTGTAGCTGTTGCTGTGTGTAATGTACCTGCATGGTTAGTATGGCAAGTACATGCGGTAGTGTGTTTTCGTTGTTTGTTGTTGTTGCCCCCAATTTGACTACTTTTTCTCATACGGTGGACTGCGCAAGAAGAAAACACTCAAGTAGTAAAAAATGTATGTATGTAAAAAGGTCATGTAAAATACACAAATGTAAAATATGCTAGAAAACGTAAATGGAACATGTGCACCTGATCCATGTCGAGAAGAAGGGTATATATAGGATATCTTGTCTTTGTCGCGAGTTGTTTGGTGATCTCACGCCACCCTGGCTGAAGAAGTGTAGGGAGGAAATGCTCTGTGTCCTCCAACTCTAACCGCTTCTGCTGAAATTTGTTTGAAGAGATCTCTGAACTATTCTAGTTTTTTGGGCGATCCGACGCCACCAAAGGGAGAAGTGTAGAGAGGCCACCCACTATAACCCCTGAGCTTGTAACCACTTCACATAATTTCCAAAGGACACCATGTCCTATTAAGGCCACTATGTATGGAGTTCATAGACTGGTCTAAACTCACTCATTGTGTCTAAATAGGTGTAAATGTGTTGTGTTAGTAGAGACTGTATTAACAACATGGTGTGATTCATTATATTTATTCACGGATGCCTTGAAGAGGGTTTTTTTGGATAGGCAAGATGAGGAAGAAGGTGCATCCTGGTATTTGAGCTTGCCTATGGAGACAAGTTTAGTCTCACAAAGTTTGAGGCGTGGCAAAGTTGGTCGAATGAGGGGAAAATTTCAAAGAGCACGCTATCTTGTAGAGGAGGTAAGAGACTATGGATAAATATATCCTGAAGCTTAGAATCAACAAGATGTTTATTTATTTTAGCTAGATTTTGTTTGTAGCATATAAAATAGTCGACACAAATGTTTGTTTGGTGCTTGTTTGATATGTGCTAGTTGAGCATAAGAAATTATAGAACTAATATTGATAGAAAAATGGGTCAGAATGGAAAAAATGAGATGAGTGAAGGAGACCACCAAATGAATGGGTAGGTCATAAAACTAGCACATCACATAAGCCTATAGATGAGTGGGGTTCTTGCGTAGAGCTTGGAAAAAAATACATGATAGCATCGAGTTGTTCCTAATAAACATTAGTGTCTTCATCATAGGATTTTTTTCCAACCGCGGTTTTGATTTTATGAAGGTGAACTCGGGTAGATGTGTCAAGGGGTTTTCAACTATAGAAGTAGGTATATCAACCAAGGTTCTAGAGGTGTGGTGAAGAGAAAAACGAACCTCACATTAGTGGAGAGGGCCAAAGAGACCACTACGAGTAATGGGCATAAACGCAAACTGGAAGTTGGGTTCACCAAAATGATTAACTAAAATAGGCTATTGTATATATAAGTCCGGAATAACAACTCTAGTTAATCTAATTAGGAGGACTAAAATGTTGTAAATAAACTAAAGTAGTATGCAATAAATGTAAATAAATTATTCTAAATAGAAATGAAACCCTAATGTGCAAGAGAAAGGAAGAAATGACTCGACTTGATAGTAGTAGAATGTTGCAGTTGTCACGAGATCTAGAAGTGGAACTTGACAGTGCGGAGCGAACACTTAGGGGCCCCGCAAAGGGAGGATTTGGGTTGTTACGAGATGACATAGGTTCTTGGGAGTGTATTGGGGCACCCAGGGTGCCCTAGTCTGAAATCTAGGTGCTCAAAACAACGTAAATACTTAAAACCCTAATTTGATATGGTCGCTAAGTGTTTCTGAATACTTCCTATTTGTCACACTGGATCCTTCGGATATCTTTGTCTGATGACCCAAAATGCAAGGATAAATACAAAAACCCTAGAAAAATAAAATATGCATATGGTAGGTCAAAACCGACCTCAACCGCCAAAACAATGGACTTATCGCTAAGCGATGCACAACATTTTAGACTGGATGTATTTTTGGTGTGTGTGTGTGTGTTATGCCCTAAGTGCTCTCATGCCAGTTGTACTTTGTGAAGTAGCGAGCAATAATAGCTATAACAAATGTAAATAGAATGTGTGCATGGAATAGAATAGAATCCCCCTATGCAGTGTGTGTGATGCAGATCTTCCTAGCCTTGATGTATGGTGTTATGTGGATGTAATGGATGCAACTCTAATGGAGTGATAGATAGTAGTGACGCTAGGACCCTCATTATGGTCTTATAAGCTTTATATTTATAGGGCTCTCAAGTCTAATTTCGTAATTAATCCCGACAAGGCCGACTGAGAAAAAGATAAACATGACCAACGGCTAGAAGTGACCCAAAAAGGAGCAAAAGGGGATTTGCATATATTGGGGCACCCAGACTATGACTCAGGGCGCCTCGGTACATGATGGGGCACCTTGATTTAGGGCTAGAATGTCGAGGAAGTTGCGAAATGGGTGGATAAGTGTTGGAAAATATGTGAGAAGTACGAAATAAAATATAAAAGAAAGATGTACAAAAGGTGAGATTAATTAGTACTTTAACCACTTGAGAACCTTCTAAATAGTAGTATAAGACCGGGTCAAATTATGTGTAAAGAGAATAATTTTGTGTCTACAAAAACATGTCATCCGACCAAGGCCAAATTACCCAAACTCAATAATCTACACGTAAAATATGCACCCACCCAAGTTCAAATGTATTCTTAGCAATTCAAATCTAGGTCTTCTATAGATTCTATCAAAATTGCCAAAATTGAGCATTCACATCCACAATCTAGGATAGATGAACTAGATCAAAATAGAGCTTTCAACCAAAATGGAAAAAAAAAGTACCATATCCGATAAGATCCAAAAATTAGTGGCCATTCACCATCGGAAGAGAAAAATAAGGAGGATAGATTGGTGAAGAAGAAACCAAAAATGATTTATGCAAAATTCCACCACAATGAAGCCAACAACACAAGCTCGATAAGATCCTTCAATTTGTAGCCATTTATGTAGACATAACAAAACACACCTTGCACATAAGGTCTCCTAAAATAAAAATACAAAAATAGTATGATTATTGGTGTTTTATACATACCAATAAAACATTTCAAATAGGGAAAATGAGTTTTAATTCTTTCTCCCACTCATTTTATAACCCTAGCTAGACATTTGGATTCAAGATACGAACACACTAGGATACATAACTTAAGTTGGTAACAATGTGAGTTTTTAACTTGTGGAGGATCTTTGTTTTTGGGAAAACCACCAATTATAACTTTGAATTTAAATCTTATTTATCCAAATGTACATTCAACTTATTGGACTATGGATTTGAAAATTTTGATTTGCACCTTAGGTTCGACCAACAGTATTTACAATGGTTTTAAATGATTTTGGACATCACAAAAATGAAAAAGGTAAGAGAGGGTAGGGAAGAAAATGAAACTAGAATTTATTTGAACTTATCAATATTGTAAACACATTGTTTTAAAGTCAAACACATACATAAATCGAGCAAACACAAAATAGTGTTAACCCAATTCTTTGAATACTATATTCAATCATTCTAAGGAGATAAACATAAGAGGAATCATAATTCTGCATGAGCTAAGAAAATAACAATCATTCATCTACAAACCATATATAATAGGTCAATCAACCTAATTATTGTTCAAGATATAATCATATTCCACACGCAAAACAAAGTAATTATGATTTATAAGTACCTCCAAATAACCCAAATTTGCAAGATTGCAAAGCACAAATATGAAATCAAGTGTTAGAAACATCCACTAATGAAAATAAGATCAATATAGAAAATATATTACCCTACAAATTCAAATGATTTTTGAAGTGCTAACTCTACTTAATAAGAATAAGAGATTTGTGTCTAAGTCGTAAGATATGAATCAACAATTGAGAAAAAAATTGCAACTCAAAACTTGTAAAGCTCCAAAAGTTCCCTCTATCTCGTTGAATTTAGCTCCGAATTTACAATGAGTTTTCACAAATTCATAGAGCAATAGGATTTCTCCATACTCTTTGCATGCTTTTGGAACTTCTATAAAAGAAAACTAATCTAAAGCATTTAAAACTAGAACTACTACAATTAACTAAAGCAAAAATATACTAAAAATACTAAATATGGGAACATGCTCCCATTTTACACTGATTTGATCCCAAAATAGAGTCACTAAAAATAGGCCGAATTTTATCCTTAAAGATTATCCACTTCTTATTTTTGTCCACTGGACGTTGTTTTATGTCTGTGTCAAAAAATAGCTCCATCCTTTAAACACATCCGCTTTGTCTTTATGCTAAACTCATCTCTCTTTAATAAAATGTTATCCTTTTAAGCTCTATGATTTATTAAAATCTCCACGTCCTAACTTTTATGATTTTGAATGTCCTTTACATTGTGCCTCCTAGCTCTCTTGATCAGAGACACGTGTCTCAAATCGAAATCACCTTTAACCACATGGTTTGAAAACTTCACCACCCATGTACCCCCTTGCCACCGATTTGTGACACTTGGGACAAATCGGCTCAATCACATACCATGGGATTTTCAAACTTTGGGTTGGTTTTTCTCATGCTCGAAACTCACCGATAACCAACATGTGGGACTTGTCGGTGCTTCTGCATACTTTAGAAACTTTGACTACTGTTTTATACCCTTAGCTCACTAATGGTTGACACATATTTATTATTGGTTCATAATTATTTAGAATACTCTTTGTACTTTTCCTCCATATCCAATACATGGATAAGATTCGTTTCACTCTGTATCACATGCTTCAAAACGGATGTACCCCTTGTACTTTGATTTGTGACAAGTGTATCAAATCAAACTCACTGCATAAACTTTAATCGTGGGGTATTTTTACCTCATATGGGAATTGATTCTGGACACTCGTCCAACATTGTTGATCCTATGCTTCGTAATCCTTTTTTATTAACTTGGGTCTCCGTTTATATTTGTTCACCGATGTCTTCCACGGAGTGACGATCGACATCCCTCGCCCCCATGATTTAAAAAATCTGCCCCTGCTCAAAGATTTCTAGTGATCTGATTTTTTGATGTGTGTCTCAGTAGACACAAAATCTATGCACTTGGGTACATTTCTAGGTTCTAAAGCATACTAATGTATACATGATTCATAAGCAAGAAAACTAGTTTTTGATAACTCCTTCGGGACTTTGGGTTGTTATCTTTTACACTTTATTGGCCTTACACATCTTATAGCTCTGTTGACACTTAACTGATTTATCTTATGATGGCCTCGGACACTAGTGCCCAATTTGGATAAAAGTTCCTAGGCGCTCCTACCTTTTTGGGCACCCTTGTCCTTCTCTTTCTTCTTCTTACTCTTTTGGGTCATTTTCGCCTTTTGGTCACCTTTTGAGAATTTGGGTTGGCCTTTTAGTTTTCAATTACAAAATTTAAACAATGGAATCATATATATACTTAGTTATTTATCTCAAATAAAGGGCCAAACAATATAAGCATTATCTATCACCACTTAAGCTTGCACAAAGGCACAAGAGAACTACAATGCATACATCTAGCACATACATACAAGGGACAAGGGCTACATTATCTACATACACTACATAAGAGGGGAATTCGTTATATTTCATCACACACATCTTGCATACTCAGGTACAATCTACATTTCGCCTAGTATCATCGTACAACTTACACAAGGGCAACCTAAGGCATCATTAAACACACAAGCTCGAGAGAACTACATGGAATCTGAGATGTAATGCAATGCTCAGTTGTAAGTTCACTCTTCGTGTGACCGTCGAGTCGATCCAATCCACATTACGAATCTTTTTTATTACATTTGATGTGGTTTATGGGAATGTGCAGGTAGAAATTTGTTTTTAGGTGACAAGTATAACCGAAGAGCTAAGAGAAAAACTAGAGTGACAAAGAGAAGCTCCTCTAGCCCAGAAAAGTTTGAATTCCAAGCATCTAAGCGGATACAAGTGCCCAGATTAGTCACTAGTGCCCGGGGCGCTCCTGTCCTCCTATGGGCAATCTTTTCCTACATATTAATAGGGTTTTGAACCATCATCGAGTATTGAAGACATTGTTTCTAGTTCTTTCTAGTAGATACTCGATCCAGGGGCACTTCCAGGGTTGCACATAATTAGCTAAGTCATCTTCCCCCTTCATTTTCTTAACATTTTATATTGTTGAAAGCTTATTGCTTGTGCATAATGTACATAATTATTATAACATCATTTGTTACACTAGTTAATCTAAAACTAAGATTTAATTCAATTTATATTAAATCATTTGGTGAACTCATACCTTTATTCAAACACTAGATCATAGTTTTGCTAATTCATCATTAACCAAAATATGATCCCTCTTATTTTGGGTTAACTTACCTCATTTTTGTGCTTCAATCAGAATTTTACAAGTTTCAAGCACTCAAGGAATTCTAGAAATTGCTTCATCAGATAGATAATTTCTTCCCCTTTCCAGAAAGGTAAAGAACTCTTTCTAACTCCTTGTATTTTTTGAGTTATGGCTCGACGGAGTTAGAAGGAAAATTTGCCCAAGGCGGAGACTGCGGGGCTTGGGAGAGATGTTTGCCAAGGAATCTCGGACTAGTGGGGAATTAGAGGAAAAAGTGAAAATTTTCCCTTTTGTCAAAATGTGAAAATTAAGTGTTGAGTTGGCACATCAAAAAGCTAATGCGGGCAGCGGACCTTCGGAGGCAAATGAGATTTTTTGACTTTTTGTCAAAAAGTGTAAAATGGAAAAAAAGGAGCCCTTGCCTCCACCGACCCCATTGGATGCCACGTCATCAGAGGATTTGTGGGAGAAAAGTTCAAAATTTTCTCGAGTTGTTTTTTGCCGAAAACGTTAAGGAAAAACTCAGAAGGCCATATCTTTTGATCCAGAGCTCTATTTTTGACGTTCTTGGTACCAATGGAAAGATCTGAAGATTCTCTTCATCATGGAGTCTTCAATTTTTTGATTTTGGTAAAGATTTGGGGAGAAATTTGCAAAATGCGTTTTGGCATGGAAAAGACAAAAAACCAGTTCCAACCACCAGATTTAATGAAGTATGGGTCATTTTCTTTGGTCTCATGAAGTAGATACATGGAATTATGAGCTTTTGCATCGAGCCCATCAACAGAGGAAGAATTAAAACACATTTTGAAAAGTGGTTGGAGCAGATCCCGCATTTTTTCCTCTCTTCTCGCATTTTTTCTATAAAATGTAAACAAAGGCACATAATTAGTGGTTGTTCATTTTTCTTCTCTGCCTCCCCCTTCTTTTCTTCCCCAGGGTCAAAAATGGAGTTTGAACCTCCTCCCTTGCTCTGTAATGGCATTTTTGCCTCTTGCCCATGAAATGGTGCACTGTGTAAATCTGGAGCAATAAAAATGTGTTTTTGTGATGCATTTGTCCATCCTTTGCTCATTTTATTGCATCTTCTTGCCTCTCTTCATTGCAGGGTATCTGTGCATGTTTTGAATGTTCATTTATAGATCTGGGAGTTGTGTTCATGGGGTTTTGGAACATTTTCTGTGTGAATCTGATCTATGGTCTGTGATGTTGTTGTCCATCCTTTCCATTGCTCACCTCTCTTTGTTCCATGGTAGTTTAGTAGATGATCAACACTTTCCTTCTCTGGTGTATCACCATTTTAGTGTAGGCTCTATTTTTTCTTGTTTTCTTTCTCTCCTTGTCTCCTTGGAAGTTAGATTAGGATTACTTGCTGCACACCGGAATAGCTTGTGGTAGGTAGTTTAGGAAGAGGAACCAACCTTCTCTGGAGAGCTTTCCCAGCTTTTCAAGTCCTTTGCACTTGGGAATGATCCAATGTTATGCAAATCACACCAAATGACCCTGCCTAGAAAAGTAGATACATAAATCATTTGGGGGTGTTGTGATTTCACACTAACAATTACCTCCTTCTTTCTTTCCACCCTAGATACCCTAGGAGCCTCCCCTTTTCACCGCCATGAATATCTCTCTCCCCACTTTCTTAGAGGTCAATCCCAATTGTCGTATGAAAATACATTCTTTTTGTCTAACACTTACCTTCATCCTAACACTTCTCCCGAATATGTTTATCATAGATTCACTATGGCATTATCTTTTAATGAAGAGCATATTACCTTTACATCTACTGAAATTTCTTCTCCATCTATTTTAGATAATGATCCACCTCTTTATATTCAAGTTTGCGCAATCATAATATAGGGGTTAAATGAGATTTAGTTGATAATGGATCCGGTCTTAATATTTGCAATCTAGCATTCCTTCTACAAATTAGAATTTTTGAAGCCTCATTAAGTCCATCATCTATTTCTATTCATGGCTTTGATAATATCCCTAAAAGGGTCTTAGGGACGATCACACTTCCCATTACTTGTTGGGCCATGCACTTTTCCCGTCCCATGCCATGTAATGCCTAATAATCTTAATTATAATATTCTTCTTGGACGGCCTTGGATCCATGCCATGCATGCGGTCCCTTCAACCCTTCATACATGTCTTAAATTATTATATCAGGGTGTGGTCTATAAGGACTTAGCATAAACCTTTCCATTTGTCTTTTGTAATATTATTGATAGTTCACCCGAAGCCCTTACTTCTCTCGCATCTCATCCTAATTTCAAAAGTATGGTCCTATGTATCAAGATTCTGCTATGTTACACTTTCAAAGGGCACCTAAATATGGAAAGATGGAAATGGAAATTATACCACATCTTCTTCTAAGATTTATACTATGTCACATACTCATCATCTTTGTCTTTATACCCTAAACTTATTGATGATTTTTTTTCTCCCACTTGGCCTGAATGGGATACCTTACTTACTAATGATAATCTATTCGAATACATGGGAACCTATGACCATCTCAAAAGGAGTTTTCCATTTGTTCTCAATGCTACCGCTTTACTTTAGCGAATCTAATCCTCCTAACACCAATACAAATAATCTTGACACTACCGACTCTCCGACACTATTCCTACTTGATCCATACATAGAATATTGATCTTCCCTCTTAAATGAAGAAACTATTTAATACAATGTCGGCACTAATGGCAACCCTCGTATTGTTCTCTTAGCCACCTCTCTTACGCCTTTTGAGCAAGTTGATATCAAACAAGTGCTTCATGAAATTTTAGATATATTTTCATGAGACTATAGTGATATGCCCAATATAGATCCTTCTGTTTCCATGCACAATATATTCCTTAACCTTGGAGCCAAACTAGTGCAACAAAAATCTGAAAAATGCATCCTAAAGTCGCATTACTAGTCAAAGAAGAAATACAACGAATTTTGGATGTTAGCTTCATCTGTGTCATTGACTACCCCGAATGGGTATCCAATATAGTTCATGTTATGAAACTAGATGGAAAATTCCATTGTTGCACTGAATTTTGTGACCTTAATAAGGATTTCTCCAAAGATAGCTTCCCATTACCACACATCGATGCCATAGTCGACTCTATATAGGTTATGACATTCTTTCATTCATGGATGGATTCGCGGCTATAATCAAATTAAAATCAACCCGATGATCAAGAAAAGACATCATTCACCACACCATGGGGTACATTTTGCTACATTGTCATGCCCTTTGGCCTTAAGAATGTCGAGGCCACTTATCAATGCGTTATGACACATATCTTTCATGACTATATACATAAAATTATTGAGGATTATGTTGATGACATACTTTCCAAGTCTCGACATCATGCCACCCATGCTCAAGATATCTACACACTTTTTGAATGATTACGACAATACAATGTATGCCTAAACTCAAAAAGTGTGTTTTTGGAGTCATGGATGGAAAAATACTTGGTTATATTATTTCTTAAGACGACATTGAGATTGTTTCAAAAATATTTGTGACATCGTTGACATGCATCCCCTATGTAATTTACATAAACTACATTCATTATAGGAAATATCCAAGCCATCCACCTCTTCATTTCCCAATTAGCCGAGAAAACCCAACCTTTCACATGCGCTATGAAAAAGGATACTAAGTTCATTTGGGATGATCACTGACCACCGTGTGCTTTTGAGGCTATCAAAACATATTTGCTAAATCCTCTTGTTCTCGTGCCTCCCACAACCGATCAGCCTTTCTTGTTATATATCTTCACTACATTCTACACCTTGGGAGCTCTTCTCACACAACATGATTATGCTCAATGTGAGCAAGTTGTCTATTACATTAGTCATACATTACTTTCCTACGAGTGAAATTACAAATATATTGAAAAATTATGCCTCGACCTTATTTTTGTCATGGATAAATTACAACATTATCTTCTCAATAACAAGATTCATATTATTACCAAAGTGGATCCTTTATGATACCTCTTATCCCGCACACATCTCTCTAGATACCTTTCTCGATGGGTTATGTTACTCACAAAATTTGATTTCAAATTCATCTCACAAAAATCAATCAAGGGCAAACTCATTGATGACCAACTAGTTGATGTTGCTCTTTTTGACCTTTCCCTTATCTCGTGACACTTTCCCCGATGACTTCACTTATTACACAATCGATATCAACACTTGGAAAATGTATTTTTATGGATCTCATTGCACCTCGGGAGTTAGGGCCAAGATTGTCTTCATCACCCACATGGTGATCATCTCCCCTTTGTATACCACTTAGGTTTCTCTTGTACAAACAATATTGTTGAATATGAAGCTCTCATTATTTTCCTCATTATCACCCACAATATACTTATTCAAAATATACGTATTCATGACGACTCCTAGCTCATTGTCAGTCAAGTAAATGACACTTATCAAACCAAATAAGAGTGTCTCATTCCTTATAACAACCTTGTAAAATCCATACTAGCTAGATTTAAATCCTATGTTATCACCACGATCCCTCACAAAGATAATCGCCATGATGATGCCATGGATAGTGTTTCCTCCCTCATCCCTTAGGATATTACTGATGAGCAAACTACTTTCATAATTCCTCACTTACGAAAATCCTTCATTGATATTCCATCTTTGGAAGCTTGTGTCATTACACGCAACAATGACAGTCCTGAATGGTTTACACAAATCTATAATTTATTATATCGAAAATCCATTCCCACTAACCTTCAGCCCTAAAACACTTGTTGTTTGCTATGGAAAGACACACAGTATATAATCATTGGCACCTCTTTACTCAAACAAACGTTTTTGCATTGTTTTGGCATCGATGACATCCATTTGGTTGTTTGTCAGATCCATGATAGCCTATGTGGTGTATACTTCTCTTTGAAAGCTATGTATCATAAACTCCTGTGACATGGTTAGTATTAGCCTACTATGGAAAAATATTTCTTGAAATATGCCACACGCTGCGAAAAATGTCAAAATAATAGTAACCTCCATCATGCACCCACATATGAACTCCAACCCTTCACCTCATCATGGCCATTTTCCCTATGGGTTTTTGACCTCATGGGTAAATTCAATACTTGAATTGGTTGATGGCAATAAATTCACTATTATTGCTATTGAATATTTCACTAAATAGGGCAAATTCACACCACCGCATACCACTACTAGTCCTAACATTTGTCATTTTATTACTACTCACATTATCACACGGTTCGTCAATCCTTCGGCCATTATCACTGATAATGACTCTTATTTCGAAAACAAACATGTCAAAAGGATTTGTGAAAATTTCAACATCAAACACACCTTTTCTACCCCATACTATCCACAAGGAAATGGTAAGGTGAAAGCCATTAATAAATCCATTGTCAAGATACTACGCAAAAATATTGATACCATAAGAAGTAATCGACATAATCAAATTTTATACGGTATTTGGGCTTACCGCACGAGCATTTGTATTCCCACCAATGCTACACCCTTTTCACTAGCCTACGACATTGAGGAAGTAATTCCTTTAGAACTTTTAATACCATCATTATGTGTGTCACTTAAAGGAATTCTGAAGGATAACGGATATCTTTAAAACCGATTACATGAGCTTGAAATTCTTGAGTCTTGTTGCGTACAAACCTTGGAACATATCCTTTTGTATCGAAATGCATCGAAAACACTTATAATAATAAATTACACCCACGTGAATTCCACATTGGTGATCTTGTTTTAAAAGAAAACCAAAAAAACACTAATGTTGATGCTCAAGTAAAAGGAAAATTTAAACCTAATTGGCTCGGGCCTTATGTCATTACTACCAAGCTCGGGGTGGAGTCTATCATCTTGATACTCTTCTTATAAAACCACTCAAGAACTCACTTAATGTAATGTACCTTAAATGATATTACGCTTTAAATCCTTCTTCCATTCATTACCCAATGACACATTCTTTTTTTATGGTTCATACATGATCATGTGAGGGCACAATTGATCCAAAGGATCATTTATGAGAAATGCTGATCTAAAATATTCTTAGAATTAGTTACGGTCAATTTCATTGCATGGAGAAAAATTAGAGCTTTCCGGCAATATATCATTTGTAGAAATCACGAGAAAAATTAGAGCTTTCCAATGATATCTTATTTGCAGAAATAGGGAGAAAAATTAGAGCTTTCCGGGGATATCACGTTCGCAAAAATTAGAGCACGTATGCAAACGTTATGGCTTGCTGAAATTTTTGGGCAACTAGAAAATTTTGGGACTGCACATTGGTTGAACGTGTGTATGCTCGCTAAGGGGACTGCGTCCCGGTTGAACGTGTGTACACTTGCCAAGTGGACCAACGAAAAATGTGATGATGTAGCCTAGAATTTACTAGATAACACCCTAGTCGCACGGAAAATCACTCGACCTAGATGAGCGCTCACCCGGCACGTAAAGGTACTAGGTCCCTCTTTAGGGTTGCTTTAATAGGATGTTAACATGATGAAGGAAGTAACATATAGATTCATAACTAATCCATCATTCCACAATGCATGCTACACTCAGATCTATGAAAGAACAAGCTTAAACAGTAATCATGATTGAATTAATAACATGCACTACTCAACTACACACAATGACACTTAGATTCAGCCAATATCTTCCATCTATTAATAAATACAGAAGCTCCTTACAATATTGTCAATCTATACCAATGCGCGTATGGAACTGATATAGTAGTTCAATCATATGCGTATATTCTCTATTACACACATACATACATCTCCTTCCATACATCTAACTCTCTCTCTTTCTTTATCTCATATGCACCTAACATCATATATATATGGTGGGGACTTTCCCTTCACCGCTTATCTATTCCAGAAATAGGCTGCATGCTATTAATAGCCACACGCCATTTACAATCATAGCCACACATGCAAGTGTGCTATCTATAGTCCTCTTGCAGTTAACTAAAGTGCCAATTCTATTCTCAGCTTGTCTCCATGCATAAACGCTTCGAACCGCTTCTCCAAAGATAGATAATGCATGGCACGCATGTCTCTAGCATCATTGATGTGTTCCGCACACCATCTTCTAAAAATAGGTCTTCATGCTCAAAATCAGCTAAGTCTGAAATCTGAACTTGCCTTCTGTGCGCAAGTCCTTCCTGTCCTTCCGCGCCCTTGTTTCTGGGCCTTCTATCCTACACGGACTCCTAATGTGATCTTTGATAAGTATTCTTTGATCAACATGCGACATGTGTATAATTCGAACGAAGGGTAAAAGTTTATTTTGGACGCAGTCTTGGACACTCGGTAACGAGCAATGTGGGGGCCCCAATTTTTACTACTTGGGGGCCCTCGGTCGAGTTTGACACACTCGATTATGGAGGGGTTTCGGGCCTCCTTCTCATATCACCATTACAAGGGCTTTTGCATATATGTATTCCATTCGTAGTTTTGTGATACATGTGGGATATTGTATTCAATGTAATTGTAAAGGGCTCGATGGATAACCCAACTTGGCCAACCAAGTTGGCCTATCCACCGAGCCATCCCTAATTATACTCCACATTGAACGCATTTACTTATCTCTCCATCGCATTTTTGAAACCACCACACATTAATCTCCAAACATTATTCAACCCTTATCTCTCCACGTGGCTATATAACCAATACAAAGTTTATTGCCTATCCATACAACCCACATTATTAAATCGGTCGCCAAGCATGGGCTTGCACCAACCAAGTGACTATTTGACACGACATTCAAAATGGCTCGATAACCAATGTTTAAAAACATCGCCCTCCTTTTAAAAAGTCCTCTCACACACTATGTGTGTAGTGTGGGATTTAATCCCATTAATAGAAATGCGTTAGAGGGGGCTCGAACCCGGTGGGATGGGTAAAAGGATATGCCTTTGGCGTTGCGCTAGAGGTGATGGAACAATATAAAAAGGGGTATGTTTTTATTTATACGAGGCATTATTAGAAGACCATGTAAAAATATTGAAAGGCTTATAACTTGAGCTAGGAAGGGAATTTGGAGATGATGTAAAAAAACTGGTGTTATTTTTACTTGGAGATTATAGTGAGAAGGTCAAATTCTTGTAGAAATCTTTGTAAAGGTTTATTTTCAAGATTTTAATAGATCAGTCCCATTCAAGTGGACCCAGAGATGTAGGCCTCAAGCACCGAACTCCGTTATCACGCCTCGTATCAAAGTACTTGGTGAATTTTCTTTGTATTTACGTGTATTTTGCATGAATTGTAGATTTCAATTATTTATTAAAATTACAAAAAATCGTTATATCAAAAATTTCATTAAAAGCAATTTTTTGAGTTGGATTGTGTAATTTTGCTTTGGTTTTTTAGATCACTTGTATCAAATCTGATTTTGACTGGTTTATGGATTAGATTAATGGTTTTTGGATTGTAAGTTGTTGTGTTGAATGTTAACAAGGTCTTGGTCTAAGAAAGGTGAAGCAGAACTAGTAGAAGGGAATCCTGAAATTGGTACAAGATGGTCTCGAAGTCCTACTGATAGGCGGATCGAGAGGCGAATAATTTCGCCAATCATTCCAATAGATGAAGGAAATGGTATAATAAATGCACCAAGATAGACAAAGGGAAAAAGGAACTAGAGGAGGTAAAAAAGATGACAACTCTAGTTCTAATATTCCCAAAAGTGAACCTTTAAAATCTGATTTTCCTTCATTAAAATTGGATATTAAGTTTGAATTGCCAATGTATACTGGAGAGTTTAATGCGAGAAAATTGGATAATGGATCAAGCAAATAGAAGTATGTTGCAGGGGTTCATAAAATTGTGGATGATGAAGTGAAGCTTCATTTGGCAACTCTTTGGATGGGTGGCTCAACATTCATTTAGTGGGAGAGTAAGCTTCAAGAAGTATAGGAAACTAAAGGTAATGAAATCACTTCTTGGTCTGATTTTGTTTCAAATCATAGAAAACAATTTTATCCTCTTGGTTACGAGCAGCAAGCTATGATGGATTGGCAAACATTAAGGCAAACTAAGGGACAAAGTGTTCAAGACTACACACAAAAGTTTAGGAAAAGGGATCTAATTCTTGGAATTTACCTAAACACACAAGAAACACTGCTTAAATATATAGGTGGATTACATAGTTACTTAAGACATATGATTCTTGTTTTAGGTGCCACTAATCTTGATGCAGAGTGTGTTCAAGCAACCCATTTGGAAGCATGAGGGAAAATGACTAAGGAGTCTTCCTCTTCCTTTAAACAAAAGAACAAGCAATCAAGGCAAAGAAAAAGGTTTGAAAGAACAAGGAAAAGGAAAGGGTAAGAAAAAAGAAATTTTTTCGTTAAATAGGAAGATGAAAAACCATTTTGCAATCATTGTAAAAAGAACCATGATGATTCTAGGTGTTGGAAATTACATCCAGAAACTAAGCCTAAATGGGTGGTTAAAAAAGGAAAAGAGAAGAAAACGAATACTATGGTTCATGATCTTGGGTCTGATTCAGGTGATGAAACTAAGATCATGGCCATGAGTTTTCAAGGAAATCATTCTCTCTCTTCTTCCAACACTAGTACTTCAAATGTTACATCTTCGTCTAGTAAAAATCTATGCATGATGATAAGAAATATTTTCCACATTAGATTAATTTCAAAACATACAAAAATTGATACTCTTTTTTACAGTGGATCTCCAGCTAATATGATTTCGAGAGGAGGTTGTTAAGAAATTGGGACTCAAAACTAATCCACATCCTAAGCCTTATCCGTCGAGTTGGTCTGTGATGATGCGAAGCTGTAGGTAACTAGAACTTGTAGATTCAAATTTTCCATTACTAACAAGTTTATAGATAAGGTTAATTTGGATGTTGTTCCTTTGGATATTTGTGGAGTAGTTTTTGGGAGTCCTTATTTGTATGATCACAAAGCAATCTTCTATAGGGAAGAAAATAAACACTTTCTTGTAAAAGATGGAATTGAGTATATTGTTCGGGCTCATCGTGAAAAAACAAATCTTTCATTACTTCTATAGGACGGATGAAAAGACTTGTTGATTCAAGCAAGAGTTTTGTACTCATGGTGGTCAAAGATAAAGAGAAAGATCATGAAAAGGATTTTGAAGATTGTTATCCGAAACATCATAATGAATTGGTAAAAATTGTTTCTAACTATGATGATGTTTTTAGGATCCATAGGGTCTACTTACTAAAAGACGGGTTCAACATGAGTTACGGTTTCTACGGATGCACCTCTTCCCAACATTGGTATGTATAGATCATCTATAGTTTAAAATGAAGAAATCAAAAAAAAGGTGATGGAACTTTTGGCCAAAGGTATTATTCATCCAAGTACATATCCATGTGGTTCACCAATTATTTTGGTGCCTAAGAAAGATGGCACATGGAGAATGTGTGTAGATTTTCGTGCTTTAAATAAGATCACGGTGAAAAATCGTTACCCTCTTCCTAGAATAGATGATTTACTTGGATCAATTAAAGAATGCAATTTACTTCACTAAGTTAGATTTAAGAAGTGGTTATCACCAAGTAAGAATTGATGAAGGTGATGTATGGAAACTGCTTTTAAAATGAAACAAGGATTATTTGAATGGTTAGTGATGCCTTTTGGATTGTGCAATGTACCGACAACATTCATGAGAGTTATGAATGATGTTTTTCGACCATTCATTGATGATTTTGTTATTGTCTACTTAGATGACATTCTTATTTTCAGTAAGTCTTGGGATGATCATGTTATTCACATCCAGAAAGTCTTATATGCATTAAGAGGAGAAAATTATTTTTGAAGATGTCAAAATGTGAATTTGGAAAAACATCTTTAATTTACTTGGGTTATGTTGTGGGAAATGGTGAATTGAAAATATATCCTGCAAAAGTAGAGGTTATAATAAAGTTTCCTATACCCAATAATGTGATAGAAGTTAGGAGAGCATGAAAAAATACTACAAGCTCCAAGTCATGAGTAGGGTAGTTAAGCTCATAATATTTGAGCTTATGTGACTCAAAAGAAATAACCCGATGTTTTCTTAGTGCGGTAAATATTGGAGAAAATTTATTTCTGAATTCTCGTTTATTGCATCTCCTTTGCATGATTTGACAAGTATAAAACACATCTTTTAGTGGGGAGGAAAACAACATAAGGGTTTTGATACACTTAAAGAGAGAATTAGTACTTCTCTGGTCTTAGCACTTCTAGATTTTCAACATTTATTTGAGATAGAGAAAATGCTAGTGATTACACAAGGGGGTAGTCTTGATGCGAACAAATGACCAGTGTGTTACCATTCGAAACCTGCATGAGTGTTGTAAGAAATTATCCAACTGATGATAAAGAGTTGTATACTTTGGTGCAAAGCATAAAGAAATGGACGCATTACTTGATGGGCAAGGAAACCGTTATACATACTGATAATCAACCCCTCCAAGACTTACAAACACAAACAAAGTTACAACAGTCTAGAAATTTCCATTGGATGGGAATCGTGTAGTAGTTCATCTTGTGATCGGGTATAAAAAAGGTATACAAAGCAAGGTCACTGACATGCTATCTAGACCTCCAGTTGTAGTTGCGTCTATTCTTTTACAACATAGTTCTTTTGCTCATAATAGTTATAAAGAATAATATGCTTATGATGCTGATTTTAAAGAAGTGTATGAGGACTTAATGAGTGGGAAACAAGTAGGAGAAAAGGATTATCATCTGTATGATGGAATTTTATATCATTATGGTAAACTTTATATTCTATAAAATGAGCATGTACATATGATTAGGGAAGCTCATACTTCTCTTATTTCTGGTCATTTTGGTGTTGGTAAAATAGTTGCACATTTACAGATGTATTGTTATTGGCCTAGAATGCATGAACATGTAACCAGGTATATAAAATGATGTGTTCTTTGTTCCATGAGAAATCCTAGTAACAAGAAATTAGGACTTTACACTCCTCTTCCTGTCCCTACACGGCCATGGGAAAGTATTTCCATGGATTTTGTAGGAGGCTTTTCCATGTCACGAAAGAAACACGACTATATATATGTGGTTGTGGACATATTTAGAAAAATGTGTATGTTGATTATGTGTACTAAACAAATAACTGGTGAAGGGACTGCACATTTATTCTTTTAGTTTGTATGGGTTCATTTTGGATTTCCTAGTTCAATTATTTCAGATCAGGATTCTAGATTTCTTGGTGAATTTTGATCAACTTTGTGGGGTTTGATGGACACTAAACCAAGAAAATGCTTCTTTTCATCCACGTGATTGATGGTCAAATAGAGGTTGTGAACCGCATGCGGTGGTACATTTGCTCAGGGGATATTGTAGAAAACATCCTAAATTATGGGATGAGAATTTATATTATATGCAACATGCTTATAACCATGCCTTACATTCTTCTACTTTAAAGTATCCATTTGAGACTTGTTATGGTTATCTTCCTAAATCTCCGTTAGATTTCTCTTTTGGACATGATACTATTGTTAATGGTTTAAGTGATTCTAAAAAAGCTAAAATAATTGTACGAGAGAATATAACAGTTCATCAAGTATGTATGAGAATAGTTGGAGAAAAGTAAAGTTTGAGTACAAAGCAAAGCATGATAAACACAAGACCGATCACAAGTTTCAGGTTAGTGATTCATCTAGCTTCACATTAACAAGGAAAGGTTGACAGGTGAAGGTAAAAAGTTGAATCCTATTCAGTATGGTCCATTCCGAATAGTAGAGAAAATTGGCAACATTGCTTTCCGGTTGGATTTACCTCCATATATTCAAATTTATTTAGTTGTAAATGTTGAAAACTTGAAATTCTATGAACCACATATGATTATGGATGGTAATGCTAATGTATTACCTTCTGTTGATGATTTTGCACCTGAGTATCTCGATGAGTTATAGGATGATATCATTCTTGACAGGAGGGTCAGAACTTCGTGAAGAGGTGATATTGAATATCTTCATGTTGGGTTCAAAGGCATGCATCTAAACAAGGAAAAATGGATGGAAACTGGAAAGGTGAGGGAGAAGTACCCTCACCTATTTACCAATTAAGTTGACTTTTGGGGTCTAAAAGTTTCTCAATGGGGAGGATTGATCTAGAGGATCCTTGATGAGAAACACCAATCTAAAATCTTCTCAGAATTAGTTACAGTCTGTTTCACTGTGTGGAGAAAAATTAGAGATTTCTGGAAATATCTCGCTTGTAGATATCGGAACATGTATGCAAAAGTTATGGCTCGCTGAAATTTTCGGGCAACTGGAGAATTTTGGGATCACATGCGCAATTGAACGCGTGTACAATCGCTAAGTGGAAAAATGAAAATGCAACATGTGTATAATTAGAACAAAGGGTAAAAGTTTGTTTTGGACACCGGTCTTGGACACTTGATGACGACAATATGGGCCCCACTTTTTACTAGTCGGGGCCCCAGCCTAGGTTCAACACACTCGATTATGGAGGGGTGTCTTGGCCTCCTTCTCGTATTACCATTACAAGGGCTTTTGTATATATTTATTCCATTCTGCAATTTTGGGATACATGTGGGATATTGTATTCAATGTAATTGTAAAGGGCCCGGTGGATAGTCCAATTCATCCAACCGAGTTGGCCTATCCACCGAGCCATCCCTAATTATACTCCACATTGAACACATTTACTTTTCTCTCCATCGCATTTTTGAAACTGCCACACATTAATCTCAAACATTATTCAACCCTTATCTCTCCACGTGGTTATATAACCAATGCAAATTTGATTGCCTATCCATACAACCCACATTATTAAATCAATGCACCAAGCATGGGCTTAACCAACCAAGCGCCCATTTGACATGTCATTCAAAATGGGTCAATAACCAATGTTTAAAAACATCGCCCTCCTTTTAAATAGTCCTCTCACCCACTATGCGTGCAATGTGGGATTTAATCCCATTAATAAAAAAACAAGTGCGCTAGAGGTGGCTCGAACCCAAGTGGGGTGGGTAAAAGGATATGCCTTTGGCCGTTAATGCTAGAGGTGATGAAACAATATAAAAAGGGGTCTGTTTTATTTATACGAGACATTATTAGAGACAATGTAAAAATATTGAAAGGCTTATAACTTGAGCTAGGAAGGGAATTTGGAGATGATGTAAAAAGAAACTAGTGTTATTTTTGGCAGAGATTATAGTGAGAAGGTCATATTCTTGTAGAAATCTTTGTAAATGTTTATTTTCAATATTTTAATAGATCGGTCCCATTCAACTGGACCCAGAGACGTAGGCCTCAAGCACCGAACTCCGTTATCATGTCTCATGTCAAAGTGCTTGGTGACCTTTCTTCGTATTTCTTTGAATTTTACACAGTACTTGTAGATTTCAATTATTTATTAAAATTACAAAAAGATTGTAGTATTGAAAATTTCATTAAAAATTGTTAAAAGCAATATTTTGAGTTGGATTGTGTAATTTCACTTTGGGTTTTTAGATTACTAGTATCGAGTTGGTTTTAACTAGTTTATGGATCGATTAACGGTTTTGGATTGCAAGTTGTTGTGTTGAATGTTAACAAGGTTTTGGTCTAAGAAGGGTAAAGGATAATTAGTAGAAGGGAATCCCAAAATTGGTACAAGATGGTCTCGAAGTCCTACAATGGCGGATCGAGAGGTAGAATAATTTCACCAATCATTCCAATAGATGAAGGAAATTGTATAATAAATGTACCAAGATAGACAAAGGGAAAAAGGAACTAGAGGAGGTAAAAAGACGACAACTCTAGTTCTGATATTCCCAAAAGTGAACCTTTAAAATATGATTTTCCTTCATTAAAATTGGATGTTAAGTTTGAATTTCCAATGTATACTGGAGAGCTTAATGCAGAGAAATTGGATAACTGGATCAAGCAAATAGAAGTATGTTGCAGGGTTCATAAAATTGTGGATGATGAAGCAAAGATTCATTTGGCAACTCTTTGGATGGGTGGCACAACACTCATTTGGTGGGAGAGTAAGCTTTAAGAAGTAAAGGAAACTAAAGGTAATGAAATCACTTCTTGGTCTGATTTTGTTTCAAATATTAGAAAAAAAAAGTATCCTCTTAGTTACGAGCAGCAAGCTATGATGGATTGGCAAACATTAAGGAAAACTAAGGGACAAAGTGTTCAAGACTACACACAAGAGTTTAGGAAAAGGGCTCTAATTCTTGGAATTTCCCTAAACACACAAGAAACACTGCTTAAATATATAGGTGGATTACATAGTTAATTAAGACATATGATTCTTGTTTTAGGTTCTACTAATCTTGATGTAGTGTGTGTTTAAGAAACCCATTTGGAATCACGAGTGAAAATTACTTAGGATTCTTCCTCTTCCTTTAAACAGAAGAACAAGCAATCCGAAGGCAAAGAAAAAGGTTTGAAAGAAAAAGGAAAAGGAAAGGGTAAGCAAAAAAAAATTTTGTCATTAAAAAGGAAGATGAAAAACCATTTTGCAATCATTGTAAAAAGAACCATGATGAGTCTAGGTGTTGGAAATTACATCAAAAACTAAGCCTAAATGGATGGTTAAAAAGGAAAAGATAAGAAAATGAATACGGTGGTTCATGATCTTGGGTTTGATTCAGGTGATGAAACCAAGATCACTATCATGATTTTTCAAGGAAATCATTCTCTCTCTTCTTCCAACACCAGTACTTCAAATGTTACATCTTCTTCTAATAAAAATATATGCATGGTGATAAGAAATATAATGAGATTTTACACCTTAGAGTCATTTCAAAACATAAAAAAATTGATACTCTTTTTGATAATGGATCTCAAGTTAATTTGATTTCGAGAGGAGGTTGTTAAGAAATTGGGACTCAAAACTAATCCACATCCTAAGCCTTATCCGTTGGGATGGGTCTATGATGATGCAAAGCTCAGCAGTAACTAGAACTTGTAGATTCCGATTTTCCATTAAAGACAATTTTATAGATGAGATTGATTTGGATGTTATTCCTTTGGATATTTGTGGAGTAGTTTTTGAGATTCCTTATTTGTACGATCGTAAAGCAATCTCCTATAGGGAATAAAATAAATACTTTCTTGTAAAAGATGTAATTGAGTATATTGTTCGGGCTCATCATGAAAAAAAAATCTTTCATTGATTACTACAGACATATGAATAGACTTGTTAATATATATATATATATATATATATATATATATATATATATATATATATATATATATATATATATATATATATATATTGTCCATGGTTGAAAAAGAGGAAATCAAAAAACGCAGGTGATGGAACTTTTGGCCAAAGGTATTATTCGTCCAAGTACATATCCATTTGGTTCTCCAATGATTACGGTGCCTAAGAAAGATGACACATGGCGAATGTATGTAGATATTCATGGTTTAAATAAGATCACAATGAAAATCATTACCCTATTCCTAGAATAGATGATTTACTAGATCAATTAAGGAATGCAATTTACTTCAAAGTAAGTTAGATTTAAGAAGTGGTTATCACCAAGTAAGAATTGATGAAGGTGATGTATGGAAAACTCGCTTTTAAAACAAAACAAGGATTATTTGAATGGTTAGTGATGCCTTTTGGATTGTGCAATGCACCGTAAACATTCATGAGAGCTATGAATGATGTTTTTCGACCATTCATTGATGATTTTGTTATTGTCTACTTAGATGACATTCTTATTTTCGTAAGTTTTGGGATGATCATGTTATTCACATCCGTAAAAGTCTTAGATGCATTAAGAGGAGAAAATTATTTTTGAAGATGTCAAAATGTGAATTTGGAAAAACTTCTTTAATTTACTTGGGTTATGATGTGGGAAATAGTGAATTGAAAATATATCCTGCAAAAGTAGAGGTTATAATAAAGTTTCCTAGACCCAATAATGTGACAGAAGTTAGGAGTCTTCTTGGTGTAGTACAATAGTGGAGAAATTTTATTTCTAACTTCTCATTTATTGCATCTCCTTTGCATGCTTTGACAAGTCTAAAATGGGTCTTTCAATGGGGAGGAAAACAACAGAAGGATTTTGATACAATGAAAGAGAGAATTAGTACCGCTCCAGTCTTGGCACTTCCAAATTTGCACCATTCAATTGAGATAGAGACAGAAGCTAGTGATTACGCAATGGGGGAAGTTTTGATGCAGAACAAATGACCAATGTGTTACCATTTAGAAACCTTCACGAGTTTGGTAATAAATTATCCAACTTATGATAAAGAGTTGTATACTTTGGTATAAAGTGTAAAGAAATGGAAGCATTACTTGATGGACAAGGAAACAGTTATACATACCGATCATCATCCCCTCCAGTACTTACAAACACAAACAAAGTTACAACATTCTAGACATTTCCGTTGGATTGGATTCTTACAAATAGCTTTCATCTTGTGATCAGGTATAAAAAAGGTATACAAAACAAGGTCACTGAAATGTTATCTAAACCTCCCGTTATAGTTGCATCTATTCTCTTACAACATAGTTCTTTGGCTCATAATAGTTATAAAGAACAATATGCTTATGATGTTGATTTTAAAGAAGTGTATGAGGACTTAATGAGTGGGAAATAAGTAGGAGAAAAGGATTATCATGTGTATGATGGACTTTTATATCATTCAGTAAACTTTGTATTCCAGAAAATGAGTGTGTACATATGATTAGGGAAGCTCATAATTCTCTTATTTCTAGTCATTTCGGTGTTGGTAAAATAGCCGCACATGTACGTATGTATTATTATTGTCCTAGAATGCATGAACATGTAACTAGGTATATAAAAAGATGTGTTCTTTATGCCATGAGAAATCCTAGTAATAGGAAATTAGGACTTTACACTCCTCTTCTTGTCCCTACTTGACCATGGGAAAGTATTTTCATGGATTATGTAGGAGGCTTTCCCATTTTATGAAAGAAACACGACTATTTATATGTGGTTGTGGACAGATTTAGAAAAATGTCTATGTTGAATCTGTGTACTAAACAAATAACTGGTGAAGGGACTACACATTTATTCTTTCAATTTGTATGGGTTCATTTTGGATTTCCTACTTCAATTATTTCAGATCGAGATTCTAGATTTCTTGGGGAACTTTGGTCAACTTTTTGGGATTTAATGGACACTAAACTGAAAGAAAAGCATTGCTTTCCATCCACGGGCCCGATGGTCAAATAAAGGTTGTGAACCGCACAAAGGTGGTACATTTTCTTAGGCGATATTGTGGAAAACATCCTAAATTGTGGGATGAACATTTATATTATGTGCAACATGCTTATAACATTCTGTTAGCATATGGATTTGCACACATGAAAATGACATGCAACAGTGTGGGAATGAATTCCCTCCTCAATGAAGGTGAGGCTACCTTTATTGAAAACCAAAATCAGTATTTACATCTCGTACATTCAAAATTGTATGTGGGGGTGTTTTGGAACATCAATGGAAAGAAGAGTGAATGAGGGAAATGGAATAGAATGAAGGAAAGGAGTGAAATGGAATGAATCAAAGAACATGCAAGAGTTAGGTAAAAACAAATCCTAATATTGCATGAAGAGGAAAGATGAATAACTAACACAAATAAAACACGCTTTGAGTTAGCCAAACAAGAACGTGTAAAAGGAACACACATGATCAAGTAGATAATCAGAGCTTCATCACTGTGAACTAGAGCAATTGATTAATAACGTTGACAATAAGATCAAAGATAATATTTGCATGAAAGATTCAAAACACCTAACATCTAATGAACATAAGAACATCAAATGTTACAAGAGACAATGAATGAGACACAAAGTTCATATTCCATTAACTCCAAAATGTTTTTCACAAAAGAACACAAAGTTTCTTCCTGAAACAAAGCTTGCACAAAATTATTTTCTTCTCCTCTCTCAAAGTCACCCTTTACAAATGAGCCCCTCACTTCCTTTTATAACCCAAAAGTTGGTTACAAAGTAGTTAGGGTTTTACATGATCATTAAATAAGGCACTTAAGTGACTTTTGACTTTTTCAACAACTTTATTAAAGACAACCCAAAAATAGAAATTACTTAAAATAACCATTGTTTCCCAAATAAAAACACCTTTTAAAATATACAATAATAACCAGTGCCTTATCCATTGAAATGGGATCCGCCTATCTCAAGCGTATGAGAAATGGACTCTCCCACTTCGTTAGATACCAAGAAAATAAAATCCCTACACCGTCGGTGAAATTAGGATCTACCGCTTTTTCCAATTGAAAGGATCTAAACCTTCCCAAAGTTTCAAACATATTTTCTTCTTCTGGAGGTTCACTTGGTCGAAGAATAGCCTCACAAAATACCTGTAATTCAAGAATTCTACTTGGCATATCATTTAAATTAATAATTTTAGATTGAGCATTCTCAAATAAGTTCTTCAATTTGATGCACCACTCCATCGAAACTGACGAGAAATTGTTGGCAGGAGTGTACATGTCCTTAAACAATTTTAAAAATTGTTCTTCCACCTGCTCCGATGAACACCTTTGATTATGCTCATTTACGAGGTTACAAGGAATCTTAGCCATGAATTCCTGAATCAAGGAGAGTGAAGTGAAGGCTTCATTGCACATGCTATCATAATGAATCAAAGAATCCTCGAGAAGCGTCTTTCTTGTTTTGAGATGTAGAAACCAAAGAAAACGTGTCCCTCGATGTTCAAATTCGAGAATTCCTTCAATAACTAAAACTGAATATTCCATACTTGTCATTTCCTGTAAACTGGGCAATATCTCATACAAATTTGATATAGCAGAAACAAAAGTTTCTTTGAAAGAAAGAATTGGATCCAGATACACACTGATATCTTCATGAAGCTTAACCTCGGTCTTGATTGTCCCCTAGCATAAAACGAGAATCTATGGAAGCCAAGTTTTAGTGACATGGCCCAATGTGTTTATTTCCTTTGACAAATTGAGAGTCTCTTCATCTGGGGCAGCCACTGCATCAGGTACTGGGAAGGTGGATGATATGGGATTTATCAAATGTTGAACATACTCCACCAATTGATTCTTTTCGGCTTTGAGCCGAGAGGTTTAAGACTTATATTTCTCAAGTCTTTTTAGCACGATATCAATTGAGTCTCGAGCCATCACCATGTCACTTTCTAATGTAGATATTCCAAGTCCTAGTCTAGAAACTTCATAGTCAGCAGGCATCAGAGCATCGCACTCTTTATCCACTTGTGGAATGACAAGGTCTGCAAATTTGTTTCCATCATTATCCACCATTATTCGAGAAAGCACCTTAGGATTTCTAGGAATGACATCATTCGAAAGTTTGAAAAGGGCATCAAAATCGATGTGAATTGGCTTGAAAACTCTCTTCCTTTTCTTTACTTCAGAATCAACCCAGGAAGGAGTATCATTCACTATTTCAGCATACAGAATCCTGGAGCTTGAGCCAATATTCTCATTATTCCCGATATCATGATATCCTTCTTGAATACTATCTACGACCTCGATTTGAGGAGAAACAACCTTAATATCCACTTCTTGATTATTCAGGAGATTTTGGGAAATCCCTTCATGAACTACATGCTCTGAAGTGTTTGATATTTGAATTACCTGCACCTGAGTGGATGCTTGTTTGAAGCATGGTTGAGGATCATTTGCTGCTAGCTTCGGAGCACTATTAATGATGTGGGTAGAAGAATCTCTACTCGAGGTAGAAAATCCAGACACACACTCTTTTCCTTCTTCGGGGTTAGGATCTTTAGATCTTTCACCTTGTGACATGTTGCTTGGTGAAGTGGATTTCGGTAACCACTCCTTTCTCGCTTGTTGTGTATGATTGGATGGTAATGAGGTTGATCGAGAAGAAACCTTGGTCGAATGGAGACCCCCTCGTATAGGAAATTTTTGTGATCCCGAATGTGATCTGGAATTGATTGCAATTTGGCAAGTTCCCTGTCATACCAAGATATGCTTCTTTCAATAATTGGTTGGTTCTTGCCATCAAGAGAAAATTCATCTCTTTTAGTCCAGTCGATTTGAGGCAATGGGGTAAAGGCAACATCATCATATGAGGGATTGACGACATCCTCATCATCATCTATGAATGAATCGGGAGGACTCTTGATGCGGAAGGCCTTGATCTGAGCAAGTGTTAGGCGAGAGTATTCCCGTCTTCTTACCTCATGTTCATCCAAGCAAGCAGCCCAGAAACCTTCCATGGTAGAATTATGTTAGTACTTCGCTCCTAGAATATTTTGCATATATCCATTGATATCAAACCGGGCTCTCTTCACATATGGATGAATGGTTATGAGAGAAAACTCTTTTTCCATGAGTTGTGCACTGAATAGATTTTGGCGCTGGTATTCCCCGATTTGGATCAAGAAATGGATTCCTAGACGGTGCTTGTCACTAAGAAGGTAGTGAACTTGGAATAACTGTCATGCTAACTCCATTACTACCCATCATCACACGACATACTTAGGTATTTTCCATGGGGTACCAGCAAAGCCACTCATGTGAATGTAGGAAAAAGATGAAAATTGTATAAACCAGGTTCCCCATTGGGAAATGACACTCATGGCTTCTTTGGAAAACCTTTCTTCAACTTATTTCGATTCATGTTCTCGATCATGCGGAAAGTGAATCCATCATTGACTCTTCTAAAATGGTGAGAACTATTTTTGAAACTGAGCTGAGGGTAATAGTGAAAAACACTGTTCGATGACCCCATGATCCCTCTCGTTTCAAGTCCCAAAAATAGCTTTCTTCGTGCTACTGCATAGGTCAAATATGAAGTCATGTAGAAGCATCCAGGTCATCTTAACTTCTATCAATTGCTTGTGAATGGTGTTACTGCGATGATGGTGGCCCAATCCACAAATTCTTTCTTGGCTAGGATGATACGAGATAAACCGGTAAACCCATGGGTGGAAAATCCTTGCGCGAAGGTAGACCGAAAAATCAACTTAGGAGAGTGATCATGTCTCGATTTCTTCCACGAACTCAATGCATTACGCTTCTTTAGGAATCCTCACACCCGAGGTCTCTTGGTTACTAGCCAGTTGTTGTTGACCATTTTGCTCCATCTTAGGGGTTCTTCATCCCAGAACTCTTGCGCTGATTAGTGAGTGATATCCACATTCTTGGGAAAGTCAGGTATTTCAAGCAACTCCTCAATGTGTTCATGTGTGATTAAGAGGAAAGGCTCGTGATTATCTTTGAAAATTCCTTGTCTCTTAGGGTCATAATGCTCTACACAAGCAATAACCAACTCCGGACACTGCACTGAGACAGGTGTTGTCCACTCAAAATTCCCCGCTCTGATAAGAGTAAAATTTCAAAATTTTGAGTCTTAAGTGTTTTTCTCTGAGGTGCCTAAGTCGTGAAATCGAAAAAATCTGTGTTCTGGGTCGTTTTGTGTGATTTTCGGGCCTGTCGGAACTTTTTGTCCCATCTGTCCCAAGTACGAAAGTGTCTTCTGTTCTCCGATCGGCCGAAACCTCCGAATTTGTCCCATTTTCGGGCCTGTCGGAAGTTTTTGTCCCAAGTGCCCCAAAGCCAAAAATGCAAACTGTTCCATTTCGGCCGAATCATCCTTCCCGCGTACTTCGCACTTTCCTGTCCCGAATGTCCCAAGTAAAAAGTGCGAGTCGTTCCATTTTCGCCCGAACCGGCCGAACCGCGTACTCCGGAACTTTTCGTCCCGAATGTCCCAAGTTAGAACGGACCTGTTGTTCCATTTTCGGCCGATTCACCCGATTTTGTCCCGAGTTCCAAATTGCTCTCTGTTCCATTTTCGGCCGGTTCGCCCGGACCGCGTCCTTCGCGCAATTTTGTCCCAACTGCCCCATTTAAAAAAGTGCGAGCTTTCCCTATTTCGGCCGAGCCGGTCGAGTCGCGTACTTCGGAACTTTTTGTCCCGAATGTCCCAAGTCCAAACGGGCCCGCTGTTCCAATTTCGGCCGAAACACCCGAATCGCGTACCTCACACATTTTCGTCCCATTTGTCCCAAATACATTTGTGCGTCTTCTCCCTGTTTCGCCCGAACCGGCCGAGCCGCGTGTTTCGCGCATTCGCGTCTCACCTGTCCCAAGCGTACCAAGTGTCATTCACACTTAGTTTTTCCCGCCGACCGAATATGCTGCTTTTTCAAAAAAATAAATTTAAGTTGCGGCTCGATGCTATCAATCCGAAGATCAAATTTCAAAGAAGCTATGAAGGACGAAACTTTCAAGACGCCGGTTACATCAGCTTTCAAGGATATCAATTGACGTCTTCAAGATGAAACGTCCGTGTGTCCTCGTGACAAAGACGTGGTGAGACGTGAAAGAAAACTCAAGCGGCAATTTCAAGACAAAGGGGTCCTTCTCGTAATCGACACTGCCTCCTTCTCCTTTCTTTTCTTTCTTCCCTTTCTTTTCGTATTCCTTGTAATTAGTTAAGGCATTGCAATTGGCGGTCCTTAACTATTCTTTAGTTAAAAGAAACGGTTACGAGGAGTAACGGATTTGTAATCTATATAATGGCCTTTCCACGCCATTTTACGGAGGAGGAAGAACTTGGATATTTGCTGAAAGTGTAAATAAATCTTAAAGAAATCAATACAAAAGGGCTTTCCATTCTTTGTCTATCTGATTCTTGTTGTCTCTGTGTTCTCCTTTAATATTGTGAAGATCATTTTGTTCCTAACTCGTTTAGTCTCTCTGATTGCATACTGTTCAGTTTTGCAAATACAGTGATCTTGTACAACCAAGAAGGAACTTTGTGTCCTTGATTAACAAATCTGAAGAAGGTTATTTATGGAACTTTGTGTCCTTAAATTTAATCTCATTCAACCAATGCAAATGATCTTGTCTTAAATCCTTCGAAGCTTCGCATACACGAAGAATTATTCTGCCATCTATAATTCCGAATGTTGCTATTCTGCCTGTCTTCTAATTCCCTTTCTTCAGCCCTTGTGTAACTGATAATCCTTGTAAAAGAACACTTTCGTAATATCCAAGTTCGACCATAAAATAATGTTCTGTACTTTTGTAAATAAGTTTGTTTCAGAATAAGGGAACCTCTCCCATTAAAGAGGAGGGACTTCTTGTCCCCTGACTGTTGTTCTTCTAAAAAGTCCTATTTGAAAACCAACAGTTTTTGGCGACTCCGCTGGGGAGGAAATTTGCATTCCAGCTCCGCTGGGAGGAAATTTGCATTCCAGCTCCGCTGGGGAAAATCGCATTCCAGTACTGCAATTTTTCGATCATCCTTTGATCTGGCGACTCCACGTTTCACTAGAGGGAGAAGGGCCCTTGGTATCGAAGATTCTCAGTTTCAGCTTTTGGAGCAACAGGGTTTTCCTTTCCCTTCCAATAGAAGAACTCGTTCGACGAGCACTCCACCTGTCCAAGATAGAAGTCCTGCGGGTGGTATTCCTTCAGAGCCTGCTAGTCCTAATCTACGAGCTTTGATCCTTGCCGGTGTTACAGTTCCCCTCCAAGCCGTATTTCCAAGAATGGCACAATTACCATGGGGTCAACGTGTCGGGCCCCTGGCTCTTGCGCAGCCTTTGCATGAGTTACCTAGAGGTAACCGAAAGAACTTCCCAAAATTTAAAGGAGATGGCAAAATTCACCCTGATGAACATATTGCAGCATTCATAGTTGCCTGTGGAGTCTTGGGGGTTGAACATGAAGACGTCTCAGTAAGACTGTTCGTTGAGACGTTACAGGATAATGCTGCTGACTGGTTCTATCACCTTCCGGCTGGTGCCATCACCGACTGGAATACAATGAGAACTCAATTTGAAAGCCGTTTCAAGCCGGCAGAAGATGTGCATGCCCTGCTTGCCCAAATTTCTCGATAAAGAAAGATCCATCGAACCTATGAGAGAATTTGTGGCTCGGTTCAACAGATTGATCAACAAAATTCCTGTAAATACTCGACCGGTTGATCAAATTCAGAAATGTTTCTTTTTGAATGCCCAAACGCCTAAAGTCGCTTATGCTCTAAGAAGGGCTAATCTCGGAACGTTAATTCTAGATCAAGAACTCGGCCATTAGTGTCGAGGATGACCTCGATCATGTCAGGGGAAGTTGAGAAGAGATCCTCCTAAATCTAAATCTACCGCTTCTTCCTCTTCCACCTCTGACCCAATACATCGATCCATTAGTCCGTAAACTTGCAAATGATCTGGTAGCTATAAAGAAACAATTAGCTCAGCATGCACCGTATGCAGATGTTCCTAGAAGAAATTTTCAACCCAGAAACCGTTTGCCAGCCCCCCACACAAGATTGGCACTTGAAGGACCTCCCGTCAAAGTTCCTGTGAATGCAACTTGCGAGGTCGAAGAACCAGAAGATGATAATGAAGCTTGTGAGGAGTTCCTGGAGGAATTCGATGATGAGGCGGAAGAACCCGAGGGATCTCGAGTCAATTTCTTTACCACTGAAGGCATTGATGATGCAGATGACTATGATGAAGTGGTAGCAGATATGAACAGTGAATCCTTCGCTGTCATGACTCGAGAACAGACAAGGTAGAAGGAGAAGGTGACACAGCCCCTAAAGAAATCTAAGGAGCAGCCGGAAACTATCCCTGTAATTTCCGGAAGAGGATCTCCTATCCCTACCTCATCTGCACCAAAGGTAAGTACTGTCAATCCTGCTCCCAAAGTTGCTTCTTTTTCTTCTTTTTCTCCCAAAGTTGATAAGCCTAGAATTTCAAATGATGATGGCCCATCCACCTCTGGATCCTTTGATATTCTTGATCATCTTAAAAGGACTAAAGTTCAAATTTCGTGTCAATACTACCAAACCCACCCTAAAGCTTTTGCCAAGATGATCCAATTTGTAAATTCCCATTCCAAGACCACCTCTAAAGGCCTTTTGCCCACACCTCCTTCTGCACCACAACCTAGCCTGGTAGCTGCTGTCACCTCACCTGGAGACAAAATCAAGCCTTTTTATGTAACACTCCTTATAGCTGGCCATAGGCTCAGTAACTGTGTCATAGATTCCGGAGCCTCAGATAATGTGATGCCTGCTAAGGTAGCTCATGCTTTAGGCTTGACCCTTACTCGCACTTATGGATCTTGCTACTCCATGGAAAGTAAGGAAGTACCTTTAGTTGGAAGGATTAAAGATGCACAAGTGGCTTTTGCTGCTTTACCTGAGAAGAAGGTCTTGGCTACCATCCTAGTAGCAGACATTCCTCCTTCCTATGGAATGTTGCTAAGTAGGAACTTCTGCAAAGATGTGGGTGGAGAGATTCAAATGGATTGGTCACACGCACTCATACCTGTCCATGGACAAATGAAGAAGTTACTACCTGAGAAGCAGTCCGAGTATATTGTGCAGAAGACTGATGATCCTAAGGCACAAATACTCTATGAGGACAGGGGCCATGGTAATTACATGATTTTATCCCCTGATGAAATCCAACCCTCCAAAGTATCACCAAAAGATCCTAACGGCATCTGGACTTTAGAATTTGATGGAAGTTGTTCCTCGGCTGGTTCTGGAGCTGGCGTCTTGCTAGTATCACCAAGGCTGCCTCGCACTTTTTTCATTTAAGTTGCAGCTTCGAGAACACCAACAACACGGCAGAGTATGAGGCTCTCCTTCTTGATCGCGAGTAGCCAAAGAACAAGGTGTAAAAAATCTTCTGGCTCGTGGTGATGCAGAGCTGATTGTGAAGCAAGTCAGAAGCCTTTTTCAGGTAAAGAATGGAAGGCTGAAGCATTATCGGAATCAGGTTTGGGATTCAATTGAATTCCTTGATGCTTTCTCTATTGAAGCAATACCTAGAGAAAAGAACAGCAGGGCTGATTCACTGGCTGTCTCGGGGTCACTACTGATTCCCCATCCTGAATTCTCTCAGGATAAGTTCACTATTGAAATGGTCCATCGGCCTAGTGTCCCTGACAATACCAATAACTGGCAAGTTTTCAACGATGACCAGCATCTGCTTTCCTTCCTGGAACTCAAGGGGAATTTCGAGCAACTGTATTTTGAGGGAAGTGACAACCTGCCTCGTGAGAGTGTGTCCTCTGACCAAGCTGTCACCCAAGGAGAAGAAACTGATCAGGAAGGGTGCATCAAGCTCAAAGGAAACAAGATTCCCAAAGGTTTGGTGAGTTTGGAGGAGTTGTTTGATAAACACGACAGATACGTGAGATCTAAAGCTTCTACCGGACCTCAGCAATCAGCTGAGTATGATAAGATTGATATTGGGAGTTCTGATGACCCGAGGCTGGTAAATATTGGGAAATGTTGCACAACAGAAGAGAGGAGAAGAGCAATTGATCTTCTAAGGAAGTATAAGGATGTTCTTGCATATTCTTATGAAGATCTAAAAGCCTTCAAGCCAAAGGAAATGCAGCACTCTATTCCTCTCAAACCAGGAATCAAGCCTTTCAAGCAGAAGCAAAGGCAGTATAATCCAAAAATAGCTGACACCATCTTTCAGAGATCCGTGTTGTTGAAGGCTAAGATTATTTTTCCCATTCACCATTCAACATGGATTGCAAACATTGTGCTCATTAGAAAAAGAATGGAGAGATCCGCATCGTGTTGATTTCGAAACTCCAATCAGCCCTCTCGAAAGATAACTACCCTCTCGCCTATGATGGATCAGATTTTGCAAGCAGTAACAGGATCCGAGATGTTATCTATGCTTGATGGATTCTCGGGATACAATCAGGTAGAGGTTGACACTGCAGATCAACACAAGACAGCCTTCACCACTCCTTGGGGTACCTTTGCCTACAAGAGAATGCCTTTTGGGCTGATTAATGCCGGTGCCACCTTCCAGAGAGCTATGGATCTGGCTTTTGGAAGCTTGAAAGGAAAATGTATAGTCATATACCTTGATGACTGACAGTGTTTTCAAAGACAAGAGCAGATCACTTAGACCACCTGGAAACAGTTCTGCAGAGATGCCGAGAGCATGGGATTTCTTTAAATCCTAAAAAATCTGTCTTCTGTGTTACAGAAGGAAAGCTATTAGGGCACATTGTCTCAAAGGACGGCATCAAGATTGATCCTGAACGAGTTCAGGCCATCCAGCAAATTCCTCTCCCTACTAGTAAAAAAGGCGTGCATTCCTTCTTCGGTAAGATCAATTTCTTAAGAAGATTTATCCCTGATTTTGCTGAATTAACGTTGAATATTTCTCAGATGATGAAAGGGAAGAAAACATTTGGATGGTCTTCTGAAGGAAAGGAATCCTTTGAGGGTATCAAGAAAGCCATTGCTAAAACTCCAGTTTTGGCCTGCCCTGACTTCAACAAAGATTTCGTCATCTATTGCTACGCTACAGACAATACCCTGGCTATTGTCTTAACCCAAGAAGATTCTGATGGACATGAGCTACCAATTGCCTTCATGAGCTATATCCTGAAGGATCATGAGCTAAAGTACACCATGATGGAGAAGCATGCTTTTGCAGTAGTCAAGGCTGTTAAGCAGTTTCGCTTTTATATCCTCAATTCTCACTCCATGGTGCTGGTTCCAGATACGACTGTTAAGTCAATCCTTACACAACGAGAATTTGGATCCAAGAGGGGCAACTGGGTGGCTAAGGTCCAGGAGTATGACATTGATATCAAACCGACCAAGCTGGTTCGTGGCAAGGGTCTGTGTGAGCTCATTGCTGAAGGAGCCAAACATGAGTTGCTGAAGGAGAAAACTGACATTCCTACTGTTCTATTCCTTAGTTCAGTCGACGAATGGTATGCCGACATCGCCCATTTTCTCACCTATGGGGAATGCCCCTCTCATTTAACTGCCAAGGAAAAGAGGACTGTTAAATTGAGATCAGCGCAATATGTACTGTGGGAAAATGCTTTGTTCAAGCGTGGCTTAGATGGGAGATTTCTGAAATGTGTTGATAAGGAACAACAGAGAAAGTTGCTCTCAGCTTTCCATGATCAGGCGTGTGGAGGGCACTATTCGTCAACAGTCACAGCTCACAAGATACTCCGGGGAGGGTATTACTGGCCTTCCTTGTTCAGAGATGCATCCAAGTGGGTGGATAAATGCGAGGCCTGTCAGACTTTTGTGGGAAGACCCAAACTGGCCGCTTTGCCTCTCAAGCCAGTTGTGATCTAGGAACCATTTCAACAGTGGGGTCTAGACTTCATTGGTACACTCAACCCTGTTTCTAGTGCTGGGCACACTCATGTGCTAACTGCCACTGACTACTTCACCAAATGGGTGGAAGCTATCCCAGTCAAGAGCACTACTTCTGAAGTAGTATGCAACTTCATCAAGGAGAACATCTTGGTAAGGTATGGTGTACCTAACAAGATTGTAACAGATAATGCTTCAAACTTCTCCTCAACTGAGATCATGGATTTCTGCTACGGGTATGGCATCTCTCTGCTCATTCTTCAGATTATTATCCCCAGGGGAAATGGACAAGCAGAATCCACCAACAAAAATCTGGTGACTATCATAAGGAAGTTGGTCAATGAGTCTCAACTGAACCGCATAAGAAGCTTTATGATGCTCTTTGGGCAGACAGGATCACACCTAAAAGAGCCATTGGAATGTCCCCCTTTCAAGTAGTGTATGGAGTAGAGGCCCAATTTCCAGTGATAGTGGAACTGCCAGCCTTGCACCTGATGAAGGCCATTGAAGACACTAGTTTCAGTGATGCTCTGGACAAAAGAATCATGTACCTGCACAAACTGAACGAGGATAGATTGGAGGTTGCTGACAGAATATCTGCTCACCAGCAGAAGGTGAAGGTTCTGTTCGATAAGAAAGCTAGGTCCAGAGAGTTCCAAGTTGGTGATACCGTGCTGTTATGGGACAAAAGACATGAACCTCGTGGCAGCCATGGAAAATTTGATTCTCTGTGGCTTGGACCTTTCAAGATAAGACACTTTGCTGGTAAGGACTCTTTCTATCTTGATTACATGGATGGTTCTCCCCTCCCACTTCCTTATAGTGGGCAGTATTTGAAGTCGTTCAAGTCCTAGGTGACTAGGGAGCCCCTTTGTATATTCTGTACAGTGTTTTTGCTTTTCCTGCTTTTGGTGTGTTTCCCTTCGGTTGTGTGTGTTGCCCTCTGTATTGGTTTGTTTTTGACTCCTTTGCCCAATGGATAAGGCACTGGTCTGCTTCACCGAGTTATCTAAGTTCTTGCCTTGTCTCATTCCATGAATTTATACCAAGTCATCCCCAGAAGGAGCCAGCTGTTGTCCACTCAAAATTCCCCGCTCTGATAAGAGTAAAATTTCAAAATTTTGAGTCTTAAGTGTTTTTCTCTGAGGTGCCTAAGTCGTGAAATCGAAAAAATCTGTGTTCTGGGTCGTTTTGTGTGTGATTTTGGGCTGTCTTAACTTTTTGTCCCATCTCATCCCAAGTACGAAAGTGTCTTCTTTTCTCCGATCGTAAACCTCCGAATTTGTCCCATTTTCGGGCTGTCGGAAGTTTTTGTCCCAAGTGCCCCAAAGCCAAAAATGCAAACTGCTCCATTTCGCCGAATCATCCTTCCCGCGTACTTCGCACTTTCCGTCCCGAATGTCCCAAGTAAAAGTGCGAGTCGCTCATTTTCGCCCGAACCGGCCGAACCACGTACTCGAACTTTTCGTCCCGAATGTCCCAAGTTAGAACGGACTGTTGTTCCATTTTCGCCGATTCACCCGATTTTGTCCCGAGTTCCAAATTGCTCTGCTCCATTTTCGGCCGGTTCGCTGGACCGCCCCTTCGCGCAATTTTTGTCCTAACCGCCCCATTTAAAAAGTGCGAGCTTTCCTATTTCGCCGAGCCGTCGAGTCGCGATTGAACTTTTTGTCCCGAATGTCCCAAGTCCAAACGGGCCCATTCCCAATTTCGGCCGAAACACCCAATCGCGTACCTCACACATTTTCGTCCCATTTGTCCCAAATACATTTGTGCGTCTTCTCCTGTTTCGCCCGAACCGCCGAGCCGCGTGTTTCACGCATTCGCGTCTCACCCCCCAAGCGTACAAGTGTCATTCACACTTAGTTTTTCCCGCCGACCCGAATATGCTGTTTTTCAAAAAAATAAATTTAAGTCATGGCTCGATGCTATCAATCCGAAGATCAAATTTCAAGAAGCGATTCTGAAGGACGAAACTTTCAAGACGCGTCGGTTACATCGGTTTTCAAGGATATCCATTGACATCTTCAAGATGAAATGTCCGTGTGTCCTCGTGACAAAGACGTGGTGAGACGTGAAAGAAAACTCAAGCGGCGATTTCTCAAGACAAAGGGTCCTTCTCGAACCTCGACACTGTCTCCTTCTCCTTTCTTTTCTCTTCTTCCCTTTCTTTTCGTATTCCTTGTAATTAGTTAAGGCATTGCAATTGGCGGTCCTTAACTATTCTTTAGTTAAAAGAAACGGTTACGAGGAGTAACGGATTTGTAATCTATATAATGGCCTTTCCACGCCATTTTACAGGAGGAGGAAGAACTTGGATATTTGCTGAAAGTGTAAATAAATCTTAAAGAAATCAATACAAAAGGGCTTTCCATTCTTTGTCTATCTGATTCTTGTTGTCTCTGTGTTCTCCTTTAATATTGTGAAGATCATTTTGTTCCTAACTCGTTTAGTCTCTCTGATTGCATACTGTTCAGTTTTGCAAATACAGTGATCTTGTACAACCAAGAAGGAACTTTGTGTCCTTGATTAACAAATCAAGGAGGTTATTTATGGAACTTTGTGTCCTTAAATTTAATCTCATTCAACCAACGCAAATGATCTTGTCTTAAATCCTTCAAGCTTCGCACACGAAGAATTATTCTCGCATCTATAATTCCGAATGTTGTTATTCTCGCTGTCTTCTAATTCCCTTTCTTCACCCTTGTGTAACTGATAATCCTTGTAAAAGAACACTTTCGTAATATCCAAGTTCGACTATAAAATAATGTTACGTACTTTTGTAAATAAGTTTGTTTCTGAATAAGGGAACCTCTCCCATTAAAGAGGAGGGACTTCTTGTCCCCGACCGTTGTTCTTCTAAAAGTCCTATTTGAAAACCAACAACAGGAATGCTATTGCTTGGGGTAGGCCACTATGGTAAAGCCTATATGAGAAAATGGTTTTGCCTTCAGTTTTCACTCGCTCGTAAAAATGTTGCACGTTGATGTGACCCAGATTCGTATCGGTGATGTTGTCATATGCTGACTTAATGGAGTCGAGGGATAATTCCTTGGAATTCATATTTCAGGGTAGATTTGTTAGATTTCTCCATTGGCTTCCTCGATCTCCCCACAGATTTGGATTTTTTGGCCATTATGAATTTAACAAAAAAGTGACTCAGGCACGCCAAACAACGCAAATGGGGCCGGGTCTCAGTCTCTAAACCCCTTCGACGCTAGAAAAATATTTCTTGTTATAATATTATTATTATTATTTTAAAAATAATACTAATTGTCCCGGATTACAATTTTTTTAAAATGTCAATACAAACATATCAAGACTAGTCACGAGTGTCAAATCCGGTGACAACAATGATATCTATTTATTTATTTTAATTAAAATCTCCCGATTTTAATATTTCACGCGATTGATTTAATCTCTTTTTCTAATTCTTCCTTGTTTAGCAATACGTCAAGATTTCTCATGCAATGTGTTGTATTTGTCTTAGCTTCTGCAATGTGGTATTTCACCCTCTTGATCCACGTGGAATTTGCTTTGGATGAGTCTCTTATCTTCTTCCCCTGCATAGGCATTGAAAATTGGCCTGATTTGGTGAATGCGTGGGCATGCTCTAAGACAAATATTCGTGGAGATTTTGAATCGAAATATTTTTATTCTTCCTTGTGCATGGTTGTTGTCCTCCTTGTTGGCGCGGCCTGCCTTTAACTAATTTTTTAAAACTGTTCTTGCATGCGTGGTGTTTTATTTCTTTGGTGCGACTTCTTTTTCAAGATGGGCATATAGATTTGAAATTGCTTTTCTTTTCCCTTCCTTGCACCTCCTCCAATGTGTGAAAAGTAATCTTTTGTCTTTTGCTATCTTCTCCTTCCTGTCTTTTCCTTCACCCAAGGTGTGGGTTCTTCTTTCCGACATGGAGATCTTTATTGTGAAAGGATTACTCTGGGCAGGTGCATGGCTTGTTTTTAATTTTTCTAAAATCGCTTGCTTTGTCAGTGCCTCCTTTCTTGGCCGTGTGGAAAGTCCTGTGGGTGCCTCGGAAAGGCTACGTAGAAATTGTTTCATGCCTTCACCGCTAATGCATCTCCTTTGCAAGGCGCGACTTGCTCCTTTCTCTTTGAATCTCCTGTAGGCGTCAAACAATCTTCTCGCACAATTCTCTACCTATCTTCTTGACATGCATGAAGTTGCAATATCCACATCTGCATTACGCTTGTTTTCTTCAAACTTCCTACATGTAGCTTCGTGGAAATCCGTCACAGGAGAAAAATCCACAATAATTGGGAGACCAAAGTAAAACTCCGCCTCGCAAAGCTCGCAATGCAAATGATCGCTCTTTGCTTCTCCCAAGGCATGGGAAAATTTCTTTGTCCTCTTGAAATTGTTCTTTATCTAAACACTTGTTCTACTCTTCAAAGACGTGGGTCTTGAAAAGCTTCTTTATCCTTCTTTGGCCAAAGTGTGGCTTTCTGAGTCTTTTTTAAAAACTGTTCTTTTTGCCTAAGTTGGGCGCTTTCTTCCTGGGATGCGTGAAAAACAATTTTTATTTGTCCTTTTATTATCTCCCTCTTTAGGAATTTGATTTGTTTTTATTTCTTGGACTTTTTTTCCTTTTCCCAGTGCCTCCTTTCTTTGGGCTGCGTGGAAAGTTGTGTTGGAAATTGTGGGATATGACAAAATATTATGTTCTCCAGAGAGAAATAAGAAGAAAACCTTTGCACGAATTTTTCCAATGGGTTTGATGGAGGAAGTTACGAGGATTATTTCAACTTCCTCTCTTCCCGGGTAGTGGCTTAAGTGCCAGGGGAAATAGGGAAAGCAACGGACAATTGCCAACGGGAATGGCAAAGTGGGTGGCAATTCCCGTTCAATTTCCCCATGTGGGAAATTGGGGAATTTCTACCCGTTAGCCAATCCATGATTTGGTAATTGGCAGAGAAAATCCCACGTGTGGGAAAATTGAAGAAGATTGGTAGGAAAGGGAAATTTGGGTTCGGGAAGCCGATTGCTTCCCATTGGAAGTGTAAGCTTACTTCCCTGGCATTAAAATTTGTCGAACGAACTTTTAATTTATATTTATTTAATTAAATACTTCTCAAGTGATTTAAAAATTAATTTAATCAAACAAGGAGCAATTAATTAATTAATTAATTTTAATGTATTTTAATGCGTTTTAAAGCCTGGCGGGAAGAGTTCTTGCAAAAGGATGAAACAAAGACCGAAACGATCACAAAAATGAGATGATCACAATGAGGGAAATGAACCACGCAAAGTAACACTTTTCAAAATTTTCAAAATTTTCATTTTTTATTATTTTTTAATAATTTTTCAAGTCAAAATTAGCTGATAACAACTGGCTCTAATTGGGGACAAGGACTTCATGGACGCAACAATGGACCCAGACCAAAATATTAATGAACATGATCTCAAAATGATGGGGCACAAAAATGGGGTGACACAAGAGAGGAGATCAAAAAACAGGGAAACAAACAAACCAAAATCCTAATTACCTATGTACATACGGGGAACAACCCGTTTTCAATTTTGATAGTGCTTGAGATATTGCCCACTATAGGGCAAAGGCAAATGAGTTCCATTAGGATATGACAAGTAATAGGTACTATCTCCATAGAAATGCCTTATTTTGAACGGTCCCAGCCACAGTGAGTCAAACTTCCCATGCTTTCCTTTCGGCTCACATCTTTTGTCCCAGAGAAGAACTAAGTCATTGATTTGAAACTGTCTCTCCCTAGTTTTCCTGTCAAACAACTTTTTTACCTTGGATTGATGTTCCTCGATCCTGTTTGCCACTTGACTTCTTTGTTCCTCAAGCTTGCTTAGGAACATGATCCTTTTATCTAATGCATTGGTGAAGCATTCATCATCAACTGCCTGAGCTAATTTTAATGTTGGTAACTCCAGTGTGACGGGAATTTGAGCATCGGTTCCATATAAAAGTTGAAATGGAGACATTCCGATTGCCCTTTTGGGAGTTATGCGGTCAGCCCACAATGCATCGTATAACTTTTTGTGCCAAGTTCTTTGATTTTCTTCGACTAACTTGCGCATAATAGTAATGAGGTTTTTGTTGTTGGATTCAGCTTGACCATTTCCTTGCGGGTAGTAATATGATGAATGAGACAAAGATATCCCATATCCATAACAAAAACCTATCATCTCTACAGAAGAAAAATTTGAGGCATTGTCCATCACAATCTTGTGTGGAATTCCATAACGGACCAATATATTTTCTTTGATGAAATCACAGATTACTGCAGTAGATGTTTGTTTCACCAGTATAGCTTCCACCCACTTTGTAAAGTAATCAGTGGTGGTGAGCACGTGAGTATGACTAGTGCTAGAATTAGGATTCAAAACCCCGATGAAATCTAAACCCCATTGTTGAAAGGGTTCTTCAATGACAACTGGCTTCAAAGGCAAAGATGCTACTGGTCTTCCAACAAATTGTTGAAAGGATTCACATTTTGTCACCCATTTCTGAGCATCGAAAAACATAGTGGGCCAGTAATAATGTGCTCTCAGAATTTTATGGGCTATTACTGGGCCAGAGAAATGACCACCGCAAGCATGATTGTGGAAAGCTTCCAACAACCTAGGTTGTTGTTCTTTATCAACACATCTGAGGAACATGCCGTCAATTCCTTTCTTGAACAACGTGTTATCCCAAATGACGTACCTAATAGCTCTTAATTTGATAGCTCGTTTCTCTTTAGCTGTCAAATTCTCTGGACACTCGCCATATGTGAGGAAGTAGGCAATATTAGAATACCATTCATCTGTGGTACTGAAAAAAACTACCAATGGTAAATTTTCTTCAACTGGTTCTTCCTCGGAGTTATCTCATGGTTCATTCTCTGTAATGAGTTGGTAGAGTCCTCTTCCTCAAACCAACTTGGTAGGCTTGATGTCCAGATCATATTCTTGGATCTTGGAGACCCAATTACCTCTTTTAGATCTTGGTTCCTATTGTGTCAACATTGATTTCACCGCGGTGTCCGGAACTAAGACTTTGGTGTGAGAATTCAACACGTAATACCTGAAGTGTTTCAGGGCTCTTACCACCGCATACACATGTCTCTCAAGAGGAGTGTAATTAAGTTCATGTTTCTTGAATCCCAAACTCATGAATGTGATAGGAGATTCGATCCCCTCTTGATTATGTTGCGTCAGGATGGCAGAGATTGTGTGTGGTGAAGCATAGCAATAGATTATAAAATCCTTTTTAAAATCAGGACACACCAATGTAGGAGCTTTGGCAATAGCACTCTTGATTTTCTCAAATGCCTCTATACCTTCCTTTGACCATTTGAAGGATTCTTTTCCTTTCATCATATCAGCAATTTCCTTAGTCAGCTCGGCAAAATCTGGCACGAACCTTCTCAAAAAGTTCACCTTCCCAAAGAAGGAGTGGACCCCAGGCTTACTTGTAGGCAAGGAAAGATTCTTTATAGCTTGAACGTGTTCAGGATCGATCTTAGTTCCTTCCTTAGAAACAATATGACCTAGGAGTTTCCCTTCTATAACTCCAAACACGAGACTTTTTGGATTTAGAGAAATCTTATGAAGTCTGCACCTTTGCAATATTTTCTCCAAATCCCTTAGGTGATCTTCTCGTTTCTTGGAGAACACTATCAAGTCATCTAGGTATATCACAATGATCTTGTCTTTATAATCTGCAAATTCCATATCCATGGCCCTTTGAAAAGTTGTGTCGAATTTGATCAAACCGAAAGGCATTCTTCTATATGCGAACGTACCCCAGGGGGTAGTGAACGTAGTTTTATGTTGATCTTCTCTAGCCACTTCAATCTGATTATAGCTAGAGAAACCATCTAGCATAGATAGCATTTCTGATCTAGTTATTGCTTGCAAAATATGGTCCATGACTGGCAGTGGGTAGTTATCCTTCAAGGAAGCTTGATTAAGATTGTGGAAATCCACGCAAATCCTAATTTCTCCATTTTTCTTGCGAACCGGTACAATATTAGCTATCCAAGTCAAATGTTGAATAGGAAACACTATTCATGCATCTAGCATCTTTTGAACTTCATGAAATATTGTCCCTACAATCTTGGGATTATATTGTCTTTGATTTTTCCTGAATGGAACTGCACCAGGCTTTAAGGGTATGGCATGCTCCATTTCCCTGGGTTGGAAAGACTTCAAGTCTTCGTATGAATAAGCCAAAACGTCAGAATATTTGGTAAGTAGACTTATGAATTTCCTATGCTCCTCAGGTGAGCAACACTTACCAATATTGATCAGGCGAGGTTTATCCTTGGTACTCGATATTAACTTGCTCATAGTTAGTAGAATTCGCAGGTCCTACTGCTCTTTCTCTTTGATAAACCTGTCATGTTTTTCAAAAAGTTCTTCAAGTGAAACCAATCCTTTGGGAATCTTATTTCCTTTGAGTTAAATGATGCCATCACCAGGATCTTCGTTCTCAACTCCTTCTGAATGGGTGAGGTAGTTGATTTGTGAAATACAAAATCACTTCCTTCAAAGTACAATTGTTCAAAATTTTCTCTCTTTTCCAAGAAGGCAATAATTTGTTGATCATCATTAAATACTTGCCAATTTTCTGCATTGTTAGGAACACTTGGCCTAAAAACCATTTCAATGGTGTATTTGACTTGATCAAATTCTGAATGAGGAATCATTAATGAAGCTGAGACTGCTAGAGAATCTACTTTGTCATTCTTTTCACGAGGGACAAATTTTATGGAAAAGGCATCGAAGACTTCGATTGCGTCCCACACTTTATTTTTGTAGTGTCTCAAATGATCATTCTTTACTTGGAACTGATTTCTTACTGTTTCACGATCAATTCTACATCTCCAAAGATTTCCAACTTTTGATCCCTTTCTCCTCTATAACTTGGAGGCCAAGGATTAAAGCCTTGTACTCTGTAGTGTTATTAGTATTTGAAAATTCAAGTTTGTAGGAAAAAGGAAATATTTTACCATTTGGAGATATGAGCACCAATCCGCACTGAGCCCGTTAAGCAACAACTTCCATCGAACTCAAGAGTCTAGTTCTTATTGGAATCTTGGCAAGTGATCTCGAGAGGTATGAATTTATGTAGTCATCATCTAATTACCCATACTTGAGCCTTGGAAAAGGATCTGTGCGTGAGGATCTTCAGTTTTAGTTACCATGAACTTTACCTGAGCTTCCGGCATAAGCTTTTTCATCTCTCCATGGATAGGAATCATAGCATGAGACCAGTCCATTTGAATCTCACCACCCAAATCCCTACAAAATTTTCTTCTTAACAACATTCCATACGAGGTGGGAATGTCAGCAACTAAAATAGTTACCTTAACTCGCTTTTGAGGGAATTGGGCTAAAACCATTTGGGCATCTTTAATCTGCCCGATTAGAGGAACTTGCTTGGTTTCCATGGAGTAACATGATCCGAATGTTCTTGTACAAGTCAAACCAAGAGCATGTGCTACTTTGGCAGCATCAAATTATCTGAGGCTCCAGAGTCTATAATGCAATTACTTAATTTGCATCTGTTGATCAGAAAGGACACAAAGAAAGGTTCAATCTTTTCATTCGAAGGTGTAGTGGCCGCCACAATATTTTGAGTTTTCCCATCTTTGGGAGTTTTCAGAATTCCTTTGGAGGAATGAACAGTAGAGTCGCCTTTGATAAACTAGACCAATTTCTCGAGCTGATCCTTGTTGGATTTCAAGTACTCTGCCTATGACATGAAGATTTTTGTTTTATTGATATGATCAATGATATCAAATTTAGGAAAAGTAATCATACTTGAAGTCTCAGATATAAGTTATTTCAAACTTGATGATGGCACACTTTTGACCTTAGCCTCGGGCTTGGTTGACACTGATGTGGAAGAAGGAACTTTCTTCGTAGTTGGTTTACCAACCGATTGATCTAACAAAGGCCCTCCTTTCTTTAAGATAGTCTTGACCTTTGAAACCTCAGTCATCTTGGACTCTTTAGGAGCCTCATTTGTCTTGGATTCTTTGGGAGTTTCCTTGGAAACCTCTTTATCTCTCGCCTTAGTGGTATCCTGGTCCTTTTTCTGAGAGCGTGTGAAAATGGTGAAAGATTTACTATTCATATCTTCTATGATTTCTTTGTATTCATCTTCCTCATCGAATGGTACTCAAAGAAATGATTATTACTTTCCCCCTCAGGATCTTCAACTTCAGGTTCAGATGTCTCAGAATCTAGCTCTTCCTCATCAACCTCGATGAATTCAATCTCATCATCACTTTCTTCAATGACATCACATTTGGAATTAGTTGCGGGAGCTACTTTAATATCAAGCCTTGTTGGAGCACCTGCAATCCTGGCTTTGTTGGGAACGTATCCTTTTCTCGGGATGTCTTTGTAAGGAGCAGGTTTACTACTTTGAGCAACTTACTTTTTCAAAGCCAACACATCATTAGCCAACTTAGTGAGTATAGTTTCTGAAGTGTTGGGAGTTTCTTGACTCTTTCCTTTGAGGGAATTTTTCTTGAATTTTCCTGCCATGATTAAGTCATCTTCAATTTCTATGGCCAAAGATTGAGCAAGTTCCAAAGTAGCCACCCTAGCTCTTCTCAGCTAATAGCACACTTCTGGAGTTGTTGTGCGTTAATAAAGAAACATTTTTGTCCATCAAGGTTTGGACGAATCCTGGTAGGAACTTTGTTCACCATTTTGTTGAATTTTTCCATGAAATTCCTCATGGGTTCTGTGGGCTCTTTCTTCGCTTGAGATAGTTGGGCAAGAAGAGCATGTTCATCTTCTGCCATTTTGAATCGATTTTCAAACTTAGTTTTCATATCATTCCAATTTGTGATACATCCATTGGGCAGATGATGAAACCAATCTGCAGCAACATCATGCAATGTTTCGACGAAGAGACGAATAGCAACATCTTCATATTCTACCAAAAAAACAACACATGCAGCGAAAAAGGCAGAAATATGGTCATCTGGTGACGTCTTCCCATCTTCGTCGAACTTGGGAAGAATCTTTCTTGATCCTCGTGGGAGTTCATGTCGAGTAGGTAAGGCCAATGGGCCTATGGCATTTCCCCATGGTACATTGGCTGCCATTTGAGGAAAGGTGGTATGCGAAGGTAAAACAACATGAGCAAGGACAAGTGCTTGATTGGTAGTGATTCCTTCCTTGCTTGCTCTTTCAGGACTTGATGCAAGGCTTGTAGATCTATGAGGTGTGTTCTTCTTTGGAGGAGATAACTTGAAACCAAATTTTCCTTGAAATTCAAAAGTGGGGTCAGATCAACCTTTAGCTTTTTCTCCTTGTGTAAACCTCTTTCCTTCCAGTTTGGAATCTTTATTGTGAAGGGATCACTGGCATGTTTCGACCGGCTCTAGCCTTTTCTCTTCACTCTCTTTCTTGAGCTATTTGCACTGAATAACTCTAGCAACTCTCACGGCTTTCTCTTCTTCGTTATCTAGTACTGATGCGACGAGATGAAAATGATGGTTACTCGTGTGCTTTTCCCAAATAGCTTGCCTCAAATATGATGATATGTCTTCTTGAGCATTTGCAAAAACAAGATTTGGTTGCAAGATAGGTGGGTTACTTATAATAGTCATACAACTTATTACCTTGGTGGAAGAGGACCGTGTCGGTGAACAATGATCAACACGTGTCCAGGAGGTCTTCTGGCCACAAGTGCGGGTGCTCTTCTTCTAAGGTCTTCGATGTAGATTTCTCTATCAATGGCTCTATCAACAACCACAAATTGCTATAAGCTTTCATGGTTTTCCCAAGCTCTTTGTTCAAGGTTGGCAAGAATGTCTCCTTGAAATCTTTGTCGAGCACAAGGTTTGGTTGAAGAAGCTGGAGCTTGTGCAGAGGGATAGTCATAAAGATTTAACCAAGCACTGGTTAATGATTCCTGAATCCCCAGTAGTCACCAAAAATTGTTAGCATATGGATTTGCACGCATGCAAATGACATGCAACAGTGTGGGAATGAAGTACCTCCTCAATGAAGGTGAGGCTGCCTTTATTGAAAAACAAAATCAGTATTGACATCTATACATTCAAAATTGTATGTGGGGGTGTTTTGGAAAAATCAATGGAAAGAAAAGTGAATGAGGGAAAAGGAATAGAATGAAGGAAAGGAGTGAAATGGAATGAATGAAAGAACATGCAAGAGTTAGGTAAAAATAGAGCCTAATATTGCATGAAGAGGAAAGATGAATAACTAATATTATCCTGCAAAATTGACAAGGGCAATTTGCAGGTAACAGTACCAAAATTTCCATTTTTGGTCCCCAAAGGAAGTTTGATAACGTTCAAAATGGCCTAAAACTCCCTTTTAAAAATCAAGTTTTTTAGAACTTAGCCATTTTTAGCTTCTTTAAACTCGGCACAAAATGGTGTGTCAACACTCTCAAAAGCGTGCCTTTTTGAAATAGGTGCAGGAATTCTCGTGTCGACATACAAAAATGTGTGCCCCTTAGAAAGCCCTTTGGCGCAGGAAATGTCGTGTCAACATCATAAAACATGCACTAAGTATGTGCGCTAAGGCGTGGGAAATGGTGTGTTGACACCATGAAATGTGCGTTAAGGCGCTGAAAGTATTATGTCAACGCTAATAAAATTACACCAAGGCACATTTTAACGCGTGTCGACACTCTGAAAAGTGTGCCAAAGAAAGTTGGTGAAATAATAAATGTCAGTTTTCCTATAAATAGGCACACACTATCATTTTCATGATTTGAAAATTGAAAAAGTGTTTTCTTTGTGCCTATCAGCCATCCTTGTCACCCCCGCATGCCGTTTTTCGAGCTTGTGGACCCCAACATCGTCCTTCGTCTTTTATAAAACCGGGTAAGTGGCTTTTGTCATCCTTGTTGCTGTTATGGTCTTTTTTTTTTTTGTTGTGTTAGGTTTTAGGGTTGTTAAAAATATTAAATCTAAAAAGAAGAACTTAACAATCCATAACCAACTGGGAAAACCCTTTTCCTCTCCTTCCAGATCTGCAAATCTGGAAGGCCCCTGTCTCTGAAGAAACCCAAGGCCATTTTTCCTGCTTATTATCTTGTTGAAACCCTCTCTTTACCATCAAAGATATCCAAAAAGAGAGGAGGAAGAAGGAAAATAATCTAAGTTATTAAAGCTAAATTTGAAGCATGGGGTATTGTCCTTCCCTGCAACATATTTTGAAATTCTGCCTTGGCGCACTATCCTTTCTTATGACATGACCCTAACCCGCGCCGCTTTAAAAACACTTAGCAGCTTTTGTAGGGCGCAGGCGCATCCTGCACAACATCAACATAGGATGTTGTGTGCTTCAAATCTGTGCCAAGCGCTTTTTCCCTTGGTGCATTGATTTCCTTTGCAACATATTTCAAAATTGTGCCTTGGGTGCACTTAAAACCCATGTAACATATATTTTCCTGCACCCCACTAAAGTAAATTTCCTAAGGCACAGGCACATATTCCTTGACATCAACATGAGATGTTGCATGTTGGTAACTTTGCGCCCTGCGCTTTACCCTATAGCACCCAAAATTGCATGTCAACACCCAGAAAATCGTGCCCCTTCTACTGAGTGCAATTTTTCTCATATCAACACTGGTGCACCTTTTTCCATGTCGACATCCTCAAAAGTGTGCCCAACATTTTAAAGCTTGTGCAACATGTTATGAACACATGCCTTGCCTTGCACTCTAAGCCTTATAATTGCTCATTCTTCTTTCTGCAAGCTTTCATTATGAATAACATGATGGTTGACATGGCTCTTTTGTGTTGGACCTCCTTGATTCTTCTTGCAGAACAACAACAACCATCCTTGAGCTCACACATGTCTTCATCAAGCAAGAAACCAACAAAGTCTAAAGCTAAAGCAAAGCAGTCGGAACAAGAGATGAAGTACAAATATCAGAAAGTTAGGATGCCTGACTCATATGTAGAGAGTGACCTCGACATCAGAGACTCTGAGCTGGGGCATATTGATATGGATGACTTTTGGGCAAGGACCAACCAGGCAAGCAGTGGCCCATGGATGAACAAGTTAGTGGGCAGTGGATTGCACTTTGCAGCTGGGCTGCCAGTAAGTGTTGTAAACAATGAATTTATTATGTTGGTTGCTCGGTGTTATAACAAGGACACTAGATGTGTCGAAGACAAAGAGAAAAATATGATCATCGACCTCACAACCCATCACTTTGAACTGACCCTGGGCATTCCTCATCATAGGCAATATGTCGCCATAAGTCTAGAAGACTGCAAGAAGGCCTGGGACGACAATGAGGATAAATGCATGCAAATGATGAATGAGCTCTATCTTAAGAACAAGAAGTTGGTGAGTAGATGGCCATAGACCATCCACTATAGTGACTTCAATGAGGAATTGAGTGATACAATCACCTTCCTGAATAGAGTATTTGGGCTTCCTGATGCCCATTATTTCCACAAATGGATCTTGAGGTACCTAGAGACCATGAGCAAGAATACGCTTGACCAACATTTTGGGTGGGGTGAAATCATCAAAATACACCATCTCCCAAAGACTTTCAACAAGTCCTAACAACTAGGAAGTTCTACATGAACTCCTACATTGTATACGTTGCGGCATCAAAGACGAAAGAAATTTCATAGGCACGGCTTGAAATGGGGTATGGCCCTAGGTCAAAATATATGAATTCTACCCAGAGCTCAAGCTCGAGGCCAACATCTCCCAGTTCTCCAAGATTAATGATGCCTTTTTCTATGAGGTAATCTACCTACTGAGGCCGAATATGAGACACGATCAGACCAACCTGAGTGTGATCGTTACCACGAAGAAATGGGGAGCATTGTTCACACAATTTCCCACATTCACATACCTTAGAGCTATGAATTTTGAGGGTGAACCAACAAAGTTGCCAAGATATGCAGGGCCCAAGCTGATCCTCTTGGAGTTGTCAAGGCAACTGTTCACTTACCATGAGAAGTGTATGAAGAGAAAGAAAGGAGGAACTCCATTCCCCCTTACAGTTGGCTGATACATCTGCATCACACTTGCTAAAGCGCGGGAGATGTATCTGAGCTTGAGTTAAGCACACATTGCAGCACACCAAAAATTGGTGCAAACAGAATGGTATCACCTACCTCGAGTAGATTTCTCTATGTCTCCTTCGGGTAGAGCACCTCCAAGATGGGTCCAAGCACCGAAAGGAAAAGGAAAGGAAAGGACAAGGAGGGAGAATCTAGCAAACAAGAAGGAGCTCCTCAAATCCCTCCTACTACTTCTGAGAAACAAGCGGTTGACTTGGTGTCTCCAAGTAAAGAAGAAGAAACAACGAAGTTTCAACGGATACATCCACCCGGGATGTTATCACATTCCTACAACTACTAAGGTACCCACCATTCCTTCTTCCGCTCCTTCTCCTCCCCCCGTAATTAAAGCATCTATTCCTATGGATGTGTCTTCTTCTCTCCCTTCCTCTCTTCCATCTCCCACCTCTTCTATCTTCTCCTCTCTCGTGGCTCTATCGCCCAATGTTCCCTCCATCCAATATGTCGCCCAATGTCGCCCAATGTTTTGACGTTCTTCCACGAGGCCTCTACGCTTTGCTTCTCCTTTCACACTGTTTCTTCTTATATTCCCTCTGCTCCCACTCCCATAAGTCTTAGCTGGATTTCTGACCACCTAGGTCAGCACAAGAGAAAGGTTCCCATCACACCCATGGACTTCTCTGTCATTCCAAAGAAGGGACCCAAGAAGCAAAAAGTGATAACTCGCTTCTCTAAGAGAACTTTAGGGGAGAGAGTCATGGAGATTACATACCTGGATCCCACCAAGGAAAAGAAGGATCTGTCTCCTATAGACTTCATAGTGACTCAAGTCACAATGGGAACCTCATCTAAAAGCCTACAAGGAGAGGCCTTGTTTGCAGTAGATGCTCTTTGCAAGAAGCTTCAAGAAAAAGAGGAGAAGAGAATACTCAAGGACCAGAACAAACATCTTCTCCAAGAATTGCAGAGAATGGGCAACGCTCCTCCCGTGGATCAATCGTCGAACCCACTTTGAAGCTCTTAGTCGGGATAAGATATATGAATATGATAAGATTGCAAAACAAGGCATGGCAGTATCCTCCTGGATTAAGCAAATCCTCAGAGATAGTGAGGAAATAATTAAGAAATTCAGAGTGCTCTACCAGGATATAGATCAAGCAAATAAGGAGCTATAAGCAGTAGCAGGATCCCTCTCTGAGGAGTTAGATAACGCCAGGTTGCAACATGAAACATTCCAAGCAATGGTTAACTACTCAGCTGACGACCTATTGAAGGTCGGCGATATCGATCACCCGCGAGCACATAATAAAGCTCTCGTTGCATTAGATTACCGGGTTGATCAAATGGAATATATCCTGTAGAGGATAGATAAAATCAGGGATGAAGCCCTGGATGCACGATACAACATTGAGCAGATGATTAAAAAGATGTCTCGAGGGATGCTCAGTGAATCGTTCACCTTGAGAGAAGCAGGTGACACATTCTAGCACTTCAAGGCTATAGTCGCTCAAGGTTTGGCACCAGAGGTCACTTTCAACCGAGAGTCAATCAATAACCTCTTGGCCTGCTATGATTTCATTGGCTTCTTGATCGATGTGTGCGAGGAGTTTGCCGGGTTACCTGACAAGCTCAAGAATGAAAAAGAAACTTGCGAAGTCATTGGCGACCATTTCAAAGGTCCAGATCATAATCAACTTCAAAAATGATCAGCAAGTTTATGGAATATCAAGCGCAGTGTCACATCACCTCTCCTGATCAAAAGCAGGACACCAAGTTTGAGCAAAGAGATGATGAGGAGTAGTTTCTCCTCTTGTGTACGCTTTGATAATTTTTGTAAAAATATTTAAAAAGCATGTTGGCATTTATGATGACATCATCCATGTTGCATCATGGGATGTTGCCATCCAAAAACTTGCCCAAAGTCAACTTTTGACTTTTTAGATATTTTGTAAATAGTGGTTGGTTTGTTTTTGTCTTCTTTCCTCTTCTCCTTCTATAAATACTTGGAATACTTGTTGTATTCCAGGTGGACATTTTTTATGAAAAATAAGTGAGGAGAGAAAGACTTTGTACTTTCTTGTAACAGAAGAAATATTAATACATATATTCAAACTTTGTGCTCCATATGTGTGTTATTTGCATCAGATCTTTCTTAAGTTAGATCTATGTTTTTATTCTGTTGGATTCATTCCTACTATTGTCATATGTTCATCAGTATTGCTTTATTTGTTTATGCAAGTAAGTTTGGCTCTGTTTACTACCAACCCAAAGCATAAACCTTCTGACCTTTCTATCTTGGAATTCATTTCTTTTCTTCCTTTAGATCTATCCTCCTCCATTCCTTCCCTCCTACCTTTCTGTTTGTAGTTGGAACTACCTCTACTAGGATGAGATCCCAAACCCCCTGAAGTTAGAATAGTGTAGATTTGCATAGATTCCTGCTTGATAGATTAGCAATAAACTAGTTTCACTTTATTGTCTCAAAGAGTGGCTATGCCACATTACACTTTGTTGGCTGTTTCCCGTGACTGCCTAACTGACAGATTTTCAAACCAACAATTTTTGGCGACTCCGTTGGGGATCAAACTAAGGAAATAACTAAAAACTGTAAAAATCACTACCAGATTGCAAATTTTAAACTTTTGTTAAATTTTTTTTTTTAAGTGATCAAAATTGAAATTTCCTTATGCAAATCCATAGATCTAGACCAGATAGGAGCTTTTAGTTCACTGAATTTTTACAAAAACTTGTATATTTCCATAGATCTGAGATTCTAACATTTTATGTTATTTTCAAAACCTTGCAAAATTCAGGTCAAAGATCTGAAAATCAGCTTTCTAAATTGACCCACTTTTTATCCTTATTAATCTTTGTCAAAAAACTGCAATTGGTTGTTATTAAAAGAGGATAAAATTAAAAATTGAAAAAGTACATGCTGCTAATTTTTGCCAGAAAAATAAAAAAATCAGCAAGTATAAACAAAAATATTGTTGTAAATCTACTCTTAATTGTTGCAGATCTAAATGGGTACGCTGGTGGGTGAACAATTTACTTGTAGTAGAAGAGCTCGTGGAGAAGTTGATCCAATTTTTGATCTACTTCAAAGGCATAATTTTAGTATCACTCCAACACGATTCACATCACTAAGTTCAACGGATCAATCAGCCGAAGGTGCCTCACCTCCACGAAAGAGCCGGATTTCACAAGGTGCCTCAACATCAATTTATAGTGCTCTTTTGCTAAGTGGAACCACACTCCCTGCTCGTGTTCTTTTTCCCACTTTTCAAATGGCAATAAATCTATCTGTTCCATGGGGAAACACCATGGGTCCTCTAGCACTGCCGCATCCACTCAACCCCTCCCTCACGGAAATCATAAAAATTTCCCAAAATTTGATGGGAGCGGAAATCAAAGCATGAACACGCATATTGCTACATTTATTATGTCATGCGAATTCTGGACGTGACTCATGAGGATGTATCGGTATGTCTCTTTCTGGAGACCTTGCAAGGGCCTGCACAGAGTGGTTCCAACATTTACCACCGGATCCATCACCAGTTGGGCCACATTGCGGACTACATTTGAAGATAGATACAAGCCTTCAGAAGACGCATTCACGTTATTGTCATGAATCACTCACATGAAGGAGGCCAATGAAACCATGCGTGATTTTATCACCCATTTCAATTCACTGATCAACCATGTGCCGCCTGCCATGATGCCAACATTAGAGAATCAAAAGTGTTTCTTCTTGAATGCCATGAGTTCGAAAGTAAGTTTCTTACTTTTATAGGAACAGATACCCACTTTGGTCCTTGCCTAGGCTATGGCCATTCGGATAGAAGATAACCTTCTTATATCCGGTGAGTTAAGACAAGAGCCATCAAAATCAAAGGCTTCAACTTCTTCTTAGGCTACCTCATTAGATCCAACATTCCAGAAGATGGCAAATGACTTGCTCTCATTAAAGAAGCAATTGGCTCAAACATCATCTACTACTCCATACCGGGATATCCCACGGAGGAACTTCACTCCCAACAACACCCCCAAAGGCCATGTTTTCCTGCTACTTCTCCAAGGTTAGCAATTGAAGCCCCTCCGGTTAATGCTTTGGTTGAAATCGAAGAAGATGATCCAAATTACGAAGAACCTTTGTCGCAAGACGAAGATGATCAAGATGTTAGTGAATTGACTGGATGACTCTACTATCGGGTATATGGAATTTGAAGATGAGGAATTTGATGAAGAAGAAGGTACCCAAGGGTATGCGAGTGGACAATCATACACGTTTTTACTCGCTCAAGGAAAAGAAGCAAAAGTTGCTGCTGAAAAACAAAAGGAAAAGGCCGTGGTAACTCCTCCTCTAATGATCGCTAAAAGAGGTAATCCCCTTCCTACTCAACCTCCTGTTAAACCTTTTGTAAAGAAATATTTTCCTCTCATTTCTCCTCCAAATCAGCCTTCCTCCAATTCCATAAAGACCAGTAATCCTCCTCCACAAATGCGAAACGAAGGACTCATTCCTTCATTAGCACAACCCTTGGTTGCATTCGATATAATTGATCATGCTAAAAAGACCAAGATCCAGATGTCTGAAGTTGAATACCTTCGATCCTAAACCCGCAGCTTGTAAGATTAACTAAGTATATCCAAAGCTAGGCTGCCATCCTTCCTCCCATTTCCCCAAAAGGAATTCTTCCCACGCCTCCTACGTCTCATGTAAACGTTGCCTCGACTTCTGCGTCGGGGAAAATTGAACCTTTTTACCTATCTCTCCTGATCAATGGTCATAAACTAAGCAATTGTATAATTGATTTTGGAGCTTCTGACAATGTTATGCCAGCAAAGGTTGCCTATACTTTGGGCCTCACACTTACTAAACCTTTTGGAAGATGTTACTCCATGGAAACCAGAAAGTACCATTGATTGGTCAGATCAAAGAGGCGTAGTTTGCATTCGTGTGGCATTTCCCGAGAAAAGGGTAAAAATGACTATTCTCGTAGCTAATATTCCAGTAGCATATGAGATATTGCTAGGGAGGAGATTTTGTAAAGAAGTTGGTGGGGAAATTCATATGGACTGGTCCAAAGCCAGGATTCCTATCAAAGGGGTGATGTAGACATTGGAACCAGAATCACAAAAGAAATATCTAGTCACCAATTCTGATGATCCCAAGGCTCAGATTTTTTCAAATTGTTAGGGATGGGAAACTATTTCTTGTCCACCAACTCAGATAAAATGGACATTCTTGTCCAAAAAGAGGATCTCAACAAAGTATGGACATTGCAGTTTGATGGCAGTTGTGCAACAAGCGGATGCAGTGTTGGGGCTGTTCTAATATCTCCTGAAGAGGAGATTTTCCCTTTTTCTTTCAAATTGTAGTTCTTCAATACAAATAATACTGAGTATGAATCCTTGTTACTTGGCATGCAAGCTGCAAAAGAGAAAGGAATCAAGAATCTAAAAGTACAAGGTGATGCTGAGTTGATTGTCAATTAGGTAAAAGGGATATACCAAGTAAAGAATGACCGGCTCAGACACTACCGCAATGTAGTATGGGATAACATCAAGAGTTTGACACTTTCTCAATCAAATTCGTTCCGAAGCTCAAAATGACATGGCTGATTCATTGGCCATCTCAACCTCCCTCATGCTCCCTCATCCAGGGTTAAAAATAGATACATACACCATTGAAGTGGTTTTTTCCCAAGTGTGCTAGATAATTCACAACACTGGCAAGTGTTCAATGATGACAACCAACTTATCGCTTTCTTGGAGAAAGCTAACAATTTCAAAGAACTTCATTTCGATGGATCAACTTCTGCATGTCGTGAGTCTCTCACCGGTCAAACACATGAATCTGAAAAAGAAATAGTGATACAACTCAAAGGAAATAAGATTATGAAAGGTCTAGTTTCCTTAAAATGATTATTTGATAATCATGATCGTTTCATCAAGAAAAAGTGATAGGATGATCCTTCCTCTTCTCCGAAAACTGAATCCGTCAATCTGGGTACTATGGAACATCCTCATTCCATGAATATCGAGAAGTGTTGTACGCCCGAGGAAAAGTGAAAATTCATTAAGTTGCTGAAAAAGTACATGGATGTGTTAGCATGGTTTTATGTTGATCTGAAGTCCTTCAAGCCAAAGGACATTCGACATGACATTCTACTTAAGGATGATGTCAAGCCTTTTCATCAAAAGCAAAGGCATTACAACCCCAAAATCTCAGGTACCATCCAGGCTGAAATTCAGAAGATGTTGGATGCAAGAATTATTTTTCCAATTCATCACAGTACCTGGGTTACAAATATTGTACATGTGCGGAAGAAGAATGGTGAGATACGCATATGCATGGACTTTAACTTGAACCAGTCATCCTTAAAAGATAACTATCCACTGCCGATAATGGATCAAGTGCTACAGGCAGTAACCGGTTCAGAAATGCTATCTATGCTTGACGGTTTTTCAGGTTACAATCAAATTCAAGTCACACCTGAAGATCAGTTCAAGACAACATTCACCACTCCTTGGGGTACCTTCTCCTACAACAAAATTCCGTTCGGTTTGATCAACGCCAGTGCCACCTTCCAACGGGAAATGGACTTTACATTCAAAGGTATGATGGGAAAGGTCATCGTAGTTTACCTAGATGACCTGACCGTGTTCTCCAAAAGATGAAGTGATCACTACGATCATTTAGAGCAAGTCTTGATTAGATGCCGAGAGCACGGGATTTTGTTAAATCCTAAGAAGTCATTTTTGGGGTCACAGAAGGAAAGCTGCTAGGGCATGTTGTTAGCAAAAAGGAACTAAAATAGATGTTGAAATATTCAAGGCTATTCAGAGCCTTACTTTTCCTACAAGCAAGACTGGTGTTCACTCTTTCTTTGGAAAGGTAAATTTTTTCGACGCTTTGTTCTTGATTTTGCTGAGAAGACTTGTCATATATCTAATATGATGAAAGGGTCCCAAACATTCCAATGGAGTGAGGAAGGAAAGACATCATTCAAAGACATAAAAACCTTCGTTGCTCATGCACCTATTCTAGTGTGTCCTGACTTCAACAAAGACTTCATCATGTACAGTTATGCGTCTACGCATACTGTATCAACTATCTTGATGCAAAAGAACTCCGAGGATATTGAATCCTTGATTGCTTTCATGAGCTCTCCTCTTAAGCCTCATGAACTAAAGATGTCACAATTGGAAAAGCATGCCTTTGCCGTGGTAAAAGCAGTCAAGAACTTCCGCTACTATATTCTGAATTCTCATACAATAGTGTTGGTTCCTGACATGGCTATTAAGTCTATCCTAACTCAACAGGAGTTAGGGAGCTTACGAGGGAATTGGATTGCAAAGGTCCAAGAATACGATCTAGACATCAGACCAACCAAGTTGGTAAGAGGTAAGGGCCTGTGTCAGCTAATGGCTGAAAATAAAGACTCAGAGGTACCTGAAGAGAAAGCTGATCACATTGATGGAGAACAAAATGAACTGGAGAAAGTGGATTCTTTGCCCATGGTTCTAGTTTGTCGCAACCAATGATGAATGGTATTCTAACATCACATTATTTCTCACCTATGGAGAGTGCCCAACTCACCTAACCACTAAGGAAAAGTGAGCGGTAAATCTCAGAGCCGCAAGATATGTCATATGGGATGATGGATTGTACAAACGCGGAATTGACAACGTTTTTCTACAATGTGTTGACAAGCCATAACAGGTAAAATTGTTGGAGAGTTTTCATGACTTAGCCTGCGTGGTCACTTCTCCTCATCGCGTGGCGATAGATAAAATCATTCGGGCTAGGTACTATTAGCAATGCGTTACTTTGAGATGCAGCCACCTGGGTAGTGAAATGTGAACTTTGCCAACAGTTCGTTGGCAAACCAAAGCTGGCTGCATTTTCCCTCAGGCCCGTCATCACCGAAAAACCATTCATACAATGGGGAATTTATTCCATTAGAGCACTCAATCCTCAATCGAGTCTTTGGACATAGTTAGGTCCTAATAGCAATGGATTACTTCACGAAATGGGTGGAGGCCATTCTTGTAAAGCATGCCACTTCTGAAGTTATTGGCAACTTCATCAAAGAGAATATTATTGTGAGATTTGACATTCCACACAAAATCGTTGCTGACAATGCTTCCAACTTCTCTTCATGGGAGGTAATTGGTTTTTGTTATGGATACGGAATAACCTTGGATCATGCTTCTGATTACTATCCTCAAGGAAATGGTTAGGCAGAATCTAGCAACAAGAACATGGTGACTATCATACAGAAGCTAGTTGATGAAAACCAGTGGTCCTGGCACAAATCATTATACGATGCTTTATGGGTGGATCGTATCACTCCAAAGAGGTCTCTTGGCATGTCACCTTTCCAGGTGTTGTATGGGATTGATGCTAAAATCCCTATCTCCACAGAACTTCCTACTCTGCGCTTGGCTCGAGCAATTAAAGATGAAACTTTTTAGAATTCTCTCAAAAAGAGGATTATGTACCTGACGGAACTTGAAGAAAAGCGAGTGAAAGTGGTCGAAAAGATCATTGAACATCATAATCAAGTTAAGAGACTGTTTGACAAGAAAGCTAAGCAGAGAGATTTCCAAGTGGGAGATCTTGTTCTTCTGTGGGACAAATGAAGAGAACCGAAAGGTATGCACGGGAAGTTTGACTCTCTTTGGAGAGGGCCATACAAGATCAAGTAGCTCAATGGAGAGAATAGTTTCTATCTCTCATATTTGGATGGAACCGAGCTCCCGCTTCCCTATAGCGGGCAACACCTGAAGATCTTCAAGAAGTAGAGCTTGCTCTCTTCTTTGTATAGTTTGCTTTCGTTGTGTGTTTGCTTCTGTTTGTTGTGTGTTCCTTCCTTCCCTTTTGGGTCGCCCTTGTTTTTGACTCTCTATAACCCAATGGATAGGCACTTGAAAATATGGGATTCTCTACCCTTAAGTTTCAATCAAAGATAGTCCCCAGAAAGAGCCAGCTGTTATTCAAAAAATTGACAACAATTTGTAGGTAACAGTACAAAAATTTCCATTTTGGTCCCCTAAAGGAAGTTTGATAACGTTCAAAATGGCCTAAAACTCCCTTTTGAAAATCAATTTTTTAGAACTTAGCCATTTTTAGCTTCTTTAAACTTGGCGCAAAAAATGGTGTGTCAACACTCTCAAAAACGTGCCTTTTTTAAATAGGCGCAGGAATTCTCGTGTCAACATACCAAAATGTGTGCCCCTTAGAAAGCCCTTTGGCATAGGAAATATCATGTCAACATCATAAAACATGCGCTAAGGCACGCGAAATGGTGTGTTGACACCATGAAATGTGCGCTAAGGTGCTGAAAGTATTATGTCAACGCCAATAAAATTACACCAAGGCACATTTTAATGTGTGTCAACACTCTCGAAAAGTGTGCTAAAGAAAGTTGGTGAAATAATAAATGTTAGTTTTCCTATAAATAGGCACTGACACCAGTCATTTTCACGATTTGAAAATTGAAAAAGTGTTTTCTCGTGCTCAGCCATCCTTGTCACCCCCACGTGCCATTTTTTGAGCTTGTGGACCCCAACGTCGTCCTTTGTCTTTTATAAAACCGGGTAAGTGGCTTCTGTCATCCTTGTTGTTATGGTTTTGTTTTTGGTTGTGTTAGGTTTTAGGGTTGTTAAAAAGATTAAATCTAAAAAGAAGAACTTAACAATCTATAACCAACTAGGGAAAACCCTTTTCCTCTCCTTCCAGATCTGCAAATCTGGAAGGCCCCTACCTCTGAAGAAACCCAAGGCCATTTTTCCCTGCTTATTATCTTGTTGAAACCCTCTCTTTACCATTAGAGATATCCAAAAGAGAGAAAGAGAAAGAAGGAAAATAATCTAAGTTGTTAAAGCTGAATTTGAAGCATGGCGCACTTGTCCTTCCCTGCAACATATTTTGAAATTCCACCTTGGCACACTGTCCTTTCTTGCAACATGACCCTAACCCGTGCCTAGTTTAAAAACACTTAGCAGCTTTTGTAGGGCACAGGCGCATCCTGCACAACATCAACATAGGATGTTGTGTGCTTCAAATCTACGCCAAGCACTTTTTCCTTGGCGCATTGATTTCCTTTGCAACATATTTCAAAATTGCGCCTTGGGCACACTTAAAACCCATGCAACACAGAATTTTCCTACGCCCCACTAAAGCAAATTTCCTAAGGCGTAGGCGCATATTCCTTGACATCAACATGACATGTTGTATGTTGTAAACCCACGCCCTGTGCTTTACCCTTTGGCGCCCAAAATTACATGTCAACACCTAGAAAACCGTACCCCTTCTACTAAGTGCAAATTTTCTCATATCAACACTGGCACACCTTTTTCCATGTCGACATCCTCAAAAGTGCACCCAACATTTTTAAGCCTCTGCAACATGCTATGAACTTGCGCCTTGCGCCCTAAGCCTTATAATTGCTCATTCTTCTTTTTGCAAGCTTTCATTATGAATAACATGATGGTTGACATGGCTCTTCTGTGTTGGACCTCCTTGATTCTTCTTGCAAAACAACAACAACCATCCTTGAGCTCACACATGTCTTCATCAAGCAAGAAACCAACAAAGTCTAAAGCTAAAGCAAAACAATCGAACAAGAGATGAAGTACAAATATCGAAAGTCAGGATGCTTGACTTATATGCAGAGCGTGACCTCAACATCGGGACTCGAGTGGGGCATATTGATATGGATGAATTTTGGGCAAGGACCAACCAGCAAGCAAAGGGGCCGTGGATGCACAAGTTAGTGGGAAGTAGATTGCACTTTGCAAACTGGCACTGTCGGTAAATGCTGTAAATAATGAATTTATTATGTTGGTTGCTCGGTGTTACAACAAGGACACTAGATGTGTCAAAGACAAAGAGAAAAATACAATCATTGACCTCACAGCCCATCACTTTGAACTGACCCTAGGCATTCCTCATCATAGGTAATATGTTGCCATAAGTCTAGAAGACTACAAGAAGGCCTGGGACGACAATGAGGATAAATGCATGTAAATGATGAACGAACTCTATCTTAAGAACAAGAAGCTAGTGAGAAAATGGCCACAGACCATCCACCGTAGTGACTTCAATGAGGAATTGAGTGATACAATCACCTTCCTGAATAGAGTATTTGGGCTCCTTGATGCCCATTATTTCCACAAATGGATGCTGAGGTACCTAGAGACCATGAGCAAGAATACACCTGATCAGTGTTTTGGCTGGGCTGAAATCATCAGCGACACCATCTCCCAGCAGCTTCAACAAGTCCTAACAACTGGGAAGTTCTACATGAACTCCTACATTGTATACGTTACAACATCAGCAAGAGATTTTGTAGGCCTAGCTTGAAATGGGGTATGGCCCCAGGTCAAAATATATGAATTCTACCCAGAGCTCAAGCTCGAGGCCAACATCTCCCAGTTCTCCAAGATTAATGATGCCTTTTTCTATGAGGTAATCTACTTACTGAGGCTGAATATGAGACACGGTCGACTAGCCCAAGTGTGATCTACTGCCACAAAGAAATGGGGAGCATTGTTCACACAATTCCCCACATTCACATACCTTAGAGCTGTGAATTTCGAGGGTGAACCAACAAAGCTACCAAGGTATGCAGGGCCCAAGCTGATCCTCTTGGAATTGTCAAGGCAACTAATCACTTACCATGAGAAGTGTATGAAGAGAAAGAAAGGAGGAACTCCATTCCCCCTTACAGTTGGTGATACACCTGCATCACACTTGCCAAAGCGTGGGAGATGTATGCTGAACTTGAGTTGCTAAATCTAAAGCACAACTTCCCAACAAGGCCGACCTTTGACTGCCGGAGTTGCCTCCCAAAGGAAAAAATTGATCCCATCCATGTTCCTGAGATCGAGGACATCTGGATCAACTTGACACATGAAATAGACATCAGGCAAAAGGATCACTCCCGAATGGCTCTGAAGAGATCATCCATTATGGTGTAGCCATCGTTCCCAAATGAATTCTAAGAGATTGATAAAGAAATTGATCGAGTTTACCTCGACACATATGGTGACGATTGGTCGTTCACGGAGATCGACAGATCTAAGGAGCTGAAAACATTCATGAAAGAGTTAAGCACGCATTGCAAAGACACCAAACATTGGTGCAAACAGAATGGTCTCACCTACCTCGGAGTAGATTTCACTACATCCCCTTCAGGTAAAGCACCTCCAAGACCGGCCCAAGCACCAAAAGGAAAAGGAAAGGAAAAGACAAGGAGGGAGAATCAAGAAAATAAGAAGAAGCTCCTCAAAGCCCTCCTACTACTTCTAAGAAATAAGTGGTCGACCTGGTGTCTCTAGGTAAAGAAGAAGAAACAACAAAAGTTTCAATGGATACATCCACCCAGGATGTTATCACAACTACAACTACTAAGGTACCCACCATTCCTTCTTCTGCTCCTTCTCCTCCCCCTGTCATTGAAGCATCTATTCCTATGGATGTGTCTTCTTCTCTCCCTTCCTCCCTTCCATCTCCCACCTCTTCCATCTTCTCCTCTCTCGTAGATCTATCGCCCAGTGTTCCCTCCATCCAATTATAGATCCCTTCTATTTCCATGTCCTTTTCTCCTCCTATAGTAACTCTAGGCCCCACAAGCAGCAGCGTTGGACTCCTTGTCGATGCCACCACCAAGTGTTTCAATGTTCTTCCCTGAGGCCTCTACAGTTGCTTCCCCTTTCACCCCTGTTTCTTCTTCTATTCCCTCTACTCCCACTCCATTAGTCCTAGTTGGATTTCGACCATCCGGTCAAGCATAAGAGAAAATTTCCCATCGCACCCATGGACTTCTCTGTCATTCCGAAGAAGGGACCCAAGAAGCGAAAGAGATAACTCACTTCTCCAAGAGCCCTTTGGGGAGAGAGTCATGGAGATTGCATACCCGGACCCCATCAAGGAAAAGAAGGATCTGTCTCTCCACAGGACTTCACACCGACTCAAGTCACAATGGGAACCTCATCCAAAGCCTACAAGGAGAGGCCTTGTCTACGGTAGATGCTCTTTACAAGAAGCAAAAGAGGAGAAGAGAATACTCAAGGAGTAGAACAAACATCTTCTCCAAGCATTGCAGAGAATGGGCAACGCTCCTCCTGTGATCGCCATCATCGAACCGACTCAAGCTCTCGGTCGAATGATAAGATATATGAATATTCTAAGATTGGTGAACAAGGCACGGAAGTATCCTCCTGGATTGAGTGAATCCTCAGAGATAGTGAGGAAATGATTAAGAAATTCATAGTGCTCTACCAGGATATAGATCAAGCAAATAAGGAGCTACAAGCAGTAGTAGGATCCCTCTCCGAGGAGTTGGATAACGCCAAAGTTGCAACATGAAACATTCCAAGCAATGGCTAACTGCTCAACCGACGACCTATTGAAGGTCGGTGTCATCGATCACCCGCGAGCACATAACAAAGCTCTTGTTGCATTAGATTATCGGGTTGATCAAATGGAATATATCCTGGAGAGGATAGATAAAATCAAGGATGAAGCCCTAGATGCACGATACAACATGGAGTAGACAGTTACAAAGATGTCTCCAATGATGATCAATGAATTATTCACCTTAAGAGAAGAAAATGACACATTCCAGCACTTCAAGGCTATAGTCACTCAAGGTTTGGCACCAGAGGTCACTTTCAACCGAGAGTCAATAAATAACCTCTTGGTCTGCCACGATTTTATTGGCTTCTTGATCGATGCATGTGAGGAGTTCACCGGGTTACATGACAAGCTCAAGAATGAAAAAGAAACTTACAAAGTCATTGGCGACCATTTCAAAGGTCTAGATCATAATCAACTTTAGAAAATGATCAGCAAGTTTATGGAATATTGAGCAAAGTGTCACATTGCCTCTCCTGATCCAAAGCAGGACACCAAGTTCGAAAGCAAAGAGATGATGAGGAGTAGTTTCTCCTCTTGTGTACGCTTTGATCATTTTGTAAAAATATTTAAAAGTATGTTGGCATTTATGATGACATCATCCATGTTGCATCATGGGATGTTGCCATCCAAAAACTTGCCCAAAGTCAACTTTTGACTTTTTAGATATTTTGTAAATAGTGGTTGGTTTGTTTTTGTCTTCTTTCCTCTTCTCCTTCTATAAATACTGGAATACTTGTTGTATTCCGGGTGGACATTTTTGTATGAAAAAGAAGTGAGGAGAGAAAGACTTTGTGCTTTCTTGTAACAGAAGAAATATTAATACATATATTCAGACTTTGTGCTCCATATGTGTGTTATTTGCATCAGATATTTCTTAAGTTAGATCTATGTTTTTATTTTGTTGGATTCATTCCTACTATTGTCATCTATTCATCAATATTGCTTTAATTGTTTATGAAAGTAAGTTTGGCTCATTACTAACAACCCAAAGCATAAACCTCGTTAATGTAGGTTATTATTTATCCTTTGATTTATTTATCGGGATAATTCTTAGACTTGTGTTATCCCTACACTTGTTGGGTTATCTTGCTTAGGTGTACTAGTTGTGTGGAGTTAGCTTCTCAGTTATGTCGAGTTAGCTTACTAGTCTTTTGGAGTTAACTTAACTACCAATATCAATTAGTGGGAGTTCTTCACCATTGATTTAGGTAGTAGTTGCACTTCCCTCCTCCTACATGTACATCTTTCTTATTGAATAATTCAAGTCATTCTATTGTAATGTATTGAGCATTATGGATTATGATGGATTTCCATGTAATGTATTTTAGCTCTTCTTTTTGCAAATCTAATGTGGTGTGCTATTATCATATGAGATCGTGGCTTAGAACAATATTCTTATAGTTCCTTTCATGGTATCAGAGCTATAGATGATGTAGACATCCATCTGTAAGTTTTTTTTTGCAAGCAAGAGTTTATTTTTTCATGTATTCGGAATTTGTTAGCACTTTTACTGGACATTGGATTTGGAAGGTGCCAAAACCATATAATCAACTGTAAACTTGACCATGTTTTGAGACAGTCAAATCTGGGTGCATTCTTTTATCAATTGGATATAAGCGTGTACCTTCGGATGCATTCTTTTACCCTTTGGGTATTTCGGTTTTGGATCTTGTCTTTTTATCCACTTTGGATATAGATTTGTACCCTCTGGTGCATTATTTTATCCATTGGATATAAGTGTACCTTCCGGATGCATTCTTTGAGCCTCTAGGTAGTTTGGTTTTGGATGTAATCTTTTATCCACTGGACGCAGATTTATACCCTATGGGTGCATTCTTTTATCCATTAGATATAAGCGTGTACCTTCCAGATGCATTCTTTTACCCTCTGGGTATTTTGGTTTTGGATGCAGTCTTTTATCCACTGGACGCATATATGTACCCTCTTGGTGCATTATTTTATCCATTGGATATAAGCGTGTACCTTCCAGATGCATTCTTTTATCCACTGGACAAATTTGTACCCTCTGGGTGCATTCTTTTATCCATTGGATATAAGCGTGTACCCTCTGGATGCAATGATTTACCCTTTGGACATTTTAGGTTTTGGGCGCAGGCTTTTATCCTTTGGTCGCAAGCATGTATCGTGTGGATGCACTCTTTTACCCTTTGGACATTTGGGTGTCATGTGTACCTTTTAAAAAGATCAACATTAAAATATTATTTTAATAGCAAAACCTTGTAGAGCTCATAACTTTTGATCCGTAGCTCGGATTAAGGTGATCTTTGTTTTGAAATTGTGTATTTTTTTGAGATCTACGCATTGGTGACATTTTTATACACATATTTCAAATGTAAAAGGTATTATTACTCATTGTAATATTTACATGCACTCAATTATAAAGTGCCAAATTTAGGAGGGTGTTGTGATCACTTGTGGACGCAATTTCGGTTGAGCCCGACGTCCTAAACTTTTAGGTATTGCATTCTTGTATCTATGGGTGTATACATTTATATATCTCTTGTTTGTTGAGATATTTTGGATTTGTATTTTCGACACTTTTTTGGCATGTTGACAGTCTCTCTTGTGGGGAGCTATTCTGGTGGAGCCCAGTGTTGGTTTGTCAGTGTTCGAGTAGTTGATTTTGACAACTCATACAGATCTGTGGTGTCACTCTACCCATTCTGCAGTATGGGAGGGTGTGGTGTTGATACTTTGCTTCTTCAGGTTTCATGTCCTTGCCTTGTTACCTTGGCTTTTTCTTAGATCATGGCACTCCTAGTTATTTAAATCTCGTGTCCTTGCCTTGTTGCCTTGGTTTTTCTTGGATTGTGGCACACCTATTTGTAGTAGTTGATCAAATTATGTTTGGTGTTTGTTTTTCACTTTTCGCCATCACTCCATTAACAGTCTCCTTGCATGGAGATATTCTGGTGAAGCCCAGTGTTAGTTGTTTTTGAGATATATGATCGAGCCACACTTCTTCAAAATTTTATGAGTTTTATGAGTCAAGTTTCGAGGATATCTTGCAGTAGGATTTTGTTCTCTACTTTGTTATTACTGGTTTTGGGTACCTTGCGGTGTCCATTTTTCCCAGTTGTTGTACATGGGTACCTCATCAGGCCTTGTTTCCAAGAACCACCTTCTTTTTCTCCTACCTAAGCTATGCTTACGGGAGGGTGTTAGTGTAGGTTATTATTTATCCTTTTATTTATTTATCGGATAATTCTTAGACTTGTGTTATCCTTACACTTATTGGGTTATCTTGCTTAGGTGTACTAGTTGTTTGGAGTTAGCTTCTCAGTTATGTCGAGTTAGCTTACTAGTCTTTTGGAGTTAACTTAACTACCAGTATCAGTTAGTGGGAGTTCTTCACCATTGATTTAGGTAGTAGTTGCACTTCCCTCCTCCTATAAATACATCTTTCTTATTGAATAATTCAAGTCATTATATTGTAATGTATTGAGCATTATGGATTATGATGGATTTCCATATATGGTATTTTAGCTCTTCTGCTTTACAAATCTAATGTGGTGTGCTATTATCATCTAGAGATCGTGGATTGGAACAACATTCTTATCGTTCCTTTCAAAACCTTATGACCTTTCTATCTTGGAATTCATTTCTTTTCTTCCTTCAAATTTATTCTCCTCCGTTCCTTCCCTCCTACCTTTACATTCGTCGTAGTTGGAACTACCTCTCTGGGATTAGATCCCAAACCCCCTGAAGTTAGAATAGTGTAGATTTGCACAGATTCCCGCTTGATAGAATAACAATAAACTAGTTTCACTTTCTTTGTCTCAAAGAGGGGCTATGCCACGACACTTTGTTGGCTTTGTTTCCCATGACCTACCTTTTCGAAATGATTTTCAAACCAACACTAACGAAATAAAACGAGTTTGAGTTAGCCAAACAAGAACTTGTAAAAGGAACACACATGAGCAAGTAGATAATCGAGCTTGATCATTGTGAACTAGAACAATTGATTAATAACGTTGACAATAAGATCAAAGATAATATTTGCATGCAAGATTCAATACACTTAACATCTAATGAACATAAAAACATAAAATGTTACAAGAGACAATGAATGAGACACAAAGTTCGTATTCCATTAACTCCAAAATGTTTTTCATAAAAGAACACAAAGTTTCTTCCTGAAACAAAGCTTGCACAAAAGTATTTTCTTCTCCTCTCTCAAAGTCACCCTTTACAAATGAGTCCCTCACTTCCTTTTATAACCCAAAAGTTGGTTACAAAGTAGTTAGGGTTTTACATGATCATTAAATAAGGCACTTAAGTGACTTTTGAATTTTTCAATAACTTTATTAAAGACAACCCAAAAATAGAAATTACTTAAAATAAGCATTGTTTCCCAAATAACAACACCTTTTAAAATATACAATAATAACCAGTGCCTTATCCATTGAAATGGGGTCTACCTATCTCAAGCGTATGAGAAATGGACTCTCCCACTTCATTAGATACCAAGAAAATAAACTCCCTGCACCGCCGGTGAAATTAGGATCTGCCACTTTTGCCGATCAAAGGATCTAAACCTTCCCAAAGTTTCAAACATCTTTTCTTCTTCTGGAGGTTCACTTGGTCAAAGAATAGCCTCACAAAATACCTGCAATTCAAGAATTCTACTTGGCATATCATTTAAATTAACAATTTTAGATTGAGCATTCTCAAATAAGTTCTTCAATTTGATGCACCGCTCCATGGAAACTGACGAGAAATTGTTGGTAGGAGTGTACATGTCCTTAAATAATTGTGAAAATTGTTCTTCCACCTGCTCCGATGAACACCTTTGATTATGCTCATTTACGAGGTTACAAGGAATCTCAGCCATGAATTCCTGAATCAAGGAGAGTGAAGTGAAGGCTTCATTGCACATCTTTGTCATAATGAATCATAGAATCCTCGAGAAGCGTCTTTCTTGATTTGAGATGTAGACACCAAAGAAAACATGTCCCTCGATGTTCAAATTCGAGAATTCCTTCAATAGCTAAAACTGAAGATTCCATACTTGTCATTTCCTGTAAACTGGGCAATATCTCATCCAAATTTGATATAGCAGAAACAAAAGTTTCTTTGAAAGAAAGAATTGGATCTAGATACACACTGATATCTTCATGAAGCTTAACCTCGGTCTTGATTGTCCCCTAGCATAAAATGAGAATCTCTGAAAGCCAAGTTTTAGTGACATGGCCCAATGTGTTTATTTCCTTTGACAAATTGAGAGTCTCTTCATCTGGGGTAGCCACTGCATTAGGTACTGGGAAGGTGGATGATATGGGATTTATCAAATGTTGAACATACTCCACCAATTGATTCTTTTCGGCTTTGAGCCGAGAGTTTTAAGACTTATATTTCTCAAGTCTTTTTAGCACGATATCAATTGAGTCTCGAGCCATCACCATGTCACTTTCTAATGTAGATATTCCAAGTCCTAGTCTAGAAACTTCATAGTCGGCGGGCATCGAGCATCGCACTCTTTATCCACTTGTGGAATGACAAGGTCTGCAAATTTGTTTCCATCATTATCCACCATTATTCGAGAAAGCACCTTAGGATTTCTAGGAATGACATCATTCAAAAGTTTGAAAAGGGCATCAAAATCGATGTTAATTGGCTTGAAAACTCTCTTCCTTTTCTTTACTTCAGAATCAACCCGGAAGGAGTATCATTCACTATTTCAGCATACGTAATCCTCGGAGCTTAAGCCAATATTCTCATTATTCCCGATATCATGATATCCTTCTTGAATACTATCTACGACCTCGATTTGAGGAGAAACAACCTTAATATCCACTTCTTGATTATTCGGAGATTTTGGGAAATCCCTTCATGAACTACATGCTCTGAAGTGTTTGATATTTGAATTACACACTGAGTGGATGCTTGTTTGAAGCATGGTTGAGGATCATTTGTTGCTAGCTTGAGCACTATTAATGATGTGGGTAGAAGAATCTCTACTCGAGGTAGAAAATCCAGACACACACTCTTTTCCTTCTTCGGGGTTAGGATCTTTAGATCTTACACCTTGTGACATGTTGCTTGGTGAAGTGGATTTCGGTAACCACTCCTTTCTCGCTTGTTGTGTATGATTGGATGGTAATGAGGTTGATCGAGAAGAAACCTTGGTCGAATGGAGACCCCCTCGTATAGGAAATTTTTGTGATCCCGAAATGTGATCTGGAATTGATTGCAATTTGGCAAGTTCCTGTCATACCAAGATATGCTTCTTTCAATAATTGGTTGGTTCTTGCCATCAAGAGAAAATTCATCTCTTTTAGTCCAGTCGATTCGAGGCAATGGGGTAAAGGAAACAACATCATAGAAGGGATTGACGACATCCTCATCATCATCTATGAATGAATCGAGAGGACTCTTGATGCGGAAGGCCTTGATCTGAGCAAGTGTTAGATGAGAGTACTCCCATCTTCTTACCTCATGTTCATCCAAGCAAGCAACCCATAAATCTTCCATGGGAGCATTATGTTGGTACTTCGCTCCCAGAATCTTTTGCATATTTCCATTGATATCAAATTGGGCTCTCTTCACATATGGATGAATGGTTATGAGAGAAAACTCTTTTCCATGAGTCATTGTGCAATCCTTTGAATAGATTTGGGCATTGGTATTCCCGATTTGGATCGGGAAATGGATTCTGGACGATGCTTGTCACTAAGAAGGCATTGAACTTGGAATAACTATCATGCTAATTCCATTACTGCCCATCTCACACCGACGTTTGACGTTTAGGGATTTTCCACGGGTACCAGAAAGCCACTCACGCAAATGTAGGAAAAAGATGAAAATTGTATAGACCAGGTTCCCCATTGGGAAATGACACTCATGGCTTCTTTGGAAAACCTTTCTTGATATTTCGATTCAGGTTTTGGATCACGCGGAAAGTGAATGCATCGTTGAATCTTCTAAAATGGTGAGAACTATTTTTGAAACTAAGGTAAGGGTAATAGTGAAAAACACTGTTAGACTACCCCATGACCCCTCGTTTCATGTCCCGAAAATAGCTTCCTTTGTGCTACTGCATAGGTCAGATATGAAGTCATGTAGAAGCATCCAGTCATCTTAACTTCTATCAATTGCTTGTGAATGGTGTTACTGATGATGGTGGCCCAATCCACAAACTCTTTCTTGGCTAGGATGATATAGATAAACTGGTACATCCATGGGTGGAAAATCCTTGCAGAAGGTAGACCGAAAACTCAACTTAGGAGAGTGATCATGTCTCTGATTTCTTCCACGAACTCAACGCGGTACAGTTCTTTGGGGAGCCTGTCAATTTGAGGTCTCTTGGTTACTAGCCAGTTGTTGTTGACCATTTTGCTCCATCTCAGGGGTTCTTCATCCCAGAACTCTTGCGCTGATTGGCGAGTGATATCCGCATTCTCGGGAAAGTTAGGTATTCTGAGAAACTCCTCAATGTGTTCAGGTGTGATTAAGAGGAAAGGCTCGCGATTATCTTTGAAAATTCCTCGTCTCTCAGGGTCATAATGCTCTGCGCAAGCAATAACCAACTCCGGACACTGCACCGAGACAGGGAATGTTGTTGCTTGGGGTAGGCCACTATGGTAAAGCCTATCTGAGAAAATGGTTTTGCCTTCAGTTTTCACTCGCTCGCAAAACTGTTGCACATTGATGTGACCTAGATTCATATCAGTGATGTTGTCATATGTTGACTTAATGGAGTTGGGAGGGATAATTCCTTGGAATTCATATTTCAGGGTGGATTTGTTAGATTTCTCCACTGGCTTCCTCGATCTCCCCGCAGATTTGGATTTTTCAGCCATTATGAATTTAATAGAAAAGTGACTCAGGCACGCCAAACAACGCAAACGGGGCTGGGTCTCAGTCTCCAAAACCCCGTCGACGCAAGAAAAATATTTCCTGTTATAATATTATTATTATTATTTTAAAAATAATAATAATAATTGTCCCGATTACAATTTTTTTAAAATGTCAATACAAACATATCGAGACTAGGCACGAGTTTCAAATCTGGCGACAACAATGATATCTATTTATTTATTTTAATTAAAATCTCCCGATTTTAATATTTCACACGGATCGATTTAATCTCTTTTTAAATTCTTCCTTATTTGGCAATACGTCGAGATTTCTCATGCAATGTGTTGTATTTGTCTTAGCTTCTGCAACGTGGTATTTCACCTCTTGATCCACGTGGAATTTGCTTTGGATGAGTCTCTTATCTTCTTCCCTGCATGGCATTGAAAATTAGCCTAATTTGGTGAATGCGTGGGCATGCTCTAAGACAACTATTCGTGGAGATTTTGAATTGGAATCTTTTTATTCTTCCTTGTGCGTGGATGTTGTCCTCCTTGTTGGGGTGGCTTGCGTTTAACTAATTTTTTAAAACTGTTCTTGGCATGCGTGGTGTTTTATTTATTGGCGTGGCTTCTTTTTCGTTTAGGCGCATAGATTTGAAACAGTTTACTTTTCCCTTCCTTGGCACCTCCTCCAATGTGTGAAAAGTAATCTTTTGTCTTCTATTGTCTTCTCCTTCCTATCTTTTCCTTCACCCAAGGCATGGGTTCTTCTTTCTTGACGTGGAGATCTTTATTGTGAAAGGATTACTCTGAAATTTGGCGCATGGCTTGTTTTTAATTTTTCTAAAAGCGCTTGCTTTGCAGTGCCTCCTTTATCTTGGCTGCGTGGAAATTCTGGTGGGTGCGTGGAAAGGCTACGTAGAAATTGTTTTATGCCTTCACTGCTAATGCGTCTCCTTTGTTGGGCGCGACTTGCTCCTTTCTCTTTGAATCTCCTGTAGCATCCAAACAATCTTCTACGCAATTCTCTACCTATCTTCTTGACATGCATGAAGTTGCAATATCCACCTCTGTTACAGTTGTTTTCTTCAAACTTCCTGCATGTAGCTTCGTGGAAATCTGTCACAGGAGAAAAATCCACAATAATTGGGTGACCAAAGTAAAACTCCTGGCAGAGCTTCGCAATGCGCGGCTGCTCTTTGCTTCTCCCCAAGGCATGGGAAATTTTCTTTGTCCTCTTGAAACTGTTCTTTATCTAAAAACTTGTTCTACTCTCCAACACGTGGGTCTTGAAAAGCTTCTTTATCCTTCTTTGGCCAAAGTGTGGCTTTCTAAGTCTTTTTTAAAAACTATTCTTTTTGCCTAAGTCAGGTGCCTTCTTCCTGGGATGCGTGAAAAACAATTTTTCTTTGTCCTTTTGCTGTCTCCCTCTTGCCTAGGAATTTGATTTGTTTTTATTTCTTGGACTATTTTTTCCTTTTCCTAGGCGCCTCCTTTACTGGCTGCGTGGAAAGTTGTGTTGGAAATTGTGGGATATGACAAAATATTATGTTCTCCAGAGGAAATAAGAAGCAAATCTTTGCACGAATTTTTCCAACAAGTTTGATGGAGGAATTTACGAGGATTAATTCAACTTCCTCTCTTCCCAAGAAGTGGCTTAAGTGCCGGGGTAAATGGGGAAAGCAATGAGACGATTGCCAACAGGGAATGGCAAAGTGGTTTGGAAATTCCCGTTTAATTTCCCCATGTGGGAAATTGGGGAATTTCCTGCCCGTTAGCCAATCCATGATTTGGCAATTGGCAGAGAAAATCCCACGTGCGGGAAAATTGAAGAAGATTGGCAGGAAAGGGGAAATCCGAGGTTCGGGAAGCCAGATTGGCTTCCGGTAGTTGAAGCGTAAGCTTACTTTCCCGGTATTAAAATTTGTCGAACGAACTTTTAATTTATATTTATTTAATTAAATACTTCTCAAGTGATTTAAAAACTAATTTAATCAAACAAGGAGCAATTAATTAATTAAATATTAATTAATTAATTTTAATGTATTTTAATGCGTTTTAAAGCCTAGTGGGAAGAGTTCTTGCCCGAAAAGGACAAAATGAAGACCGAAACGATCACAAAAATGAGACGATTGTGATGAGGGCAATGAACCATGCAAAATAAAACTTTTCAAAAATTTCAATTTTTTCATTTTTTATTATTTTTAATAATTTTACGAAGTCAAAATTGGCTGATAACACATTCTTCAACTTGGAAGTCTCCATTTGAGACTTATTATGGTTATCCGACTAAATCTCCATTAGATTTATCTTTTGGACATGATATCTTGTTGTTAATGGTTTAAGTGATTTTGAAAAATCTAAATGATTTGTGCAGAGAATATAACAGTTCATCAAGGTATGTCTAAGAATAGTTGGAGAAAATTCAAGCTAAGTACAAAGCAAGGCATGATAAACACCGGATGATCACAATTTTGAGGTTGGTGATTAATTCTCGCAGCTTCACATTAGCAAGGAAAGGTTGACGGGTGAAGATAAGAAGTTGAAACCTATTCAATATGGTCCATTCGAATAGTGGAGAAAATTGGAGACAATGATTTCTCGGTTAGATTTACCTCCATATATGCAAATTTATTTGGTTGTAAATGTTGAAAACTTGAAATTGTATGAACCACCTATTCTTATGGATGATAATGCTAATGTAGTACCTTTTATTGATGATTTTGCACCCGAGTATCTGGATGAGTTGTAGGATAATGTCATTCTTGACCGGAGGTCGAACTTCACGAAGATGTGATATTGAATATTTTCATGTCGGGTTCAAAGGCATGCATCTAAATAAGGAAAAATGGATGGAAACCGGAAAGGTGAGGGAGAAGTACCCTCACCTATTTACCAATTAAGTTGACTTTTGGGGTCCAAAAGTTTCTTAGTAGGGAGGATTGATCCAGAGGATCCTCGCTGAGAAACACTGATCTAAAATTTTCTCAGAATTAGTTACATGCCCGGTTTCACTGTGTGGAGAAAAATTAGATATTTTCTGTGATATCTCGTTTGTAGGAATCGGTGCACGTATACAAAAGTTATGCCTTACTTAAATTTTTGGGCAACTTATGAATTTCGGGACTACGTGTTTGTTGAACGTGTGTACGCTCGCCAAGTGGACCAATGAAAATGTGATATGTGTATAATTTGAATGAAGGGTAAAAGTTTGTTTTGGACATCGGTCTTGGAAACTCGATGATGGACAAGTGGGCCTCACTTTTTACTAGCTGGGGGCCCTCAACTAGGTTCGACACACTCGATTATGGAGGGGTGTCTTGGCCTCCTCATATTACAATTCGGGGATTTTGTATATATTTATTCCATTCTACGATTTGTGATACATGTGGATATTGTATTGAATGTAATTATAAAGGAATCGGTGGATAGCCCAACTCGGCCAACTAAGTTAGCCTATCCACCGATTCATCCCTAATTATACTCCACATTGAATGCATTTACTTATCTCTCCATCACATTTTTGAAACCACCACACATTAATCTCCAAACATTATTCGACCCTTATCTCAAATGCAAAGTTTATTGCCTATCCATACACCCACATTATTAAAACAATGCACCAAGTATGGGCTTGACCAACCAAGCGCCCATTTGACACGTCATTCAAAATGGCTCAATAGCCAATGTTTAAAAAACACCACCCTCCTTTTTAAAAATTCCTCTCACCCACTATGCGTGCAGTGTGGGATTTAATCCCATTAATAGAAAAACAAGTGTGCTTTAGGGGGATCGAACCTAGGTGGGATGGGTAAAAGGTTATGCCTTTGGCCGTTGCGCTAGAGGTGATGAAACAATATTAGAAAGGGTTTATTTTATTTATACATGAATTATTAGAAGATCGTGTAAAAATATTGAAAGTCTTATAACATGAGCTAGGAAGGGAATTTGGAGATGATGTAAAAAATAACTAGTGTTATTTTTAGCAAGAGATTACAGTGAGAAGGTCAGATTCTTGTAGAAATATTTGTGAAGGTTTATTTTCAATATTTTAATAGATCGGTCCCATTCAATTGGACACAAGACATAGGCCTCAAGTGCCAAACTCCGTTATGACACCTCGTGTCGAGTGCTTGTGAATTTTCTTTGTATATCTCTATATTTTGCACAAAGCTTTACAAATTTCAATTATTTATTAAAATTACAAAAATTGTTATATCAAAATTTCATTAAAAATCGTTAAAAGCAATTTTTTGAGTTGGATTGTACAATTTCGCTTTGGGTTTTTAGATCAAAATTCATAAATGAACCTCACTTGTCACATCTTGGCTACTCTCTCTCTATCTCTCACGCTTTGTGCTTCATGTCTATCTTTCGAGCATTACCACATCTCTAGTACACATACTTTATCTTCATTACCCGATGATGCACTCTTATTCTATGGTTCATACTTGACGTTAAGGAGCATTCCTAAATGAACCTCATCTCACACACATCCTGGAAAGGGGAAACATGACCCATATGATCTACACATTCTACATATCACAACACATCATCACATGCACATGAAATTTACACTTCTTGGTTATCTTTACTCTTGTCACCATATTATTTACATGATTGTACTTTATTTCCTATGCTATTTGGATACTTTGTATTCATTATATTTCTCTATACACACATGTACATTCACTTGTTAGCTTGAGGTGAATGGACTTTATAGATTCTCACACGATGAATTATCCTTGACACTTTGCTCTTTACCAGGTCCCCACCAGATCCTAGGGGCATCTACCTTTGCTACTCTCATACTCTCCATATCACAGGTCTTATTATTACATTATTTATTGCTTATCATTATTGTCACCTAATTTTCCATGCTCTATATGTGCTTTGACATACTAATAATCTTTCTAGCATGCTAACGGGTTCTTCATGTGTAGCATTTTCCTTGCAGGACCCTATACAACCATGGTTATCTTTCAATGTTTGCTTGTTATTGTCTTCTATTGTTTTGCGGGCTATGCCCTATGTCATGTTTGATAATTGTTTCTTTATATACGCTTTGGCCCTGATTGTCTTATGACATTGTGAGCTATGTCTAATGTCTATAACCCAATTTTTGCGGTCCCTTTTGTATGCACATTTGCTTGTTACAATGTATTCTATTGCATGCTTGTTATTTTTCACTAACACTTATTTCTAGCCCATATTGTTTGTATATGCCTTGGTTTCTACCATGCACATCCCTTACCCCTTGTATGTACCCAATCTTAGATATGCATATCAGGTTTGAGTCCTCTTGTTTGGGCGACTTCCTCCTAAAATCATCACACACACCCAAAACAAGGGGCCATCAAATTGGGTGAATTGATTAAGTTAAAATATAATTCATATGCCCAATCTAAATGTAAGGTTACAGAAATAAATGAATAATTAAGTACTCTTGAAATAGATCTAAGTAATTAAGTAATAAATAATGAAAACCCTAATTGCAAAGAGAGGGTAAGAAGCCTTAACTAATTTACAGAGTTATGGAAATTACACAGAGTAGAAGATGTGAAGCACAGACCATCGCATTGGACCACAAAAAAATGTAGATCCGAGGAGATAGGCTAGATTGGGGTGCCCAGAGAGGGACAAGGACACCCATGGGTGCCTTAGACATGTTTTTGGGTGCCCGGGTCTCAAAAATGCTAAAAAAACCTCTCTAAGGTTTCATAAGGTGTTTTACTTTATTTTCCTTTGGTCGCTCCAAGGTCACACCAAGATCGCCAAGGTCGCTATAAACTGAAATAAATAATAGACTGAAAAACCCTCAAATAAACATCAAATCCTAAAAAAGAAAGATGTAAAATGAGGGGTCGATCGCCTTAATTTCCACAATGATGGACTTACAACTAAGCGTTGCACTACATCTCATACCCAATAGTTATGTGTATGTGTGTGTAGAATTGCGCCCTAGGTTTCTCTTGTAGACGTGCCACACTTCAAATATCGAGATGTAGAATGTAGTAAATGTGTGCATGGAATAGAATGAGCTTCCTCTTATGAAGTGTGATGCATAAAACCAACCCTTGTGTCCCTTGTGATGGAGTTAGATGGATGCAATGGAGATCTTAGATGCCTTGATGGATGCAACCTTAGGTGGTGATAAATAGTGCTTAGTGTTTGGTCCTTTATTATAATCACATAACTTTATATTTATATGATTCCTTTGCTTGAATTTCATAACTAACCCCGAAAAGGCCAACTAACAAAAAGATAAGATGCTCAAATGGCTATAAAGGAACCAAAAAGTGAGAGTAAATTAGAAAGGGGACAAGAGCGCCTAGAGGGGATGAGGGTGCACAGTGTTGGATTCTTAGATGGGCATTAGTGTCTAGGATGAAAAATTTCAAGAGTAAAAAGGCATACTAAACAAGTAAGGGTGTAAAATTGAAAGTAACAACAGAAAGAAAAGAAAGGTGGCCAAAGACATGGGTATATTATTAATTTTCTTACTTGGGAATCATATGAATAATAGTATGTAATCGGACTAGATAGTTACCCAAAGTGCGTGATTGTGTGTCTACATTTTCCCCCACTTTATGTTGGTGAGCAAAAATCTCGGTAACATAAAGTAGATAGAAATGCATACCTAATATACATGTAAATCAATGTATAAAATGTGTCGAGGGAGTAGACAAAAGCGTGGAGTGATAAAAATGTGAAGCGTGGATGCTAAGGAGGAATAATTTAAAAGTGGTGATGAAAATGAACCTAGGGAGGAAACATGTGTGTAGATGTCATGATGTATTTGTTTTCGATGTTGATGTGTGTGGTGTTTTTGTTGTTGATGTCATGGTGATATTGAATACCACTTCCCATATGGATGGACTCAAAAAAGAGAAGAACGATGACAAGTATTAAAATATGCATGTATATGATAAAAAATATGTAAAAAGTGTGTAAATAAAGTATGTAAAATGTTGGAAATGAAAAAGGAACATGTGCACCTGATACTTGATGAGAAAAGGGTGTAGAAATGATCATGTAGATTATGTCTACATGCGATTTTTTCAAGTGATCTTGTGTCGAGTGTAATGGAAGAAGTGTAGGGATAACTGTTTGGTGTCATCCTCCAACCTTTAACTACTTCTGTTGTGTAAAACACCATTACAGATGTTGTGCATGTGCTAAGGATTGTCTATCATGTAAAATCTATTATGTATAGAGTTCTGGAGACTATGTTGAACTACCAATTGCTATGTAATTTCCACATGGTATTAGGTAATCTGAGAAAGGAAGTTGTATTGACCCCTAGTCTTAGGCATCCAAGAAAGACCATTGTGCTAAAAAACCAAGTATGATTGTCAACCCCGTCTCAAATTGAAAAACTATGTTATATCGTTATCGTGTTATGCATAATGTTGTATGGGGTGACTGATTCACCAAACCGATGCCCCCTCATTTGGGGTTCATGTGATGTCACTTGAAGAGTATGAGGCCCAAAGGATGACCAAACAATGAGCTGAAATTGTGCCCTACAAGGGGAAGGGGGTGCTTGGTAGAAACCAAGGCACATACAAACAAGTGGCTAGGAAAACAAGTGTTAGTACAAACAAAGACAAACACTCATGTAAAAGATGAAATGTAATCTAAGTAGAAAATGTGTAAGCTAAAATGAAAAAAGAAGACAATGTAGACCATGAAAATTGGGTTGTAAACATGGGACATCACTCACGATGTTGCAAGATAATCAAGGATGTAGTGGGTGTAAGCAATCAGAGAACAAACAAGATATAGGGAAAATCCCGCAAACAATGACAACTAAAAGCAAATAGTTTATTAGACAACCATGGAAGCAAGTAGTCCTAGAAAATAAATGTTGCACATGAAACACCCATTATCATGTTAGAAAGATAAAAATTATGTCAAGTCGTGTATAATATGATAAAGTAATGTGTTATGAAACAAAATGAAATAATAACACCTGTAGTGTATGAAAGTGGATGCCCCTAGGAGCTGTTATGGGACTGGTAATAGGTACTATGCCAAGCATCCATGTTATGTGTAATGGATCTATATAATCTACAAATTGAATGTACATGTGTGTATGATAAAGATAATGGCATACAAGATATCTATCTAGCATGTGTAATAAGATGAACATGTAACAAGTAAATGTAAGCAAGAGTAAATGCAACCAAGATATGTAGTATGTTGTAGATGAGGAAAAATGGAATGTAATATAAAAGATAGGGGTAGCGTGCTCCCAGTGGATGTGTTTATATGTAGTGAGGTTCATTTATTTATGCCCCTCAATAGTCAAGAATGAACCGTAAACGAGAGTGCGTCTTCGGGAAATGGTGTGAGCGATGCATTGTATGTAGAAAGGAGTTGATGAATAGAGTGATGATTTTCGAATGGCAATGCATTGATTATATTGTATGCGACATAAGGATGATGTATTTTGAATGTGTGACGATTTATCCTAAAGCATATAGCACTAGATAGATGAGTAAAATGCCAATACACATGGTGATGTAGCACAAGGCATATATCACAAAATGCATGGGTAAATTGCTAAAAGGTGTGATGGTGTAACACAAGGCATATATCACAAAATGTATGGGTAAAATTCTAAAAAGTGTGATGATGTAGCACAAAGTGTATATCACAAAATGTATGGGTAAAATGTTAGAAAACGTGACAATGTAGCACAAAGTGTATATCATGAAATGTATGAATAAAATTCTAAAAAGTGTGATGATGTAACAAAAAGTGTATATTACAAAATGTATGCATAAATTGCTAGAAAGGGGTGATGATTTATCCTAAAAGTGTATGTCACAATATGTGTGAAGAAGGTGATGGCTAAAATGTCACATAATACAATAAAAATATGGGTTGATTGATTGTGAATGTTAAAGTGTAGAATGATATAGGTGTGATGAGGTGAGGTTAAATTTTGATTTAGACCCTCAACAGTCAAGTATGAACCATTGGACTAGAGTGCGTCATCGGGTAGTGAGTGCAACGTGTAGAGGATGATAAAGTAGATTTTAAGAGGAGGATGGTGTATATATAAAAAGTGCATGTAGTGTGTAATGTGTAGTGTGTGAGGTTCATGTATATAGTATTCCCTCAACAATCAAGTGTGAACCATAACACGAGAGTGCGTCATAGGGTAGTAAGGTGAAAAAATCACCTACCCGAGATTAAGCGATTGTGAAATGGTGGAAACAAAATTAGGACCATGCGATGGTGGAAAAGTTTGAAATGTTCCACAGCCATCAGTAGAAGGAGTAGTTTCTTTGACAAAAGTGATTGGTTGCTGGAGTGGTGATTTTTAGGAGTTGTGCATGGTGGTGGCTTAATTGATAATGCTATAAAATACTTAAGTGGAGGCCATGTTGAATTGATATTTAAAGGAGGTTTATCAAATTGGATTTGCAATGTTGTAGATGATTTAGTAGGAGGAGGTGATGGAGAACGAATCTTGAGAGGTGATTGCTTTGACTTGGTAATGTCACATATAGCTTCAGTTGGAGAGAAGTGGGACCATTCTTAAGAGGAGGTTGAATAGGCGGCACTTGAATGGTGAAGGAGGCACCCGAGAAGTGATACTATCATACTATCATACTATCACTTCTCATATATACATTTAAATGCCACCTCTATAAATGCCATCTACAAATGCCACATCCATATGGGCTCCTGAATCTGATCCTTTTGCATTTTAAATAAATAAGACAAAGGAATTTGAGGCACTTTACGATCTATGATAGAAGAAAGATGAGGATCCAAGCATATTCGAATGATATGGTTTCACCAAAATGATTAAGCTAAAATGTAATTTATATTCCTAATTTGAATGCAAGATTGTAGTAAATAAATGAATAATGAAGTACTGAAACAGATCTAAGAAATTAAGTAATAAATAATGAAAACCCTAATTGCAAAGAGAGGGTAAGAAGCCTTAGCTGATTTGTAGAGTTCTAGAAAGTGCACAGAGTTGGAAAACTAGAAGATTTAAAGCATAAACCGTCGCATTAGAGCACACAAAAATGTAGATATGAGGAGATAGGATAGACTAGGGTGCCCGAAAAGGGACATGGGTGTCGTGGGTGCCCTAGACCTATTTCTGGGTGCCCATGTCTATAGAAATTCTCAGAAAACCTCCTATGAGGTGTCGTAAGGTGTTCACATTTAGTCACCTCTGGTCACTCCAAGTTCACACCAAGATTGCCAAGGTCGCTTAAAAACCTATAATAAATAATAGACTGCAAAATCTTAAATAGACATCAAATCCTAAAAAGAAAGATGCAAAATGAGGGGTTAGATTGTCCTCAACTGCCACAATGATGGACTTACAACTAAGTGTTGCACTACATCTCATAACCAATTTAGTTATGTGTATGTGTGTGCGGAATTGTTCCCTAGGTTGTTCTTGTGCATGCCACCCTTGGAATAGTGAGCAAGTAGCTAGATGTAGAATGTAGTAAATGTGTGCATGGAATAAAATGAACTTCCCTCCTATGAAGTGTGATGTAGAAAACCAGCCCTTGTGTCCCTTGTGATGGAGCTAGATGGATGCAATGGAGCTCTTAGATTCCTTGATGGATGCATGATTAGGTGGTGATAGATAATGCTTGGTGGTTGGTCCTTTATTATGATCACATATATTTATATTTATATGATTCCTTCACTTGAATTTTGTAATCAACCCTAAAAATATGACTACCAAAAAGATAAGATGCTCAAATGGCTAAAAATGACCCAAAACGTGACAGTAAAGTACAAAGGGAACAAGAGCACCCAAAGGGAATGAAGGTGCACAGTGCCAAGGCGTCTGGTGGGCACTAGTGTCTAGGATGATAAATATCAAAGAGTAAAAATCTAGACCGAGCAAGTAAGGGTGTAAGGCTGAAAGTAGAAACAAAAAGCAAAGAAATGTGGCCAAAGACATGGGTTGATTAGTATGTAATCGGGACTAGATAGTTACCAAAAGTGTGTGATTTTGTGTCTCGCATGAACAAATCACCCTTCAAGGATCTCGAGCTCAGAATAGAACAACATGGTACAAAATTCACAACAACACATGGTTATAAGGTGGTCCGAGATCGAGACTTGGATCACAAACACATAACAAAAACTAGCGCCTAGTATTAGATAGGAATGGTGGGTGCTTGTGTCCCTCCCGGGAACTAGTGTCCCGAGGAAAAAATAGACAGTTTCTCATTTCAACACAATTTCCAACAGTTATAGTATAGATCTATAATATCAAACACTTACCTTCATTCAAAATTCATTCAATTGGTCACTTACTTGATTCTGAATACGATTCAATCGGTTCAAATTGGGATGTGTGAATCTACGGTGGCACTTATTCGAGAAGCATCATGAAAGGAGAAAAAAATACCTCTCTCCCCAACACTATTCTCTTGGTGTGAGATTGCCCAAAACTCACTCTTTGTGTGATATCACCCAAAACCTCGTACTTGGCGTGAGATTTCCCAAAAATTGCTCTTGGCGTGAGATTACCCAAAAACCTCACCTTTGGCAACAAGACACTCAAATACAACAACATCTCCAAAGAAAATAGGATAACTTTCTATCCTATAATCTCTTACACATCAGGCACTCTCTTTCCTTAGCTATAACTTTTACACACTTTTTATGTATGTATACATGCGTTACTTATGATTCTCACATATGAGACTTTGACTACTCTTTCACTCTTCTTTTATAGGTTCATCCTTACAAGAAGTAGATCACATCAATAAGTACAAGCTCCAACAACATGCTACTATGCATACAATTCACCCCTAGGGTCTACCTCCCTTTCCTAGTCGCCACGCTTCACATTACGATCACTTTACGCTACTTGTCCACTTGACACGCTATCCACTACACTTCTCTTCGATTTAAAAGGTACACATCTTTTATCTACTTTATGATATCGAGTATTCACTCAATAGTATAAAGTGGGGAAAAATGTAAACACAAAATCTATGCACTTGGGTACATTTCTAGTTCCTAAAGCATACTAATGTATACATGATTCCTAAGAAAGAAAATTAGTGGTTGATATCTCCTTTGGGCCTTTTGGTTGCTATATTTTACACTTTAATGGCCTTACACATCTTACAACTTTGTTGGCACTTAACTAATTTATCTTTTGATGGTCTCGGACACTAGAGCCTAGTTAGGAGATGTAAGTGCCCAGTGCTCTTGTTTCTTCTAGGCACCCTTTTCCTTCTCTTTCTTATTCTTAATCTTTCGGGTCCTTTTCACCTTTTGCTCACCTTTTGAAAATTTGGGTTGGCCTTTTAGTTGTAAATTACAAAATTCAAACAAGGGAATCATATATATACTTAGTTATTGCTCTCAAATAAAAGGCCAAGCACTATAAGCATTATATATCACCACCTAAGCTTTCATAAAGGCACAATAGAACTACAATGCATACATCTAGAACATCTATACATGTGACAAGGGATACATTATCTGCATACACCGTATAGGAGGGGATTTCACATCACACACATCTTGCATACTCAAGATAATATACATTTGGCCCTCTATCATCATGCAAATTACATAAGGGAAACCTAGGGTATCATTAAACACATGAGATCGAGAAATACATGGATTTTGAGATGTAGTGCAATTTTGAAATGTACTTCAAAGCACTCGGTCATAAGTTCACTCTTCAGTTACCATCGGGTCAATTTGAATCCATATTCTACATATTTTTTTTTAGATTTGATGTGGTTTGTGGGCAAAGTGCGGTAGACACGTGTTTACAGGTTACATGTATAACCAAATATCTAAGAGAAAAATTATAGCAACAAAGAGAGATTGGCATTCAAGCTACTCCATCCCAAAAAAGACTAGATTCCAAGCATTTGAGCGAAGCGCATAGCAAGCACCCATATCAGTCCACAAGTGCTTGGGGCGCTCCTGTCCTCCCATGGGCGGTCATGTCCTTCACATTTATAGGTTTCGAACCCTCATCGAGTATTGATGACATTTTTTCTAGTTTGTTCCAAGATATACGTAGTCCAAGTCACTCCCAAGTTGCACATAATTAGTTAAGTCATCTTCCCCCTTCATTTGCTTAGCATTTATATTGTTGAATTCTTATTTCTTGTGTATATTTTACATAATTATTAGATTATCATTTATTACAGTAGTTACTCTGAAATTAAGATTTAATTTAATTTAGATTAAATCGGTGTCATATAAGGACACTAGGCGTAAATCGATACAAGCATGTATTTGCTAAAGAGTTAGAAAACGAGATTGATTTTGATGGTTTTAGAATTAATGTAAAATGAAAAATAGACCATCATTTACAAATTTTAAACCCATTTTCATTCCAAAATCTTTTAACTCTTGTGTTTATCTTACTCTATTCCCTCCACATATAATAAATAGTTAAATAAAGCATGAAAGCACACTTTAGACACAAAAAAAGTTAAAATATGAAGCAAAAGAAGGAATTAAACCTTAAAACAATATGTTGAAGTTTGAAATGATGATATAATCAAACGCCAACATAGTTTTAAGTTTTGATAACATTTTTAGATCTATAAACAAGTTTCACTTTGTTGTTTTAATGAGCTAAATTAGAATGCAAAGTATTTTTGGTCACTTTTGGAGGCCTAGAACTTGGTTTTTCAACTTTTCAAAACAGGGCTCCATTTTCTTGAAAAAAGGGAATGCGGGTGTGTTGGTCACAACACAATGTAAAACACAAAAACCATAAAAATTAAATATTCCCACAAAAAACCTAAAAATATAAAATAAATTTAATTCAAGACATGCCACCCACTTTATTATACTCATCTACTCACATTCAATCTTATCACATCCCTATATACACTCCACTACCACAGCATCTCTAATGCACATTGGACCCTTATCATCTCAATTCTCTAAACACTTTGTGCCTATATCCATCCCAATATTCTTTGTGCTTAAAATCTATAAAATAAAACTCACCCCTCCCTTCATCCCTCTTAGTTGTTTACACACTTTTTTCCCTTGCTCGCATATGCTTTGTTTCCATATTTTCCAAAGGAAAAAGTGAATTTTGAAATACATTCCAAGTTCGTAGGGTTGAATTTTGATTTCCATATCTTCTTTAATATTTCTCAAAATCCATATTATTACCACTTTTTGGAAATATCTTGAAGTTCTCTTTCTAGAATTAAAAATAGTCTAAATCGAATGCATGGGAGGAGAATGATCATATATAAGTTGTTCACATTTGAGAAAGCATATCATTTCATTTATCATTACACGTCTTACATGTTCTTTTATCAACCTTGAAAAGTATATGGATATCACCAAGGTAGGCCCCTAGCCACAAAAATAAACTAAAATGTTTCCCTTATGTGGTTTTTTTCATATTCAATTTTAAAAGGTTTAACTCAATTTATTCACGGAAGTAACCCTATAATGTCTCTCTTTCATTCAATGGAAACAACATAAGCCCATTTCATTTAGTACGAGGTATTTGAGTTTATTTTATTTGGTATATCTAACACTTTTGTAGGCCGGTTCAATATATAGGAATATATTTCGACAACCATACATGTGTGATTTACATTTATTTACTTATGATTTTGTTTTTGTTTTTTTGCATAATTTCCTATACCTTTTTTATTAGATTAGGCAAAAATAGGATCGGCTCCCAGGGGCTAGTACAAAAAAGAGGAACACAACTAGAAACAAAACAGAAAGAAAACCCAAAAAGGGGTCCCAAAAAATGAGTTAAACAGGCTTAACTCTTACATTGCATGATATGGACCCCCAAAAGGAAAAAAAGACCAAGAAACAACAGGGCACCACAGTTCACCAGTAGTCCACACACACAATTTAGAGACCAACAAAGCCTCCGCGACAAGCAAAAAAACCACCAGAGGCCCCAAACCAGCAACAACCATCCAGAGTCCAGAACCAACCAACACCTACTCCTCCTCCAAGCTACTAATGCGAAGGTTGAATCTCCTCCTTTTCTTTTCCCCTTCAATCTCCTCCACTCTGTCAAGTAGCACTTTAACCTGAATCTCTAGCTCCTTCATTCTGTGTTTTATCTGGACCTGATCCACGACCATCTTCTTTGAAATGTTGATGATGTTCAAAATGGACTCCCTTTGCCCCTCGTTCGTGTCCTCCATAGCTTTTAGGACCCCTTCTAAATACAACATCTTCCTGCTCCATTCTTCAAAAACAATGGGGTCTCCCACACATTCATTCTTCCTGAAGCACTGGCTTCCCCACCACCACCCTCATTTTTGTCTTTATCTTTCTCATCCCCCCGAGGGTACCTTTACCCTCTTTCATTTTAGTAAGACACTCCGCAAGAGTAATGTCATCTTCCTCGTCTTGCTCCTCCAGGGCCGTAGTCAAAGGATGATCCAGAACCGGCTTGCCATTCTCAACCAGAAGAAGAATCAGGCCCTCATGAAGGGGCAGCTCAACTTTCTTATTCTGGAAATCCATCAAATGAGTTCGAAAGAGAGGTGGCTAGAAAAAAGGGAATACTGACCATAAACTTGTGACGAACATGTTGAGGAAGGTCATGTGATGGGTATAGATTTTTCTATACTTACCCTCCAGCGTAATATATTTCATAACTTGAAGGCAAACATCCTTCTAGACTCTAGGAATACACGAACGTGCAATACCATCAGTGAAGAAGAAACAAGTCTCCTTGCCAACAAAAATCACTCAATCTCGAGGTCTCTACGGGTTCTTTCCTTGTATATTTTTAACCCATCCATCTTCATATCAGTCACCCTGCAATATTGGACTCCGAGACCTCAACCTCCACACCAAGATAGTAAAAACCCCCTCTTTCCAAGCTTGGCCGAAGTCCTTGGATAGAGTGGGTCATGGCCATGTAATTTAGCAATAAAATTGCTAAATCCACCAACTTTAAGCTTGTTCCAAAGATCCTTGTTGCTCTCTTCCATGTTTTGACTAGCGGGTTCCACTCGAATCCTGTCTCCACCCATCTACACTTTTCCTAAGTTTCCATTCTAGCAAAATATTTTCACAACCCACAAATTGTTCTCCCTATCAGAGTTCGAACTGGAACAATGATTTTTGTATAAGCTATCTTGGTACCTAAAATACTTTCCCCCACTCGTGCAGCATCATTAATCCTAGCGCCTTCTATCCTTAATGATTTCATCATTAATATTAGAGGGTAATCTCTCCCCTTTGCACCAAATTTTGTACTCATTACTAAGGACTCCCACATTGGCCATCTTGTCTCGCACATTTATTTCCCTGCCTCAAGGTATGATTGATAGATATCTTGTCAAAAAACTTTAGCAATTCCTTGATGTCTTGAATGATGTTTTTTAATGACCAATTGATCTTACTCCTATTGAGGAGAGCATTTATAACAATTAAGGAATCACCTTCAATCTAAATTTCCTTAAGGCCTTTTTCCTTAGCGACCAAAATACCCCAAAGGAGGGCTCTAGCTTCAGCCATGTTATTAGTCTGCTTTCCCAGGGGACCTACATAGATGAACAACCAATCACCCTCACTATTCCTTAAGATACCCCCACCCCCAACTTGACCAGGATTCCCCTTTGAAGCCCCATCAAAATTGATCTTGATCGTATTTCCCATAGGTCTAATCTAGTTAACATTCTTACCAGGCTTTTGTTCTTGACCTGACTATAGGTGAAATTATCCAGGACTTCCTGCTCCCATTTCGAGAAAGGATTTTTGTTTTACCTTTAAACAATTTGAGATTTTCCTTAATGGCAGCAAGGATTTTCCTTTTAGCCACCACAATCAGAGGTTTCGATCTCTAAAAACACTATCATTCCTTATTTTCCACAAACCCCATAAGAGATGAGGTAGAGTAATCTTCCATGCCCAGGCCAGATAAGGAAACCTAAATGGGCTCTCCCATTGAGTACAACAATCCTCCATATTCGAAGGCATAATCCATTGCATGTTGAAAAGTTCCGAAATCAGTGAGAAGACACCTTTAGAGAAAGGGCAATGTAAAAAGATGATTCACATTCTCTTCCCCTCTCCGAAAAAGTGTGCACCTATTAGGGATCTGCATTCCTCTTTTTATAAGATTTTCAACTGTCAGGATTCTATTTTGAGCAGCCAGCCAATAAAAAATATTGATCTTAGGGATCAAGTCCTTGATCCATAACTTACCCCAATACTCTTTTTGAAAATCTTTCTTGAAATGTAAGCTATAGGCTGATTTAATAGAATAATTTCCTGAGTCTTCCTCTTTCCAAATGATGGAATCCTCCTTAGTTTGGAATATGGGGATGTGGAATTCCCTGAGTTTCTTATTGAGATCTTGAAAGGTTTGATATCACCATCATAACTTGGGGGAACTATGGTTTCCCATTGGACCTCATCATCATGACTCTAGAAATCTCTTATCCATATTTTACCATTCTCCTCATAGAATTGAGCAACCTCCTTCCAAATTTCCTGATCTGCTAAAGGGGAATCTTCTATCCAACTATCCCACCAAAATATGATCATGTTCCCCTTACCAATCTCCCATAGGGATCCCTTTGAGAGGATATATTTCGAATCCAACAAAGAATTCCAGAAGAAGGATCCTCTAGGAGATTTTCATGAGAGAAGAATGAGTCAATTCTACCTAAATTCCGTAGATATTTCTTTTTTATTATATCAATCCATAGTCCTTCCTCTCTAGCAATTCTCCAGCCAACTTTAGCAACCAAAGCTTTGTTCATGATAGGTATACTTTTCAGACCCAGACCGCCACACATCTTTGGCCTTGTGACCTTCTCCCAGGCCACCAGAGGGAATTTAAACTTTTCCGAGGCCCCAGCCTAGAGAAATCTCTTCTGAATTTTTCCAGAGCATCAATTATTTTGGCCGGGAGCTTAAAGAGAGACATAATGAAAATGGGGACTCCTTGAAGAGAGCTCATAAGGAGTTGGATCTTACCCACCTGAGAGAGGAGGAGACCTTTCCAGGAGGAAAGTTTCTTGTTAACTCTTTCCAATAGGGCATTCCAAATAGAGATGTCAGGCCTTTTGTGGATAAGAGGCATTCCTAAGTAAGAGTCCGAAAACACTTGATTTTGCAACCCAGAATGTGAGCGAGCCTTAATTGGACTTGTTTATCCACATTAATAAAGAAAACAACACTTTTGAGAAAATTAACCATCTACCCCAAGACCGACTCATAGTCCTTGAGAGCAGATTTGAAGTTGGTGGCTTCTTGTACAGAGGCCTTTCCCATCAGGAAGTTATCATCAACAAATTGATTGAGGTAGATCGGAGGGAGACCATTAGAAATCTTGATTCCTGAATACTCCTAGAAAGTAAAGCCTGTTTACAAATTCTACTCAAAGATTCAGCCATTATAACATAGAGGAAAGGAGATAGGGGATCACCTTGTCTCAAGCCTCTACCAGCTTTGAAGAAGCCCTCCGGACTACCATTGACCAAGACCAAATAACTAGCAGTAGATATGCAGGTCATAATCATTCTAACTAGAGTATTATCAAAGCCCACTTTATTCAGGATGGCACCAAGGAAAGACCATGTAATTCTATCATAGGCCTTGTGCATATCTAACTTAAGGAACATAGCTGATCTGTCAGAATTAACAATGGAATGGATGGCTTCCTGAATCACCACAATATTGTCAGTAATTTGCCTTCTCGGACAAAGGCACCTTGATTTTTAGAGATAAAATGGTCGAGAACCAATCTGATTCTGCCAGCTAAGATTTTAGTCAGGATTTTATAACTCGTGTTACAGAGACTGATCGGTCTAAAATCTTTAACTTCATTGGCCCCTACAATTTTTGGAATAAGGACCAAGAAAGTATTATTAAGCTAGCTGAGGAGCTTCCCATTATTGAAGAAATCTTGGACCATTTCAATGACTTCTTTCTTAATCAACTTCCAAATTTCTAGTAAAAGAAAGCCTGAAAACCATCAAGCCCAGTGCAACTTGTCAGGTTCCATATCAAAGACCACAAATCTGATTTCCTCCTCAAAAGGGATCCTTAAGAGCTCGTGATTTTCTTCCGAGGAGATGACTTTCTGAACAGGTTCAGGATATTGTTTTGATTATGCTCTTCAATCCCCTGACCTTGCTGAAAAAGATCCTTGAAGTAGTTTATGATGACTTGATTTATTTCCTTGCTCTCCAAGAGGATCTCACCATTCTCATTCTTAATTTCATTTATCTTGAGGAGGTTTGTCCAGGGAGGTGGCCGAGAAGTGGAAGAATTTGGTATTCTTGTCCCCCTCCTTAAGCCATTTCACTCTCGACTGTTGCTTCCAATAGACTTCTTCCTTTTCCAGAATATCATGATACTCAACCAAAAGATTTTGTTCCTACTCCTTGAGCACCGGATTAAGACCATCAAGATCGATAAGTTCCTCAATATTCCTTAAATCTTCAGCCAGTCTACTTTTTTCCTGGAAGATGTTACCAAAGACCTCTTTGTTCCACTTTTTGAGGCAACCTTTGAGATACTTTAATTTGTAACTGAGTCTATAACTAGCCACCCCAAAGACCCCGATATTCCACCACTCTTGGATTTTATTGAAAAGGTCAGGGTGGTCTAACCAAATCTTTTCAAATCTGAAGGGTCTAGCTTTCTTGACCAGATTTAAACCAAGATTAAGGAGGATAGGGTTATGATCAGAGCCAATTCTGGGGAGAGACTTCAGTGAGTAGAGTTGATTGATCATACAGAGATGACTTACAACAAACCTATCAAGTCTGATTTGGATAAGCTCTCCCCAACTCTCCTATTAGCCCAGGTGTACTTTGAACCTTCCAAATCCAAATCCACCAAACCATTATTATTAAGGAAATCAGCAAGGTCCTCCATACTCTCAGAAAGGAAGTGATGCCCCCTTTTTTTCCCCTGAGAAAGGGGAGTTGAAGTCTCCTCCAATAATCCAGTCTTTATCTTTGAATAAATTCTTGAAATTAGAGAGATCTTGCCACAATTTTCTTCTCTCACTTACTAGGTTAGGAGCATAAATGTTGGATACATACCAGGATTTCTTTGAGGTCAGATTCATAAAACACATTGCCACATGCCCCGGAACAGTGAGTATAGGAATACCATGCACAATGTTGGGATCCCATAGCGTGACAACCCCTCCAGAAGCTCCCAACGAACTGCACCCTTCCCAATAACTATCTTTCCAAATAGACCTTCCCACTTCTCTAAATCTTTCCATACTCATTTTAGTTTCTTGAATCATGAAAATATCTAGTTTATTTTTCAATCTAAGATCCTTCGCTATTATGTGTTTGTTGGGGTTATTCAACCCCCTAATGTTCCAGGAGAGAAGAATCATTTAACACTTCTTATTACGGGGAACAAATTCCCCAGAGTTTTCTGAATACCTACGTCCACTTCCTTTCTTGAACTTGTCTCCCTTACTTCCTTATTACTTTTCCTACCCTTTTGGCTGGAATCTTTACCAAAGTCTTAGCTCTTGAGCTACTACGAGTAACAGGTTTGGATTTACTCACATGTGTCTTTGGTGATCCTATCACCTCATAGGTGTCAGCTACAAAATCTGTTAGGATCCCGAACCCATTTGACATTGTTAAATCTTCTTCTTTTCTTTGTGTAAAAGAGCTCTGCCCTATAGACGATACTTCATCCAACGATAGTCCATCAACAACTAGCAGAGAAAGTTTGTTGTCTTCCATGTCTTTGCTTTCCCTGTCCTCCAAATCTTGGATTTCTTCTTCCAACACCTGATGAACAGGCTCATCTTCCTTTTCTTTAGTTTCTTTATTGGTACTTCTTTGTTGTTGAGTACTAGTTCCCACTCCTTCCTCTCTAGTTTTGATAAGTAGATTCAATGGCTCTGCTTCAGGATCTGACGGAGAACCTCTTGTTCCTTGATTTCAACAACCCTTCCATTCTTCCCAATCCTTTTCCATTCCTTCACCTCTTTTTCATTCACCATCTTTTGAGGCATGACTTTTGCTTCAGCTTCTTCTTTTTGAGATCTGGACAAGAGCGTTGATCATGACCCACCAACTTACAATTTTTACATGCAAAGGGGGTAGGATCATAATCAAAACACTGACACCCATCCCTTCGGGGTCATAAGCTTAATATTACTTTCCAAACATGACTCTTGATGCATATTCACACAAAATCTGGCATGAGTGAGTCTAGTTTTTGCTTTAGTTACCAGATCCAGGGCAATAGGTTTGCCCAAACTTTTTGCTATACCAAAAAGGACCTCCAGTTCCTAGAATTCCAATGGTAAGCCTAGAAGGTTGACCCATATCGGAAATCCATAACAAGATTCCCATAAGGATTGAAAGCCAACTCCCATTTCTGAATAGTTATATGAGATTTTCCAATGAACCATGGTCCTTCTGCCAAAATTTTTGCCACATGGTCCTTACTAGGAAGAATAGCTAAGAAGTACCCATTAGCGTAAGTTGAGATTTCAATGGAGCCATTAGCCACCCAACGTCTCTTTTCCCAACCTCTAAAATAATCTATATTTGGTCTAGAGCCCATACATTTTGCAAAGAGTGCCCCTTCCATGGAAACTTTAGTTCTAGCCAACAAAGAGTCAGGAATTTTGAGGGAAAGATTACCTTTTTCTTTAACCGGTTCCAGATTCTTCGAGACACCTGATCCCGATTTTCCCCCAAAAGTTCCGCCCACATGTTTGGTCTCCCATCCTTTTCCCTATTTCCAATGGGCTCCATGATCATGTGCTCCTTCGCCAGGTTTTTCTCCCGTTCTCCTTACAGATTCGACTCTGACATTCCCGCTCGCTTTCAAATTTTGAAAAATCCCACTCCCACTCCTGCTCTCGGTCCCACTCCTAATCATTAAATTTCCATCACAATATCTTACACTTGTGGCCTTTCACCCATTGACCTACTTCGCTACAATATTCTAGGCCACCTCGCCAAACTTGAGTCCCAACACTTGGGGGTGCAACTCCCTTTACCTACCACTAAATCTTCAATAAGCATATTCAGCTCATGGTGTCATGCTAACCCTATCCCTCTCATTTCAAAATTCCCACATTTGAAAAATTCACTTACACTAAGGATCCCAAATATCACTTGCACCTCTTTCACTTTATATGTTACCTCCTTCATCATGATGACATGCTCCTCTTACACACCTTCCCTCTTTCAAAGGATCGCCAAGTGTTTGACTGATACTCATGTTTCCCACTACATAAAATTCATTCAATCGCACAACTTGCTGAATATTTCCTCACACACTTCTCCATCCACATTGTGCCCAAAGCAACACTGGTTGAATTTTAATGCTTCAACAATTTGATGATGATTTTATCATTTCCATTGTTGAGCATTGAAATGCACTTGTTTTCCATATATCCTTTTCACTTCCATAATCAAATCTCATTTCCAAATTTTCCAAAAATTTTACCCCCCACATCTCATGCCACTTGAAAATATACCCATTATACACTTTCTATGAGGATTTACATATGGCTAAGTGCCTCAAGGATGTCAATCTTAGGTATCCTATTACTTTTTCACATGTTCCAGTTATTTCCCTTACCAATCCACCATCGCACTTGTATGTTCACCATGTCATCCATTATGAGCCTTCTCCTACCTCCTCGCACCCTCCACATCCTAATAAGGTTTATCACTTCCTCTAACCCATCCAAAAATTCACTCCATTTATCAAATTAATCTCTTATATTCTCCAAAATTTATTCAACACCGAGTCATTCCCTCTTCCATTCATGCCACCCCCACCCTTGTTGTGTGCTTCCCTTGATTAGTGCACCTAACATCACATTTACGAAAATTCCACACACTCATGTCCCGAAATTTGTAGCACCATACAAGATCATCGTGATAATGTTGATCTTATTGTCACCCCTTCATCTTATTTTACTCCACCTTCTAACACCAATCCAATAATTTCACATGCTTCTACTACTCCCACTTTTCTCCATGCATCAATCACTCATCATTCATATCTTCGTCTTCCACCATCCCCAAATCATGAATGTCACCTTGTTTATCTTCCTCCTTAGAGTCCTTATCTTCATTCTCATCACCTAAACCATCATTTTCCCTTCTATGTCATTATGTGATCCTATTTTTCTTCCATGTCATCCACTTCATTACTTTCTTGCCTTATATGCCAACCTATTATCATTTATCCAATTCCCATACCCACATCATGATCCCCAACCCTTTTGTGAAACCAATTTTGTTGTGCACTCAATTATATTTTTGACATACATATTACTACCCATATCACCACTCATTTATGTTCTCATCTTGCTACCTTATCTCCCATTGCATTTTATACCATCTATTTTTCTCATACACACTCCTATCACATCCATTCCATGCAATTAACCCTCCCTTTTTCTCTCATATCTTCCCCACACATCACCACCACTTACTCTCACCATTCACCTCATATAAGTCATTACTTAAACACTCTCATATTCTTGAAATCACCTTCTACATACCTCATCCTCTTTTGTGCATTCATCCTCTTATCAAACTCATTCATACACGATCACATAATTATCCCTCATGCTTTTTCTAGACATCCTTTTTATATCTAACCTACTCCTACCTCACCCTATCACTAGCATAATGAGTCCTCACACAACATTTCTTCTCGTATCCTCACTACCCTAATATTTTATCACATCAACTTCATGTTGAGTATAGCTTATTAAATCCATCTCCACAATCATGTACTCTAATAACTTCCATCTTCTAACTTCTATTTATCATTCTTGATTAAATCTTGTCCAATATTATCGTACACACACTATTTCTCTACCTCATTTTTATAATTATTGTATACATCAAGTCTCTCTTTGATACGGTCCCTCTTTGGACCAGGGGACTTCCACTTGTTTGCAATTCTGCATTCTACTTGCTCCATGCATTCCTCTCCTCTTCATCCATACTAGATTTGAAATAAATTTTGATTCTCTATACATATTTCCCTACCATCATTAACACAAGCATAAAAATGAACTAAAAATAGTTAAACATATTTCAAAATACAAAAAATCTATATATCTCATAAAATTGGAATGAAATAGTGCCAACACAAAGATGTTCCTCTATTAGTTCTCAATTCATTATTATTTCATTCAAATTATCTATTCACTAATGCATAGTTCACTTAAAATTCATTCACATTTCATGTCATGTTTTGATTCACAACTTCTATGCATTCTCGATCAACTTGTTTGTCATGTTTTGTGAATCCTTGTTTCTTCTATAGTTGTTTAAACTTGGTGTTTGATTATTTGGTGAATTCAAAAAAATTCCCTCATCAATATCGAATAACTTATAACACAATTAAACATATCTTTTGAAGGCCCCCAAATATTATCTATCGATGCTAGCCAATGTTATCTCCATAATCACTTCCACTTCCTCCATCAAACCACTAGTGGTTATAAACCCCTTAACAAATTGAGAGAGTTGAATATCCTATAAAAAAGTAAATTCTATAAAGCACTATCAAATATCTTTCAAAGTGGTCTTTTTGATATCCCTACCGAGGCTATGGACACCTACCATATAGTAGAGAAACGTTGTGATTATAATCTAATGTATCTCCGCCAGGGTTATTGATTTCAGGTTGGAGGAAAATAAATACACAAATTTCAATTCCTTCCCCATTCCACTATCGATTAATCACTTATTCTAATCACGCCTACACATTGGCTAGAGTCCTCACTTACTGTCTTCCAAGTTTTCACTTTAAATGACAATTAAATCTCTCTCTCTCTCAGAGACACATAATAATATATCTCAATGAGAAACAGTCTAGTGTGTTTCTAGGTAATATTTTAGACCTTGTACAAGTTCTTGTTTTAGCTCACTTCTTGTCTCATAATATGTGCCTCCCAAATAATCAAAATTCTTACTCATAACATTATTTAAAAATATGTATCATCCACCATTATTTTACATCCATCATTACATCCATGTCACTTGCAAACTTGAATTCCATTCCTCCTATACTATACATATGTGGGATTTTTTTGCCTTCCGAACATGCTTTCATAACCACTTCTCATCTATGCTAACTTGTAATCATTTCTCATCAATATCGAGACAGGGAACATTGCTCTCATGCTTTGTAACTAAAATTCACTCATGTGTTTGTCACTCATCACTTTTTCACCTGTACATGATTAGGGAAACATTATTCTTGCCTCAATCATCTTATCCCTCACACTAAGGTCATTTGATATCATTTATCGATTGTCACTTTTCGTCTTGCATTACGTTGGGGCATATAATGGTTCAAAACGTACCACTTGAGGGGTAATACTATGCCAAATCCTTATCATCAATATAATGACACCAAATCATCATCTATCTTATTTAATCAATCAAACAAGATCTACCTTATGAAATCAACCTACCAATCCCTTCACATACCCATTTCTAGGTTCTTTTCTATCTAGTCAACTATCTAAGCTTGTGTGCATGACTACCATTGTCGTAGGGATGGATGAACTCCATCTCATATTCAATTTTTGTGATGCACCCTACCTCCTAAAACACATTACCCAAAAGATGGAAAGTACAAACATAAAAATGTACCCTATGCATAAGTTCTATCAAGCTAAAGATAAAAAAATAATATAAAACACAATAATCCCTGAAAGATCAAATATTCCCAAAAACACCTCAAAAATTAAAATAAGGTTGATATAAGATATTTCATCCACTTGCCTATCCTCATCTATTCATGTTTAATCTTGTCACATCCTTCTATACATTTCACCTACCCATTTTCATCTCCAATGCACATCGATGCTTATCTTCTTAACCCTCTATGCATTTTGCACCAATATCCATCCCAATATTCTATGTACCCCATATCTATAAAATAACACTCACCCCGTCCCTTCACACCTCTTGGTTGTTTACACACTTTTTTCCTTTGCTTGCATATGCTTTGTTTGAAGATTTTCCAAAGGAAAAGCCAAATTTTGAAAGATAGGTCCAAGCTCGTAGGGTTAACTTTTGATCACCACATTTTCCATGATATTGCTCAAACTTATTATTGTGACAACATTCGGAAAGCTCTCAAATTCCTTCTTTTGGCCATAAAAATAGTGTAAAATAGATGCATGTGTGAGGAGAAAAACATTTTGAAATCTATTCACCTCTAAATAGGTATAACATTTAATTTATCATTGCATGTATTACATGTTATTTTATCAACCTTGAAAAGGATAAGGATGTGACCGAGGAATGTCCCCTATCAAAAAAGCTAACATTTTACCCTATTTTTGTGATTTGTAGGTTCAAAATTGGAAGGTTTAACCCACTTTATTCATGGAAAGAACCCTATGATGTCCCTCTCTCATTTAATGAAAACAACATAAGCTCATTTTTTTAGTAAGTGTGATTTGAATTGATTTATTTTTGGTATATCTAACAATTTTGTAGGGTGGCTCAATACCTAGGCATGCAATGTGTATCCAAAATAGAAATTACAGAAGATCCCCAAAGTTGTCCATTTAAAAACAAGAATGAGTGAAAGTGCATAGATAAAAATTTCACAAAAACACCATGTCACTTTAAATCTATGGTCAAGCAAATCATTTTAACATCTCTCATGATCAAAGAATGAGAAACAACTCGACAGATCAAAGAAAAGAAAGGAAATTGAAAGCGAAAACCTATTGATGGAATAAAAACATCTTTCCTTCCCAAAGGAAATTTTTTACCCAAACGAAATTTCTAAATATGTGTGAAATAGGTAGAACTACTTCGACGGCACGGATTTACCCCTAAAATGCATAAAAACAAGCACAATAAAGTTCTACAAGGTAAAAACAAACAAGATAAGAGAAAATAAATAAATGAGGGAAGAAGTGATTAGGGTGGGCATTTCAACTTTCCATAAGTGATCCAAATAATTTTAAAATGATGGTGATAGTGGAACATGGGGTGGGATTGGCTTTTAATGTCCCTTTTTAGGGCCAAAATGAAAATTGATGAAATAACACAAACCCAAACTGAAAATATTTCTAATTTTTATATCAACCAACCTGAAAATAGAACAATAGTGAACAATAGTCTTATTTTTAGAACAAAAATAAGGAAAAACAATAATTCATTAAAATGTCACCATTCACATCATCAAAAGTATGTAAAGGCACTTTAGGAATATTTGAGAACAATTATCAACCAAGAATTAACCTCTTAACTCATTTGGAATTCAAATAAATGACAACAAAGTATGCTCTTAAAAATGGTTGGAAATTGATGCAGATCCAAACACTACACAATTCAACCACAATGTCGAATGATCACAAGTACTCCAAACAAATCCTTTATACCTTATAAACTAGTTATTTATTCTTTAGCAAGAACCCCTAAATCAAGAAAAATTGAGTTTATGACCTTATTTTACATATCCAATCATATCACCAAGTCACTAGACCTTAAACCAAGCCAATGCAACCATCAAAATGATAAAAATAAATCAAAAATGTCAACTCTCTCACTTTCTTGCAAAAATGCCCTTTCCAAGGTTCTTAAGCAAATACCATTGGTGAGTTCATAGTTGGAACAAACTATAACTACCTAGAACAAAATAAACACACTTCCAAGTACCATTTTTCCTCCCTAAGACGTGGGAATAATTTCATTCTCCAACTCCTTTGCTAAGTGGCTTTTTCAACCTTACTCCTCCTTTACTTGTTTAGTCTCCTTCTAGCTATGTTTTGGGGTTTTTCGCCTTAAATTTTGTTCTAGGGATCCATTTAACAAACTAAAGACATTTTGGTATTCCCATTTGGGGTTTTTAATAGTGTACAAATTTTCAAGGTAACTTTGTTCTTGAGATTTCCTTCAAAACACATTGTTCAAGGTCTCAATTAGGCTTTCATGTTTCCCTACATGTTTGTAGCCTAGACTAATACAAAATTAGGAGATTTCGTAGTAAATCCAACTCCAAAATTTCTTAAATATGGATTTTCTTCCTTTTTAGATGATATCTATAGAACCTCAAACTATGACATGAGGACTAACCCCTTCAATCTTCACTTATTAAATTGTTTTCAAACCTAAGTCCACTCCTACATACTTACAAGTATTTTGTCATAGATTTCATGAAGTTGGGAGCTTCTCAAGGAATAAAACTTGTAAAATATCTCTTTAATCTCCCTCAAGATGTTATCCCTCTAGTTTGGGATCTTAGATCTCAATGGAAACCATTAAACCCTTAATCTCCAACTAACCCTAGGTAGGGTTTCTTATAACCCTAGTAGGAGTGATTTAGCTATAAAACAACTTCAAATCAACTTCAAATCCTGCAATTTCACAAATATTTCTATATAAAATTCCTTCACGTATGCCTTTTAGTAGTGAGGCTCAATATGTCTTCAAATTTTGAAAATGAAACAAAATGCTTTGCTTTGTCCCTCGAAGAACAGGGGTTTCTTGCTTTTTTAAGTCTTTCTTGGAAAATCATAATCAAACAAACGCTTTTCCAAGGTCTCTCTAGATTTAATTTGGTCCAAATATAGTCTATCTCTCTATTTACTAAACCACACTCATCAACTTTTGATTACATTCTCATATCAAAATCACAATCCATAATGATCTTACACCTTCAAAACACTTGACACATGACTCGTTAAGTTCTCTTAAGTTCAGTAACCACATAATTCTAATATAATCTCGCAAGAATGATTATAACTACTGTGAAATTTTCTTACCATTCATAAATTTCATTCAAACTGGACACTTAAGAATGAATACTCACAAAAACAACACATCTACATATTCGATAACCATGCACAAAATGTTTGCAAAACCAGATTTTCCCTTTAAATGTTTTTGGAGCTCCTTTCCTATTCCATGACCATTCAAATGACGGTCAAAATTAGTTACAATGATGTTTAAATATGCTCTCTCTCTCTCTCTCTCTCTCTCTCTCTCTCTCTCTCTCTCTCTCTCTCTCTCAACTTCTAATCTAGGTCTCATAAGACGTCTCAAGTTACATATTTTTGTATTTATTATAACATCAAAGACCCAACTTTAGTCTAGGAAATTAAGACCCAAGAACTAGGTCCAAATCATGATTTGACTATGACCTCTAGACCTCAATATGTCCTCCCACCATCTTAACACATGTTTGATTGCTCCAAGATCACATCCATACACCAAATACAAGCCAAAATGCCCTTAAATTTCAAATTTGCACTTTTGGAGGGAAAGTGCATAATTCAAAATTTGAAAAGGCTAGATCAATACTAACACACCTAGATGACTCTAAATGACCTCCTAGACCTACAAACACATTGAAAAAACAAAATTTGGAGATTACAAGCCAAAATTGCATGTTTGGAGTGATGCTCCTACATCATACTCCCAAGGGAAAGAGAAAGTTTCCCTATAACTTGTGTTTTGCAAGCTCTTCTTCTTTTTCTTTCTCTGTTTCCAGTTGAAGATGATCCTCTTGAAGTAGTCTTTGAATGAATACCATACATGTTGTATATTCATTAGTTGTTCATTGTCTTATGCAAGTTTGTTCTCCTTTGAAATTCTCATTTTCTTGAACAAGATAATGCTTCTAGGTCTTGTGTATGGTCTTTTGATCCTTGGGTCTGAGTATATACACCTAATTCACATTTATATATGATGCATTCTCATCCTTCATGATTGTTAAACTACCTTTTTCATCTTCCTTTTGTCCCTTTTGAATCATCTCATCCTTGAATTTTGAAAACACTAACTTTTGCTTCAAAGGATCACCTTCTTTTCACCACCCCTTTACTTTCTCAGTTATTAATCCTGTATTCACAACACTTAGAGAGAAATTAAATTGAGAAACTTTATATTTATCCACTTTCTTCTCCACCATTTCCATCTCACACTTGTTTCCTTCTTGAGCTTACATTATCTTGGCTTCTTGATCTATTTTTACACACTTTCCAAGATTGCTTTTACCTCCTTCAAGGTATGGCTTTCTTCTTGCTTCATCATGCTTTGTTCCTTCCTCAACCTTGCTTAATTTTTGTGGTCTTACGAGATCTTCTTGGTCTCCTTCTCCCTTAAGATATGTAGATCTTTCTTTTTCACCTTCCATGTTCATTTATCTTTGTAACTTGACTTCAGTTTATTCTTCCCACTCTATCTTCTTCATAAATTTGATCAAAAGATCCAAATCTTCATTTAAATTACTTGTACCTACACAATCAAAACTCAAAACAATATTAGATTGAAAAATAGGAGGCTTGCATACCTCTTCACTCTTCTTCGTGACCTATTCTTTCTCATCCTTACTCATAACTTCTTCATGAAACATTTCCAATTCATATTTATCTATCTCACTTTCCTCATAACCTCCATCAACTTCATTTACTGACTCATCACTCAATAGACATTATTTTGGGTCCACAAGCACTTCATCATGTGCTTATTCACTCTATTTTCCTCTCTCTCTTATTTCACTACATCATCTTCTTCTCTCTTTACCTCCTCTTGGCTTGAGGCCTTCTTAATCTCTTCATATACTTGATTCTCATCCTCTACTACTACTGCATGTTCCATTCCTCTCACCTCTTCCTCTCACCTCTCTTCACCTTCCTTCTTATGTTCCTTTTTGTACACCATACCATCCTTGTTGTCGTAAATATGTAAAAACATCTCTAAGATCTCTTCATCCTCTTGTTCCCGTAGTACCATCTCTTTTTCACCGTGATCATCTCATTTAAAATGTTTTCCTTCTCTTAAATATGTGAATTGAATTTTTTTCAATAGATTTTAGTTCTTCTAACATGAAGTTACTCATTTCTCTATTATCTTCATCATATTTAGGATTGTCAAATTTGATTTCCTCTTCTTCTTGTGTATTTACAAACAAGAAAACTTCATTTTGCATATAGCCTTGTTCACATACCTAATTTACATGATGATCTATTTTTGTATCTATTGTGTCTTCATTTTCCTCTATAAACTCCTCCATTTCTTCAAGTAGTTCACCTTTTTCATGGTAGCAACAAGCTACCTCTTCATCACTAAATTCTTGTCCATCTTCTTCTTCACTTTCCCATTCATCCTCTGCTTCTAATGTGGTTTATTCATCTACATCTTCTTCTTCCATGTTCAAAATCAATTCCTCAAGCCTTTCTCGCATCTCGTTATAAGATCTCTCAATTCTTGTTCAACCCATAGGTCTTTTTTTCTAGATTCCTCTTTCTTCTTGGATTCTTTATTATTTCTTTCTATATCATCTTCCTTATTATCTTGGCTTAATGACATCACCAACTCTTTCACTATCTCTTCTTTATCTATTTTCCTTTTTCTTTCTTTTTTTACTCTTTCACTCTTCTCACCACTTTTCACCTACTCTTCTTCTTAACTTTCAATTACAACCTTTCTATTTTCATTCACACTCACACAATTCACTTTTAGAAATAAACAATATTCAATCCTTAATGAAAGGCCTTCTCGATACCAAATGATGCAGAGCCAAACACTACAAAACTCAACCACAATGTTAGAATTGTCACAAGTACTCCAAACAACCTTTTATGCCTTCAAAACTAGTTATTTCTTCCTTAGCAAGAACCCCTAAATCAAGCAAAATTTGAGTTTATGACCTTATTATACATATCCAATCATTTCACCATGTCACTAGACCTTAGACTAAGCTAATTCAACCATCAAAATGATACAAATCAATCAAAAATGTCAACTCTCTCACTTTCTTGCAAAACCGCCTTTCGCAAGCTTCTTAAGCAAACACCATTGGTGAGTTTATAGTTGGAACAAACTACAAATACCTAGAAAAACTAAACAAACTTCCAAGTACTCTTTTTCCTCACTGAGATGTGGGAAATTTTTCATTCTCCAACTCCTTTGCTAAGTGGATTTTTCAACCTCACTCCTCCTTTACTTGTTTAGTTTCCTTCTAGCCCTGTTCTAGGTTTTTTCCGCCTTAAATTTTGTTCTATGGATTCATTTAATAAGATAAAGACATTTTGGGATACCCATTTGGGGTTTTCAACATTGTACAAATTTTCAAGGTGACTTTCTTCTTGAAAATTCCTTCAAAACACATTGTTCGTATCAATTAGGCTTTCATGTTTCCCTACAAAGCTTGTAGTGTAGGATGATACAAAATTAGGATATTTCTTGGTAACTCCAACTCCAAAATTTCTTCAATATGGATTTCCTTCCTTTAGATAATATCTACATAACCTCAAACTCGACATGAGGACTAACCCCTTCAATCTTCACTTATTAAACTATTTTCAAACCTAATCGCACTCCTAAACACTTCGCATGTATTTTATCACACATTTCATCAAGTTGGGAGCTTCTCAAGGAATAAAACTTATATAAACTCTCTTTAATCTCCCTCAAGATGTTATCCTTCCATTTTTGGATCTTATATCTCAAAGTGGAAACCGTTAAACCCTCAATCTCCAACTAACCCTAGTGCAAGGTTTCTTATAACCCAAGAAAAGTGATTTAGCTATAAACAACTAAAAATCAACTTCAAATATTGAAATATCACCCAATTTTATGTATAACCTTCCTTCATGTGCCTTTTAGCAAAGGAGGCTCAATATGTCTTCAAATTCGAAAATGAAATAAAATGCTATGCTTTGTCCTCAAGAATAGGGGTTTCGTTCTTTTGTAATTATTTCTTAGCAAATCACAATCAAACTAACCTTTTCCAAAGTATTTGAGATTGAATTTGGTCTAAACATAGTTTACCTCTTTTTTATTTAATCACACTCATCAACTTTTGATTACATTCTCATATCAAAATCACAATCCATAATGATCTTACACCTTCAAAAACTTGACACATGACTCGTTAAGATCTCTCAAGTCTCAGTAACCACAAAATTATAATATAATCTCACAAGAATGATTATAACTAATGTCAAATTTTCTTACCATTCATAACTTTCATTCAGATCAACACTTAAGAATGAATAGTCACAAAAACAACACATCTACATATTGATAACCATGCACAAACTATTTCGCAAACCAGATTTTCCCTTCAAATGTTCTTGGAGCTCCTTTCCTATTCCATGACCATTGAAATGATGATCAAAATTAGTTACAATGATGATTAAATATTCTCTCTCTCACACTTTTAACCGAATCTAGGTCTCATAAGACCTCTCAAGTTACATATTTTTGTATTTATTATAACATCAAAGACCTAACTTTAGTCTAGGAACTTAAGACCCAAGAACCAGGTCTAAATCATGATTTGACTATGACCTCTAGACTTAAATATGTCCTCCTACCATTTTAACACATGTTTGATTGCTCCAAGATCACATCCATACACTAAATTCAAGCCAAAATGCCCTTAAATTTGTACTTTGCAGGAAAGTGCATAATTCAAATTTTGAAAAGGACAGATCAATACTAACACACCTAGATGACTCTAAATGACCTCCTAGAATTACAAACACACTAAAAACCAAAATTTGGAGATTACAAGCCAAAATTACATGTTTGGAGTGATGCTCTTGCATCAGAAATGAATGATTGCAAGCCCTACAAATGAAGTATAAAGTAGATTCCGATCGCTATAAATATGAAGAATGTAATGATGTCTCGAGCTTGAGTGACCTCGTGCCCTAGAAACCACCAATCACTTCTCTAAGGTGGGTCTCTCCCCTAGGATAGGGGCTGAATTTTACCTTAGGACCAAACCATATTTCAAAATAGGCCCTATCAACCACTTTAAAGCACTTGAAACATTTAATTGAAAATTTTTCATTCTCCAATTATCAAGGAAGGGTTTTGTCTTTCTTGTGAAGCCAGACCAAAGGATTTTCACCCCTTAGTGGAAGGAAAATGAGAAAATGGCCCAAAACCAAGTAAATTATAAATTTTATGCTAAAAGATGATCCATAAATGAGTCCAAGCATCCCATTTTACATCTTTTGGTGGCACTAAACCCCATGAGGGAGTTTCCCCCATGACATACCTCATAATGATGTTACTTTTTTTTATCTTGGATTTTTACTCCTTCAACCCAGCTGGCCTAGCTTATGAGAGAAACCATGAAAGAAAAGATAAATGCTCACAAAAATACTAAAAGCATAAATAAATACTTCCCTTGTTCACTTTATTCTAGCTAACGGGAAGTGGAATGGGCTAGAAGTATTTAAAATAAATTAATTTGATAAAGGGGACATTACAATTCTCCCTTCCAAAATTGATTACCCTCAAGAAATTACAAACTCATATGCCCAAGTATCATCATACCAGCATGAAGGAACATGTTGTAGTGCTTCCATAGTTTAGATATCGTTCTATCAAAGGAAGGAGTTTCAACCCAAACAAACTCATACCTCTATTGCTCCTTTCTTCATTGAATTCTTCTTCATCTTCCACTTCAAAAAAATTGTGGCATAGCCTTCATTTGCATAATCAGTTGTACTAAAATCCTCAGAATTATTTTAGTTTTCTTTATAAAACAAGAAATGGACGAATAATCAGTTTAACCAGCTTATGTCTCTTATTACAAGATGCAAATAGGATTGTGAACGGGTTGGAAATAATTCACCACATCCATAAATCACATGGAATGTTATCCAAATTAGGGCTATCAAATCTGATTTGTTTCTTTCTTTCAATTGTAACCTTCTTCCCACATCAACCCATGATGGAATTCCTTTGAAAATGTAAGTTCACATTCTGCTCATGATCTGCTAATAGCGAAAGGCCAAATCTGATTTTTGTATGTTCATCCATGTGGCACTGACATAACAAAAAGTAAAGTGAAATCTTATGGAGAAAATGTAAATTCATGAGTAATTTAGGGACTAAAAATTGTCTTACATCAACTGAAAAATTAAGAACAGTCTACAATTGAAATCAATGCATATATTGGCCCTTATTTCAAGACTCTTTCTGCAAACACATACCCCAACTTGGTGTAGAAGATGGATTTCAATAAGAAAACTCCATTTTCACAAAATTCTTCAAGTGTTCCCCATAAGGAAGTAATATCGTGTATGCCTAGAACTAACCAAAAATTATTACAATGGAGAACCTTACCTAAAAGTAGACCCTTGCTTGTTTCTATGCATTGAGTGCTTTGAAAATATGCCTCTTCCTTCTTATTGATAGCCATGCTTGGAAATCCATCCACTCAACCTTGAAGTATTTACTTCTCATTGAATTGCAACATAAGATGTAAAAATTCATACAAATGCTTACGCTCACCTCTTCTTGAATGTTGTTATCTTGTTGATTTTGGGTTCCAATTATTGCCTCTAAGTTGTCCCATAGAGTTTTCTTCACAATTTGGTTTAGATCATACCATAGGAGTGTGAATGAGTGGGTGCAATAGACATGTACAAATCCAATTTTTTTCTTAAGCAATGCCAAATACATTAGGATGTTGTCTTTGTTTGATCTTAATGAGTGAAACATTTTACACACCATATTAAGTGGAAAGGATGTCTCTAAACCTACCTATCTCTCACCGTCCATGGAAGATATGCACATCCCATACATAAATTTAGAAATAACAACCCATCATGGTTGTAGCATAGCATTTCTAACTCAAAAATATTGGATATTAGTAACATAGGAAAGGTGTAACAACTACAATACTTGAAATCCCTTCACACATCATGTTAAACCCAAAGATCTTCATCATATATGTCAACCTACAACTGTCCAAGGAGAGTACTATCCATCCAAAATATGAATTCAAAAAGAACATATTGCTATGGTTGTAACATTGTATTTTCCCATGGAAAATTAGGAAGAGGGTGGTTTGAGACACCCTTGTATTTAATGTAAATACTACATCCTTCACCGTGGGTGAGAAATGCATTTTCCTTGTGGTTACCCATTCTATTATGGCTTCCATTAGAATGTGGGGAAAGTTGGGAATGTAGATAAAAATAGTCCTCAAGTTTGTGGTAGAACTCTTCAAAATATCTCCCGGATCCCACTCTTCTATGCATAATCAATCTAGAATTTGCAAGGAAGAATCTATGAACCTTTTGTCCATCAACACCTTCTTCTTCTCATCAAATTGATCATGCTACCCTCCATGATACAAATATGGCAGTGGCATAAAAGAAACCCAAAAATATAAATTATGTGGGTCATGTCTAGGGTTGTCAACCAAGAGTTCACTTCCTAAGGCTGAAGTGGAATCCTCTTCCCATTTGGTACCCTTCATCTTCACAAAGTTGTTAGAATATTTCTTATGATAACCAAAATATTACAAAGACATAGGATGAAGGTGATGTAGCAAATCCTTTCTAAGAATATGTTGAATGTTTACCATATGTTGTTGTCATGAATTATCCAACGAGATGAAGATTAACATGAGCATCAAGAGACACCCTTATTCCATGGGTGTGCCTCCCAATAAGGTCACTAAGAATATTTTCCCCATTAACCCCTTGTAAATCTTATTTTTCTCCATTCTTAACAAAGATGATGATTACCCATTTTCTATGATTTACTATGAAGCATCAAACTTTCCCCATGGTTATCCTTTTTAATAAATTTCCCATGACCATAAATCTGAAATGGAATGGTAGAAAGTAAAAATCTGAATTACCTTCATACCTTCAGCTTGTCTTCAAAGTGTTCATCTTTCTTTGCCTTATGAAATTTTTTTGAAGCGTTCTAATTTTTTTGATACATGTAAGGTACAATATGATGAATTTTTCTCGAATCGTGAACATCACCAATTTGTTTTAATTGCTTGTTGCTTAGAAATTCCTAGTGAGATAATCATCCTCCTTATCTTTTGGCAATTGAGATTCATCCCTCAACTTCTCTTCACCACCTTGTAAATTGATTTTTCTTATTTCTTGGCCTCATGCTCCATGGTTTTTTCACTAAACACATCCCCATTCACACTGATGTTTTGAAATCAATCAAAGGCTCAAATTTAGGAGGAATGATAGGTAATTTTAGGGCTTCCATGGGATTCTCCCTCTTAATGCCCAACAACTTCGAGTGTTTTCATTCTTCTTTTATCATAATGGAGGGATTCTTTCCCTCAAGGGATGGAACATGTTTCTCATATTTCTTGGGTATAGCCCACAGTTTAGACCTTGGTCTAATTCCAACTATACCATTCTTCAACCCTATGTACTCGGAAAGTGACATAACATCATGAATCTCATTCGGAAGATCCACATACTCCTCATAGATGGTAGTAATGTTATGGCCCATCGAATTTCATGTCTTAATATCTTGAATGGATTTTTCTCTTGGGAGGAGGGTAGGCTGAGATGGCCTAACGTAAGCTCCAAAGATTGACCCCAAGGGTTGCCTCATACTATGACTTCCTTAAGAACTTCATTCTCCATTATGATTTTGCAGGGTTTGGATCAACCAACTCATCCCATTCATTAATCTTTCTTTCCCCAGTGGAAAACCTCTCATGTATGTTTGAAATCTATATATTCCTTTTGAATGAAACCCTCCAAGATGGGAAGACTAGAGCTTTAATACCATCAGTAATGTCCCTTTCTAGGGTTGAATGAAAAGTAATGAAATAACACAAACCCAAATTGATTTTTTTATATCAACCAACCGAAAATAGAACAATAGTGAACAACAGTCTAATTTTTAAAACAACATAAAGGAAACACAATAATTCATCAAAATATCACCATTCACATCATCCAAAGTATGTAGCGGAACTTTAGGAATATTTTGGAACAATTATCAACCAAGAAATCATCCTTTATACCCAACTGAATTTAAATAAATGACAACATAGTATACCCTACAAAATGGCTAGAAATGAATGATTTTAGGCCCTACAAGGGTAAGTGCACCAAGTTGGGGGGCCAAAAAGTGGACAAAAATTGAAAATTGAATAAAACGCGTACGCGTTTTGTTATAATGTGATCAAATTATATTTTCTTTGGTTCAGTAATTCATGAACCTATAATGCATACATGTTATATAATGCATACATGTTATGTTAAGTTATAAAAAAAAAAGCCTAATCCCTTATCATTTTAACTCCCCCAAACGTGAGTTTTACAGCAAAACCGTGCCCTCATGTTTCATTTTTTAGCTGGATCTTGCTCAAACGATCGTCTGAGAATCACCGCGAAGATTGGAATCGACGATGGCACCATGGAGAAGAGGTAGGCACAATTCTTTTCTTGAAATTGCATTGAAATTTGGTAATTATAGAGTAGAATTTGAATTGAATACATTTTTTTATTGTTACAGCTTCAAGGTCAACGCAATCAACCACAACCAAACCCTATAATTCCTGTGATCCCTCCTAGCCCTCCTACAGTTGCTCAACATCCCCCAGGAAGTCAAGAAGATTTAGCAACCCATATAGTTGAAAACAAGATTGAAATTGAGGATTTAATCAAAACAATGAGGGATTCACATTCTACAAACCCCCACCATGCCTCTCTTGCAAACACATTGGAGGCATTAGTGGCTCAAGTTGACATGACAACGGGAAAATTGATCATTGGACATCTTATAGAGAGCGTTGTAGGGTTTATTATTCCAACAAATTGTCATATGTGGATGTAAAGAAAAAATAAATTACAAAAGACCTCATATGTGCCTTATTCATGGACCCCACACCAATTTTCCTGTTCTGTTGTCATGCAAACAGTTTCCCATCCATTGGTGCAATAATGTTTTGATTAAAAATAATTTTTGGGACCAATGGTGGATGGTGTTTGATTTTCCACCTTGCAATAACAATGAGGTGCCACTATACTTTTTGAGGAAACTCTATTGCGAGTTTATCCTCAACAAGATCCTAAACTATTTTTATTTCTAGGATTTCTAGGTTTGAGAAAAGGCTTTTCACATGATCGACTAGGTGCACATCGTGCACCTATTTAGCAGGGTAGAGTCCCCACACGTCCCCATCACCCTGAGACTGTCCCTCCAGCAGTGAAGGAGACAATAGATATTGATACACTCCACGCGCTTCAGGGGCTATCTGATACCCTTGTTTGACATATGAGGGAGATTTCTAATCCGGATGCTTGTGGAGGTACACAGATTATTCCTTCATGGAGTACTAACATGAGGCCATATCTTTTCTCATCATGTGGTAGCATATGTTTGAGGCCCGAGGAGAACGATACTTTCATACATACTAGTTTTTATGGATTTTTCGATAGGCGTGTACATGATAATGCCATTATGTCAAATGCCTTTTTGAGCGAGACATTTGGATTACAATCATCAGTGTCACCTTCACAAGTATTTGTTATGTTTTATTATGTATGTTACAAAAATATCAAAGTACTTGATTTATTTATATATGTTAAATTTTTGAAATAATTGTATTTATACATGTATGCATTGATATTACAATAGCGCGAGGGGCGTCATCATTCGATCCACAACCACAAGTTACAAGCACCATGCCTACACATACATTCACATAGGTAATTTAGAATGTTAATTGTGTAAAATTTTCACGTATGTAAATGTATATATTTATATGTGTGTGTGTGTGTGTGTGTGTGTGTATACATACATATTTATACACACACACACACATAGATATATATATATATATATATATATACATATATATATATATATATATATATACATATTTATATATATGTATATATATGTATATATATATGTATATATATATATATATAAATTTTGAACTCAAATATATGTATGTTCTTGTATGTTCAACTAACTTGATGTGATATATGTTTGATAAAGATGTTGACTTCACTAGACACCCCACCATCTTTGCAACAAGTAGAGAAAGGTGTTGCCACTGCGATTTCATCTACGCAATAACTCACTAGGTATTCAAACAACATGTATTTTCATTAAATTACTTGTTTAACTCATATTATGTCAAACTACATGTTAATAATGTCCTTCATTGTGTATATGCAGGAGTTACCTATGATAGGTAATAACCCTGTTCATTTGATTCACAGCATGGCGCGGTAAAAAAAAATAGTTGTATATTGATAAAATTAGTTAAAATATTGTCATTACACATACATGTACTTAGTTCTATTTTGGCTAATTCTGATGTTTTATTTTGTGATCTTATGTGTATGTAGGGAACTTCAACCCCTCCATTTTGACTTCAAGGGCATAGACTCCTCGATCTCATCATTTTGATACCCTTGTTCGTGCTCCAGGAGCTCTTGATGACTCATCTAAGCGTGAGATGTAAATTTAGCATGACCGAGAGCTTGCGGTAAGTGTGTGTATTTATGTAAATACTTTCATTAGCATGGTCTTAAATACATGTTGAAAACATATATAAATTAAGTTTTGACAAAAAAATTGTTTGCATTTACAGGTTCAACTACAGGTGAGTCTTCAAGTGGAAGAGGACTTGTAGCATGGGCATGAACGATCCGAAGTCATCTCATAGATCTCCATCTTCATCTAAGGGAGGGCCTTCTTCAAGAAAGGCCAAGAGAGGGATAGATTTTGATGATTAGGATATATATATATATATATATATATATATATATATATATATATATATATATATATATATATATATATATATATATGTCTTACATGACATTTGTTTTGTATGTACACCTATATGGCATTTGAACTTGATAGTATATGACCTATTCATGCATTTTTTATATTTATTGTGAATGTTAATACTATTTGGAACTCGATATTTTTGTATGATACCTTACATTTCAAGATTATTTTTGTATGAAACTAATATGATGTGCACTTGACAATATTTAAGACATTATGGATTATTTTTTCATTTATTGGTGATGTACATGTACTAGCATTTTCAATTTATAATATGCATCAAACTTTGGAAATCAATATTTATATAATGTATGTATATAAAGAGTTACCTAATCTGAGTAATTATTCTTTCAATTTATCAATGTGTATATGTGTATTTACCTTACCTGTGCTTCTTCTTGCTCATGGTCTCTTTGTACTGGTTCCTATCTTATCATGCACCTACTGCATTCTTCAATGCTTTTAGTCTTCTCCCTTGTTAAAAACCTCAGAAAATCATTAGGACCATCACTAACTTGATTCATAAGGCTCCAAACACAACTGTTGTTCATCTTACCAAATCTATCAACTATGCCCCTTAAGACAATGTTTTTTGCAACAAGCATGGATAAAGGATCTAAGGTACCATCAAAGTCCAATTTAATTTGTTTGGATTTCCAAAATCTACATCTGCTTCTCACCTTTAGTCCAAAATCAAGGAAAACATTTCATTCATGGTCTTAACTCAGACTTCCCTTCACCTTTAGGCTTTTATTTCTTGAATGCAAGAATGCAATTTCTAGGCCTATGAGGGATTTACCATGAAAATTTATCCTTTCTCTTTCCTACTTCCTCCCATGTTTTTCTTACAGTCGTACAATGGCTTATCAACTATCAAATGACAAGATTTTCACTTTTCTTTTTATGACTTACTTTCCTTGTACTTGGCTCCTTGCTTAGTCCATAGTGTTGGCATACATACTTGAGCTTCTAGGTCTTCCTGAGGTCCCTTGAAGCTTGAACCCTGTTATAACATGCTTAACTATGTTAGTTCATTTATATAACTCATTTGGAACTCCCAAAACACTCTCTTTCATCATATTTGCAAAACTATCCTTTCTAGTCCCTTAAGACCATGTTCTTGGAATGAATGTGCACTTTGACTTTCAATGGTTCCTAGAAAACTGTGATAGCATCATTATTTCACCTTCAATTTTTTCAATATGTTCCCCAAGTTTCAAATCCTGACTAGGTCAAGAGCTCTCTATACTTCCCTTTTGGGGTTGGTGCTTGAAACCCTTGACTAGGCATGTGATAAGACATTGTCATGGATTGGAGCATTTGTAGGGAGATTCAAGAGGAAGTAAACAAATTTTAGAGTACTCATTAAGGTGTTTGAGCTATGTACCAAGTTTCATTGTCTAACTCTTAGTATTTTTGGTACTTCCTTTGTAAATTAGGCCTCCCAATTAGCCCTTCACTGTGTTTTCCAGCTTCCTTTAAGACTGTCATGATTATCTGAAAAATTATCCAATGAAATTCAATAATTCCTCCTGAAACACTTAGTCTACTCCCTCCTTGTTATTAGTACAAAGTTTCATGAGAAAAAGAGGTGATTTGACTGTTGTAATCCTAGGCCTGACTGTACATTCAAACTTCTCAATATAATGCTTGAAAACAGGGCATCCTTCTTATCTTATTCACCCATAGGATACTCAAATCATCTTTTCCAAGTCAGATATCATTTGAAACTACCAAAACATTCAATATTCTTGGAGATTCAAGATCAAAACATACACAAACACTTACTTGCATGACTGGTTCAGACAATACAGTCTTCACCATTTAGGAGCACATTGAGAATGCATGTATAAATGTGTATAATGCTTACATAGACCATTATGGAAGAGATCCATTTCCTTTTCTAACTCCACATTACCTCTCAGATCCTCTCTAATGCTAATCTCATAGTATGAACACTTCAAATATTCAAGAAATAATCAAAGAGATAGACAAACTCAACCTTTTTCTTCATTGCTTCTTCTTAAAACATCATATACATCACATTATGATTCTCTCCCTGAGATAATTTGACCTCTAATCCCTTAGAATCCCCTGAATCTTCTTGACTGAGTTATGGTAGTCCTTATCTAGGCCTAAATTCCTATATTTGGTGAGATTATATCTCAACTATACAAGCACAATTTAAGGAATTTGTTGATCATCTTAACCTTTAATAGCTAAATACTGACAACACAATATCTTGGACTATTCTTGCACTTCTCCCACGTAGATCCTAGAGATATGACAACTCACATTCACCTAGTACTCCTATTCACACCAAATTTCTACTTTTACAAGAGAATTTACATCACAATTCAAATATTTAAGACTAGAACTTGGAGGGAAAGCTTATAAACTCCTAATACATGCTTAGTAAAAACTAACAAGAACATGGTGAGCTCAATACATTGTGAGAGTGAGATTGAGATTGTGAGAGAGAGAGAGAGAAAGAAAACACAAGAGGGAGAGAGAGTGAGAGGTTGTCAAATCCATTATTTTGTAAACGGTAGTTCGTGGCACCAAACCAATTATGCCAACACGTCCGGATGGCTAGGTGAACACTAGTGGAGGCTTCATTTCATCGCGGATGGTGTCATTGATCTGGGCTACCTCATATGGGAGGAGTCCCTTAAGATCCTTGAGACCAAAAAACACTATAACTTCAAAGGGTAATTTATCGACTCATGGCACCTTGAGATGTCTCATTAGATCCTATACCTACATATAGGGACCCAATATGATCTCAGTTTTTTCCATCTCGATTTGGTGCTCTTGATGTCCTATTGTTTGCAAATGCATGAAATAATGTAGTTTAAGTCAGTGTAAGGCTATCAAACATAATATTTTACAAACGGTAGCTCATGGCACCAAACCAACTATGCCAACACGTCTGGATGGCCAGAGAACACTAGTGGAGGCTTTGTTTTTAAGCGAGATGATATCGGTGGTTTTGGGCTACCTCGCCTCAAGGCAAGTCCTTAAGAGCCATGAGACCAAAAAATGCTATAACTTCAACGGGTGATTTCTTAGACTTCGTGGTACCTCAAGATGTCTCGTCAGATCCCACACCTCCGTGTAGGGACCCTCTACGAAATCCTATCTCAGTTTTTTCCATCTTGATTTGGTTGTCTCGATGTCCTATTGTTTGTAAATGCATGAAATACTACAATTTGAGTCAGTGTAAGGTTGTCAAAGGCTATATTTTGTGAACAGTAGCTCCTGGAACCAAAATGAATGCACACATGTGTCGAAATGGCTTGGTAAACAATTGGGGAGGTTTTGTTTTGGTGCGGGACAGTGTCGTTGCTTCTAGGCCACCTCGTCTAGGCGGAGTCCCTTAAGATCCTTGAGACCAAAATTTTTTATAACTTTGACGAGTGATTTATCGAACTCCGTGCCACTTGGAGAGGTCTCGTCATATCCTCAAACTTTGCACGGGTACTCTCTATGAAATCCTATATCCGTTTTTTCCATCTTGATTTGGTACTCTCGTTGTCCTATTGTTTGCAAACACATGAAATATCACATTTTGAGTTAGTGTAAGGATGCCAAAGGCTATATTTTGTAAATGATAACTCATGCCACCAAACCGATCATGTGCCAAAAAATGTTTGGATGGATAGGTGGATTCTAGTGGAGACTTTTTTTTTTCATGCGAGATGGTGTCGCTGCTTTCGGCTACCTCGTATTGGCGGAGTCCCTTAAGAGCCCTAAGACCAAAAAATACTATAACTTAAACAGGTGATTTATCGGAATCCATGGAACCTAGAGATGTCTCGCCGATCCCACGCCTATGTAGGGACCATATACGAAATCCTATCTTAGTTTTTTCCATCTCGATTTGGTGCTCTCACTGTCCTATTGTTTGCAAACGCGTGAAATAAACTAGAAATTAAGAGCTTTCCAATGCACTATGAATCTGAATTTTCTGATCAGTAAAACCTTATCAAAACAACCCCATAAAAATGATACCAAGTCACTAGGGTTAGGGAAAATTACGTAAATTAATTTCAGTTCTTTTCTAGCCTTCCAACACACTCAAAATATCAGTCCTTGCTCTCGAAATAATTAATAACATAGAGCAAATTTTAGATCTAGCTCTTATGCCCTCAAAATATGATAAAACAAGCTCCAATTCAAGTCGCTATGGCTAAATAAATTGCAGCAAGAATAAAACACTCCAAACCCTTCAATTTCATGTAGATTTAAGCCACAAATAAATGTACTTATCCTCTAAACCAAGTCGCCAATGCATAAAATGGATAAACAATGCATATATGTCTTCTAGACCAAGTTGTCAATGCTTACAATGGATAAAAATGCATATATTCACTCAATAATGATTGCAAGAAGGCTCACAATCTCCAAAATAAGATGGTGTCAAGAAACACCTTTGTTATGAGATCTCAATGGGCATACATCCCTTTTCAAACATGAAGATATTTTAATAAAAACTTCAACATGCCCCCCCGAAGGGGTCGCTTCATCTTCTTATATGGCTTTTGCATTTCAAACTTCAAGTTTCCCTAATCCTTTTTGGTGTAGATCTCTATGTGGGAGGGTCACTTTTAAAATAGCTTTCATTCCCGAAAAGTCACACTCCAATTAAAACATTAATTTCCCCTTTTAATATTTTAAATAAAAACCTAAAAGGATAATTAATTATTTAATTTAAGAATAAAAGGAGTAATTCATTTTCCCAAATTTAATCCTTTAATCCATGGGAAGAGTGGATTAAAGGTCTCCAATATTTTAATTTAATTAATGTCCCAAAAAGGGGACATTACATACTAGCTCAAACTTTTATCTCACTAAGTCAATTGTCCATCCGTGTGATCAGTCTATTGTTGATCTTATCGGCCTCAAAATTTTCCATTTTGGCATTTGGAATTACTCATTTTGTGTTTTATAGTATTTTGATCTGTCTTCATTTAATGTTATTGACCTTATAGGTTTGCAAATTGTTGATTTAGTTTCTTGAGCCACTATTGGAATTTTGTGCCATGTGTAGGCATAGGTGCCGGTGTTTTGATTTTGATGTCATTTGGTGTTATGGTGGTGGGATCAACATTATTGCTGACTTGTTGAACCCATTTGATGGGATCCCAATGTCACCGAATCGCCTCCAAACCCTTTTATCGTGTACAACGAGATGAGATTATTGTGATTTTCCATTCGCAACGATTCCTCTCATGATAGATGTAATCCTCAATTTATCAAGATCATCCATGGGTGCATATCCACCGTTGGATGATTTATTTACATCTGAAATTGAACATGGGCCTCTTCAAGTGTGGGCTAGTGTTTGAAACCATCTCAAAATCAAAATTGAACAATATCTAATCAATGGTTTTGTAAGTTTCTTTGAGCTACACCGATGGCTAAATCCTTGCCTAATATTTTTTCTATTTGACTAGTCTATTTACTCTAGATTTGTCCCACCATTTGGATCATTGCATGATTCTTCTACTTGTTGAGAATTCTTAGTCCTTCACATCTTATGGATTGAACTTTTGGAAAATTCGGAAGGTTCTACATTTTTTTTTGGAATAAATTTTATAGGGTTTGGGGTTTGATGCGCACAATACTTGAATCTAGATGTGTGTTTATTGGGGTGCTTGCTTTATATATTAAAAATATAATATAATTTTAGGATAATTAAATAATGTAATAAGATTCAATATATCAAAAGTATACCCAAGCATGGAGTGTAGGAGCATTATGGGTGCATCGACCTTGTTCCATTGATTTGAAACCTTGGATACTTTTTTCGGTTAGTGTAGTTTGATAAGATCTCCATATCCACTTCACTAGATGAACCACCATAACTCTTTTCTATCTAAATTACTTCAATATTTGAAGGCTTATTTAAGGTTGGTCATGGCCATAGTAGCATTACTCGGTAAAGAAAAGAAAAAGAAATATCAAATAAAAAATTCTCCCATGCCATTTTGATGTGCTACACAATTTAGTGGCCAAACTTGAGATTTACATAGACAAGCCAACACTTTTATAAAAACTACCCCATAAATCAAAAATTTGTGATTTAAACATATGCAAACAAAAAATGTGATTTATTCAAAACAATGAAGCAGCTTTCTTCACATCAAAAGTTGCCATTTTTTTTTTTGTGTAATTGGGCATTGGAAACCCTGGATTGAAATGCTTCGAGTCTTTTGATATGTTTAATGATGTCATTTGGTGTTATGGTGGTGGGATCAACATTATTGCTGACTTGTCACGTGGATCGCCTTCCCAAACCCTTTTGTCGTGTACAAAGAGATGAGATTATTGTGATTTTCCTTTTGCAGCGATTCCTCTCATGATAGATGTAATCCTCAATTTATCAAGATCATCCATTGGTGCATATCCATTGTTGGATGATTTATTTACATCTGAACTTAAACATGGGCCTCTTTAGTGTGGGCTAGTGTTTGAAACCATCTCGAATCGAAATTGAACAATATCTAATCAATGGGTCTTGTGAGTTTCTTTAGAGCTACATTGATGGCTAAATCTTTCCCTAACATTTTTTCTATTTGACTAGTCTATTTAATCCTCTAGATTTGTCCCACTAGTTGGATCATTGCATGATTCTCTACTTGTTGAGAATTCTTAGTCCTTCACATCTCTTATGGATTGAACTTTTGGAAAATTTGGGAGGTTCTACATATTTTTGGAACAAATTTTCTAAGGTTCGGGTATGGATGTGCACTTTTTGAATCTAGATGTGTGTTTATTGGGGTGCTTGCTACATATCTTGAAAATAAAATATACTTTTAGGAAAATTAAATAATGCAATAAGATTAAATATATCAAAAGTATACCCAAGTATTGAGTATAAGAGCATTAAATGAGTGCATCAACCTTATTCCATTGGTTTGAAACCTTGGATACTTTTTGGTCGCTGTAGTTTGATAAGACCTCCATATCCACTTCACTAGATGAGCCATCATAACTCTTTTCTATCTAAATTAATTCAATCTTTGAAGGCTCATGCAAGGTTGGCCATGGTCATAATAACATTACTCGGTAATTTTTTAAAAAAATCTCAAATAAAAAATTATCCCATGCCGTTTTGATGTGCTACACAATTTAGTGGCCAAACCCAAGATTTACATAGACAAACCAACACTTTTATCAAAAACTTCCTATAAATCAAAAAATCATGATTTATTCAAAAATGAAGGGGCTTTTTAGTTATCCAAAGTTGCCAATTGTTTTGTGCAAATGGCATTGGAAACTTGGATTGAAATGCTTCGAGTATTTTAATATGTGTAATGATGTCATTTGGTGTTATGGCGATGGGATCAACATTATCTGCGACTTTTCAAACCTATTTGATGGATCCCAATTATCACATGGATCAATTCCCAAACCCTTTTGTTAGGTACAAAGAGATAATATTATTGTGATTTTCCCCTCCCCCTCATGCTGATGTTAGAGACCGAGGGGGAAGGCCTTTCGACACTCTCTTGATGTAGGGCCTTTAGGAACACCCCGATGTATTGAGGGAAGTTGGAATTCGGGAATGAGTACTGAGATAAGTTGAGCACTTGGTTGACTATCGGTCGAGCTAATCCAATTAATTGGTTTTATCGAGAAATTGAGTGCTCTCTTCCCTATGTAGCCTATGAGGGATGACTTCCTTATGAAGAAGGATATAGAAAGAGAGACTATTACAACTGGAGTAACAATGAAGGAGATGGGAAATACTAAACCTAGCATTGACTTGGTTCCGGTGGAGGTGAGAGCATTACAAGAGATAACAACAGTGCGTAGAAAGAGTTTTCTTGTGGACATTTGAGGACAACCTCATGCGAGGTGAACATATGAGCTTGGAAGAATTTGAAGAGATGAAGCTTCATGGAAGTCAAGAAAAGCAAAGCGAAGAGAAGACTACCGTAAGAGAGATAAAGGTGATCAACAACAGAAGAGAACCTTATCCACGCAACAATGATGCGTAGAGTGGATTGATTGATGATAAAGAATAGGATTTGTTGAGGAAGGTTGATCCAAAGAGATTTTGGGCAACAAAGGAGACAAAATAATGTTACCGAAGTTACATAGAAGAAAGGAATGAGGTAGAGGCAATGGATGTTATTATACCGAAAATTTTTAGAGGTGCACAAGATGCACGATCAGCCTACATGGAGTTTGAAGATAAGATTGTCAAGATTTGTGAGTTTTCCTTGTTTTCACATGGGAAACCTGTAATGTCCCAACTCCGGGATCAATGGAAATTAGGCAAAACAACCAACTCTTCAACACTCCAATCAAATGGAAATAGCAAAACTCAGTCAAAACTACTTGAACCAATCAAATAGATGACTCAATAAACCCAAAGACAAGGGTTTAATGGCCTCTACTAATTAGTTAGCAATTAATTCTCAGCTGAACATACAAATCAGATCTAGCTTCTTTTCCAATCAATGCAAACCACTGTTATCAAAACACTTCATACTATACTGACTGCTGCCCCTGAAGATTATTAAATACTCCAAACATACTCCAAACCTCAGTCCTTAAAATACCACAGAAACATACAACTACCAGCTACCAATGTGAGGATGTTTCAGTCATGCAATCAAACTATGAATCACTGTCAAAATGAAGATGAAATCATACTTCAAACTCAGCTCAATACACTTATACAATTTGCAGCTAAAAGGAGGTCCAAAACACACCACAAACACTTAACAATTGCCCTCAAAAGGTCGTTGTTATAATAACACACAGTATGCTGATCGTATATGGCCTAAAATATACGCAAGAAAAACCCAATCCAATGAATTCACTGGAAATAAGACTGTGAATGCCAATCGATTTGCTTCTAAAATACTCCCAAACAGTCACCAAACATGCCCAGGTTGGTCGCTGCCAAAAGAGACTTCAAACCACCATTAAATCATGTATTAATTCTCAGTCGTTGCACCCAACAAGTATGTAAATAGATGCATAAACCAATGCTCACACACCTAACAGTTCGCTGATCTAAAGAAGCCCAAACATGCATTAAATATTCAATATTTTACTCCCAAACTGAATCGCTGTTAGAGAAGGAAGAACAGACCATTTATTTAATAAATATGGACCTCTAAAGGAGATCGCTGGGCAAGGAAGAAACAACAGTTTATTACACACCCAAAATCAGTCCCAAACACATCATATGAAGTCGCTGTAGCTAATAAATTAGCATTACCAAGTTCGTTGGGCATTTAACTCACTTTTCATGTATTAAAATACTCACAGATTAATCCAAATAAGTCGCTGCACATTAGAGAATCTCAGATATGCATTAAAACACTCCAATAATTACCCAAAGTAGTCGTGGAAGTTAGGATGCAATTAATCACCAAACCAGCTGGTCGATTCCACTAGAGATTGCATTCAAACAACCCACAAACATTAATAAGAAGTCGCCAAAGCTAGGAATGAAACACCAACAAGTCGATTTACCAAGCACATGAAAATACTTTAATTGAATCTCAAAACCCAGCTGCTACAGTGAATCGCTACAGTAAAAACATGCAGATTTCAATGGTAAACTTCATCTAAAATTTTGCTAAAGTCAAAGACATGGATCTCACTTAGATTGCATAAATAATTTCTTCAAATTGATTCTTAATAACTAGCTACAAAGATCTCTTAAGCATGAGAGAGAGAGAAAAACATCAATGGGCATGCATCCCAACTCCAAACATGAAGTATCAAATTAATTTCATATCAAGCACATGAAAATACTTTAATTGAATCTCAAAACCTAGTTGCTATAGAGAATCACTACAAGGATTCGCTATTGTAAAAACATGCAGATTTTAATAGTAAACTTCATCTAAAATTTTGCTAAAGCCAAAGAAATGGATCTCACTTGAGATTTCACAAATAACTTCTTCAAATTGATTCTTAATAACTAGCTATAAAGATCTCCCAAGAGAGAGAGAGAGAGAGAGAGAGAGAGAAACATCAATGGGCATGCATCCCAACTCCAAGCATGGAGTATCAAATTAATTTCATCATAGCATAACCATCCCAAGGAAATGTGACCCCTCTTTATAGAAATAAGAGGTGAAATATTCAATGTTCAATCATTTAATGTTCCCCCCCAATTAAAAAATAGAAATATCAAATAAGCTACTAGTTGCATGAACTTTATTTAATTTATTAATTTAAATTCCTATCCTATGTGCACTTTTCTAAACTAAGAGGGCCCTCAAGGGGTTACAAAAAGAGATAATAAATATCTTAAGTCAAAATATGAGCCCAATCCTCAAACCCATTGGGTTGAGGGCCTTCGAATTCTTCCATGTAGATAATGTCCTGAAAAGGGGACATTACGAAACAAGAGTAGGAGGTCCTTCACACATGGTATACATTCAATGCCAATGAGGATGAAGAAAGAAAAAGAGGATGTTGAGCAATTGATGTTGTTATCATCCCAAGCAAGTGCGTAAGAGGATGAGGTGGAAATGTAAGCATGTTTGTTAGAGGACATGAAGTTAGAAGTGAATTAAGTGCAAGTGACTCCATAAGATGTTGACTTAGAGGAAGAATTAAAAGGAGAGAGTGGTGTTGCAGAAGAGAACCCTTTTATGAGGACTCAAATGGGAACAATTAGATCCCGTGACAAGATGCACGATGAGTATAATGTCCTCGGTTTTTGGAGACCCTTAACCTATTTTTCCCCATGGGATTTGCAATGTCATAAGGGGAAATTATATTAAATAATTAAATATTATTGCCTGGAGAGTGATTTTTATCATTTGACATTAGAAATAAATAATTATTTAATTATGTAGATTATTTAATTTAATTCTCAAAATGAAAAATTAAATGGGGAATTAATTAAATAAATATTTAGGTGGCTCTTATTGATAAAATCACCCTTAGATAAGGGGACACCACAACTAGGAAGATAAACTACTTTTATTTAATGATTTCCCTCTCTAGGGATTTCGTATATTGTGCCTCCTTGCTTATAAAAGGAGTGCTAGGATCATTTTGAGATTCATGTTATGATGAAATAATTTTGATACTCCATGCTTGGAGTTGGGATGCATGCCCATTGATATTCTCTCTATCTCTCTTGCATGGGAGGTTATTGATATTGAAGTATTTTGGTATTGTGGCAAATCTATTTGTTAATATCCTTTATATTTCAGCGACTTGCTAATGAAGATTGGGATTGAATTGAATGCAAATTTTAATTAGCTGGTTGGGTGAATTTATAGTTATTTTCTTTGGCATCAAATAGAGAATCTATTGCAAATCGACTTTGGTGTATTGGTTCCCAATTCCAGCGATTCCTTTTATTATATTTGTGAGCTGTTGTAAGCAATTTTGAGTATGGTGCAATCAGCCTTTTACATGCTTCCATTGTAACGACTTCTCCCTTAGTATTTGTGGTTTGTTTTTTAGTAGAAAGGATCAGATTTCTGTATGCTCACATGTCATAATGGCAGCGACCAGCCTGGGTATGTTTGTTAATTAATTTTGGAGCATTCTTAGCAATTAGATCTGTGTTACATGATCTCTAATGCCCAGCGAATTTCATCATTAATGTTTAATGCATTATTATGGTGATACGACTTGGGTGTGTGCATGGTATAGTTTTTGTATGGCAGCGACCTCCTTTATTATGAATGAGGATTGGCTGGGAGTAGTATTTGGAGTAGATCGACTAAGTATTTGCATGATATTATGATAGTGGTAACTCCTGTTTTGCAGCGACTTCTCCTATTAGTTTGTGGATTGATTTAGATGTATTTTTGTTATGAAACAATTGAGCTGGCTGTGAGATATTGGTTTGGGCAAATTTGATATTAATTCCATGTGTTTAGTGAACTAGATCGATTGTTGTTCTTGCCTTCAAAACAGCGACTTCTTTGGGAGTATTATGGACTGATTTTGGAATTAAATATACTGTTGTACTTTCTTCCCTGGCAGCGACCCAGTTGGAGTGAGTATTTAAACATTTAGATACATGTCTGAGACTCCTTTGGGAAGCGAACTGTATAATGAATAGATCTGAGTTCGCAGTATGTTTTTCATCATCATTTTTGTAATGATTTGTAGCCTGAGTACATAGCTTTTGCAGCTGTTATATTCTAACTTTGGCGTCTACTAGTTGCATGTCTTTTGGGGCATTTTGAGGTCTGTTCATGACAGACTTAATGATATATCAGTTTGATACCAGCTGGGCAGTGGAATTGATTGGGTTTGATGTTCTTTGTATTGATCTATATATGAAATATTAGATCAATATCTCAGTGACTTGAATGAAAGGATTAATTCCAGTTTGTACTCTCTAATGATCAGGATTGGTTGAATGTTATTGAGAGTGAATTCAGTATTCATTACAGCAGTGACATTGCTTGTCTGATGCTCAATTCAGTGGTTGCATTAGAAGTTGAGATCTGATTTTTGAAGTTCATCTGAGAGTTGTCTATGTGAGTTATGATAGAGGCCATTAAACCCCTTTTATGGAGTCATCTATTTGATTTTTCAAGTAGTTTTTGATTGAATTTTACTATTTGCATTTCATTAGAGTGTTGAAGAGTTATTGATTTGCATATTCCCCATTGATCCTGGAGTTGGGACATTACAATGAGCTAGTAGCAACAGCTGTGTAAGAGCAGGAGGTCAAGAATGTGCAATGAGAAGTTCAAGTAGGAGAAGAATCGGACATGATGATGTAGTGGTAGATGAGAAAGGGGTCATTCAAGGCTGCATATGTGATGATGAGGAAAAGGTGTTTATGAATTGGACACCCTGCAAAAGAGGAGCGTACAAAGAAGAGTTGCATAAGCAATTAAAGACAACTTTGAAAGGTGAGGATATTGCTGCAAGAAAAGAATGTCCATTAGATGAAATAGAAGTAGAAGGGAAGGATGTGCTAGGTATTGCACATGAAGTTGCAAATTTTGGACTTCCCACGAAGTTGAAGGAGAGACCTGTAGGAGTCTGTAGTTTGAGGCACGAGGTAGAGATGAGATGAAAAATTAGGAGGTATATTTTAGAAGAAAGTGAAATAATTAGTTATGAACTTGATACCCAAGATATGATGATGGAAGCAGAAAGAAAAGTGCTAAAAGATTGGTTTGGAAGTGAAGATGGAAGCATAAAGAGAAGTGTTGTAAGATTGGTTTGGAAGTCCAACAACATGTTGGACAAGTTATGAGAAAAACCACAATGGATTTTGGCAAGAGAAGGTGGATATAGTTTGAGACGAGGTAGTCACTTAGAACATCAAATAGATGATAAGAAGAAGAAGATTTAGGAGCCATCTTTAAGAGAACAATGAAGCAATTAGGTAATGACCCAAGACACGAAGATGGAAGAAGAAATTTAAGTGCTGTGTGAGACTGATTTGGAAGTGAAAATGGAAACAGAATGAGAAGTGTTGTGAGATTGGTTTGGAATTCTAACATGTTGGACAAGTGACGAGGAAAGCCACAACAAATTTTGGCACTTGTGGATCGACATAGGTGGTTCAAAACCCACAAGAGGATGAAATACAAGAGAGAGAACACATTGGATGAGGTGGATGGACTATGTGCATGTAATATCCCTTTTGGGCTCAAATTTGAAGAATTTGGATTTTTCCTAAAACACTAATGGAACATTGTCGGAAATTACGACAACCATATGTAGGAAAACTGATTTTTATGACAACAAACTAATTTTATGCAAGGAATAGGGCAGCGACTTGTTTTAGGTCCATCAAACCCTAAGCGACCTAAGTTAAATTCAGATTCCAAATTTTTCCACACACAAATTTTCAAAAATACATCATCAACATTAAACCCTTGATGAAATCATACAAAATAAATGCTTTAACTATAAATTACAAACTACTAGAATTCATTATTGCTTAAAAATAGCTGAAACTTTAAAATTCCATATCTTTATAAATCCTTGGAGATAAAATACAAATGATAGGTCAAATGATCACAAAAATGGCAGCTATCAAACAAAATTAGGATCAGATTTTTCCAACCACATAAACCCACTGAAAAGTGATCCCAAAATCTCCAAATGGGTAATCTAGATCTAGTTGGGTTGGCGGGCTCCCACGGTTTTCGCTTTTATGCTCCGATGGTCGAGCCCTATCCCTAGAAAAGTGTGCCCTAGCTGAAATTGGTGCCCTATCACCGATGTGAACCCTTCTTTGAAATTCTGAAATCAAGCTCACATGTGACTCCTAGATGAAGCCACCAATGCAACAAATGAGGGTTTTCATCCCCAAGTGTTGTGACTATTAAATGTTTTCATCCTCAATAGGATCCAACAAGATTTTTGTCTTGAAAGGCTAAAAATGAGAGCTCAATGCTTCAATTTCCAAAAGAGAGGGACCAATTTCACAAGATCATCCCATAAATGAGCCCCCACAATGCTTCGATTTCCAAAAGATGGCCTTTTCTTTCTTTTCCTTATGGAGCACTCCATGTAGGCCTCTTAATTTCTTTTTTGACACTTTTCCCAATTACAAAGGGACGACCTCCCTTTAACGTTCTTTTTCTATGTGGGAGTTGGCAAGACTATTGAAGGTTTTCATCCCCAATAGGATTCAACGAGGCTTTTCGTCATCAAAGGCTGAAAATGAGAGCTCAATGCTCCAATTTCCAAAAGAGAAGTATCAATTTCACAAGATGATCCCACAAATGAGCCCCAACATTTGCTTTTATAGCCTTTTCTTTCTTTTCCTTGTGGAGCGCTCCATGTAGGCCTCTTAATTTCTTTTTTGACATTTACTTTTCCCACTTAAGGAGGGATGACCTCCCCCTTTAACATTATTTTTCTATTTGGGAGTTGGTGCTTTGTACTTTTAGCCACCAACTTGTTATTTTTAATGCTAAAATTGAAATTTGCCTTTTTACAAAATATTACAAAGCTGAAAATAGAAAATTACAATCATAGCACGGATGTAATTTTCTCACTCTCTCCCTTAAAACCCACGGGAAGTAGAAATGGGTCCCAAGGTCTTCAAGTCGAATTCGTTTGGATAAGGGGAAATTATAGTGCAAGCCACGATGAAACCAAAAAGAAGGGTAATAAGAGCTAGGTGAAGGAAAAATTATCCATGATTTACAATTCAACAAAAGGATGAAGAAGGAAAAGGAATAAAACAATAAATCCTCAAAGGTACCTGTTGTCACTTGAAGTTGCACCTTGTTGAAACTAGGTTTAGTGCCTTAGTGAAACATGGAACAATCTCTCAATGTGAGACTTTCCTATATGAGATCACCCTCTGGGAAAAGGTCAACTTCCTCTACCTATCTACCCTAGAGTTAACACTACCTAAGTAGAAACCACAACTAATGTAACCTAATCTAAACATCCAAGGGACTAGAGTTAGAGAAAATGTAAGAAATGGAACCTAAGCTAAGGAATGAGGTGATAAAGAAAAAGAAGAAGGGAATCACTCTCCATTAGAGAAGAACAGAAGCAAATACAGAGAGGAGAGGGAAGACACGTGCCATAGACTAACCTTGCCACGTAGTCCCTTAAGATCCTCGAGTCCAAAAAAGGCTATAACTTCACCGGGTGATTTCTCGGACTCCGTGGCTTCTGGAGAGGTATCGTTAGATCCTACACCTCCATGTTGGTACCCTCTAGGAAAACCCATCTCAATTTTCTCCGTCTCAATTCGGTCCTCTTGTTTTCCTATTGTATGCAAAAGTGACGAATGGTCCAATCTGAGTCAATGTAAGGTTGTCCATTGCCAATCACATGAATAATATAGCTGATTCATGCAATATAGGTGGTGAAATGAAAAATTTAATAAGATATTTTTACAATATAGGTGGTGAAATGATAATTTCTTTTTGTTGTTCCTTTCTAATATTTAATTTCTCTTAACTTCACTTGGCTTCAAGAATAATAAATTCTCTACTAACAATGCCAACCATGTGAAGGTGGAATCTTTTTTGGCACCACTAACCTACATAAACATTTTAGTAAACAATGAAATAGAATTTTAAATCCTACGAAATTTAAACAAAATCATTAAAGCAAATATTAAAATTAAATTCATGAAGAACATACCTTTGTAAATTCAATCTAATAAACCACATGGATCAACTCTACTCTTGTCAAGAGCAAGAATTGTTTCATGATCTGATTCATGAACCTTCCATAGCTTCTTGTTTAATGTCCTGCCTCGATATTTGATCAATTTAATATTTTTTGCAAGAACCAAATGTGAATAGTGAAGTATCTTTTGACGTACTTCATAGTCTTCAAACAACCAAGTGTTTGATTTTTGTATAGGATATCGTCAAAGCCAAGTTTTAGTGACTACCACTGATCCAAGTGGATACTCAAGGCCTTCATAAGTGACCGTGGAGGTCAATTTTTTACCCTCTACATAACGAGACAAGAAGTAGTTTGTTCCTTTTTTGTTAAATTATGTCACAATAACTATAAAAATGTGCCCTACATCACAAATTAAAAATCAAGTCAAATTTAAAATACATTAAGATTTGATCATTTAATAATTTATAAATCTAAAACATGACATATACATGTATGAACCTTGTTTCACTAAATCAGAGACTTGGTCAAAGTCAGGTGATGTTGTCATATGATCTGAAGACATTGCAAGTTGTAATGCTCATGGAACTTCATATACATTGTCGAGTGGAATTAGAGGTCTACAAATCCATTCGTCCACCCATTGTTGTGACTCACATTCATTCCATACAAAATCAATGCATGATATATAAAAACATGCCATGCACCTAGTATAAAGAGTCCAAGAATTTACATCTAAACTACGGAACGAGTGCATATCACTTGATCTTGCAACTGTCATACAATCTTCATAGCTTGCCAAATGTTGTTCCTCTATCAACCAGAAATATCTACAAACCATTGAATTGTCTTGAGAGCCCATGTTCTTGACACACCAATCAACAATGCTTCTTGCATCTAGTAAATTTAACACCATCCTTGAACTTTAACTCTTCTCTTGCAAGTTCTCTTTTCACATATGATCCTACACCATCATGTTCTCCTTTCCCATGTCTTGCCTCAGTAAAACTCCAAATATGTTGTACACATGTTTCTTTGTGCATCCTACTTAGCCAATAAAACATTTGTGCATTCTTGAATTGTGATGTATAGTTGTCTCGACCAAATGTAATGTTGATTGAATAAAATGTTCCTCTCATTCAAGTTCACATAAAACACTTAGAAACACCCTTGCACATATTCTCGTCTAATGTGTCTAATCATCACTGATGTAGAAATCATACTCTCTTAATATTTTTTGATCTTTCTCAGTGCTTTCTGAGAGTGCATGAATGTTATATGCATGAAAATAACAACTTGCACCGAGTTATAGTATTGAGATTGAACCTCCATTTGTGGTTGCAATGTGTAATTCTCTACAAAGTCAACTAGTGAAACAATAGTGCCAAGTGGGAATGTGTTCTTGCTTAACTTGAATTGTTCATCCAACTATCGAGCTCTATGTGTATTCCTTGCATACTCATAAACAATTTCCTCTCTGAATTTGACCAAATATTTTGTTATAAGTAATTGTTTTATAACAAGCTCACACATCTTAGATTATTTTCCATCTTTTAATTAATATGCCATTGATTTATATTTGTTAAAACCAAACAATTCTTTTCCTATTGAATCAGTACTCTCCTCATGGATACAACTTTTCGATTTGGCAAGCCACCACATTCATCATTGACGTTCCATCCAAACATGGTTTGTTATAAAAAAATTGTGTAGTTTATTTTTCACAAAATATTTTCAGAATAAGTTCCCTTGAAGATTTTGGTGGGACATTTAATCCACACTCCTACAACATGATGTCAGTATGCAAAATATGACGTATTTGACAAAAAACATCATAATGCATGTTGAAAATTCAACATGATGCCTACAACAACAAGTGGTACGTGAGTGATTTATATTCATATAAAAGGGTTTGTTCATTTCAAAGAATCTTTGGCTAATGTTAATTTGTGGATTTTCATTCTTAAACTTAGAGAACAATTGTGTTTGAGTCATATCTAATAATTTTTTTGCACACGATTCACGATTATGAGAACCTATTATTCTTTTTACTATATCTCTTCTATTTGGTGACACCCTTGTGTTCTCATTCCAAAATTTTACAATTAATTCTTTTAGAATATCAGATGTATTCTTGTTTTTCCGTAGGAGTCTGCTAGAGAAAGCCCAATAGTCAATGTTATTGACTAACTCAAGACTTTTACGTCTCTCTATTGTTTTCATTAGTGTTTTTTTGTTTAGCTTCAAAGCACTACATGTTTTTCTAATCAAGCATTTATTAATTGTTTGATCACTTACTATACATTTAGTAAGTGCACGATGTGTAGCATTATTATCTTTGGTGCTTTTGTTGGAATCTACAGCTTGGTATGATTTATGTAAATTTTCAACAATTGACACATTTTGATCAACATTAGATGTTCTTAACCCCAAGGTCTTCATCATAGATCTCATCTTAATTAATTTCATTAATGTAACAAATAATTGACATTTTTGTGTGTCATTTAAATTCACAAAGTAATTATCTCAAATTCCCTAGTTTTCCTTCTCACATTTCTATTAGAAATTTTGTTAGGCATTGGTTTTATAATGTTTTCATCAATTTCAATTAAGTGGATTGGTTTTCTTCGCAAAATGGAAAGAGATGTTCTAAGAGGTGAAGGTTCATTAAGAGGGTTACTTTCTTCATTCAATGTTTACATACAAATTTCAGGATTAACATTTGGATTCTCAGGTAAAGCTTCAACATTTGGATTCTCAGGTAAAGCTTCAACAATTGGATTCATATCAATTTATTCATCCATACCAACATTATCATTCAATTCAATATCAAAATTCATAGAAAAATCATTATTCTCATATACATTAGATACAACAGATGTACCTTGCCCTACACGAAGTTTTTGCATCCTCTTCACTTTCTTAATTCTCAGCTCTTCCAATTGCTTCGGTGTCTTGTTATTGACTTTATTTGCATCCTTACGTCATTTTTTATTGCCCATGATTGCAGAATAATATATTGTGGGGTAGGGGACAAGATGAACTACTCAAAATTTGCAAAGAATGTACAGAATCTGCAAACCCAGATGCAGAAATAGGACAAAAACTCGTGAAGAAGGGGAAAAATATGTTCGGGCCATATATATGTAGATAACATAATCCATACGCGTTATATAATGTGTACATGTTATGCTATTCTCATTTTCCAAGCCATGCCTTAAGGCTTAAGATCCACCTTGGATCCCCAAGCTTGAGGCATGAACCTACACAAACACAACAAACCATGTGTTTTTGCAGGAAAATGCAAAAATGCCACTTCCGCCATGATAAATCAACATAAAACGATCGATTTGTTTAAAAAAATTATACCATGATGTAGAGAAGAGTTTCTTTTTTCTAAAAATATAAATTTTTAAATTTTCTAACTAATATAAAGTTTGCATATTTTCTAACTATACCTTTTTATAGCTATTTTTTGAAGTTTAAACATGTCTATCTTTAGTCATATATCTTTTTTTGTCTCATCGAAATTGAAAAAAAAATACTAGCCCAAACTAGGCCTAATTATATACATATTAAAAAAATCTAATTTTCGATATTTTTGAGATAATTAAGGGGGCACGGTACGTGGAGCTCCATTATGTTTTTAAATTTAAAATTCTTGTACTAGAAAAATCATAAAAAAAAATACTCGCTAGAAAAATATAAAAAAATATGGAGCCCAAACTAGATGCTCGTAGCTATCTTTTTACCAAAGGGTTTTCAAAAATACTAAATGGTGCGCAAAAAATGGCGGGGGCACGAAAGTCACTCTATTATGTTTTTTTAACAAAAACATGAGCACCTGCTAGTATTTTAGTTATTTGACCCACTTAAACTTATTTATTTTCAATAAAATTTAGTAGGTTAGAAACTAAACTCAAAATGCTATGATTCATGTTTACAACATCTTACAATTTTGAGTGTAACTATTTCAAAAAACTCGTATAGTTTGAAGTTTTTTATTTTTCAGAAAAATACATCCACTTAAGACCCCCTTTTGGTCCCCCCAACTTGGTACACTTACCCACAAATGAAGTATAAAGTAGATTCCGTTGTTTGAAAAATATGGAGAATGCAATGATAGCTGAGTTGAATGAATCTATGCCCTAGGAACCACCGATCACTTCTCCAAGGTTGGTCTCTCCCTAGGAAAGGGGATGAATTTCATATTAGGACCAAACCCTCGTTGAAAATAGGTCCTATCCACCACTTTGAGGAACTTGGAGCAATTAATTGAAGAATGCCCGAAAGCCGCTAATCAGAATCCTCGGTAGCTAATTTATAAATTAATAACATTATTTTAAATCCTTTTATCATTAATCCTCTATCTTTATTCTTCAATTCTTGGCCTAATCAATATCTTAAGTGAGTTAACTCATAAATATAAATAAATAAGGAAAATTAATTAGATTAACCTAATTAAATTCATTATACTAAAATAAAATCTTAACATATGTGTGTGTGTGTGTGTATACACATACACATACACATACACATACACATACACATACACATACACATATACATATATACATATGTTATACATATACATAGACATACATATACATATACATATACATATCTATATACATATACATATATATATATATATATACATATATATACACACACACACACACACACACACACACACACACACACACACACATATATATATATATAGATATGTATATGTATATGTATGTGTATATGTATTCTATGTATATGTATACATATACATACATATACACATACACATACACATATACATACATATACATATACATATACATATATATATATATACATATACATATACATATACATATACATATACATATATATATATATATATATATATATATATATATATATATATATATATATATATATTACGATCGATCATCCCCGATGATGGGTCTAAATATTAGACGCCAAATGTCGGTCAAAAATTGAATACAAAGTGAAATTCAGATATGCTTCAAAAATGCCTACCTATGGAAATCTCAAAATCTAATTAATTGAAGAGTTTTTCGATCTCCAATTATCAAAGAAGGGTTTTGTCTTCCTTGTGAAGCCACACCAAAGGATTTTTACCCCTTAGGGGAAGGAAATCAAGCAAACAACCCAAAACCAAGTAAAGTATAAATTATATGCCAAAAGATGATCCACAAATGAGTCCAAGTGACCCCTTTTATATCCTTTTGGTGGTGCAAACCCCATGAGGGAGTTTCCCCATGACCGACCTCATAATGATGTTGCTTTTCTTTTTATTGTCTTGTCTTTTTACTCCTTCAACCCAAATGACCTAGCTTATGAGAGAAACCATGAAAGAAAAGATAAATGCTCACAAAAATACTAAAAGCATAAACAAATACTTCCCTCGTTCAACTTCTTTAGGCCCGCAGAAGTGGAATAGGCTACAAGTCTTTAAAATTAATTATTTCAAAAAAAGGACATTATTGTCCTTAATGTCCATTCGAACGATTCACATGTGAAGTGCTTCATTAAGTTCCACTTGGTCCACATGGAAATGTACAACACCTACTTCAAGGTGTTCCCATGACCACTATAACCAATATTTGATGTGCAAATGTCCCACTCCACACACCTCATGTAAATAAGGAATCAAACCCATGACCTAATAGTCACCAATATAATGGCTCCCAAAGAATGTTCTTATGAATAAAGGTTCATTGTATTATCTATCATTTGTAATCTCATTAAGTTATCAAACATAATCGTAGAGGGATGCTTTCCTTATCTATATTTAACTAGCTACACCATTACATCCATAAATTGGATGGATTATAGAGACCTTTTGTGTTTCTCTATGAGGTTTTCTTTCTATCATGTGAACATAAATCATATTATTAAATTGATTGTTAGGAGTTGGAAGAAGATCGGTTAAAATATTCAAGTGTTGATTTGGTAGAGCAATAATTTATTCAATTTTTTGTTTATTTCCTCTACTTGGATTTGGTTCTTATTGGTGCGATATGTTATCTTATGGTTCAAATTACTACATCTATTTCAAAATGTGTTGGCTAGATTTTCTCGTATAGCACAAAACCTAGGAAGACATGAGATAAATCTCCCTCATTTATCGATGAGGCTCCCATATCAAATTTGTCAATTAAAGTATGCTAGTATCTATATGGGGTTTTACTTTAACTGTTCAGCTCATGAACCATAGATGTACAGGCTTCATGCGCAAGTAAGTAGTCTGTTTAAGAAAGAGAATATTTATAGAAGAAAAAAATTATATAAATACAGGGAAGAAATGGGGAAGATGTGCATCCCAATCAATAGATAGCAGAGTTGATTGCATGCACATAGAAGAAACCAATAGATATAAACACAAAATTATAAGCAAAGGCAGCTCTAGATCCAGATCTAAAATAACACAAAGTTTATTTAAAAGATCTAAGATATAAAAGCTAGAAACACAATACACCGTGACACAAAGTTCTCCGGAAATCTGCTCCTGTATATTCCTTTGCTTCAAGTGGCTCTCAAGGGTTTCAGCACAAAGTCTGGAACACAAGGATGCTGCTTACAAATTCTGATCATTAACCCGGAGGTTCTTCTTCTACTTATAGAATGTAGAAGGGAAAGTACAAATGGGAAACTCAACTGAACTGAAACATAAACAACAAGTAAAGATGACATTTGGAAATCATCCTCCACTAACTTCTCCTTAAGTGACACATGTATCACTTAACTAATAGAATTGTTCCACATAACTTTAAGTAATGGTTTCAAAACCAATAACTTTAAAGTTTTACAATTTCATCCGGGAACGTGGAAAATAGAAGAAGAAAGAATAGAAGAAGAAGTCAAGCCAGCTGTAACATTTATGTCTTCTTTTTGTTCTGATACTAGATATACTTGTCGAACATGTAATTCAACATCTTCCCATCTGTTTTAGCCACCGCTTCCTTTTCTGTCCTGAACTGCAGCAATCCTTCGTTCAACACCTTGATACATGCTTCCACATCCTCCAAGCTTGGCCCGAACCTCACAATATCCACCTACAGTGCCACCAGTTTGCTAATGGAATTCATCGTGAAAGGTTTAGTAGCTCCATCAATTCTCTTTTGTACCATCAGAAGAGACCCTTCCAGGGAATTAGGCACTCTGCTAGGAATGATCCGCACGTATGAAGTAACATTTCCGACCACTTCCTCCTTAGTGAAAGCAATGATACTGTCTGGTAAAGACGATGTCTTACTCTCAAGTGCCTGCATCCTCTTCAGCAAAACTTTGTAGATCTCCAAACGGAAAGATACTGCAAACTCTAGCTGCTTCCCCTTCTCAACTGATCCGTCTGGTACAATCTGCTCTGCAACCAATACTTCTCTCGGCAGCTTGTTGATTTCGGCCAAAGTACTTAGGTTACTCTCAACAACTGTGTTCATATCTACTATGCTCATCACCAGTTGCTTCAGCTGATTTGTTGCATCATTCATAACCTTCAGGCGGGCTGACACCTCTCCAAGTTGTACAGAAGCTTGACGAATAATCAGATTCTTCCATTCATCAATAGCTTTCACCTGATTGCTTGCATCCTCCATCTCCTGCATAAGATGATCACTCACCTGCTCTGAAATGGGCTGAGTGGAAGGTTTAGCAACCTTGGCTATGATCTCACACAACTGAGATACCTGCTTCTGAAGCTCATCTTTCTCCGCCTTTTCTCTGTCAAGCCTAAGGAATAGAGCATCTATCAATGTCTGTGTATCCTGCTTCAATCCTTTTGTGGTGGCTTGATCGATGGGTACTCTTGTTCTTATCATCTTCATCTTCTACCGTGAGCTCATCTTCCTTATTTTCTTCCGCCGGAACTGACATCTCAGCGAAACTTCTGCCCGATTCCTCGATGATCAACCTTGAAGTTACCTTAGCAACTTTAGGTCTTCTGTCTTTTCCGCCTAGACTCCGGAGTAGCTGCAAGTTGTGTTCCTCCAAGTTCATTTCCACTCTAGCTTCTGGAACCAACTACGAAGCCAACCATTCTGAGAAGTTACTTCTCGGAGAATGAGAAGTTGTTGAGTGCACTACTATCTCCCGCTCTGTTTTCTCTCCATCAGAAACTACTACAGTGTTATGGATGCCATCTTCTGAATCATCCAAGGACAAAGCTCTTTCGAACTCTGCCATCTGCAGCTTCAACGTCTCTTCTGGAACATGTGTTGAACAGAGTGGCTGAGGAGAGAAGATGAATGTCACCGGATTCAGTTTAGGCATGGAAGTGTCCTGCTGAGGTGCAACATTTGGTGAAGTACTGGATACTGGAGAAGCCGGAACTAAAGTCATAGCCATGGAAGTGATCTTCTCCTTTGATTGAGATCTTCTGTGCACTTACATCTTCTCGACCTTCTGCTGCTTTCTCCTCCGTGCTTCCTCTTGAGGGAATCTCCTGTGCCGAAGTTGCCCGTGATTTGATTCATCAGTGCTTCATCAAGGCAGTATCCCTTCATTAGCAACCAATTTGAAGTATTCACCAGAACAATGCCAGACCTTTCTTCAATCATATGGAAACCCCTTACGTTATCATTAAGTACGGCTCTATCTCCTCCCATTTGATGGTAAACGTTAAGTTACTGATTCCCATCATCTTTAAGATCCGCAGGTATTCGTGCTAGTCCAAATTCGAACACTTGCCATGCTAATAGCCTGCTGAAATCCTTCTTTCTAACCTCGTACTCACTTTTACACTTTATCAAGAAATCCTCTAATGAAGGCACATGTGCGTACTCTAGAGATCATCTTCCTAGCTATTCCGAATGGATCGAAGTTCACCGTGAAAGAACTCTTTCTCATACTCGGATAACATTTCCGCTTCCAATCCTCGGGCCTTATGAATGCTCAGCAGCTATAATGTCCCACAGTGATCGGGAAGAAGCTTGTAGACTTGTGCCATTTCGACTGAAGGTCGTGTATCTCCACAAGTTGTCTACTCAGCTCCATGGTGATCAATCTATCATTCGGATATCTGGGCAACTTAACTGGTTCTCCAGAAAAGCCAATAACCCTGAGGTATGTGAAATCTACAAATTGAATGAATAGACTGCCAATTTTGGATATAGCTTCCCATGCTTCCTTGCTTACCCTGTTGGCCTTTAGGTCCCTGTCTAGCCTGTAAATGAATTCATAGAAGAATCCATCGTTGACCACTTTGAAATCTTTCTTACACGTAGGTACAGTAAGCTGTGGGTAGCACTTGAAAATGGGATCCTTAGAAAGAATGCCACATCTATCTAGCTTGGAGAAGATGCCTTGTGAAGCTGCTGCATATACCAAATAGGAAGTCATTTTGAAGCTAAAAGTATGCTTCACGTTCCGGAGTTTCTCACCAATGTTGTCGCTAATGATTTTCAACCAATTGATTATGGAATCAACCTTGTTGACTTCAATGGTCCTGATGAAAGTATACATCCATGTACGGAAAGTGTGAGCGTTCACCTCGCCATTTATCATGTACAACAATTTGGCAATATCATCTACCTTCTGTATGCAGATTGGACCGCAAAAGAGTTCTATGGAACTTAGAAGGAGATATAGGCTTCTTCATGTATCTGTTGTTCATTATGTTCACGCAGTCAAATCTATGCTTCTCCCACGCATCTTGCTGGCATCCTCGTATGCTATAAGTCACCACCTTTCGAGCCAGAATCTTCAAGCAATAATTGATGAACTCTGCGTCCAACTGAATTATTGTTTTCCTCATAGCATCTCGCATTGATCTGGATGAAGGATGGTAAGACCTAGCACACTCCATAATGAACTCTGGAAATTGGGCTGTGTATGGAAAGGCTATAGCTCAAATAATTCCACTGCTTTTAACTGCACGTATGAGTGAAGTCTTTCCTGCTTTTGATCTATCAATCAATTTAGAAAGAGGTTTCGGACCTAGATCTGTGTCTCCTATGTCTACAAATTTAGAAGTGATGGATGAATTTGTTGTGCTTTCTTTTTCATCCCTCTTTGCCATGGCTTTGTCTATCTTTGTTTGAATAATTCTTTTTCTTCTTATTCGGCCAGAATTCTTCAAAACTGGTGCAGATTTGGATAATTCTTCAGATTTAGAGGATATATTCAATGTATTGGACATTGATTAAAGCTCCTTTTCTTTTGTAAAGCACATGCAACGAATTCCTACAATTAATTCAAACAAAGATGGCAACTGGAACATGAACAGTGGATTTTAATCATAAAAATCTGCATAATTCAAGCCTGCTGCCCCAAAAATTGATGTTTTATTTACATGCAAAGCGAGCATGAATTTTACCAACTTCACCTGAGCACCTGTATCACTTATGCAAACAATTATCCAAACACAAATCAACTTCCTTCAACCTGTGCGCCAAAATTGGAAGCTTTTAGCATTAATTTCACCTTCTTTTGAGCAAAAATCCTCTTCAAATGGGGCACACTTTTCCTCTGGGCTGCACTTCTTTACTTGTGAATTAATTAATTCATCCTTATGGCAGCCCCTGCTTATATAATCCTTGTGATTCTATAATTAATTAATGCCTTTGCTATTACTGGCAATTAATTAATTAATTAATAAGCTTCACTCTTCAAATGGGGTGCCTATTTTGTGCATGCTTATGGCTGCCATTAAATAAATTAAATTTATTTAATTTTAGACTTCTGCTTCCAGTTAACTCAAGCCTCACAATATGCTTTGACCTTAGCCACTGAAAATAGGAATTAATTTAATCATTTAATACTTTAAAAAGTATTATTTCTCTCCCAAAAGGGGCGCACTTTTTGACATAAAGGGGCTGCCTTAAATGAATACTATTTATGTAATTTGAGAACAGTCTATTTCCAACCATCTTTTGTCATTTACCCTCCTAGTGTAACCTAGATTTCATCCCAAATCATGACTACCCTATCTCAATTTTTTTGTATTTTTAAAATAATGGGTCGTTTTGTGTTTTTATTGCCTGAAAGTTCTTGTATTGCGTCAAGATAATCCCAAAGAGCCATATTAGCCTTTTTTGCCAAATACCCAGATGCCCAAAGTTGTTATATTTTGTCGTCAGGATTTGTCTCATGGGAAATTGGTATTTAATTATTTTGAGCCCCGTATGAGGCTATTTGCGCTCCGTTTTAACTCTGTTATGATCGAACATATCATTATTCCCTTGTACCAGAAGGATTTTAACAAGGAATGAGTTTTGGGCTTTATTTGTGACGTTTGACAATTTTTCGTGTTTTTGTGTTTTCCGCTTCGTTTCTGTGAAATTTCTTTAGAACGATTCCTTTGTCGGGTTAGCCCAATTCTTGGCCTGGAGCAACTAGAGAACATATACGCACGTTATGCCCGAGGAAGTCACCATCGGAGGTCTGGTTCACTGGGAAAAGGCGAAGTCGTGCAGAAAAAAAAGCCTCTCATGGGATGGGCGCATTTTTGGAAAACAAAGGATTTAAGTTGCAATGGGAAAAATAGAAGCGCAGGCATGGTGAGAATTTTGTACCTGCTTAACAAGGTACTTTTTCCCGTGATATAAAATTCACTCAAGCTGCAGTGGGAAAGTTAGAGGTCAAGAGCAAAGCGGAATTTATTGCCTACCTTGCAGGTAAAAATTCCCATGATAAAATAAAAGGAAAATGACTTAAGTGAAATCATGTGATTTTAGTGCCTACCTCTGCAGGGTAAATAATCTCATTGTCAAAGTCAAATCACTTAAGTGGATCATGGAATTTCCGAGGTCCTTGCCAGGTAAAAATCCCATTGTCGAAATTCTTAAAAATAGAATTCTATTATGCAAAAGTGCAACCCACCTTGGGTGAATAATAATGCATTAAATAAATATTTGTTAATATTTATTCACCCAATTTTGCACCCAGGCTTGTGGAAAAGTCAACAAAGGGAAGTGGACATAAGGAATTTAAAAATAGAATTCCAAAATTAAATAAATTTAATTTATTTAATGCAGCCCCTTTTGAGAAGGAATTAATACTTTTTAAAGTATTAAATGATTATATTAATTCCTATTTTCAGTGGCTATGGTCAAAGCACACTGTGAAACTTAAGTGAAGTGAAGTGTGGATGATTAAATTGAATTAATTTAATTGATTGGATGGTTGTCCTTAAACATGCTATATTTAAAAGAGAAGAGCATGATTTTTAATTAATTAATTGCCTTTAATTGTTAGGGCAATTATTAATTATAGAATTGTGAAGGTTATATAAGCATGGGCAGCCATATGGGTGAATTATTTAATTCACAGGTAAAGAATTGCAGCCAAGAGGAAAAGTGTGCCCCCATTTGAAGAAGGATTTTGCTCAGGCAAGGTGGAAACAAGGCATTTGAAGAAGGATTTTGCTCAGGCAAGGTGGCAACAAGGCTAAAAGCTTCCAAATTTGGCGCATGCTTTGAAGGAGGTTGATCTTTGTCTGCATAATTGTTTGCATAAGTGTTACAGGTGCTAAGGTGTTGTTGAAAAGATTCATGCTCTCTTTATGTGTAAATTAAACACCAATTTTTTGGGCAGCAGGCTTGAAAAGTGCAGATTTTTATAATTAAAATTCACTATTCATGCTACGGTGGCCATCTTTGTCTGGATTAATTGCAGGAATTCATTACAAGTGTTTTACAAAAGAAAATGAGCTTTAATCAATGTCCAATACATTGCATATATTCTCTGAATTTGAAGAAATATACAGATTTACACCAGTATTGAAGAATTCCAGTCAAATAAGAAGAAAAAGAATTGTTCAGACAAAGATAGACAAAGCTATGGCGAAAAAAGATAAAAAAGAAAGCACAACGAAGTCATGCATCACTTTTAAATTTACAGATATTAGAGACACAGATCTAGGCTTAGAACCTCTTGCTGAATTGATAGACAGATCCAAAGCAGGAAAAACTTCACTCATGCGTGCAGATTAAAAGCAGTGGAATTATTCGAGTTGCAGCTTTTCCATCCATAGCCCAGTTGCCAAAGTTTGTTATGCAGGTGCAGATCCATATCCAGATGCAGATGCAGATGCAGATGCAGATGCAGATGCAAATCCATATGCAGATCCAGATCTATATCTCATAGTTGCAAAAGCTTCCGGCACAAAGGCTTCATCCTCTTGTTTCGAATGCAGCCCGTGAAGAAGTCAGTGCATGGAAAATTCCTTCCAAGATCCTGTGCATGTGCTCTCATCTTCCAGTTGAAGCCTTCATTGAATTTTCATTCACCCTGAGTGCTTTCTAGAATTTTTAATTGCTCATATGCAATTAAAAATAAGGATGATGAGTTATCTACGACCAACCTTGCACTGATGCATGTACAACAAAAGAACTGCAAAAGCTTCAAGGATAAAAGAGAAGACAATGCGAAGGCAAAATTCCAGCTTGCTTCCAATTCCAACTGCTTGCAATTCCAGCTTGTTTCTAGATCCAGCTGCTTCCAGATCTAGTTTGAATCAGCTGCATGCAGACATGAAAAAGGACAAAGTCAACTTTCCTCTTCCTTCTCCTTTCCTCCGACAAAGTAATTGAGCGATCAATTAAATTATACAACTTAAGTGATTGGTTTAAAAGCCATTACTTGAAGAAGTCAACTACTTGGAGATAGGTGGCGAGATGTGCAAAATAGAAGGTTCTATTTTCTGTTGCAAATCATATATGTCATGCAAAGAGGAATTCTAGGAGGGAGATTGCCAGTTGTTTCTTTTCCGACTTCCACATGTGCCAGTTCAACTAAAGCTTCCAACTTGTAATTGCCCCTCTACATTCTATAAGTAGAGGAAGAACCTTCGGGTTAATGATCAATCGAATTTGTAAGCAGCAATCTTGTGTTCTAGACTTTGTCTTGAACCCCGAGAGCAACTTGGAGCAAAGGAATACAAAGGAGCGGGTTTCACGGTGTACTTTGTTTCTTGCTTTTAATCTTAGATCTCTTAATAAACTTTGTGTTATTTTAGATCTGGATCTAGAGCTGCCTTTGTTTTATAATTCTATGTGTTCATATCTATTAAGTTTCTTCTATGTGCATGCAATTAGCTCTGCTATCTACTAATTGGGATGCACATCTTCCCCATTTCTTCTCTGTATTTCCTTTACTTCATTCTTCTATAAAATACTTCCTTTCTTGAACAACTGCTTACTTGCTGCAGAACTTCTTAGTTATGGTTCATGAACTAAGTGGTTAAAGTAAAACCCCTGATAGATAATAACACATTTTTATTGACAAATCGACATGGGAGGGAGCCTCACCGGATTAAATGAGGGAGATTTATCTCATAACTCGCCTGGTTTGATGCTATGTAGAAAATCTAGCCAACACCTCTGTTGACTTTTCCACAAGCCTAGGCGCCAAAATTGGGTGAATAATTAATTAAATTAATCAATTTAAAGGCTATCTTTACTTCTCCAAAGGGGGCACACTTTTTGGCATAAAGAATTCTATTTTTAAGAAACACATGACAATGGGATTATTTACCTTACAAGGCAGCCCTGAAAATCCCATGATTCACTTAAGTCACTTGACTTTCATAATGAGATTATTTACCCTGCAAGGCAGGCAATAAAATCCCATGATTCACTTAAGTGATTTTTCTTTTATTCCACAATGGGAATTTTTACCCTGCAAGGCAGGTAAGAAATTCCCACCTACCTGTTGCCTCTAATTTTCCCATTGTCACTTAAGTGGCGTTGCTTCCATGGGAAAAAGTACCCTGCTAGGCAGGTACAAAATTCCCACCTGCCTGCTACTTCTAATTTTCCCATGATCCACTTCAATTCTTCTTTTTCCAAAAATGCGGCCAGCCCAGAAGAGGCTTTTTGGTGCACGACTTCGTCTTTTCCCAGTGAACCAGACCTCCGATGGCGACTTCCTTCTGGCATAACGTGCGTATATGATCTCCAGCTTACTCCAGGCCAAGAATCAAGCCAAACCGGCAAAGGAATTGATCCAAAGAAATTTCACAGAAAACGAAACAGAAAAACACAAAAACACAAAACGTTGCCAAAAGTCACAAATAAAGTCCAGAATGCATTCTGGTTAAAACCCTACTGGTATATGGGAATAACGATATGTATGATCACAACAGAGTTAAACCGAGCGCAAATTGCCTCAAACGGGCTCAAAATAATTAAATACAAATTTCCCGCAGACAAATCCCGACGACAAAATATAACAATTTTGGGCATCTGGGTATTTGGCGAAAATGGCTAATATGGCTCTTTGGGAATATCTTGACACAATACAAGAACTTTTTGGCAATAAAAACACAAAACGACCCATTATTTTAAAAGTACGAATTTTTTTCGGATAGGGTAGTCACAGATTTCATGATGAAATATGGGGACATCGAATGTAAAAAAATATTGTAATGATAAATGTATTTTCATTGAAGTTCTTGAGTAATGGTCTTGAACGATCCAATCCTTTTCAGAGGAAAAATAATCATGTTTTGTTGAAGTAATCTATTCAAAACATAATGTTAAATTATACTAAGTGTAGTTAAATTCATACACTCCCTCGGTTGAGGTGATATAATTTTTGTAGATAGTTATTCTATAACATTTACTAAATTATTAGCCTCATTCTTAGCATGAAAATCATCCTCACTTCTTCTAGCCTTATAATTTGTTTTATTTAGAAACTTTTCACCATTAGATGTTATAAAATTTGATCTATACTTAAGCACACCTTCCTCTAAGAGCTTAAATTCAAAGTTTATAACAACACAACAAAGTTCATCAATATAATAATATTTATATATGATCACCTTCTATTTAATAATTGAAAGTAATCTCTTAGAAACAATATGTTGAAGTTCGCCAATTGTTGGTTGATAAGTCATGTTAGTAACCATAATTTTGAAACAAATTATATATACTCACCGATAGTATTAATTTTCCCTTGTTTTTCTTGAGATAGTTGTGGAAATGTAACTTTCATACCAATGCTGATTTTTAAAAGGTCCAACAAGTCATCAATGAAGGTCGCGAAATGAACATATGGATCCACATGACAAACCATAGAAACAATCAAATATATAATTCTTGAGACTCTCTAGAAATAAATTAGTCAATGATTTAACATCACTAGCGACATCAATATGATAGACATAAAAGACCTTAACGCGATGAGAAGGATCCTCTTTTCCATCAAACAATTCAAACTTTGGAGAAAAAAATCCAATTAGAAATGGATAAGAAAATACTTCACAAACCAAGGGATTGCGGATAGTTTCATTATATGCGACCATCCATGCTATTTTCTTTTAGAACCTTTGAGAAAGAGCCCGATTTGGTTTTGTAAATCATGCAAAATATACATCATGATAGTCATTTCAAGATTTTGAGTAGAGTTGTTATTTTTTGATTGATGGTAAAAGAAATGGTTTTAAGAGGGCCCCAACCATCGTATTCAATATGAGAAACAACAAATATAATAATGAATAACCCGAGAGAAACTAAAAGTATACAAAAGAAGGTCTAAGAACCTTACACATAGATCACTAATTGCCGACAACAAAATTACAACATAATTGTACAACTTACCTATCTTAACATAGCGATGCTAAATTTAATTAACAATACAAACCCACGAGTCTAAAGAAATACAAGTCTACATAGATTGAAGACCTAATTTGGGTTCTCTCCCACCCTTTTCCTATGGATGAAGGGTCTTAATGTGGGGCTTGACAAAAACCCTTATTTTGAGTAGAATTATTATCAACACACATTTGAATAGAATACCTTTGAGTAATATAAGGATTAAAAACATTTAAGGAATATGAGAAATATTTTGTGAAGTAATTGAAGCATGCTTGAAAATTTGAGGAATTCAAGAAGCTAGTGAAATATGTTGGGAATGTGGAAGAACTTGGGAAGCAATATGGACAAGATGAGAATAAATAACATTATGAGTACGAAAAGTGTGCCAAATAATAGAAGCAAAATCAAAATCCATAGAAACATGTGGAACAATAGAATAAAAGTTAGAGGAACTAGAAACATGTGGAATAATAGAAAGAACACATAATAATTAAAGTAGCATTAAAAGTGACGGAAACTTGAGCATTGGTAGGTTAAAAATAAATTTATAGAAGATTATATGAGAGGGCATATGTTGGAAGTATTGAATGAACTTACTTAGAATATGGAGTTGATCATGATTCCTTGAAATAAATTATTTAAACTTAAGAGCATGATAATCATTATGAGAACTTATATATCCATTGTTAACCTTGTAAGGAACCTCCTTTGTCATAACCCTAGATTTTTTTATCGAGAGAGTCTCTTTTTCTATGGTTTGTTTTGAAACCTCCTTTAATACATTCATCAATGAGGCTTTCTCATTATAGTTTCTATGATATATATAAATCCTAAATGTGCTAAATTCTCATGTGTATCGTGTTCCTCTAAGAAACCTTATTTATCATGATCTATTTGATATGCATTATTAACATGATACCCACTCACATCATTATCATTTAAATGCACAAACATCATCGCAAACATAAAGTACAATTTTTGGAGCAATTCTAGCTATCTTTTCATACTTTTTCCTTTTCAAGTAAGATATAGAATTAGCTAGTGGTATTTCAACAAAATCAATAAGTCATCGATACTCCTAACACTCTTTCTAAATGCACTCACATATCTAGACAATTTAGGTGGGATAAAAATACATCTTATAAAGTCTCGAGGTTTAAAAATTAAAAAAATAGTGTAAGGTTTGGAATCAAATGCAATATAACTAGGGTTATTGAATCTCACACAAATATTTTCAAAAAATCAAAATTTCAGATCTAGCACAATTTGAGTAACATCTAACTGAAATAGGGTGTAAGAGTTGAAACAAGTGTTTGCCAAAATGTGATATGGATGAATGGATTTACAATATTTGTTGTAATGAAAATACATATAAACATTTAATTAGACCCTAATACAAATAATACAACATAACAAATCTAATTAATGACTCTAAATATAATATAAAGAACATTGATATGCATTAATCTTATTCAATGATATCTTGAGATACAATGAAGATAATCAAAATCTAAAAATGAAGACAATGGTTTTGAGGAAAGACAATAAAACCCCAATAAACTCGTGGTAAATGGATAACCTTGTCCTAACTATCAACTTCCAAATCCAACAATGTACAAACCATCAAGTGATGTTCTCGGTAAATTTCAATATAGGCCAAATCCATTTTAACAAATGTGTTTTTCTAATCCAAGGATATGGAAGCTTCACTTATATTTGTACTCTTCCACTGGAATCTCCTCTAAAATAGAAAACAAATTATTGCTTCAATTGGAGGAGTATTATATAAAAATATTTACGGATATTGGTGTTTGTTTTGAGACTTTTTTACACTTAACTTGATTCTTGTCATGCCCGACGTAGATGGTGTATAATATCGAATACAACAAATAAAAATTGTTATAATCCATCAACAAGGAGAACCAATGTGTGCAATGTATGGCCTTCCCCATTTGATGACTACTCTAAAATGAATAAATGCTTCAATGAATGCTTGATCATCTCTTGAATGAGTAGATTCATTTGAAAAATTAATAGTTAACATTTCCTCTTAGATTTCTAGATGCTAAATGAATTAGAACACCAATATATTTATATATACATTGAATTAAAATTAAGACTATATTGCCACCCGAGACAATCTCCAATGTTCAATAAAAAGGAATAAGGAGCTCCAAAACTCTAGCCAAGGGGGCCACAAAAACACTTTTCATGTGTGTTTGAATGATTCAAATAGACCCTAAGATAATATAGACATTTTGGGCGATTGCCAAAATTATGCAAACATACATGACAAGGAGACAAATAATAACATGAAGAAGTAGAAAAAAGGACAACGTTGTAAAAACCACCACAAATTCAAATCCCATAAGTTGTAATGAGAATTTTCGAGTTATGAAAGCAAATTCCAAGATGCATTAAAGAGGCATATCTAACTTGGGGTAGTACACCATGTATTTAGAGGCAATTAAATGAGTTTTTTTGGGATTATGAAGCCAAAAAGGAGGTGAGGGGAAGGCCAAACAAGAAACATACTCATGTTGAAACCAATCAATTACTAAGTTAGCAAGAGGGCCACTTCCATTGTGGTGAAACCCCCATTGGCACAAAGTTCAATTTTTATGGGCGTTTATATGTTGTTGCATACCAAGCCTATCAACCACTTTGTAGGATTAATATTTTGAATGCACAAATATTTGATTCATAGACACGATTCCAAGATGCACCAAGGTGCATATCCGAATTGGGGTAGTAAGACTTGTAGTTATAGGAAATTGAATTTTGTGTGTGTGTAGACACAATTCCAAGATGCATATTTGACTTGGGGTAGTAAGGTCTCTATTTAAAGGAAATTGAACTCGTGTATATTTGTGTTGGGGGGATTATGAATCTAAAAGTGAGGAGAGATAAATGTTGAGAAAACAACCATACTCATGCCACATAACAATCAACCATTATGTTAGTAGGAATGTGTGTGTGTGGGGGTGGGGGCGGGGGGCAGACATGGCCCAAAAATGAGGAGAGAGAAATTATGTCGAGAAAGAAAACATACTCATGCCTCATAACAACCAACCATTATGTTAGTAGAAATGTCACTTCCATTAGTGTCACCCCATTGGCATAAGGATCATGGTATATTGGAGTTTATATGTTGTTGCAGACCAACCTACACGAGGACAAAAGACTCATACACCAACATGTTAAGACAATGTAAAAATAATATATAATTACTAGGCGATATAACAAATAAAATTTACATATTTTAAAGATACATTTTGAGAGACTACACATATCGAGCCAAAGGAAACAACAAAAACCCTTGTTAAGAGTATTTGAACGCTTCAAACATAGCCCAACAACCTATAGATGATCTAGATAACTACACAAAACTATAGAGACTCCTGGTAAAAAGACACGAGACATATAAAAGAACATGAAGGAATTGACAAAAAGAGGCACCGTTGTCAATACCACCCCAATTCAAATCCCCTAATTTTTAATGAGGATTTTAGAGTCTTAGAAGCAATTCCAAGGTGCAATCGAAGAGGCATATATGCAACACCACCCTCAATTCAAGTCATAACTTAAAATGAAGATTTTAGAGTCATAGAAACAATTCCAAGATGAACTAAAGAAGCATATCTAACTTGAAATGTATGTATTTATATGCAATCGGACTAGTTTTTTTGGAAGCCAAAAAGAGGAGAGAGGGGAAGGTCAAACAAGCAAACATACTCATATTGCAACCAATCAACCGTTATGTTAGTAGGGGACCACTTCCATCATGGCATCACCCCATTGGTATAAGATTCATGGTATATTGGGTTTATATCACAAACCAAGTCTACTAACCAATGCATGCTTAATTTGTTTAAATGAACGAGGATTTTAAAGTTGTAGAAACAATTCCAAGATGTAGTGAAGAGGCATATCTGACATGGGGTTGTAACACATTTATTTAGAGTCAATCGAATGAGTGTTATTTGGGATTACAAAATGTCAAAGGAGGAAAATGGAAAAGCAAGAAAACATACATTTTCATACCATAACCAATCAACCATTATGTTAGTAGGAGGCCCACTTTTATTATGCATCGCCTCCAATGACATAAAATTATGCTATATTAGGATTTATGTGTAACTATTAGCGAAACCTATCACTAAACAAAATACTCCACACTCATGTTGAAGACATGGAAAAGTAAATATTATATAAAATAGTAAAAACAATATATGAAAACTAGATACGTGCTACAATCCCAATTAAAACACAATCACATGTAGGATGTATCCGTTATTTGAAAATTTGAAAAAGAAAAGAAAAGCAATGGATCATCACGCGCGAGGGTTTAAACGGCTATGTTTTTCCATTCACCGCCTTTGCTGAACAGAGCTCTTATATATATTGAAAAGCATTTTGGATTATTCAGTAGAACCAAAGTAATTCTTTGTACAGGGCATTGCAATTCATCCTATGTGTAAGTTAAATAATTTTTCTCTCTTTGAAGTGATTTAATTCATTAGATTTTATCATTATTTTGTTGATTTCAAGACTCTTTTCGAACGAATTGAGCATGGTGCGAAACTACCAGTAGATTTAACTGTTGATAAAATGGATGTCTCTAGCATTCAAGAAGGCCAGCAGAGGCTTACCTTGTTTTTGGGCTTAGGACATCTGGGCTCCTATTTTGAGGTAAGCGGTAATTTTACCTATTAACCATTTTTTTAAGGGTTTGAACATGAATAGGGAATTTACCATAAAAGTTCCTTTGATTTACTGCTTTAGATGGTCCTGATTGACATCCTTTTACTAGTCCAATTTTATATAGAATATATGGATCACATTAGGTTCACGTTGGCTGCTTTGCCATTTTGTCTGCAAAAGAGGGCAACCTCTGTTTTTTTGTGGTTTCTTTTGAGTCTTCTGAGTAGGGTTTAGGATTTTTATTTCTCAATGGGTATAGATCCATTTTATATAGAGCAACTTTAACTTTCATATTATATCCATTGCCTTCTCTGAAACTTATCACAATGCTGTTATATGTAATGATACAGTGGTATGCATAATAATCTGCTATTTGAATGATGTAATGGTTTTAGTTTTCTTAACTTGTTCCTATCTGAAATTTATGGATCTCTGGGTTTTTCGAGATCCCTGTAGCTCATGGATTGACATAACTGCAGTTATTTTTGTTCATTATGTGCACAAACTACTAAACATTAGATTGGGCAATATTGTGTATACTTTATGACAGTCCCAACTGAAGAGGAATATGAATATTTACCACAGTGTTGACGCCTTCAGGAATAATTCTGAGATTTGCCATTATTTTGTTTTGTATGACATGATGATGAGATGTTTGTACGCTAAACGTGTGAGGATTTAAATGTGATGGCTGTTTACACATTTTTTGAGATCACCGTCTCTTCTAACTTGCAGATTTGAAATATAACTGTCATTGTTTATATAGATGTATATATAATTTATTTTAATATTCTAAAATAAATGAAAGCTGTTTTTTAATTTTATAAAATGCCTCTTTTTTAATTTTATAAATGAAAAATCCCCGTCAATGAAAGTTTGTTTAATGAGCATAGATGACCGTCAAATTTAAAGCCTGTGGCTGACTGTGTGGCTTTATTCCTGCACCACTTTTCGAGAGTTCCCTAGCACAGCAAAAACATCAAAGTGCTGGAGATTATTAGCCAACGGATCAATAATTCCAAAATGATAGGACATATTACCATGCCAAATACAAGAACCAGAGACGAAGAAATCAAAATGCCGGGAGGGAAATGAGAGATTGACCAACCAAAATAGCATCACATCACAGTAAACCACCACCTCTGGGACCAGCAGCAGAAAGACACTGAGAAGAGCACAACGTCTTGAGAGACTCACCATGCAATCAAAATCAACTCGCCACTATACAAACAGCACAGCACAAAACTGTTAAGACTTTCTTCACAAGATTTAACCACAGATGCAAAGATGAGGAAGCAACAGAGGGGCTATCTGAAAATGAAACAACAAGCTCCATATGCAGACAAATCCTCACAAAGCACACATCTTCTATACGCAGGACAACCTGGTCAAACTGAATTTTTGCCAAATCTGATGACAATCATGAATCCCGAGACTCACAGCCACCCATGACCTAAGATATAAAATTTAATGGCCAAAGAAGATTAAAAACTTGAATTTTTTAGTAGCCGTCTTTGATTCCATACTTCAAAGTGAGCAATTATTCGGAAGATATAATCAGAAAACTGCAAGCCAGAATTTAAGGGCAAAGGCATCACATAGATTGATTCCAGAAATCAGCTGCATACTCCACAAATCAGTAGACTACTAATATATCAGGCCTTTCTATTGTCTAGACAATTTATAATCCAGCCATGATTACAGGAAAGCATGAAGGGAGTTACTCAGCCGCTCATGAGTCGACTTCAAAACAGAATCAAAAGAATGTAGAGTACTGAATTTTTAGCTTGATTCGTACACTCCTACAACCAAATAGCAGCACAACATCATCTGTTTAAAACAGAGAGCATGCCACATTTCACAGGAGAAAATAGATGCCAGTAGTAGTTGCAATTCTCATTTTCCAATAGTACTGTAGTGCATTGGTGTGTGCATTAGGTGCAGAAGTACAACCCCAGCACACAAAGAAAAAGCCCTACCCAACATCTTCCACGAATATATCTTGACCTCAATCATTCCAACCAGACAATCCACTGCTCACCGTAATACCATAAAAACAGAGGGAATGCTAAATGTCTAGACTCTCCAAAAACACCAAAGTACCCCCCCTACCAGGCCTGATATGTACCTGATACAGGTACAGGTACGGCTCGGGTACACTGTGGGTGCGTACCCACAGGCCCCGGGTAGTACCCACAGTGTACCCACACGGTTTTTTTAAGCGCAAAAAATAAATAAAACTTGAGGGCTTTGACTGGAATTGAACCTTGGAAAGTTCGTGAGATTCAATATTGCCAATAGGCTCCAAAGGGTCAAGAGAGACGAAAAGGACTTCATTTGGTTGACTTACTATTTGGGGGCTTTCTTGTTGCGCCTTTATTCTTCAGTCAATTTGGAAGGCATGGGAACAAGTGAAGCACTTGGTGGTTGGGCAGCCTATCTTCTCTTCCTTTGACACTAGGTGCCAAGCCTACAAATCAATTTCATCGAATCTGAAATATAATGACAAGATCCTTGCCTTGACAAGAGGCTGCTCTGCCCTCCTTTGGTTTGAGAAAGGAATCAAAATATTTCATGACTTGTACAGATTTGGGAAGTGGATGGAATGGACAGACCTTAAAGCTTTCTATAAGCTTCTTCAATCTCAGTTCAGAGTGTATACAATGCTCAGAAATGCTTTCACAGCTCCCTCTACTGGACTAATTTTGGAGGATGAGAATGACTTTTGGGATACTATGAGATGGCTCAAAGGGTCCCCTCTCCAAGAGGCTACCTCCAAACAACTCTATGAAAAGATTGCCTTCTCCCCAAAACTTTCTATGGGCCTTGACAATAAGTGGAATATTTGTGAGCCCATTAGTAGATGGACTCATAGATTTAATGTTTTGTGGTCTTCTTGTATTCAGTCAAAGAAATCTTGCTTTAGATGGCTTCTAATTCATAATAAGCTTGTTGTTGGCTTCTAATATTTTATAGGTTGCTGAGACTATAAGCTTGTTGTTTTCTTTAAATTTTTTATGTATTTATATTTTTACTTTTTAAAAATATATTGTACGAATGTACCCACAACGTGCTGTACCTGAGGTTTTTAAAAATTTTCCATTTCAGCGTACCATACCCGTACCCGTACTGAAACAGTCTAGCTAAATTTCTCATAGGAAGACACACGTCAATTTTCAAGCACCATTCTGATTTTCCAACCAAATTCACAGAAAAAGAATTCATTTTTTGTCAATCTCCATTGTATCATGGATCTGAGCCTCATAGACCTACAATTCCCCTTTTTGACTCCATTGGTTGCAATCATTAGGTCACCCTTAACAATGGTGTCCTTAAGATTATACTGTTTCATGAGTTTCATGCCTTTGTGCAGGGTTGTTCTTTCTGCTTGATTGTTGGTTAGCTAATGAAAACACCCAGCATAGGGGAAAATGAGTTTTTTCCATTCCAACATACCCCCTTTCATCTGATTCTCTTGGGTTGCTTCTTGAGGCCCATAAAAGTTTGATTTCCTATAGCTAGTTTGGGGACGGGTCCACCTTATCTTAGTTCAATTGAATTGGTTTAAGTATTCCCCAATCTCTCTACACCATTTTGACAAATCTGCCACATGAAATAGCCATAAGTTTGGATAATATCTGTTGTGTGACATGCAACTTTTTAAAAGTTGATTAATTTATTTAATTTTGAATTTGGTTTTTAGTTGGTGAGGCTTAAGACTCAAATGCTAACCCAAGGTTTATTAGGACACCAAATTTCTAAGCTTGGATGAGAAGAAATTCTCCAGCAGGGTTTACACATAGGTTGCCTTAGGCCAGGTGGTTCTGGCGAGATAAAAATCACACAAAAATGCCAAACTAATTACCTTGGTCGTGCGAATGTTAAAATCTCAATAATCTGAGCTGTAGGTACCCGGCAAGAGGGTTTTCCCTACCCAACTAGGTGCTGGCTCAAACTTCAAAGGTATAGGGTGCTCAAAGTTGTGCTTTAGGGGTTTGGCATATAGAAGTGCTTATGTGTGTTTTTGAGTATAGTCTCAGGCATTGCAGGTTCATGAATTCAGAACCCCTAGTTATGATTAGAAACCCAAAATGCCATTATTGGTTTTCCTTTTTGTCTGATTCTGCCTGTATCATTGTATATTAATTTCGTGCACGCATATTGTGTCTGAATTGACATAATCAATGCACTTTCAATATACATCAAAACGATCATCTGATACTAGATATTCATTTGGACTAGCTGCTGCTGAAATTTGTTCATGCTTACTAATATTCATCGAGTCCTCAGATTATTAGAGGCCTATTACATTAAACTAGAATCATACACACACTTTTCTTATTTATTTGTTATGAAGACAATGGGAGATACCACGGAGATACAAACCATTCGGGCAACTGTAAGTTAACTTCTCTTTTATGGTCATTCTGGAGGACTTCATTTTAGAGAAGCAGATGGATAGAGCAAACCCGCAGCACAAATGCTGTGTTTTCTTTCATGAATTGCTGTGAGTTGATACACTGATTTCTCTTTCAGTAGTGTTTCACAAGGTTTCTCTAATTGAAAATTCTTTATATCTCTGTCAATATATGTTATAATCTTCAATTATAATTTCATTGATCTTTACATGATTTGCTTTCTATCTTTGAAGTTTCTGTGCATTCACAAGAGTCTGCAGTATATACAGATACTTGTTGCAGACATTCATTATCTATCTTATCTTTGGGGATTTTAACTTTATATAATTTTTGTTTTGTCTTTGGTGATGGAAAAACAACTTTGGTTTTGATTGATAGATTGAATTTGGAGGAGGTTCCTTGTGTCTCATATCCCTCTTTACTCTCAATTTGTAGCGTCATTGATCATTGCAATGACATCATGAAGAATAGATGGATTTGCATTAACTGTAGCTTCATTTTGTTGCTTTTTCTGGGTTTCTTATTGGACATTCCTTGCAAATCTTCCAGTTTAATGGACTGAAGTACTTCTTGGTCATTTCTGAGAATTATGTCTTCTTCCAAATTGAGATGGGAATTAGAATAGTTGAATCCTCAGTGATGATGATGTTCTCCTCTTCTACATTTGATATGCTTTTCTGTTCCCTTGTTTCATAATTTGGTTGATATCACATCAGTTCATAGATTGCTGGAGGTGGATAAACCAATGGTTTATCCAGCGATGGTTTGCTTACATTATCTGAAATTTTCAAACTCTGATATATTGCTGCAATCTGGGATTTCATTTCCTGACTTAGGTTCTCCTCATTGATCTGATGTTGATGGATTTGATCCATCTCATCTTTTTTCATGTCCGGTAATGCTGGGAGATCTTGTGCTGTGGTCTGAATCTCTAAATTTGAGAAAGCTCCAGGTGACTCGCTTTCACTATCTGTTTCATTCACCACAATAGTGTGGGTTATTTCTTCATTAAGAACTTCTGTCCTCTCATTGGCTGTAGCTTCCTCTTCTTCTTCTGCTTCTTTGATCAATGTGATTACTGTTCCTGACATTCCTTGAAAATCGTTTTGTTGTGTCGTGCTTTGAAATACTTCCATTCATGCTTCTCCTGTTGGGTTTGCAGCTGCATGCATTATTTTCTCATTTTCCCGAGATGCAAATGCTTCTGTCAAGATTGTTGGATCTTGCATATTTGATATGCCATACAAAGAAATTGTTTTTTCCAGTTCACCGAAACAAGCATCCACTTCTAGCCTAGTAAATTTTTTATAGCTCCCAATTTGTCTTTGAAAGGGACTTCAGAAGTCTCTGCCATCCAAGACTTGCACACTTGTTAAGCTTCATTTCTTTACTTTTGAATGGTTCTGCTTCTTCCGTTACTTGTATATTCCTGATATCTGCCTTTTCATATTAGATCTTTCCTTGTCTGTCATTGCACCTGTTTCAAAAACTTAGGCTGTTTTCAATGCTTCAATTTTCAAAATTTAAACTGTTAGATTGGATTCATCAGATTCATGCAAGCATGAAACTTCTTGCTCTTCAAATGAAATTTGTAAATCTCTAGTTGATTGAGGAGTCTCACTTGATGTTTCCTTTTCAATCCCTGCAGCAACATGGGTCACATCTGCGGAATCTTCTGTAGTTGACATTTTCTTTTGTAAAGTAGCTTCAGCTACTAGGACAAGAGCAATGTTAGCCATTCCCCTTAAATCGTTTGATGTTTCCTTTTCAATCCCTGCAGCAACATGGGTCACATCTGCGGAATCTTCTGTAGTTGACCTTTTCTTTTGTAAAGTAGCTTCAGCTACTAGGACAAGAGCAATGTTAGCCATTCCCCTTAAATCGTTAACACTTGTTTCTATAAATGGATAACTATCCTCTTTGGAATTGGAATCATAAGATTTGATTCATATGTTTCATTTGACCCTAGGGCTTCTTCCTCTTCAATATAAAATATGTATATCTCTTTTTGATTCATAAGTCTTACTTGCAGTTTCCTTCTTAGTCCCTGCAACAACATGGGCCACAACTATGAATCTTCTATAGATGAAATCTGATTCATATATTTCATTTGACCCTAGGGCTTCTTCCTCTTCAATATGAGATATGTATATTTCTTTTTGATTCATAAGTCTTACTTGCAGTTTCCTTCTTAGTCCCTGCAATAACATGGGTCACAACTATGGAATCTTCTATAGATGAAATTTTAGCATGTAGAGTGGCAGCTTCCTTCTCAGAGAACTCATGTAAAGACAGCCTCCCATCTTCATTGCAATCGAATATAGAGAGCTATATTATGTAGGGTATCATAGAAATGTGGCGTTAAAGGAGATCTGAGGTAGAAATTAGAACTCTAAGCTATAACCATAATAATGTTGATCCTAAAATGTACCACATTCATAAATATGACAAGGCTCCCAAAACTGATCAAGTAGTATTGAGGAGTTGTAGACTTGTACTACAACAAAATCAAAGGTACAGTAACTGTAGTATAGGACTACAGAAATCATCAAAAAATGTGACTGAGCTTAGTACTCTCAGAATCTCATCCAAGAATTCAAATTAGTTTTGGAGGTTTAAGTGATAATTTTGGTTTGTGGTTTTCCTTAAAGTCCTTAAAATTTATAATGGAAAATGTGTACGTCCACCTAAAAATTATGAACCTGCTACTAGAAGTCCTTAAAATTTATAATGGAAAATGTGAATGTCCACCTAAAAATTATAAACCTGCTACTAGAAGCCAAAGAGCTCCTTAGTTTCTTAAATGTTGTAAATGCCTAGGACAAATAATCTCCTTGGTTCCAAATCCCAAAATTAATTCATCTTTCAATTAATGAATTTATTAGGCAACCAGATTTACTACTGTAACTTTACTGTCATAACTACATTCTGCATGAGAAAGATTACTAGGATGTTGATTTAACCACGATTGACATTATGGTAATCACAAAAGAGGGGAAACTCATAGTGTGTTTCCTTATTTGGTAATGTATATATGGCCTGAAGGAAACCAAAGACTAAAGCAAAGGAAGTGACCTCTGTTTTTATAGCAATGGAGGAAGACCTTATTAAAATATATGTAGCTGTTAGCAAATGACAGTTATGGGTCTGAATTAGTTGACAATTACAGTTATGACTGACGGTTACAAATTAGTTGCAGTTCAGTTGATGAAGAATACTACAAATGTAATGTAACTGAGAGCATAACGAACAAAGTTCTCAAGCTTTCCATTCTCTGATTTTCATTGTGTCGCTTTCTGTTAATGTTAATCTTAAAATGTTACCACATCCATCAATATGAAGAGTCTCAAAAACTTATCAAGCAGTATTGAGAAGTTGTAGACTTGTATACTACAACAAAATCAAAGTTACCCTAACATTTAGTATATGACTACAGAAATCGTGAAAAGATGTGGCTGAGTTTACTACTCTCATGCAAGTCTTTACAGTTTTGAAAGTTTAAGTGACAATTTTGGTTTATGGGGTTTTCCTTTAGGTTCTTAAAATTACTAATGGAAAATATGAGTGTCCACCTAAAAATTATAACCTGTTACTAGAAGCCAAAGACCTCCTTAGTTTCTTTACAGTTTCTTAAATGATGCAAATACCTAGGACAAATAATCTCCTCAGTTTCAGATCACAAAATTAATTCATCTTTCAATTAATCAAATAATTATGCAATGAGATTCACTACTGAAACTTTACAATCATAACTATGCGTGAGAAATATTCCAAGGATGTTGATGGAGATCTTAACCAAGATTGACATTATGGTAATCATAGAAGCAAGGAAACTCATAGTATGTTGCCTTATTTGGTCATGCATTTTATGGCCCGAAAGAAACCAAAGACTAATGTAAAGGAAGTTACCTCTGTTTTCAAAACAATGAAGGAAGACCTTATTAAAATATATGTAGCTGTCAGTAAATCACAGTTATGAGTCTGAGTTAGTTGACAGTTAATGACAGTTATGAGTTACTTTGATGGTTACAAATTAGTTTCAGTTTTCAGTTGACGAAGAATACTACAAATGTAATGCAGCCCAGATCATAATGAATAAAGTCCTCAAGTCCCCATTCTCTGAACTCATCGTATCTTTCTGTGAATATATTTCCTTTTGCTGTTCACATTTCTGTGAGTGCAATTCGTTTCTATTTGTATATTTAATAAGGTAGTAGAGCCCAAGGCACCGAACGAGACTTTGAAATTAAAAGTCAATGAAGTCAGTCTGAGATCAGAGACCAAGGGGTATATCTAGTAGAGACAATAACCTGTTAGAGCCTACTTGATATCAAAGGGAGAGAGGGAGGGAGTGAGAAGCGCTGGAGTTTCTTTTATAGACATGTAAAGGTCTACCTAGTGGTACCCAACTTACAATGCCCTCCTGCATACGAAATCATGTTAATCAAAATTGGACCGTGCCTCTTTGCCTAGATTTGATAGTAGTTAACCACTGATTATATTATTGGCACGCTAACCAAGACAACTTGATAGCAGCATCAATATTCCTTTTTTGATGAGTAAGAGATTATTAGATTCCATGATATATGATAGTAGTTAACCACTGATTATATTATTGGCACACTTACTGAGGCAACTTGATAGCAGCATCAATATTCCTTTTTTGATGACGAAGAGATTATTAGATTCCATGCTATATGATTTAGGGACACTTTTTGTTAAATTTCCATTTCACGATGATGCCATGATTTGATTATCTCATGCTATGTTTAATTAATGCATTTGGTTGATTTGATTCCAGTTGATTAGATGATCAGATGAGCCTAGAAGATTATATGCATTATTTTTGGATGTAATGCTTGTTATGAATAATGATGATTATTCATAGGTACATGGATCATGTCTATATGCTTTGTACATGGATTATGTTCATATGCATTTATATATTTTATTTATTTGTGCATCTAGGTGGAGTGGATGATGCTTTAATGGGTGCGATTTTTTCATGTTCAGGGGATAAGAGTCACAACATCCACTAATATCCAATATAAACAATTCATATCAGGACAAATTGAGCCAATGTGACAGTTTGGTGACATTTACAAGGTAAGAGAGTCTTGATGGGGGTTGTTAGGTATCATAGTGGTGACCCTCTTTCATTTGTTGTATGTAAATATAACTCCCATGTTTTTTTCTGTTTTTGGCTAAAGATACCTAGGGTTAAGGAATGTTGGATTTGAAAAACTTGGTGAGTTTCTGTAATGTCCCTTCCTAGGGCTGAAACTGAAAAAAGAGCCAAAATGAGAGTAATCTGATTTTTATAACAGCAGTTCTGAAAATATATGAAACCCTAGCAGCAAACTGAATCTACACTTTTAGGGCATCAAACACCCTCCAAATAAGCTGAAAATAGGTGTATAAATCCTCCTAAATATTGTATTCAATCAATGGAATAAACACCAAGCCAAAGTACTTCAAAACATGTGCAAATTATGAAATTATACCCAGCTGTAATTAAATAAATGACAACAGAAATACAGCTCACAATAAGGGCTGGAAATGGAGATTCCAATCCCCAAAAATATCATAAAAGTGTGAAATCAGCCTTATAAATTATGAGGAAGATGAATATTAACTCCAATTGCCAAGATGTGTCATAGAAGGAACTCAATTCCTCCAAGCAAGTCGCTATCCTAGGAGAGGGTCCAAAATTGATGTAAAAACCTTAGTAGCTCTTCCTCTATCAAACCCTAGCTGAAAACCAACAACATCACTTTCCTTGAAGCCCTTAGGAACCACCAATTGAAGAGTTTTCATTCTTCAATTTGAACAAGGGTGGGTTTCGTCCTCCTTGTATGCCACACCAAAGGATTTTCACCCTCTAGTGGAAAGAAATTGAGCAATCAACCAAAAACCAAGCAAATATAAATTTATGACAAGATAGATGCCCAAAATGAGTCCAAGCAACCCCTTTTATATCCTTTTGGTGGCGCCAAAATCAATTAGGGAGTCTTCCCCATAACCGACCTCATAAGGATGTTTGCTTTTAACTTTATCTTTGCCTTTTCACCTCTACAACCCAGCCGACCTGCCTTATAAAACAAATTATGAAAGAAGAATGTAAATGCTCACAAAAAAGATTGAAAAACATAACAAACACTTCCCTTGTTCACTTCCTTCTTGCCCACGGGAAGTGGAATGGGTTAGAAGTCTCCCAAACAAACTAGTTTGAAAATGGGAACGCTACAGTTTCCAAAGCCAAGATGGTATTTACTTGCCAACACTAGCTCAAACTTATAGTAAAATATGATTGTAGATGAGAAATTGAGGATCATTGTCAAACAAATTTGGGTCTCCAAAAAGAGTCATAATAATCACCGACATCAAGAATCTCATATAGTTGAACTTGCCATCTTAATTTCACTCTCATATCACTCAAACAAAACTAGGAGTATTTGAAGATCATCTATTGAAAAACAAAACCCTCTCCCTCACTTGATCTCTCACTACCTCTTGCCTTTACAAATGCAGAATGGGAAATAGTTGGTCAATAGGCAGCCTTCAGGTTAAAAGCTGAAAATGAAAATATGCAGACCCAAAAAATCCTATCTTTAAAAATTAAAGCACCTTGCCCTTATCTCAATGATTTCTACTCATGCTTTCAATAGCCACAAGAGAGATCACATAATACGTAATGATTGAGCTATGTAGCTGAAGGTCTATTCAGGGTCCTGCATTAAGCATATGACAATCTGCATCCCTGCTGTTACCCATTCATTTAGCCATAAAGCTGCCATTGGTGTTTTTTCTAGCACTATGCAGGTGATTTCTGAAATCTTACTGAAGGTTAGTATCATTTATAACCCTACCAGCTGCCGCCACATCTGAGCACATTCTGCCTACCAGCTGCTTCTGCTTGAGTTGTTCCCTTCCCACATACATAAGACCTTCGAGAGGGAAAGGTTGAGGTGCACTGCATCTTTTCCTCCTTTTCAGTATCAGAATTGTCACAAATTGCTATAGTCCTTGGAGCAGAGAAGAGAAAAGGTAATGACCAAATTCACCATCTGTCAATTAGACCAAACAGAGATCATACAAGCAGATAAAAAAATGGAATCCCAACCATATTTCAAATTCCCTCAAATGTATTTCACTCATGCCAAAAATATTCACACTTGCAAATTTTCAAAGAGCTAGAAGGACAAAGGAGGAAAGCAGGGCTCTGAAGTAATTCTAACTCTTGCTGATAAAACTAGCCAAGATGAACAAGATTCTAATTCTGAGTTGTTGTGGTGATGAGCTACTTGCTTTCTATGGAATACTTAGATTTTGTTACCTCTGTTTGTTGGGACTCAAATCTGCAAACTATACAGGGACAACCTATGTTGTAGAAGTCTTCGTACCCATTGTTTTAAATTTTTAAAACTATGTGATTAGTTTGTCTGGAAACACAGCCTAAAAATCCTTTTCACAAAGTACTTTTGCTGACCATGGTTTTATCATCATTATTGTTGATATGCCGTTGGAGTTGGCCCAAGCCATTGAAAGTACTATCTATTTCTAACTAAATTTGAATCATATACCATATGCATAATTTTCTAATATGTTTATTGTATTGTATATGAAGTACATCTGAGGAACAGTTGAAGTTTATATTCTACGTCAAAATCTCAAGATTATGGTTCTGCAAGCTTTTTTCTTTTTGGAAGCTCATCATCTCAAGTATTGAATAACGAGGAAAATAATTATGCAAAAATAAAGATGCAAGCACTTAAAACTATATGATTGAATATAAACTAATTGTGTTCAAAACTGTCAAATATTTTGCAGGCTATTCTACAGATGAAGTGTTCGTGAACAACTGCAGATTTTACAGGTTTGAGACACAAAGCAAGCAGCCATAGCATAAATTTATTTCTTGCATTACATTTTTAGTCATTCCATTTGTTTGTTCATACAAATCCTTAGTGGTTCAGGCATAGGGTGTTTGCATTGATATATTTTATTATTAGTTATTTCGCTTTATGTATTTTTCTCTGTTGATTTGCAGCTATTGTGTTGATGTTTTCCTTAAGCATCCTAATGTAAGTGCTAACTTTATAAGTATTTCAGTTGTTATATGAATACCGGTTGAAGATATGACAAAGTATTGTAATAGAATAACCTTATGCAATGTGGATCCAAAATTAGAAGTATGCCTAACATTTAAATCTGAAACATCTCCTTTCAAAAGCAATAGAAAAAACGAATACTATGAACATGTAATATGGGTAGGGCTCTACTATCGGTTCTATTTTTTTAATTAAAGATCATGACCATAAGTTAAGTTTATTTATCTTGATATATGTTCCAATTGAAATTGTTTGAATTGCATTTGGATAGATATTCCATGTTGCATGGATTTCAAGTCTTTTATTTAGGTTGATGAACTCTAGCTGCACATGCCTCCTGCAATATCAGCTTGGGTCAACGCACCTTTTGTTCTTTCTTGACTGATTATTTTTCATTACAAGGTGACCTTTAGCTTAGATGCCTCCATTGAGGGGTATTTCTTGAGAGAAATTCTCCCATGACTTGCATTTGGCCTTGTTTGTTGGCTTGTATGGCACACCCAATGAGTTGGATGAGACATTGTATCCAATTTCAACATATAATCATGTCGCTTGAGGATTTTAACTTGGGGCTCTATTATGGAAGCCACATGCTTTTGACCATTGAGCTCATTGCATTTGACCCAGTATGCCTTTTTTTTCTTTTGCATAAAATATAGCTTAGAATTCTGGCTTTGTGAACATGTTTATTGTCATTTGATGTTCAGTTCAGCTAGAGAAGTCATGCATAAGAGCCATAGTGATCATACTTTAGCAAGATCCATTCAAACGACATATTTATTGGGTCATCCTACTCTCTAGTCAAGGTTTGTCTGTTTATCGAATGAAGAAATATTCAAATATTATGAAATAAAGGCCACGTTCAGCCAACTAGTATAAAAAATTACGGGGTTGGTTGCTTAATTTATATATCATGGTATTTCGAGCAATTGGTGCGATCTAAAAATTTAGTCAATTGTTTTTTATTTCTAAAGCTACTTGGGGTTTGAAGCTATTACAGACTCAGAAAAAGGCCAAATCCACCCAGTTCAAAGAACCAATATTGACATTCATATTTGTGTTTCGTTAGCAAAAATATGTTCTATGTAATGTCCCCTTTAGGGACATACAAATCTGCAACACTCTTAACCCAAATCGACCCTAGAAGGATTAGATCCTTTTAGTTCGACCTCAAATAACCCAATGTCAGCGTTATTACAACCCAAAATGGGGTTGGAATAAGCCAAGGTAGTGGGTTAGATGGGAGAACCAATTGGAAACCCAATCTTTTCCAGATCTGATTTTATAACAGCAGATAATAAATAAAAATGGCACCCAGAACAACTGAAACTTCAAAAATTAATATCTCACTCAATACTTCATATTTTGCCACGAAATAAAGTGCATAATAAACTAGAAATTAAGAGCTTTCCAATGCACTATGAATCTGAATTTTCTGATCAATAAAACCTCATCAAAACAGCCCCAGAAATCTGATACCAAGTCGCTAGGGTTAGAGAAAATTATATAAATTATTTCCAGCTCTTTTCTAGCCTTCCAACACACTCAAAATATCAGTCCTTGCTCTGAAATAATTAATAACAAACAGCAGATTTCAGATCTAGCTCTTATGACCTCAAAATATGATAAAACAAGCTCCAATCCAAGTCGCTATGGCTAAATAAATTGCAGCAGATAAACCAAGTCGCCAATGCTTAGAATGGATAAACAATGCATAGATTCACTCAACAATGATTGCAAGAAGGCTCACACTCTCCAAAATAAGGTGGTGTTGAAGAAACACCTTTGTTATGAGATCTCATGGGCATACATCCCTCTTCAAGCATGAAGATATTTTAATAAAAATTCAACATGCCCCCAAGGGGTCGCCATCATCTTCTTATATAGCTTTTGCATTTCAAACTCCAAGTTTCCCTCCTCCTTTTGGCGCAAATCTCTATGTGGGAGAGATACTTTTAAAATAGCCTTCATTCCTGAAAAGTCACACTCCAATTAAAACATTAATTTCCCCTTTTTAATATTTTAAATAAAAACATAAGAGGAGAATTAATTATTTAATTTAAAAATAAAAGGAGTAATGACATTTTCCCAATTTTAATCCTTTAATCCATGGGAAGGGTGGATTAAAGGTCTCCAATATTTTAATTTAATTAATGTTCCAAAAAGGGGACATTACAATCCTCCCTTCCCAAGCATTGCTTGCTCTCAAGCAATTGCAAATTTGGATGCTTCAAAACTGAATCACTTTCCCACGTGGCATCCTCTAATGGCAAGTCCTTCCATTTCACCAAATATTCCTTTCTACTACGCCTCCTTAAATTTCTTTCACGTGTATCAATAATAGATTCTGGAATTAAGACCAATCTACCTTCTTCATCGAAAGGAAACAACTCTAAAGAAGAAACAACATGCCGCCCAAGAACCTTCTTAATACAAGAAATATGAAATACATTATGGATCTTACCATTATTCATAAGCCATCTTACCAACTTTCTTTGTGATCTTGTAAGGCCCATAGAAGCGTGGTTTCAAATTTTCCTTACCACTTTGTTTGAGAGTAGATTGCCTATAGGGCTGCAATCTAAGGAACACCCAATCATCTACTTCAAAGATCTCTCACTTCTATGCTGATCCGCATACAACTTTTTCCTATTTTGGGCTTGATGCAAATTCTCCTTGAGTGCTTTCATGATATCAACACTGTTGCACTAAATCTTGAGCACTAGGCACTCTACTATCTGTCATCACCACATCCATGAAAGATTTAGCATCATAACCATAAAGTGCCTTGAAAGGAGTCATACCTATAGACATATGATGTGTGGTGTTGTAACAAAACTAAGCTATGTGTAACCATTTGGTCCATGCAAACTGCTGTCCTGAAACATAGAACCTCAAGTACCCTTCAACCCATTTATTCACACTTTCAGTTTGCCCATCAGTTTGTGAGTTATGTCCTTGGTTACACGGAATAATTTTTGCCAAAAAGACTCAAAAATTTGCTGTCCTGTCACTCACAATATTTCTGGCAACCCATGTAATTTGAATATTTCTCTAAAAAACAAATCAGCGATCATAGGGGCATCAAACTTAGTAGGAAGTGGATGAAAATGTGCATATTTAGTTAGTCTATCCACAACCACATATAAGCAACTCTTACCTTGTACATTTGGTAACCCGGTGATGAAATCCATGGGCACGCCTTCGCATTTTGGGATAGAATAGGAAGGGGCTGCAAAAGACCAGCTGGAAAAGTATGTTCATTCTTATTTTTTTGACAAACAACACACTCCCTAACATGCTTAAGAACATCTTTCTTCATACCTTTCCAAGCAAACCTTTCTCTTACCATTTTGTAGGTTTTGAAGTACCCTTGGTGTCCACTCAAAGGAGCGTCATGTGCTGCTTTTAAAATCAGATTCTTTACCTCTGAATTTGGAGCCAAATACACCCTTCCTTTGTAGAGAATGAGGCCATCTACTATCTTGTACCTTTCATCAACAATTACCCCTTCAACCAAATCATTAGAAAACTGATTTTTAGCATATTCTAGAGCAATTAAATCCTTCCAATCAGCTGTTATAAAAGATATAGAACAGATTTCTACTTCCCTTGGTGGATGATCATAAAGGATGGAGTTAGTGTGAGGTGTCCCCCTTGTCATACCTTGGAAAATGATGCTCTTGCCACCCATCATGAACTTAAGCAACAAGTTTTGATGATTGAGGGTGAAGTCCTCCAATGAATACCACCATTGTACTCCCAATACAAGATCTATGTCAATAATATAAAAATCATCAATAAGCTCATAATCTCCTATGGAAATGGAAAGCTTGGGAACTCTTCTAGTGCATGGTAGGATAAATCCATCCGCTATGGTAACATTAAACCCTTGGAAATTTTCAACATGCAAATCAAACCTTGTTACCAACTTCTCACTAATGAAATTGTGAGTTGACCCACTATCTATTAGAATGATTACCTTGTGCTTGTGTAGTATACCTTCCACCCGGAAAGGAAGATATTTAGGAGTGCCGGAAAGAGCTACAAATGTGCCTTCCACTTCTTTTCCTTCTTCCTCATGTGCATGCTCCTTAATAACCTCATCAACCACATCATTAGTATCACTAAAATCTGAATCAATAACTTCAATAAAATGAATTTGCCCTTTACCCTTACAATTGTGGCCTCTTGTCCAAGGAGTCTTACAATCAAAACACAAACCTTTCCTTCTCAACTCATCCCTTATGTCCTTTTGCACGCTGTTTTGGGGCTGATTCCTATGTGGCGGTACATAGGGCTGATTTGGCCCTTTGGGGCCTCTTTTGATGACCCAAGGGGCTGTCCCCTTGTGCTTTCATGGACTTCTGCAAATCAGACCTTGGCTGCCCTTGAATTCCACTTTTGGACAGCGAATGAGTGGCATTAGTACGCTGTCCTTTTGGCCCAAAATCACCTCTATAAGCTGCACATTCCAAATCTAAAGCCTTAGTAATAGCTTCTTGTAAAGAAAGAGGATTAAATGCTCTTACCAAACCTTTCAAAGGCTCAACCAAGCCTTCCGTGAAGAGGACAACCAATCTTTTCTCACTAACATCCATTACCATGACTGCAATCCTTTGGAAATCCGCCACATACTCCTCAACATCATGAATTTGCTTGAGTTGTGCAAGTTCCCGGAAGTGTATCTCTGGATCTTTTCGGTCAAACCTTTCCATGATCCTCTTGCTAAACTCTTCCATTGTGTGGATCAAATCATGCCCTTGTGTGTGCATGCCATGGAACCACCATTCGTGTGCCATACCCTCCAAGTGAAGAGTGACAAACTTAAGGGCCTCTTCTTCATGCATGGGGTTAAGGGAGAAGTAGGTCTCTATCTTTTGCAACCAAGCTCTCACCGAGATCTTGCTAGATCTATCAAAGCTTGGAAGTGAAACTTTCCCCAATCTTTGTTGAAGGTCCTTAGGGGTTTGCTTATGGGTCTTCTTGGCCTTGTTGCCCAACTTCAATGCACAAAATTCATCAAAGGTCAATATGGCCCTAGTGGCCGGATGCAAAGTACCATACTCAATGTTGTAAGATTCAATGGCCTCTACAATTGATGGTTCCTCAACCTCTCTATGGGTTTCCTTATGATGGTTCTTGGTGTATAGATAATTCGCCTCTTTGTAACTCTGGGATGACTCTCCTCGATCTAACTTTGGCTCCTCTGACTTACCATGTTTAGGGAATGGTTCTTTGTATATCCCCATCTTTTCATTAGGCGTCTGAGTTTTTTCCGGGTTGTCCACTTCTATCTCCCCATTGTTGATGAGGTCTTGGATGTAGTGACGAAGTCGTAGACATTTGTCTGTTTTGTGTCCCTTGACACGATGTAATTCACAATAGTCATGCTCTTTGTACCATGATGGTTTTGGAGCATTGTCATCAAAGGGTTGTGTCGTGGGATGAGTCACCATGTGAGCTGCATCCAATTGTTTCAATATGACCGAAAAAGGCTCATTGAGAGGAGTGAACATTCTACGTTTAGGTGCTGGTTGCATAGGTCCTTTTTGGTCGCTTTAAAAGGTTGACCGGTTTGAACTGCATTTTGCACGCGTTGGAATCTGCGATCCCATCTCCCACCATGTTCTTGTTTTTGTTGAATATTTCCGGCTTTCTGTAGATTTAACGCTTTGGTTATCCTTAGAGTGTGATTTAAGAGTTCCTTTGGCAATAAGGGCTTTCTCTATTTGAATGCCCTTTTCAATAACCTCCTCGAAAGTGCGAACACAATGCATTTGAAGGTGGAAAGTGATGTCTGGATTTAGATTGGGCACAAAGATACTCACAAGCTGCTTTTCAGGGAATGTACAGGGAAGCGACTGCTATCCCTCTCCATCTTTGTAGGAAGCTAACAAATGTTTCATTGGGACGTTGTTTAGTGCCACACAAGTCTGCCATGGTTATGTCACTTTCTATATTGTACGAGAAATGTCGTACAAATCTTTCTGCTAGTTTAGGCCATGTAAAGATAGACCCCGAGGTAAGCGAGTAAACCATTCTAAGGCTTGGCCCCCTAGACTCTTTGGAAAGAGTCATATGAGGTAGTTGTCATTGTAGGCCACTTCTTGGCATGCCATATAAAAATATTTTACATGGTCTCGTGGGTCACCCTTCCCTCTGTATTTGTCGAATTTCGGCATGTCAAACTTTTTAGGAAAGATCAAAGTGTTATAGTTTTGTCAAATGGGTAAGGACATAGCTCTTCATATTGATATTTTCCGTTATTTCCCACAGTGTTCTCTTAGAGGCTTGTAAGGGTTTCTCTCATGGATTGCATTTCTTGAGCGAATAATTGTTCTTTGGTAGGAGAAGCAGGGATATATACACGATGATGCTCCATATTGTCTTCTCCTTGATTTTCCCTATGAAGTTCACTGATTTTGACCTTAGGCTTTGTCTTTTGGACATTCTTGTTTGTTCTGTTTGTACATGAGAGGTTAACAAGGCTAATTTTCGACTAAGGTTGCTAATTTGTTGCTTTGAATAGTGACTTCTTCTTCCAAAGGTTCCTCTTCTTCTTCATACTGTGGAGGTTGTTCAAAATTTTCATGTTCTATTCTGACTTTATGTGGTACTTTAATGAAAGGTATTCTATATCCCACTACATTATCGTTTCCCGCATTGGAGTTAGAAGCATGTCCATGTGTTAAAATATCATCCATGTTGATAAGAGGTCGCTCCTCATCATTAACATCATTTGTAGGTGGGATTGTTTCTTGTTCAATAGGCATTTTGGCTCTCAATTCTACAACTCGTGCCAATACCCTATCCTTGTTTCTAAAAAGGAATTCATCTAACAAGGTGGGGTCGAAGTCAAATTCCACATGTGGGGATTCCAACTCGTCACCACTATGATCTATCATTTCTTCTACCTCTTTTTCCGTGGAAAATAAAGGCCCAAGATCATGGCCAATAAAAGGGTTTGACCCTTGTTTGTTTGAGGCCTCCCAAGTTTGTGCTTGTTGTGCTTCTAATGTTTTCTTTTTGAGCCCTAATCTTGTTTTAGGGGCCATGATGTGTAACAATTTCACTAAGGTATCTTGTGAATGTGTTCAAAGATTTGTTATCAAACCTAAGTGAAATGTAAAAAGAATGTCAAGAATATGAATGAGTATAATGAATGTTAAAGTACCAATGTGATAAAGTGATGACCTAAAAACTGCACAAGTCAATAGTGACGCAATGTTTGGTACCAAGCCTATCAATCGAATGAAGTACTTCCTAGGTTTGTTTCAAAAAGGTAGTCGATGTCGTAAGATAATTAACAAGATGTCCCTACTTATGTCGAGTTCAAAGACATGAACAAGGCGTAAGTAATAACAAGAAGTTAATGCGACCTCCTAACAAGGTATACTAGAAGCAAGCCCAAATTCAATTAATACCTATATCTCAAAAAGTGCGAGTTACGATTGTGAGTGACACAACAATGTCACCAAGATATGTTAACCAAACTTTGCGAGAAAGTAAGGTATTGATATCAAGATGATATTGATATAACACACACAAGTGGTAACACGTAGCACTTTTCAAAATCGAGGTAGTAATGGAATCAAACTAAAAGCTTATAGTATAACTAAGAATTGTTAAAATGTGTATAGCGTAACCTTACAATGCAGATATTTAGGTCAAGTTTACAAGAAACAAGACATAAATACCAAAATTGTAGTGATACGATATAAACAAGGTAACCTTTCCGAGGAAGTTCAAGATGATGAACCAAACCTAACTATGATGACGATCCTGACTTGGGTATCAAGATCACAAAGGCTACCAATGATGTGAAAACGTCTCTACACACTTTAGATGTTTAACTAACCCAGCCATGCAAACATGGATGGGCGTAAACGGACAAAAAGTGGCGAAACAATCAATTGATAACGCAAAGGTAGTCACTCTTCTTTTGATCAACAAAGTGTCAAAAGAAAGTTTTGAACAACCTCCACAATATGAAGAAGAAGAGGGACCTTTGGAAGAAGTCACTATTCAGCAACAAACTAGCAACCTTAGTCGACAATTAGCTTTGTTAACCTCTCATGTACAAACAGGAACAAACAAAAATGTCCAAAAGACAAAGCCTAAGGTCAAAATTAGTGAACTTCATAAGGAAAATCAAGGAGAAGACAATATGGAGCATCATCGTGTATATATCCTTGCTTCTCCTACGAAAGAACAATTACTCGCTCAAGAAATGCAATCCATGAGAGCAACCCTTACAAGCCTCCAAGAGAGCACCTTTGTAGGAAATAACGAAAATATCAATATGAAGAGCTATGTCCCTATCCATTTGACAAAACTATGACACTTCGACCTTTCCCTAAAAAGTTTGACATGCCAAAATTCGACAAATATAGAGGGAAGGGTGACCCACGAGACCATGTAAAAGATTTTTATATGGCATGCCAAGAAGTGGCCTACAAAGGACAACTACCTCATACAAATCTTTCCAAAAGTCTAGGGGCCAAGCCTTAGAATGGTTTACTCGCTTACCTCGGGGTCTATCTTTACATGGCCTATGAAGAAGAAGAGGGACTTTTGGAAGAAGAAGTCACTATTCAGCAACAAATTAGCAACCTTAGTCGACAATTAGCCTTGTTAACCTCTCATGTACAAACAGAACAAACAAGAATGTCCAAAAGACAAAGCCTAAGGTCAAAATTAGTGAACTTCATAGGGAAAATCAAGGAGAAGACAATATGGAGCATCATCATGTATATATCCTTGCTTCTCCTACTAAAGAATAATTACTCACTCAAGAAATGCAATCCATGAGAGCAACCCTTACAAGCCTCCAAGAGAGCACTGTGGGAAATAACATAAAATATCAATATGAAGAGCTATGTCCCTATCCATTTGACAAAACTATGACACTTCAACCTTTCCCTAAAAATTTTGACATGCCAAAATTTGACTAATACTGAGGGAAGGGTGACCCACGAGACCATGTAAAAGATTTTTATATGGCATGCCAAGAAGTGGCCCAAAGAATAATTACTCGCTCAAGAAATGCAATCCATGAGAGCAACCCTTACAAGCCTCCAAGAGAGCACTTGGGAAATAACAAAAATATCAATATGAAGAGCTATGTCCCTATCCTTTTGACAAAGTTATGACACTTCGACCTTTCCCTAAAATTTTTGACATGCCGAAATTCGACTAATACAGAGGGAAGGGTGACCCACGAGACCGTGTAAAAGATTTTTATATGGCATGCCAAGAAGTGGCCTACAATGACAACTACATCATACGACTCTTTCCAAAGAGTCTAGGGGGCCAAGCCTTAGAATGGTTTACTCGCTTACCTCGGGGTCTATCTTTACATGGCCTAAACTAGTAGAGAGATTTATACGACATTTCTCGTACAATATAGAAAGTGACATAACCATGGCAGACTTGTGTGGCACTAAACAACGTCCCAACGAAACATTTGCTAGCTTCCTACAAAGATGGAGAGGGATAGCTAGTCGCTTCCCCTGTACATTCCCTGAAAAGCAGCTTGTGAGTATCTTTGTGCCCAATCTAAATCCAGACATCGCTTTCCACCTCCACAAGTATGAAGAAGAAGAGGGGCCTTTGGAAGAAGAAGTCACTATTCAACAAATTAGCAACCTTAGTCGACAATTAACTTTGTTAACCTCTCATGTATAAACGAGAACAAACAAGAATGTCCAAAAGACAAAGCCTAAGGTCAAAGTCGGTGAACTTCGGTGAACGAAGAAGAGGGCCTTTGGAAGAAGAAGTCACTATTCAGCAACAAATTAGCAACCTTAGTCGACAATTAACTTTGTTAACCTCTCATGTATAAACAGGAACAAACAAGAATGTCCAAAAGACGAAGCCTAAGGTCAAAGTCAGTGAACTTCATAGGGAAAATCAAGGAGAAGACAATATGGAGCATCATCATGTATATATCCCTGCTTCTCCTACCAAAGAACAATTACTCGCTCAAGAAATGCAATCCATGAGAGCAACCCTTACAAGCCTCTAAGAGAGCACTTGTGGGAAATAACAAAAAATATCAATATGAAGAGCTATGTCCCTATCCTTTTGAGCAAAGCTATGACACTTCGACCTTTCCTAAAATTTTTGACATGCCGAAATTCAACTAATACGAGAGGGAAGGGTGACCCATGAGACCGTGTAAAATATTTTTGTATGGCATGCCAAGAAGTGGCCTCAATGATACAACTACATCATACGACTCTTTCCAAAGAGTCTAGGGGGGCCAAGCCTTAGAATGGTTTACTCGCTTACCTCGGGGTCTATCTTTACATGGCTTTGAACTAGCGAGAAAGATTTGTACGACATTTCTCGTACAATATAGAAAGTGACATAACCATGGCAGACTTGTGTGGCACTAAACAACGTCCCAACGAAACATTTGCTAGCTTCCTACAAAGATGGAGAGGGATAGCTAGTCGCTTCCCTGTACATTCCTCTGAAAAGCAGCTTGTGAGTATCTTTGTGCCCAATCTAAATCCAGACATCGCTTTCCACCTTCAAATGCATTGTGTTCGCACTTTCGAGGAGGTTATTGAAAAGGGCATTCAAATAGAGAAAGCCCTTATTGCCAAAGGAACTCTTAAATCACACTCTAAGGATAACCAAAGCGTTAAACCTATGGAAAAGCCAAAAATATTCAACAAAAACAAGAACATGGTGGGAGACGGGATCACAGATTCCAAACGCGTGCAAATGGTTCAAACCGGTCAACCTTTTAAACTGACCAAAGGACCTATTCAACCACCACCTAAATGTAGAATGTTCACTCCTCTCAACGAGCCTTTGTCGGTCATATTGAAACAATTGGATGCAGCTCACATGGTGACTCATCCCATGACACAACCCTTTGATGACAATGCTCCAAAACCATCATGGTACAAAGAGCATGACTATTTTAAATTACATCGTGTCAAGGGACACAAAACAGACAAATGTCTATGACTTCGTCACTACATCCAAGACCTCATCAACAATGGGGAGATAGAAGTGGACAACTTGGAAAAAACCCAGACGCCTAATGAAAAGATGGGGATATACAAAGAACCATTCCCTAAACATGGTAAGTCAGAGGAGCCAAAGCTGGATCGAGGAGAGTCATCCCAGAGTTACAAAGCGGTGAATTATCTATACACCAAGAAGGACAATAATCATTATGATTTGCTCATTGGATGTATCCGCTCTCCTAGTGACCATGTGAACACCATTCGAGATCAAGGGAAAGGATTGCATTGCGGTAACAAGGTGTGCCCGCCTCATGATTCCTGAACCCTCTCCGTCGACCCCACAAAATGGTAGGTACAATCTTTTAAAACAGCTTGAGAATACGTCTGCCAAGATTTCAATCTTGGATCTCCTCAAAATATTGAATGTACATAAGGACATTTTGTACAAAACTCTTCAGGGGTCAAGAGTGCCACTAGAAGTAGATCTTACGCATCTTGCTGCGGTAGCCAACATTGTCCCAATTGAGTACATTTCCTTTAATCATAGGGAGATCCCTATTGAAGATCCAACACATAATCTCCCCTTGTATATTGAGGTATTCGTCACCTGCCGAAAGATAAAATGGGTGCTTGTGGACAACGGATCGGGTTGAATATATGCACATTGAAATTAGTTAAGCAATTGGGACATACCGAAGAAGATCTCGAGTCCCACATCATTACCATAACCACTTATGACAACACGGAAAGAGAGTCATTTGGCACAATCACATTACCCATGGAAGTCGGACCCACTTGTCATCACACGAAGTTTCATGTCTTGGACTTGGAACTCCCATACAATATGCTTCAGGCTGACCATGGATTCATGCCATGCAGGTCGTGCCATCAACGTTCCATCAATGCATCAAACTGAAACACGAGGGACACACTGTCACAATACAAGGAGATCCAGAGCCCTTCGCTCACTGCAGAGCTCTCAATAGTTTTGCGCGTAAGGGTGCCTATATGTGTCCCTCTGCTGATATAGTTGTTCCTCTTCAATCCGAAGCCATGGAGTCCCGAATAGATTCGATTCCCTCAGTTCTTGCACCCGTGATGCCTCTACATCAACTTCCCCTTTTGATTCATGGGAGATGAAGGTTCTGGAATACGGTTGTGGGGAGTATAATGTGCAACAAGCCCTTTTAGTTTCAGACCTCTCATTGTCACCTAAAACTAGAGGTGACCCAACTATCGTTTCAGATGACCTAGAGATGAGAAAACTATTGGGTCATTTTTACCGGAGGGTTCTTGGTGAAGAGAAATTGTTGGATCCACCTACGACTTGGGTCCCTAAGATACTCAACCAACTTGCTACCAAACCCCTGAGTATGAGAAATCTAGCCGAATGATGTATTCCATGGGCTACAAAGGTCTAGGATGCGGAAGGAATGAGAAAGGACAGTGAGAACCAGTTCCTCTCCCACATTTTAAGATAGAAAGGTACGACATCGACATTTGACCCTATGGGTCACACCCCAATGATCAAGATGCCACATGTTCTGAGCGCGAAGATAGCTTTGACTATTTAGATAGCGATATAGATTCCCACTGTAGCCAATATGAGGATCTTACCTCCATGAACTTGTTCATGAATACCGTTGTCCTCACCATAACCCCTACTGAACCTAAAATTGAACTTGTTTACCCTTGCCTTGTTGAATGGGACCAACAATGTCATGTGCCACTAGATCTCTTTGAAAATGATGAAGCCATTACAAAATTCATGGGCATTCGGGATACAATCCCCATTGGAGATCACAAAAAGGGTTTTTACATTGACTTAGATACCTACGCCTACTTCGGAGAGGAAGCTGAGCTTCGTGGTCAGCAAAATTTAAGAAAAAGTGAGGGCAAAAGTTCCAATGAAAAGCCTCGGCAAAAGTCAAAGTCCAAGTCGCACAGTGAAAACCTCTTTGAGGCACTGGCAAACAAACAAGTACAAAAATCAAAGGACAATAAAAGTGACCACGCCAAGGATGAAAATCTTGTAGAGACATCCTTGGACGAAGATCTCAACCTTCCTCCCGATCCTACACGTATGGAGGATTTGTCAAAGTTATTGGTAGAAGAGACTATTGATGTAAACATTGGCACAAAAGATGACCCGAAAATAGTCAAGTTAGGAGCTTCGCTCTCAACACAGAACATAAAACATTCACCATGCTTCTACGGGAATTTATAGATGTGTTCGCATGGTCCTATAAGGATATGCCGGGCTTGGACCCTACTTTGGTAGTGCACAACTTAGTTGTACACGCAAACACCAAGCCCATCAAGCAAAAGCTTAGAAAGATGCACCCGAGGGTGGCTCTCCTAGTTAAGGAAGAGTTAGAAAGATTTCTCATGGCAGGATTCATTCGACCCATTGATTACTCTGAATGGATATCAAATATCGTCCTTGTACAGAAGAAGCCTGTTGGGATTAGAATCTGTACCAATTTCAAAGACATAAATAAGGCATGCCCAAAGGATGACCGTTGCCTAATATCGATATGATTGTTGATTCAACTGCAAGATATGAAATGCTATCTCTTATGGATGGCTTTTCAGGCTACAATCAGATCAAGATAGCCAACGAAGATCAACACAAGATGGCCTTCACAACTCCCCGGGTACTTTCTGTTATCAGGTAATGCCATTTGGCCTTAAAAACATAGGAGCTACCTATCAAAGGGCAATGACGGTGATTTTCCATGATATGATCCATGACATCATGGAAGACTATGGGGATGATATCCTCGGAAAATCCAAGACAAGGGAAGACCACCCTGTTATTTTGCGATGTATCTTCAAATGCCTGCAGGAGTACAAGGTCCGTTTGAACCCAAAGAAATGTGTGTTTGGCATGCTTTGTTAGGAAAGTTTCTCAGTTTCATTGTATCACGAAGAGGGATTGAGGTAGACCTGCTAAAGTTACTTGCCATTACTAAAATGCCTCCTCCCAAAAACATCAAACAATTGTGCAGCTTGCAAGGAAAGATACAGGCCATCCTCCGCTTCATTTCCCAACTTGTGGAAAAATGTCATTCATTCACTCATCTGCTAAAAAAGGATGTTGCCTTTATCTGGGGGACTGAGCAATAATAGGCCTTTGCCCTACTTAAGCAATACTTGGCTAATCCACCTGTCCTCATGCCCCCAACTCCTGGTGAGCCACTTCTGCTGTATATTTCTGCCACACAATTCGCTATTGGTGCGTTGCTAGCCCAATATGACATCGGCCATAAAGAAAAAGCTGTGTACTATCTCAGTCGTACTCTCATCGCTTATGAGCTCAACTATCCGCAAATCGAAAAAGCTTGTTTGGATGTAGTTTTTACCTTTCAAAAGCTTCGCCATTACCTGTTAAATACTAAAACCAAGCTTATATCAAAAGTTGACCCGCTCAAATACCTACTGTCTAAACCCGCCCTTACTGGTAGAATGGCTAATTGGATCATTCTACTAAGCGAATTTGACATCGAGTTTGTGCACCAAAAGTTAGTCAAGGGACAAGTACTTGCTGATTAGTTAGCAGAAGCACCTTTACAAGGAACAGAACTTGTGAATCTAGATCTGCAGATGCTTCATTAATGTATATTGAGGAATCCGTCATGTGGCAGGTACACTTTGATGGATCTTTTACTTTTCATGGTTCAAGGGTAGGTGTGGTACTAATTACTCCTTTTGGCGACCCCATACCTCAGGCCTTTCGCCTTGGTTTTCCTTGCATGAATAATATTGCAGAGTATGAGGCGCTCATTCTTTGGGATGAAGCTCGCAATCAAATGGGACATTCATCATGTTAAGATCGTTGGTGACTCGTAGTTAATCATCAAACAAGTCAATGATGAGTACAAAGTCAAGGATGAGAAGCTCATCCCTTACAAGAAGTCTGGTCGAAACTTTGAAAGAGTATTTTGTGCGTATCACGTTTGAATAGATTCCAAGAGCACAAAACAGATCTGTAGAGATGCTATGGCAACCGTAGGTTCTATGCTACGCATTCCACCGGAAAGTAATGATATGCCTTTCTTTGTTGAAAATCTACGCTAACTGCATTCGTATGACATGCTAGAATCCTTTCGGCTTGTGATGTTGTTGGTCCCAATTCCCCATGGTATGAGCCCATCTTCACTTACCTTAAAGATAATACGTTCCCTCCTGACATCTCCCATTCCGAAAAACAAATCCTTATCCACTAGATAGCCCATTATACCCTCTTAGGAGGTATGCTCTATCGTCGTGGCTACGATGGGAATCTATTACGTTGTCTCGATACAACAGAGTCAGTCCAAGCGATTAAAGAGGTGCACGAAGGGGTGTGTGGAGCCCACACAAACGGATGGTTCTAGCCAAGAAATTGTTGAGAGTGGGCTACTATTGGCCTACCATGGAAACCGACTACTGCAACTATGTGCGGAAGTGTGTACTCTGTCAAGTATGGAAATTTCATCCATGCCCCGTCACGTACCTGCCGTTCTGACCCATCACAACCCCATGGCTTTTTTCAAATGGGGACTTGATTTAATAGGGAAGCTTACCCCTACTTCATCTGATGGCCACACCCACATCATTACAACTACTTGAATATTTTACCAAGTGGGTGGAGGCTGTCCCTTTGACCTATGTAACGGGTGCTCAGATCTCAAAGTTCATCATGAATCATCTTATTTGCCAGTATGGCATCCTTCCATATATTACGACAACGACAAATCGTTCAAGAACAAGATAGCGAAGGACCTTTTTCATCGATTTCAAATAAAATTGAAATGGTCTACGCCATATTATCCACAAGGTAATGGGCAGTGAAGTCACTAATAAGACTTTAGTTCGAATCATGGAAAAGATGGTAAGTAAGACAGGTCGCAACTGGCATTTGCAAATTCACCCAACTCTTTGGGCTTATAGGACCTCTATTTGCACTCCTACTGGTGCGACACCCTATTCCCTGGTTTTTGGAACGGAGTCTATCATCCCGTTAGAAATCGAGCTTCCTTCCCTACGAATCTCTCTTAGGGATTATCTGGACAAGGATGAGGATTACAGAGTGGCTAGATTGGCAGAGTTGGAACTCTTGAATGAGAAGCACATCTGCACCTTAAATCATCTTAAAGTGTATTAGAACAGAGTCTCTCGCAATTACAACAAAAGGATCATACCTCGTCAGTTTGAGGTCGGAGATTTGGTCATGAAAGAAAATCAGTTCAACACAAGGGCAAAAAGAGAGAAGAAAGGCAAGTTTGAACCGCATTGGTTAGGACCTTACATCATTGTGGCCAAATATGGTATGGGAGCATACAAACTTGCCCATCCCAATGGTGATGAGCTCCACGAACCTATGAATGTCATGCACCTTAAGCAATTCTATGCTTAAACATGGCACAAAAATCGAAAAGCAAACCAAAAAAAAAAAGTAAAAATGATCAAAATACAAAAAAATTAAAATAAGAGAAAAAGAAAAAGAGAAAATAGGTCGTCCATATGTGAAAACCACACAATTGTGGCACTGGATAGGTCCTTGGGTGAAAACCGGTTTCGGCACCTTGGGAGGATTCGTTGTTCACAAGCATCTTGCATCTGGAGGGTACTTTTACTTAGCCTAGGGCTAGTTCTGCATCCGCATCCAAGATTCCCTGTGAGCCTATTCTTGTCAAGCCTTGATCCGGCTTTTTCTCCTATTGTTAGTCTGTGGAGGGATGGTCTTTGTATGTTCCCCATCTAACGCTGGGGCACTTCTGCGACTTCACCTTCCTGTTTATAAGCACGTGGCACTTGCCCTTGTATATTCCCCATCTAACGCTTTGGGGGCATCCACGCTTTCTTGGTTACCTGTGCATAGCTTCGGAAAATCTTAGAAAAACATAAAAAAATCAAAAATCTTTGAAAAACACAAAAAAATTCAAAAATCTTGGAAAAAACACAAAAACATTCAAAAATCTTAGAAAAACACAAAAACATTCAAAAATCTTAGAAAAACACAAAAACATTCAAAAATCTTAGAAAAACACAAAAACATTCAAAAATGTTAGAAAAAAACAAAAACATTCAAAAATCTTAGAAAAACACAAAAACATTCAAAATCTTAGAAAAACACAAAAACATTCGAAAATTGTTTTTATGAACATCTAAACAATAGAATATAGTTTCACAAAAATCTAAACAATAGAAAATGGTTTCACAAAAATCTAAACAATCGAAAATTGTTTCACAAAAATCTAAACAATAGAAAATTGTTTCACAAAATCCTAAACAATAGAAAATTGCTTCGCAAAAATCCAAGCAATAGAAAATTGTTTCACAAAACAATCTTACAAAAACATTCACTTTAGTTTACTTCCTTTATCTTGTTTCTTGCTTTGCTGTTTTCTTGTATAGTTGCTTCATGTTTGTACATTTGTATAGTTTGTTTCTTAGACATACTTTGTTAGGATTCATCTTTTCTTGCTTAGATTAGATCTATTCTTACTTGTGCATATTGAAGTGTGTTTTTGCATGCTAGTGTATAATGGTACATTGTTGTGTTGATTCATTATGTTTCTTGTTAGCATTTGATTGTGTTTGCTTGTTGCATGTGCATCATTTTGTTATCACATCATCATATTTCCTGTTAGCATTTGATTGTGTTTGCTTGTTGCATGTGCATCGTTTTGTTATCACATCATCATATTTCCATCAATATCATCACATCTAATATCATCTATACATCATATAAATAAAAAGCTAAGTATACATCATACATGAATGCTAAGCTAATCATCACATATCATATCATCAAATGGGGGCAAGAGGGATCGCAAATATCAAAATCTATCCCCCCGCATCAATATCATCATATCATCTCGTCCACTAAATCTAGCACATCACATGAGCAATACATTTGATATCATCTGCAGATCTATCATCTAAAAATCAAAGCGCATGCGATACATCAAATATCAGGATACATATAAATGGAGATACTGAATCAGATAACATCATTACACATCCATAAATCCATGTAATCAATCAAAACAACAATAACATCCATCATCTCATAACACATGTGTCATGTCAAAAATGTCCATATATATATACATGTGTAGTATGTCTATCTCAACAAGGATATGCATCATCAATACATCAAAAATTCCTTCATCTGAGGTGTACATCAAAAATGCTCTACATCAATCAGATAATGCTACTGCCTTCATCAGAGGCATATATCAAAAAATGTCGTACATCAAAAATTTTGTACATCGAGCACATGATGCTCATGGCCTTCATCAAGAGGCAAATGTATTAATAAACTGATCAATCAGGGATGACTGGAGCCCTCGGATGGGCTGGCTGGTCTGCCCCGTGGAGCACCCATAGACTATGCGCCAGGTGGCCCTATAGGCCACCCCCGTGGCTGCTTCACTGAGGCCTGAGGCCTCTTCGACCTCGTCAGCTACTCATCGACTGCTGGTTATACGAAGGTGCCCGCCGCTCAGCCAGAATTGCCTCATAATACAAGGATCGGTAATAAGAAGCTCTGCCCTCTATGTAGCCAAGTCTCTGTGAGTGCGGGTTGTCACTACTGTCCCATCTGTGCGCTGCAAAAGGACGCTATCTCTCTCCGACAGTGGGGCAACCGCGACCTCGACCCACTGCCCGCTCTGCCCTCAACCGATCTCTCTCCAATATCACGCTCTGTAGCTGAGCCTACGTCTGCTATATAGCAAGCTTGTCACACCTGGGTCATCCGGGCTACCATCTCGGCGTATCTACCGGTAGTGAACAGATCCATCTCCTCTATGGGTTTTGGCCTCGGTCCCGCTTTGTTGTCATTGCTAAAATATGAGATCGGGCCTGATCTCTCTCCAATGTAACTCTTTGCTAGCTACTACTTGTAGAGTGGCTATCTCATACCACCGCTACACCGCAGGGGCCTATCCCCGATCTCGCACTAACCACGGGACCTTGTGCATGTCTTTGGCTCGGCCTGTCGCCTCGGTCCTCGCACTGCTGTGTTGGACCACCACCTGTCATGTGGCTGCCCATCAAATGGATCATCTAGGGTCATGAGCTACTGCACCCTCCCCCTCGTCACCGTTGTAGGGGATCTCTGGCGGTGGCCGAATGCCTGCTGCCCATGCCTCATCGGTATGGTCAGGCGCCACGGTAAAACAGTGGCATACCAATCCATGTAGTCGGGTCATGTCGTACCCGGTCTCGATCGTCCAGGGCCGGGTCCCATGCCTGTGGTACCACATGTAAAAGCTAGTCTTGCTCGAGCCACTGTATACGCGGCCCCATAGTCTGCCTCTCTACATCTCGACGGGCATACCACAAATCGACCGTGGAACCCCCGCACCCCTTTGCCTAGGCTGTCGCCGACATCGGTCTACTCTATATAACTCTGTGATGTAGTTGCGGCTACCAAGAAGAAAGTGCTCCACCGCATAGACACCTTGAGCTCTGCTCCATCCTCGGCCACTGTATATGCCTATAGGGCCTCCATATGATATCTTTGTCTAGCAGCTCGTCGAACTCTCGCCGATAATGGTACACACTACCTAAGTGCCCTCGTACGTCATCACCTACAGAAACCCAAGCCATATATGTCGGCTCCTCCGGACTCGGGCATGCAATGCACCTACAGGGTGCCCAATCGCTATGTGATCCCAAGACCAAATCTGTAGTAAGGAGGCTGGCCCCACCATCTTCTGACGGTGGTAGGTAATCAAATGCAGATCCCAGTATAGATGTGCCGATGTATGCATTGCCCCAACAAGATCGCTCGCCATCGAATACTCTATGCACCAAAGATCATCAAACCCATCGGAAAGGATGTCCCTGTCTTATCAGTGAGCAAAAACCCACTGATAAGTGACATCACATAGAGCGGCCCCCGGTGCAATGTCGGATCAGCTATACACTCATGCAACGAAACTATCATGCCATTGTGGGGTATCTCATCACGGTCAAAAAGGTCATTGAACACGCCTAATCCGCCCAATGTCGCTCGTGTACTTGATCATTGAGCCTATAATAGGTACGCGTAGGATCCGCCATATGTCCTCTAAGGTGACTGTCATCTCTCCTGTTGGGAGCCTAAAGCACTGGCTCTCATTGTGCCACCGCTCAATCAACGCGGTCAGTAGACCATGGTCCAGTGTGATGGAAGGCATACGAGCAATAGGGCCTAGGCCCACCCGCCTCCAGTAATATCGCCATTGGGTGCCGATCTCATCGGTGCATGCTCCCCTCTATCTCCGCTATGCGGGTGTGTCGCTCTCTTCTCTGGACCTCGGTTCAGTTTACGTCCGGCTATTCAACCCCGCATCAACAAGGGGTATGGTTCCCTCGCGATCTTGGAGAGACAGCTTCCGCCATCACTTTCAGGACACGTTGTCCAAGATGTCTCTCTCAGACTCTCTTGTGAGACCCACTGTTCTTTATGGTTCTGAGGTTTGGGGCCCCTCCCTGCTCGAGTCGGATTGGGCCTCTATTGAGCGGGTTCAGATCCTTTTGCTCAGACGGATCATCAGATGCAAAGAGACTGTTTCCCATCATATCATCCTTGCCGAGTTTGGGGCTCGCCCTTTCAGATTAGAGGTCATCTTTGGTCTCATCTCACTCTTGCACCGCATCCAGGGACTTTCGGACTCCTCCACTGGCAGGGATAGATACATCTACCTTGCTTACTGTTCTTCTGAGGCCATTACTCTCTCCGATTGTAGTGGTCGTGTTCGGTGCTGGTATGCCGAGACCTCTCGTCTTCTTGGATCTCTTCGGATCAACATGGACCGTCTCCCCCCTTTTAGGTACTCCATGGATGCTCCTGCTCACCTCCTTCCGAGCATGCAGGATTTGCACAGAATTATCAGGGACGACATATACAGACTATTCACCCAGGTTACATGGACCAACCCCCGAGAGGAGCTACGCCCAAAAATGGCCTTCTACGCCAACCACTTCCTGGAAGTCAGCAATGGACTCATCATTCGGCCCACCTATATCTCCCGTCATTGGATGCATGCTCTTCGCATATCTTTGGGCCAGTTCAGAGTCGGATCCCACAGGCTTCGGGTCGAGAATGATCACCATTTAGTTCGCTCTGAGAGGATCTGCCAGCTTTGCTCCCTCCAGGAGGTTGAGACAGAGGAACATTTCATCTTCCGATGCTCCATCTATTATGAGATCAGAGGGAGGTTTCATTGTCTCTTCTGTGAACATCCTACGTTCACGACCTTCTTTAGGTATTATGATCAGAGGTGTCTCGCTCTCTATTTACAAGAAGCCATTAAGCTCTGTGACAGGGCCCTCCATCCTCCTTCCAGGGAAGCTACTACTCGACAGATCACATCTTTCTTTGATTTGCTTTGCCGGGTGTGAGGGGCACTAAGCGGGGGCATGACCCTAGTGGGGACCTCCTGGCTAGATCTGTCAGGATTAGAGGAGCTTCTTCCTTGACTAGAGATTTCCGGATTCGGGCATAGCCAAGAGCTCCCTCTTTTAGACGACAGACCACCAGGTCCACCCAGAGAACTCGACATTCCACGAAACATGGGCGTCTCCAACAGTTTCCAGTACCTGACACCAGACAACAGCACATCACCAATTTCTTTTCAGCTGACCTTGGGCGACAGTCGTGAGGGTTGGTGTCGAGGCCTTTCCCTCCACCTTCCTCTCATCCCTTGTGCTCTCTTCTTCTTCTTCTTCTTCTTTTGTTGTTTTCGGAGACCCTCTTGGGTTTTCCCTGTTGTTTCTGCTTTGCTTGGTATTGTACAGTCCCATTGACCTATCTTTGTGGTCATTCGTTGGACATCTAACATAATTATCTTATCTTATCTTGCATCTTTAACATAGGCAACCGTCTCTACAAAAAAACCATTCCGTATGTCAGATACTAACATTTCTTCTAAGTCTTGCCTATCATTCTTTAAGATTCATCTACAAATCTTAATTTTCTTCTAAGTGTCATCCTTTTTGGAAATTTTCCTCTCTCATTTGTCTATTCTATGTGCTTGCACACCCTTTAGGGCATGTGCGCACCCTGGGCATGTGCGCTCCCTTTTTGGCGCACGCAAGTGCGCGCATCCGCCTATGGGTGCTTGCGCCATTCTTTGTGTGCTCGCGCATGTGTGTATGGTGTGTGTGCGCTACCATTTTGGTGCATGCGCGTGCACGCATACATTGAGGGCATGTGCGCGCACATGCATATGCTTTCAGGGCGTATGTGCATGCGCATACATGCCTCTTGGTGCCTGCATGCACGCGCATGCACCTCGAGTGTGCCTGCGCCATCATTAGGGCGCCAGTGCCCCCGCGCATGTGCGCCTGCATCATACCCTACCCTAACCCTCTATTCTTACATTAATTAAGAGCATTAATTATGATAATTGACAAAGAGGGTTAAGCTACTCATAAAGACACCATCATCGGCATGCCGGTCGTAACCCCGAACTATGTTGGCATGTCTCATGCGGTCTCGTGCTCTCACCATCGTCCTCGTCACTATTAGGGTCTCACGGTAAAAATTCGGTAGTGGTCGGTAACAAATGAATTGGTCGCGATGATTTACCCCGGGTGGGGTATATCAATCTATTTTTCACCGGCCATGATGCCTCGAAGCTTGTTTTGACCGTGTTGGCTAGATTTTCTCGCATAGCCGAAAACCTAGGTAGTCATGAGATAAATCTCTCTCATTTACCGGTGAGGCTCCTATGTAAGATTTGTCAATAAAATATGCTAGTATCTATATGGGGTTTTACTTTAACCATGCGCTCATGAATCATAGTCAGTATAGTTTTTGCTAGTAAGCAAAATGTTAAAGAAAGGAAATATCTAAAGAAGGAAATAATATAAAACACGGGAAGAAATTATAGAGTTGATTGCATGCACATAGATGAACCAATAGATATTAACACACAAAATTATAAGCAAAGGCGACTTGAGATCCGGATCTAAAATAACCCAAAGATTATAAGTAGATATGAGATAAAAAGTTAGAAACAAAATGCACCATGACACAAAGTTCTCCGGAAATCTGCTCCTTTCTATTCCTTCGCTTCAAATAGCTATCGAGATTTCAGCACAAAGTCCTGGAATACAAGAATGCTTTTAACACAAATTCGATCCTCTAACCCGTAGGTTCTTCCTCTAGTTATAGAATGTAGAGGGGCAATTACAAGTCGGAAGCTTTTAGTGAACTAGCACATGTGGAAGTCGGAAAGGAAACAACAATGCGCCAATCTTTCTCCTAGAATTCCTCTTTGCATGACATGCATGATTTGCAACTGAAGATAGAACCTTCTATTTTGCATGTCTGCCACGTATTTCCAAGTAGTTGACTTCTTCAAGTAATGGCTTTTAAACCGATCACTTAAGTTTTATAATTTAATTAATCGCTCAATTACTTTGTTAGAGAAAATAAGAGAAAGAATAAGAAAGAGGAAAGCTACAGTCTTATCCTTTTTCATATTCTGCATGCAGCTGATTCTTTTGCCATTGATTCTCACCAAACTGGATCTAGAAGTACACGGATCTGGAAGCGGCTGGATCTGGAAGCAAAGGATGGCGTGATTTGCTTGCGGGTATTGCCTTTGACTTATCTTCCTTCTTATCCTTGAAGCTTTTGTAGTTCTTCTCCAGTACATGCATCAGTGCAATGTTTGCCGTAAATAACTCATCATTTTTATTTTTAATTGCATATGAGCAATTAAAAATTCTGGAAAGCACTCCGGGTGAATGCAAATTCAATGAAGGCTTCAACTGGAAGATTGGAAGCACATGCACAAGATCCTATAAGGAATTTTTCATGCACTGACTTCTACACGTGCTGCATTAGAAACAAGAGGATGAATCCTTTGCAATTATGGATCTGGATCTGGATCTATGCATGATTTTGCTGATCTTTCTCGTTCATCCCGCTTTGCCATGGCTGGAGCGATCTTTGTCTGAGCAATTCTTTTTCTTTTTATTCAACCGGAATTCTTTACAACCGGTGCAGATCTGGAGATTTCTTCAGATTCGGAGGATATGTTCAATGTATTGGACATTGATTTAAGCTCCCTTTCTCTTATAAAAACACCTGTAATGAATTCCTACAATTAATTCAGACAAAGATGGCAACTGGAACATGAACACTTGATTTTAATTATAAAAATCTACATATATCAAGTCTGCTGCCCCAAAATTTGATGTTTTATTTGCATGCAAAGCAAGCATGAATTTTGTCAACTTCACCTGAGCACCTGTACCACTATGCAGACAATTAATCAGACTTAATTCAAGCTCCTTCAAACCTAGGCGCCAAACTTTGAAGCTTTCCAACAGTGAAAACACCTTCTTCTATGCAAAATTCCTCCTTAATTGGGCGCCAAAATTGTCAGGCTGCACTTCCTTGTTGAAGAATTAATTAATTCATCATTATGGCAGCCCATTCTTATATAACCTTCACCATTCTATAATTAATAATTGTCTCTCCTATTCTTGGCAATTAATTAATTAATTAACATGCTTTTCTCTTCAATTTGGGCACCTATTTTGTGCATGCTCATGGCTGCCATTAAATAAATTAAATTTATTTAATTTTAGCTTTTACTTCCAGTCCGCATTGACTTCATAGTGTGCTTTGACCTTATGCACCAAAAATAATAATTAATTCCATCAATAAATACTTTAAAAAGTATTATTTCTCCTCTAGATGGGTCACACTTTTTTTGCATGAGAGGGCTGCATTAAATAAATTAAATTTATTTAATTTTAGAATTCTATTTCAATCTTCTTTATCCTTTCATCATGCGTTGACTTTTCCTCATGCTTGGGCACCAAAATTGGGTGAATAAATATTATTAAATACATTATTATTCACCCAAGGTGGGTCGCACTTTTTGGCAAGAGTGAATTCTATTTTTAAAAGTCAATTTTTAATGGGATTATTCACCCTGCACCACAGCTCCAAAAATCCCATGATCCACTTAAGCTGTTTGACTTTCATAATGGGATTTTTTACCTTGCAAGGCAGGTAAGAAATTCCCATCAATGCCTTAAGTGATTTTCTTTTATTTCACAATGGGAATTTTCACCCTGCAAGGCAGGTAAGAAATTCCCGCCTGCCTGTTGCCTCTAATAATCCCATCATGACTTAAGTGGCTTTGCCCCCATGGGAAAAAGTACCTGCTAGGCAGGTACAAAATTCTCACCACTGCCCGCTTCTTTGCCAAAATCCCATTGTAGCTTAAAACCTTCTTTTCCCAAAAATGTGACCTGCCCAGAAGAAGCTTTTTCGTGCATGACTTCATCTTTTCAGAGAGAACCAGACCTCCTGTGGCAAATTCCTTTTGGCATAACGTCCATAGATGATCTCCAGATACTCCAGGCAAGAAATCAAACTAAACCGGCAAAGGAATTGACCTAGAGAAATTTCACAGAAAACAAAATGGGAAAACACCAAAAACGCAAAACGTTGCCAGAAGTCACAGATAAAGCCCAGGATTCATTCTTGGTTAAAACCCTACTGGTATATGGGAATATTGACATGTAAGACCACAACAGGGTTAAATCGGAGCACAATTTGCCTTAAACAGGCTCGAATATAATGATTTCGAGCATCCGAGTATTTGGCGAAATTGGTTAATAAGACTCTCTGGGAGTATCTTGACACAATACAGACTTTCCGACAATTAAAACATGAAACGACCCATTATTTTATAAGTATGAATTTTTTTATATAGGGTAGTCCCAGATTTCAGGGTGAAATCTGGGGACACCAGACCGCTTATTTTCTCTTCTATTCACCGTCAATAATTATTTTAATTAAATAATTATTTTTCTTTCATCGCATGCTGGGGCATTTTTTGCCGTCTGGTACCCCTTTCTTCTCACTAGGACAATTTTTATTGCTCTTAGGCGATTTCCTTCCTCTACACACTCCATCGAATAATTATTTTTATTAAATAATTATTTTATTAATTTTCCGTTGTACGGGGACATTATTTGTCGCCTACTTCTTCTTTCTTCCCCTGGGGCATTTTTCTTGCGTCTAGGCGATTCATACTGATTCTTCTACTTTCTTCTACATGTCCCACATCCACCAATTTGGACAATTTGAAAAAGCCAAAAAAATGTATATATGCATCCAAAATCCAAAAACAAAGTAAAATTCTTCAACAAAATCCTAAAAATTATAAAACCTACAAAATAGGTAAACCCGCTTATAGCGGGCTGAAACTTGTGTCTTGCACATGGTATTCTTTCCATATCCTACTGGAAATTTTCACATCTTCACCAATCACACGACTTGCGGATCATCAGATTCACAACCATTCACAAAGCTAGTTTGCTTGCTTCATCTGTACTCTGGGGCACATCTAGTTGCCTGGTGTTGTTTCGTGGCGCACAAAGCTTTCTCCTTGGACCCGGTGTCCATCATCATTTCCCCACATGTATCCTTGCTCGGGGCATCATTTTTAACCCTTGTCCAATCACGACCATGTGGAAATCTTCAGCTTGATAACAAAACATTTGTACAACCATCTTGACCGTTGTTGGTTGGAATATGTGTGTTCGTACTTGTTTTCCATGTTAAATGAGCTTGTTTCCTTCTCATATTGCATTACTTTTTGTATGTTGCATAGAGTTGGTGTTTTTAGCAATGGACAATTGTTCATAGTATGGCTTTTCATGTCATTCTACTTTTGTCGTATGCTTATATTTTTAATAAGGACCGATGACGTAGATCTTTTGGCAATATGATGACACTGAAGTTGTTCCAATGCAAAGGATGAAAGCTAGTTCTTCTCTCTGCTTCCCCATATTTCTTCTACATCACCCTCCTATCAACACTATTCTTCCGCTTCACTTGGGGCATCCCGCCTCTCTCTTTCTTCTATCCATTTCTCACCTTTTTCGATCGTCGATCGTCTTCCTTCATCACCCCATCGACACTTGAGGGGCATCTCTCACTTCTACTAATTTTTCTTCTACCCCTTCAAAATTTTATCCATCTACTATCTTTGAAGTGGCGTCACTTACGCCACCCCAAAGAGGGGCAAATGTAGACACCTATAATTTATCCTGAACAATTTAAATACTTAAATTGTGCTAATTATCCCCTTTCTTGCAAATTGGCGACATATCGTCAATAGTGCTCATCTTCTCTTCTATCATCATTAATTAATTACATTACGTTAATTAATTAAGTCTTCTATTCAACAAATACCCTAATTAATGACCTTCCGTTAATTAATCCTTCCTTCTATCTAGACTAATTAATTATTATTAATTAATTAGCTTCCCCTTTCATTAAATAAATAAATCATTATTTAGTTGATTTAATTCCCTTCTATATTCTAAATAAATCAACATGCCCCAGTCGCCATCATCTTCTTATATAACTTTTGCATTTCAAACATCAAGTTTCCCTCCTCCTTTTTGGTGCAAATCTCTATGTGGGGAGGGTTACATTTAAAATAGCCTTCATTCTGAAAAGTCACACTCCAATTAAAACATTAATTTCCCCTTTTTAATATTTTAAATAAAAACATATGAGGAGAATTAATTATTTAATTTAAAAATAAAAGGAGTAATGACATTTTCCCAAATTTTATCCTTTAATCCATGGGAAGGGTGGATTAAAGGTCTCCAATATTTTAATTTAATTAATATCCCAAAAAGGGGACATTACATACTAGCTCAAACTTTTATTTCACTAAGTTAGTTGTCCATTTCTCGTCATCACCTCTATTGTTGATCTTATCGGCCTCGAAATTTTCCATTTTGGCATTTGTGATTTCTCATTTTGTGTTTTATTGTATTTTGATATGTCTTCATTTAATGTTATTGACCTTATAGGTTTGCAGATTGTTGATTTTGTTTCTTGGCGCCACTATTGGACTTTTGTGCCATGTGTAGGCATAGGTGCGGTGTCTAATTTTGATGTCATTTGGTGTTATGGTGGTGGGATCAACATTATTGCTGACTTGTTGAACCCATTGATGGGATCCCAATTGTCACCGGATCAGTTCCCAAACCCTTTTATCGTGTACAACGAGATGAGATTATTGTGATTTTCCATTTGCAACAATTCCTCTCATGATAGATGTAATCCTCAATTTATCAAGATCATCCATGGGTGCATATCCGCTGTTGGATGATTTATTTACATCTGAACTTGAACATGGGCCTCTTCGGTGTGGGCTAGTGTTTGAAACCATCTCAAAATCAAAATTGAACAATATCTAATCAATGGGTCTTGTGAGTTTCTTTGGAGCTACACACGATGGCTAAATCCTTTCCTAAGATTTTTTCTATTTGACTAATCTATTTACTCCTCTAGATTTGTCCCACCATTTGGATCATTACATGATTCTTCATCAGGAGTACCATTGGTGTCAAACAGGCTGCCCCTTTCTCCTACCTTATTTGGGATCTATATCGATGAGCTTGAGGACTTTCTCAAGGATCACATACAGGAAGGTGATGGGTGCCTTCTGCACCAGGTTTTGATTTACATCCTCCTCTTTGCAAATGACGTAGTTCTCCTTGCTTCTTCTGTTGAGGGTCTCCAGAGGCAGCTTGATGCCTTAGCCCTTTTCTGTGATCATCGACAGCTGACTGTGAATCTTGGGAAAACCAAAGTTATGGTTTTCAATTGTCTGAAGACTTCAGACCTCCACTTCTTCTTTAAGGGTGTGGAGATTGAGATCGCTTGCTCTTATACCTACCTAGGGATTCTTTTCTCTGGGCCTCGTTTCAACCTTCGTCCTGCTCTCCAACCCCGGGTTAATAAGGGCTATGGTTCTTTGGCGATTCTTGAGAGACAGTGTTTGTACCACCACTTTCAGGACATTATAGTTGTAACAGATCATCAGGCTCTAAAATATATTGTCAATAAGCCTAACCCATCATGGAGGATAGCAAGATGGATAATTTTTCTACAATAATTTGAATTTGATATTATAGATAAGCCAGGAAAGAAGCATGTCAATGCAGATGCACTCTCTCGAGCCTATGATGGTTTAGGTTCATCTTGTGATGACGATGATTTCCCAGATGCAACATTGTTATCCCTTGACACAATCCCTAGTGAATACATAGATATTTGGAATTATCTGAATGAATTCAAGTTTCCTGATGGTGCCAATGCAAAGACTAAGAGGAAGATTACTCAAGCCAATCGTCCATATTCTATTCTGCATGGAGTATTATTTCAAATAGGACCTAATGGATAGTACAAGAGGGCAGTTGGACGTGATCAAGGGAAGGAGCTGATAGAAGAATTCCACAATGGTACATGTGGAGGGCACTTCTCTGGACAACTTACAGCAAGAAGGATCTTGGATGCAGGTTATCACTGGCCCACTCTTTTTGTAAGACATGTGATATTTGTCAAACACATGGTAACTGTAAGACTTCATCAGCTCCATTATGCCCTATTCTTCCACTTGGTCCCTTTAAAAAATGGGGAATAGACATTGTAGGTCCACTTCCAACTACCCCACGCCAAAATAAGTATATTGTAGTTGCCACAGATTATTTAAACAAGTGGGTTGAAGCTAGGCCATTGAAAACAGCTTCCATGGATGAAGTGGCAAGGTTCATATATGAACGCATTGTCACCAGATTTAGTTGTCCATTAAAAATTGTAACAGATCAAGGAAGCCACTTCATTAATGAGGTGGTAGAAGCCCTAGTCAATAAGTTTTCTATTAAGCACAGGAAGGCAACAACATGCAAGCCAAGCACAAATGAATAGGTGGAGCGAACAAATTTTGTGTTGTGTCAAATTCTAGCAAAGATGCGGCCTTGCAGTACATAAATGGGATAAGAGGATTCATGTAGCATTGTGGGCATATAGGGCAACATCAAAGTCAGCAACAACAGGATACTCCCCATTTCAGTTGGCTTATGGCATTGATCCAGCTTCTTCCTATTGAGTTTGATATTCCCACGGTCGAGTTATGGAAAATGAAAGAATGGATAAAAGTGATTCAAAAAAAGAAAAGTTGATACATCTTCATTTGCTAGAGGAAATGAGGGAAATAGCTAAGGATACAAGCTATAAGAAGAAAATGAAGCAGAAGGAATACTTTGATCAAAAGATCCATTGGTCTCCATTTCATGTGAATGACTTGGTTCTAGTATATGATTCCAGATACAAAAAAAGAAGACAGAAAATTTCTTCTAAAATGGATGGGGCCCTACAAAATAGCAGCTGTGCATGAAAATGGTACGTACTGACTGGAGGAATTGGATGGCACTCCCATTACGAAATGGGTCAACCACGACAAGTTGAAGATTTTCCAAGCACCAGAATAGTCTACTCCGAGGACGGAGTAGAAGCTAGGAAGGGGGAAGATGTCAACACTAAAATTTTCCTCCGTAATTTCTATTTCATTAATGTATGTATTAGGAATAGGATGTTGTTAAGTATAATTAGTAGTAGCGTTCGATAGAAGATAACGGCACTGCCAGTATCGACGCCACCAATAATGTATAGTACGATAATAGTCAAAAGTACAATAGGAATGTTGTGGTAAAAAGTAAATATTTGTCGTAAGTGGTCCGGTAATGTTAAAATGTCAAAGTTGGGGTAAGTAGAGAAGTAGGGTCTATATGATTAGGAATTAGAAATATTATATTGGTAATAAGGACAAGGAGTGAGGTCATAAATATTTTGTGTATTTTATTTGTAAAAAGTCTAAAAATGTCGAACCCATGTGAAATGATAAGATTTATCTTATCTTAAAAGATAAGCTTACATGTACGAGATAAGAGTTAAGGTATGGAATATAATTCGTCAGAGTGGATTTCTTATCCTATCTTAAAGATAAGATGGATAAGCCCGGAAGTTCTATAAATAAAGAGGCCACCCCCTCATTTAGCATAGAAGGAAGTAGTGAGAAATATTGTATGAGTAAGTGTGCTATCGGTTTAAAGGTGTGTTAAAGAAGTCATTAAGAGGTGTAATTGTGAAGTTTCTCCCATAGTATTGGTGGAAGGCAAGTGAAGTCAATAACACTTGAAGTACTTCATGGGTGAGATTGTAACAATTTCATGTTAATATTATAATTTACTCTGATATTTCAAATTTATCATCATTCCTTCTTATCATAGTCTATGGTATTCTTGTGTTATGTTTGTTGTTGTGTTTCTAGATTACATCCACCAAACTAAAGGTTGTGCATTAGTAAATAATCATAGCACGAGGAGTTCCCGGTGTAAAATTATCATAGTGCCGGATTGGTGATGACACTACCCTATCCGAAATTTTTTGTACTTTTAAAATAATGGGTCGTTTTGTGTTTTTATTGCCAGAAAGTTCTTGTATTGCGTCAAGATATTCCCAAAGAGCCATATTAGCCATTTTCGCCAAATACCCAGATGCCCAAAATTGTTATATTCTGTCATCGGGATTTGTTTGCGGGAAATTTGTATTTAATTATTTTGAGCCCCATTTGAGGCAATTTGCGCTCCGATTTAACCTTGTTGTGATCGAACATATCATTATTCCTATATACTAGAAGGGTTTTAACTAGGAATAAGTTTTGGGCTTTATTTATGACTTTTGGCAATTTTTCGTGTTTTTGTGTTGTCCCGTTTCATTTTCTGTGAAATTTCTTTGGACCAATTCCTTTGCTGGGTTAGCCCGATTCTTGACCTGGAACAGCTGGAAAACATATACGCACGTTATGCCCGAGAGGAAGTCGCCATCGGAGGTCTGGTTCACTGGGAAATGGCGAAGTCGTGCAGATCAGTGCTTCCCCTGCGGGGTTGGGCGCATTTTTGGAAAACAAAGGATTTAAGTTGCAGTGGGAAAAATAGAAGCGGCAGTGGGTGGGATTTTATTATCTCGCCTTGCAGGTATTTTTCCCATGATGGATAAGTCACTTAAGTGCAAAGTGGGAAAATTAGAGGCGAGCGAGCGGCAGGAATTTATTGCCTGCCTTGCAAGGTAAAAATTTCCATGGTGAAATAAAAGAAAGGTGACTTAAGTGAAATCATGGGATTTTATTGCTTGCCTTGCAGGATAAATAATCCCATTGTCAAAGTCAAATCACTTAAGTGGATCATGGGATTTCGGGGTTGCCTTGCAGGGTAAAAATTTCCATTGCCATGTGTTTTTAAAAATAGACCTCTATTATGCTAAAAAGTGCACCCCCTTTGGAGAGAGAAAGGCAGCCTTTAATGTGATTAAATTAATTAATTTCTCTTCTAATTTTGGCACCCAGGTATGGAGAAAAGTCAACAAAAGCAAAGGGGAATAAATCAATTGGAAATAGATTGTCTAAAATTAAATTAATTAATTTATTTAAAGGCAGCCCTCTTTTGTGAAAAAGTGTGCCCCTTTTAGGAAGGATTTAATACTTTTGAAGTATTAAATGATTAAATAAATTCCTATTTTCAGTGGCTAAGGTTAAGGCACACTGTGAAGCTTCAGTTGAGTGAAGAGTGGATGTTTAAATTGGATTAATTTAATTAATTGGATGGTTGTCCTTAAACATGCTATTTTAACACATCAGTTAAAGAGAAAAGCATGATTTTTAATTAATTAATTGCCAGGAATAGAAGGGGCAATTATTAATTAAATAATTATGAGGGCTATATAAGCATGGGCTGCCATAAGGATGAATTAATTAATTCACAGGTGAAGAAGTGCAGCCCAGAGGAAAAGTGCGCCCCATTTGGAGAAGGATTTTGCTCAGAGGAAGGTGGATTTGATGCTAAAAGCTTCTAGTTTTGGCGCATGCTTTGAAGAAGGCTGATTTGTGTCTGCATAATTGTTTGTAGAAGTGATACAGGTGCTCAGGTGAAGTTGGAAAAATTCATGCTCACTTTGCATGCAAATAAAACATCAATTTTTGGGGCAGCAGGCTTGAATAGTGCAGATTTTTATGATTAAAATTCATTGTGCATGCTCCAGTTGCCATCTTTGTCTGAATTAATTGCAGGAGTTAGATACAGGTGCTTTTATAAAGAAAAGGAACTTATATCAATGTCCAATACATTGAATATTTCCTCCGAATCTGAAGGATTATCCAGATCTGCACTAGTTTTGAAGAATTCCAGTCAAATAAGAAGAAAAAGAATTGTTCAAGACAAGATAGACAAAGCTATGGTGAAGAAAGATGAAAAAGAAAGCACAACGGAGTCATGCATCACTTCTAAATTTGCAGATATTGGAGACACGGATCTAGGCTCGGAACCTCTTGCTGAATTGATAGACAGATCCAGAGCAGGAAAGACTTCACTCATGCATGCAGATTAAAAGCAGTGGAATTATTCGAGCTGCAGCTTTTCCATCCATAGCCCAGTTGCCAAAGTTTGTTATGCAGGTGCAGATCCATATGCAGATCCAGATCTAGATCTCATAGTTGCAAAAGCTTCTAGCACAAAGGCTTCATCCTCTTGTTTCGAATGCAACCCGTGAAGAAGTCAGTGCGTGGAAAATTTCTTCCAGGATCTTGTGCAGGAGAAGAACTGTAAAAGCTTCAAGGATAAAAGAGAAGACAAGGTGAAGGCAAAATTCCAGCCGCTTCCAGATCCAACTTGTTTCCAGATCTAGCTTGCTTCTAGATCTAGCTACTCCCAGATCCAGTTTGGTGAGAATCAAAGGCAAAAGAATCAGCTACATGCAGACATGAAAAAGGACAAGACTGCAGCTTTCCTCTTCCTTCTTTCCTCCGACAAAGTAATTGAGCGATCAATTAAATTATACAACTTAAGTGATTGGTTTAAAAGCCATTACTTGAAGAAGTCAACTACTTGGAGATAGGTAGCGAGACGTGCAAAATAGAAGGTTCTATTTTCAGTTGCAAATCATACATGTCATGCAAAGAGGAATTCTAGGGTGGAGATTGCCAGTTGTTTCTTTCCTCCGACTTCCACATGTTTCTGATTCAACTAAAAACTTCCAACTTGTAATTGCCCCTCTACATTTTATAAGTAGAGGAAGAACTTTCGGGTTAGTGATCGGAATTTGTAAGCAGCAATCTTGTGTTCTAGACTTTGTGCTGAACCCCTGAGAGCCACTTGGAGCAAAGGAATACAAAGGAGCAGGTTTCCGGAGAACTTTGTGTCACGGTGTATTGTGTTTCTTACTTTTAATCTTAGATCTCTTAATAAACTTTGTGTTATTTTAGATTTGGATCTAGAGCTGCCTTTGTTTTAGAATTCTGTGTTTATATCTATTGGATTCTTCTATGTGCATGCAATCAACTCTGCCATCTACTGATTGGGATGCACATCTTCCCCATTTCTTCTATATGTTTATGTAATTACCTTCTTCTATAACTTTTCCTTTCTTTAAACAACTGCTTACTTGTTGCAGAACTGTTCAGTTATGGTTCATGAACTGAGTAGTTAAAGTAAAACCCCATTTAGATATTAGCATACTTTAATTGACAAATCTGACACGGGAGCCTCACCGGTAAAATGAGGGAGATTTATCTCATGACTGCCTAGGTTTTGTGCTATGCAGAAAATCTAGCCAACACCCTCATGTTTTTCACACAAATTCTAGCCAAAAAGTGCGACCCACTTTGGCATAATTACATGCTTAAAAAGTGATTTCTTTTCATTATTTTTAGCAAGTGTTGGCACCAAAGTTAGGGAGAAAGTCAAAGCAAAAAGGCATGATAAAAATAAGACAAAGAAGCTTGCTAAAAATAGAGGAAAGAGTTGCAAAGAAAAAAGCATGCTAAAAGCAAGCTAAAATTAGGCAAACTTGGGCACCCAAAGAAGGAGAAAAAGCACAACGTATTATTATTATTAGAAATTGCTAAAAATAAGAAGCAATTGGTAAAATTAGCATGCAGTTGCCTATATAAGAAGTGGACGCCATAAGTGAGAGGCAATTATTTCTTTTGTGTGGAGCATGTTGCCCTGGCAAGAGTTGGTGCCAAAGGAAGAGATTGTAAGCATTAAAAAATATTTTTAATTGTCGGAAGCATCCAATTTTGGTACATAAGGTTGGAAGAGTTTTCTTTTTATTATTTTGGCTATCTACATGTTGATGTGAGTGCACAGTGAATAAAATATTATTTTTAGCTTGCTTGGTGTGTAAGCAAAGTTTGAAAATAGAGAGCAATAGGCTTTATAATTAGATTTTGTGAAGAAAATGGACATTCATGCCATGGACTTCATGTTTGTCTGAATTATTTGCAGGGACACTTCACTTGTGCCCATATTGGTGAGAAGGAAGCAAAGTCAATGTCTGATACATTGAATATATCTTCGAATCAAGAGGAGCAATTGCGGCTTTTGCACAAAACAGTCCACCTCTCATAATTGTAAAGGCTCTGGTAGAAATAAAAAAGAGGATCCAAGACAAAATTTGATTCAGAATGATGAAGGGTGATGAGTTTTGTCTGAATTGTTTACGACAAACATTGCACTGGTGCACATACTTGAGAAGAACTGCAAAATCTTCAAAGATAAGAGGAAAAGACAAGTCAGAGGCAACACCCACAAAACAAATCACAGTCAGATGTTTCCAGATCGAGTTTGGTGAGAATCAAAGGCAAAGATTCAACAACATATGGGAGAAAAAGTATCCCAGATTCAAGGTAGAGATATCATTCAGATCATTCATGAGGCGGAAGTGCAATACAGATTGGATCAGCATGCAGAGTATGGAAGAAGAACAAGACTGGGAGTGTTGCAGTAGGAATAACTTCTTTTCTCTCTTCTTCTTTCTCTTATTTTCTCTGACAAAGCAATTGAGTAATCAATTAAATTGTAAAACTTAGGTAATTGGTTTGAAATCCGTTACTTCAAGTTACTGGAAGAAGTCAATTACTTGGAAATAGGTGGCAAACATGCAAAATAGAAGGTTCTATTTTCAGTTGTAAATCATGCATGTCATGCAAAGAGGGATTTTAGGAGAAGAATTGCCAACTGTCTCATTTTCATAGCTTCCACATGTGGCAATTCATTGAAATCTTCCTATTTGTAATTGCCCTCTATGCACTATAAATAGAGGAAGAGCCTACGGGTTAAAGGATCACAATTGGTTTTATCAAAACTTGTTTTAGCAAGAGATTTTGTAATTAGAGCATTCTTGAGTTGTCAGACTTTGTCTTTGGAACCGTTGATGTGATTGCTTTGTAAAAGCTTGGGATTGAATAAAGGTGGATTTCTGAAGAACTTTGTGTCTGCATAGGTGTTTTGGCTTTGAGTTCTTCTTTTTAGAGGTTTTAGATAAACTTTGTGTTATCTTAGATCTAGGTTAGAAGTCATTTCTTTCTCGTTTTGTTGAATGTTGTGATTTATCTGTTTATTTAATTTGTGTGGATGAGACCAACTCTGATAACTATTGGTTGAATCAGCACATCTTCCTTTCTTCTTTCCCAAATTCTATTATTTCCCCCTTCTACAAATATTTCATAACAGCTTTCTTACTTGCTGCAGAATTGCTAAGCTATGGTTCATGAGCTTTGTAATTAAAGTAAAACCCCCAAAAATAGTTATTAGGATTCACCCTTACTAAATTGATAAACATCTTACACGGAGCCTCACCGTTAAATGAGAGAGATTTATCTCATGACTGCCTAGGTTTTATGTTGTGCATAAAATCTAGCCAACGAGTTCATAAGAGACATCTTGGAGGAGATGTCCTGAAAGTGGTGCCGAAAGCATTGTCTCTCGAGAATGGCTAGAGACCCATACCCTTTATTCACCCTTGGTTGAAGAGCATGCCTCATACTGAATCTAGGCCCTGAGAACTGGACTCCCAGATAGGTGTATGTATTAGTGATTTCAACCTCCTGCCCCTGAAAAAGAAATGGAGGTGTGATGTCTTCAACCCATTGAAGACCATGACCTTGGTCTTACCCAGATTGATAGTCAAATGTCGAAGATCACAAAATAAAGCAAGTGCATCAAGTTGTCTCTGAAGCCCTTTAGGAGAAGAGGCGAGTAAAACAATATCATCGGCAAATAGGAGAATAGAAATCAAGACGTGGTGAAGAAGGCACCCATCCCCTTCCTAAATGTGATCCCGAAGAAAATATTCCAATTCATCAATGTAAATGCCAAAGAGAGTAGGAGACAGGGGGTAGCCTTGTTTGACCCCAATGGTGCTTCGATGAAATCGAGACATTCTATGAGTAGTATGAAGACGACCAAGGATGGACTCATAGAGACACATGATGGCAATAATAAGAATCTCATAAATACCGATGTCTCCGAGTCTCTGAAAGAGGGCCATGCGAGGTACGAAGTCAAAAGCTTTTCGAAAGTCTACAAAACAACAATAAACTTTCAAAGAGCGGTGACGGGCCTCCTCAATAATAACCCAAAGGGTGAAGATGTGGTCGATGGTGTGGTAACCCGGGCAAAAATTAGCCTCGACCTCGGCTCAAGCCGCCCATTGCTCCAAAACATTGGAGAACAACTTGTGGAGAATTGTAGCATAGAGTTTGGAGAAAAAGTGGCCCCACATGATAGTCTTGTAATTATTGATGAGACCAAGTAGGAGGGAAACCCACGCGAACCACATGATTGAAAAGATTTGTCAAATAGTTACCAAAGGCCTCAAAACCTTGCTTGAAGAACTCGGCCTAGAAACCTTCCACATCAACTGCCCTGCTACTATTCAAGAACCTTATTGCCTCTTTGATATTATTGTAAGTGAAGGGATTACCAGGTGGCGGAATGCCAATCTGGATAGACTACTGCCTCGGAATATCGTAAAGAGTAGAGGTGTGGGAAAAAATGGAGATAGGATCGAGCACCGTGAAGGAGGGGAGTGGCGGGGAAAGACAATACGCCAGAAGGACCGAGGATTAGTCCTAAGGGAGGTGGAAAGAATATATCTGTGGTGGGAAATGAAGGATCGCTTCTTATGGCGGAGAAGGCACTAATAGGTTGCCTTAAAAGTGGGGAAGGAGGGGAGGGCATGGGTAAAGGCATGACGGAGGTGACGGTGGAGGGATTTGCACTCTACATCATACCATTGGTTCAAAGGACAAGATTTAGTAGTACTTGATGGTGAGGGATGGATGGGTGGTGGAGCTAGGAAAGGATCTTAGGGCGGCCTCCCACATGGCAGAGGATAGGCATGTATACTTGGCCTCCGCACTAGGCAGGTTGGAGAAGTGAGGCTCAGAGGGGAGAAGGTCACGGATGTGAGATGAGTAAGTTTCGTAATCCCCATTATCAAACTGGAAGGAAATGCAAGGGGGTAGTGGGGAGGAGGGGTGGTGGTGGGATGGATGGTTGGTGGAGCTGGGAAAGGATCTCAGGGCGGCCTCCCACATGGAACAGGATAGGCATGTATACTTGGCCTCCGCACTAGGCAGGTTGGAGAAGTGAGGCTCAGAGGGGAGAAGGTCATGTATGTGAAATGAGTAAGTTTCATAATACCCATTATCAAACTGGAAGGAAATGTGAGGGGGTAGTGGGGAGGAGGGGTGGTGGTGGGAGGAGGACTAGTGACCAGAGAGAAAGATAGGACAACATGGTCGGTAAGGGGAATGGGGGAAACGAAGGAGCAGAAAAGAGGTGAGATATCCAGTGGCAAGGACATAGTCTACCACACTAGTGCCACCGCCATGGGGACGACAAGTGAAGAAACGTGAATCAGGGAAGCACTCGATCCTGTTAAGGATCACCATCCCCTGTGATTCCCCGAGCTGGAGGAGGAACCATAAGCTGTGAAAGGGCCATTTGTATCCTCATAAATCCTATGCAGACCAACCGACTCGGATCGATCCTCTATGCGTAGAGCATATACTCGATCTATGTTGGAGAGGAACTTGTAAGTGCCTGGTATGGGTATTAAAGTCACTCAAAATGATAACCTCCCCTGCGGTAGAGTATTGACTAATACTGTCGTATAAGTCAAATAAATGATCGCCATCTTGGCCATTGTGAATGGAATAAGGAGAAGATGCCGGAGGAAAGTAGCAAATTGCTATATAAAAATCCCTAGATAATCAAGCGACCCCACTAATATGAATCCACATGTACTTGGAAGACTCTTCAGTACCAACCACCGAGATCCTGTTCTGGAGGGAGTCCCTATAAAGACAGACAACCCCACCAAATCCCTTGACACCACCCGAACCCCGAGTCTCCTGTCTGTAAGATGATAGCCAAAGAAAGTCAGTAATACCTAGGAGAGGACGAACCATGCTCTTGTGTGTCTCTTTGATGAAGAGAATATCGGCAGCCCCAAGAGCATCTAACATAAGGCCAGGGGAAGACCAAAGGGAACCATTCCCATTCTAGCAACTATTGATAGATAAGCCTCTGACCTGATACCTCTCCCACTTGGCCTGTCATTTGGGAGCCCCTTAGTGGGGTTCCCACCCAGGAGGAGGTGAGTCCCTAATAACAGCCTAGAGATTACTGATAACTGCCCATTTACTTGCTTTCCTCGCTGCCATGACTTGTTCCCTAGAGCGTTTGAGCTCCCCAACTTGTATCCTGGTAAGATCTTCATCAAGGAAGACCTTGTCTGGGCGTGAAAACAAAACCCTCTTAGCCCTGAGAGCTCGCAACTTGTCAGAAGCTGTCCTGAAATGGATGAAAAGTGTGGAATCATAGCCAACCCAAGCTCTCTCTAGTGTAATGTCAGGGATCCCCAAAGTATCTGTGATAAAGGAGTTACCAACCGTCAATGGGTCCTATGTTGGTGTGGGGGTGGGAGACCCCTCACCTTGAGGTTTAGTTCCTTGTCATGCCTAGTACGTTCCTCAATTAACTTGGCCTGCACAACGACCTCTACCGTAGCCAAAGGTGGGGGAGCACTATCTTTCTGCTAACAACCTTGGTCCATGATTCCGTTTCCAGTTTTAAGGAAGCCTGGTTATTTCTTATTTCCTCCTGTTGAGACCGGAGGTCTACAATTTTGCATGTAGGGCATCATTAGGGGGTTGGTATTATCCGTGTTGGCTAGTTTTTCTCTCAAAATGGCATTCTCAGATTCAACATCTGCGACCTTGCTAATGAGTGCACAAACCTCGGTTTGGAGTTGTTGATTGACATTTTCAACTTTCTGGATACGATTGAGTAGTTCCAATAAAATGTCTCATTGTCTTTGCTTAGAGGTATTATCCAGGGATTCTGATCAAGCAACTGCTAGTAGGAGTTTCTGGGGCCATGCTTATAGCCAAAACACTAGGATAAATCACTTGGAGTGGGGAGAGATGAACCAAAGAGTATATCAAAACGGCAGAGTCAGTATTGAGCCCCTAACCTTTGTTTGCTCCCACCACCTGTAATGTCTCCCACACCTGTAATAGTTCCCACGACCTGTTATTCTGCCCTCACTACCACTTCTAAGACGATAACTAGGATCCTCTGCAAATCGTGACAGGAAATCCTTGCAAAAACAGACTAGAAATCTAGAGTACAAAGCATCGTCTTTCCCACAAACGATTTTGTCAAAACAGTCTCAGTAATTGTCAATCATGGTAGAAGGTAAGCCTATAAGAACCCCTCCAAAGAAAATTTCAAAACCAACAACTCAATACCGGCGCCAACCAAATAGAAACAAGAAAATGACAAGGGAGAGAAAGCACCTTGTCGGACCCAAAACCGAACCACAACAAAACCCGAGAGACCTAGCTATCGTGGGAGATTTTGACACCAAAAACCAACCTTACAAACGAAGGACCTCACCGGAGAAGTCGTAAAATCTTCCACGATAGACAAACCACAAAATCAAGGCAAAACAATGCACCGAGAAAGATCGAACGACAGAGAATCAAAGAGGGGAAACCCTCAAGAACAAATGATGCACTCTCGAGTGATTTTAGCAACCCTCGAGTCCAAATGATGCACTCTCAAATCCAAATATGCGAGAGGAAGGCCATGAAACAAAAGTCGTGGCCTTTTAAGGATGTGGAGATTTTAGCCCAAATGAGGAACTAATGTAGATTTAAGCAAATATTTTTAGTGGTAAGGATGTGGAGATTTTAGCCCAGCTAGAGAACTAATGTTGATTTAAGCAAATATTTTGCAAATCTAGATTGTAGTGAGTGTAGATGTAGCATGTCCACTTTGGGGATGTTGTAATTCTGAATAGTAGAAGTTTGTAATTAGACCATAGAGGTGTAATGTGCATGCATAGTTTTCGATCTCCTCGTTTGAAAGTAATAACACGAAATTTTTTTGGCTCCGCATGAGCCTCACGCTTACTCACATTATTGTAATGTCCCTTTTTTGGGGGACTTCCGAAAAAGAGCTAAGGATGAATGAGAGAGGGGTGGATATGATTGAAAATGCACATGAAAACCTGAAATGTTTCCCTTCCTAGGGCAGCGACCGATTTTGGGAACTCCCACTCACTTTTAGATGCCCTAAACTCGCTGAAAATATGCCCAATCAAGCTCAAAATTTCATATTAATTACCAGCAATCAAAATATGAAGGATGTAATGTCCCTTTTTGGGGGACTATGGAAATGACCAAAATTTGAGTGATGACTCACAAATCAGATTTTAGAACTGCTGTTATAACCCTGCAAACCTGCAAATTAAACCCTTCCTAGGGCAGCAACCTGTTTTGGGGTTTCAAACCCACCTTTGGGCCTTCAAAACCCTTCAAATCAGCTCCACTTAAGTCTCTAAAATTATGATATATCACCAACAATCATATCATGCAAGAAAACTGATTTTTAATGCCCTAGATTTGGAGATATGAATTTCTATAAAACCCTTGTCTGCAGAGTTACTTTAAAAATTCATAACTTAACTTAGGAAGCTCCAAAATTCATGAAACTCAAGATATTGGCCTTATAAATTATGGAGAACAAGATAGCAATTTCAGATTTGCCAAATGAACATCACACATACCAAATATTCATCTCCAAGTGGGTTGCTCCAATCCAAACAATTATATTATTGCACCAAAGAGACCAAACATGCAAGAAAAAGATACTTTATTGCTTTTCAAATCAGCTTGCACACAAAAAAATCTTATGAAGGGTTTTCATCCTTCACAAGTTCCCAACCAAGGGTTTTCATCCTTGGATGAGGTCCTCAACCCAAGGGGTTTCGTCCTTGAGAGAGATAGTAAAAGGGCTACACTAGCCAACTTTCACCAAGATATGAATAATCACCAAAAACCATGAATCATTAATGCCCAAGTGACCTCCTTAAATAGCCACAAGGAGTGCTTAACAACATAAGAAATGATGGCCAACCCCTTAAGGTAAGTGCTTTTAAATATTCAAATGGTATTTGGAGCCTACATGCTCATAATACCTTTATTACCTAACTACTTAAGTTCCTCTATTGGAGTGCTAGGCTTCTCAATAGGATACATGATAATAAATGAAAACAACTACCTAAACAATAATAAAAACATAATTAAGATCTTCCCCTTGCTTTTCTCCTTAGACCCACGGGGAGAGAATGGGTTAAGGTCTTCAAAAATCAACTTCCAAAAAGGGACATGACAAAGGAAAATTAATTTTTAGTGCCCGAAAATGAAGATATGAATTTTCTATAAACCCTTGTTTGCAGAGTTACTTTAAAAATTCATAACTTTACCTAGGAAGCTCCAAAATTCATGAAACTTGGGATCTTGGGGTTTAAAAATATGACAAATGCAAATATCAAATCAGCTTGCCCAAACATCCACCAAAACATGCCAAACCTTCCTTTCAAGCAATTCACCCCTCTTGGAAATGCCCTAAAAACCATGCAAGATCACTCCAAATATATTATGAAATTATTATTCAAGCTCAACAATCAATTGGTGAAGGAATTATAATTTTTGGAAGCCTAAGAATGTTGGAATGAATTTCCTTCAAACCCTAGTTGTTGCAGAAATAAATAAATATTTTCAGATCTGATTATGCATGCCAAAACCCTCCAAATTTCAATGTAAAACCAGATTTCACCCTTATAAATTATATGCAATGAGATGATGTAATCCAAACACATAGAAGACCCTTGAATACTTCAAAACACCATTCAATGTTGGTCGCCCTTTTAGAACAACCAAATAATGTACCAAATCACTCCACAAATGAGTCGCTCCACTTTGAAGGAAGCCAATTTTGCATCAATAACAAAAGGAAAGCAATATCTTCAATATTTGACCCAAAGAGCTCCTTAGGGCAACTCGCCTAAGGCTGAAATTAAGATAACAACAACAAAGAAATCCCTCAAGGGGGTGGAGACTCTCGTGTTGAAGTCTTCCCTAGACTTGGTGAAGGGTTTTGTCCTCACACAAGACTCTCCAAGGGTTTTCGTAAGAGATAATAGAATTCACATGATAATCAAATGGCCAAGCAACCTCCTTTTATAACAATAAGGGGTGCTACATCATAACTTATGGCCGACCTTATAATAAGTACCTTTTAATTATCTAATTTGTATTTGGAGCCTACATGCTCAAAATACTTTATATTCTAATTAAATGAGTTCATCTATTGGAGTGCTTGGCTTCCCAATAGGAATACATGATAATAATGAAAATATCTATTTAGAAAATGTCATCCAAGTCTTCCCCTTGCTTCTTTCCTTAAACCCATGGGAGGAGAATGGGTTAAGGTCTTCAATTCTGCTAATCTCCAAAAAGGGACATGACACTATAGTTTAAGACAAGAGGTAGTAGTCAACTTGGGGTTGCAAAGAGACGAGAAGAAAAATAATACAAACTAGATTAGTAGATGGGTAGTGATCTTGTATAAGCCAAAATCAAGTAGATTAGTAGATGGATTGTGATCTTGTATCAACCAAAATCAAGAAGATTAGTAGATGGATTGTGATCTTGTATCAACCAAAATCAAGAAGATTAGTATATGGATGGAGAGAAATTAGTGGAAGAAGTGGCTCTTAGAAGTATCAAAAAGGAGGGGAAAAGTGACTCAATGTCACATATTGCACCAATGGAGAATATATGCGAATAAATGGTGCCCAAGATGGATGCTTTGGAAAGAATACCAACCGAAAAGGAAAGAGACATACAAAGGTCGCGGTGAAAGAACGCAAGAAAAATAGTGATATTGCTTTGGTTTCAAGTAGAGAGATCCCGAGAAGATCTAAAGAGACAGATAATGTAGTTGGAGTTACTTTGAAGAGAAATTAATTGTAGATCCCAAGAGGGAAGAATTTGCAAAGCACTTGTATTTGTTCGAGTTGCATATTTATATTGGGAAGATGGAACCATTTTATATGCAAATAAAGAATGGCCTAATGAAATATCTTATTTGTCTCTTGATATGGGTGTTTTAGACTAGAATAATAAGAGGGGCCATGCAAAAAATGCACACCTTGATGTTGTAAGTTACAAAAGAGGTGGAACTAGGAAGGCGATATAGTCCACACTCTATAGGCGATATAAGTTTCCAAAGCCTAGATCTAGATTAGGGTAGTTTTAACATTGCCACAATTGTAAGTGATTGTATTTCCCTATTTAGTTAATTACTAATTATGGTTTGGAGTGATTCGACTAGACGATGGGTGAATGAAAAAGCAAAAAGGAATTTCTATCTTCTCCACATGAGGTCGGTCTTTTTGGAGGACCAAGTGAAGAGAAATTAATTGTAGATCCCAAGAGGTAAGAATTTGCAAGCACTTTATTTGTTCGAGTTGCATATTTATATTGGGAAGATGGAACCATTTTATATGCAAATAAAGAATGGCCTAATGAAATATCTTATTTGTCTCTTGATATGGGTGTTTTAGACTAGAATAATAAGAGGGGCCATGCAAAAATGCACACCTTGATGTTGTAAGTTACAAAAGACGTGGAACTAGGAAGGCGATATAGTCCACACTCTATAGGCGATATAAGTTTCCAAAGCCTAGATCTAGATTAGGGTAGTTTTAACATTGCCATAATTGTAAGTGATTGTATTTTCCTTATTTATTTAATTACTAATTATGGCTTGGAGTGATTCGACTAGGTGATGGGTGAATGACAAAGCAAAAAGGAATTTCTATCTTCTCCACATGAGGTCGGTCTTCTTGGAGGACCAAGTGAAGATTAAAAGTACACTTCCCCTTCATTAAGAGGTCGGCCATGGGAATTAGTCCTCTAATTCATCCTTGCGCCAAAGAGGGGTACTTAAGGAGGTTTGAATGGTGGAGGAGCATATCATTATCATTCATCATTTTGACATTTACTTGGATTTGGAGCTAGTGTAGCTTCTCTTCTTGCCATTGAAGGATAAAAACCCTTCCTTGGTCACATATTGAGTACGAAACCCTTCAATAGGATCACATTTGGGGATGAAAAATGTACATTGGTGGCTTCATTTGGGAGTTACAAGTGGACTTCATTAGAAGATTTCTGGAACGATAAGGTGTTTATCCATGCATAGGGCACTTCTACTCCAGCTAGGTCACTTTCAAGGGTGTGGGCACCCTTCCTCTTGATCTATCCATTTGGAAAGTTTGGGATCACTTTTGGAGGGGTTTCCATGGTTGGAAAATTATGATTTCACTTTTATTCGGTAGCTGGACTTATGAAGTGTTTGGGATTTTTCTATATTGATTTTCAGTCTTTAGTGCATGAGAATGTTGTCCTGGAAAAGCCCATACAATTTGCCTCCCTAGGAAATAGAAATTCATATTCATTCTTTAGGGCTAAATGGTGATATTATTGGCTGTCATATGAATTTCTTTGTTGTCAAAAATATTTAGATCACTCTTGGTTGCTAATGACATTTTCAGTTTGCTCCTCTAGGGTTTGAAGTGATTGACAGGTGTGTAAGAAAATTATAAGTTGTGATTGGGGTTTGAGTCCAAACCCTTGTTTTTTGTTTGATGCCCTAGAAGGGACATTACAGTGGTATCAGAGCTTTGGTCTTCCTAGCCTAGAGGGTTTCATTCAAAAGGAATAGATAGATGGCAAACATACATGAGAGGTTTGCCCTAGGGCAAGAAAGATTGGCGAATAGGATGACACAATTGATCCAGGCCATGCAAAACCACAATGGAGAAGGAAGTTCTTTGGGAATTCATAGTGTGAGGCAGCCCTTAGGGTCAAGCTTTGGAGCTGTTGCTAGGCCATTTAAGCCTACCTTCCTCCCTAGGGAAGAATCCATTCCAGAGATTGAGACACAACATTCGGTGGGCCACAACATTGCTACCATCTATGAGGAGTACAGGGCTCTTCCAGATGAGATTCATGATGCCATGTCACTCGCGAGTTCATAGGGTTGAAGAATGGTAGAATGGGAATTGGACCAAGGTCCAAACCCTGAGTTATACCCAAGGAAAATGGGAAAGATGTTCCAGCCCTAGAGGGAAAGAATCCCTCCATCATGATCAAGGACGAAGAAGAACAATCGAAGTTGTTGGGCATTGAGAGGGAGCAGCCCATTGAAGCCCTAGAAGCACCCATCACTCTTCCCAAGGACGAGCCATTGACTGATTTTCAGAACAGTAGTATGAAGGGTCAAGGGTTTGATGAAACTTGAAGTACGAGCCTAAGAAAGAGAAGGAAATCATGAAGCACGAGTTGAAAGGTAAAAATCCTTAGATAATGATGGCATGTTGCAAAAAAATGAAGAAGAAAAATCAGATTTACAAGGTGTTGAAGAGAAGTTGAAGGTTGAAGCTCAATTGCCAAAGGACAAGGAGGATGATCAGCTCGCTAGGACTTTCCGGACAACAAGCAATGAAAAACAAATTGGTGATGTTCATGATTCCGGCAAGATTCATGATGTTGTTCCTTACATGTATCAACAAAATGAGAATGCTTCAACAAATTCTCATAAGGCAAAGAAAGATGAACACTATGAAGACAACCAAAGGTATGAAGGTAATTCAAATTTGTTTCTTTCTACCATGCCATTTCAGATTTATGGTCATGGGCAATTTGTTGAAAAGGATGACCATGGGGCAAGTTTGATGCTCCATAGTAAATCACGACAAATGGGTAATCATCATGGTGCTAAGAATGGAGAAAAATCAGAATTGCAAGGGGTTAATGGGGCTAAAATTCCGGGTGACCTTGTTGGGAGGCATGCCCATGGAATAAGGGCCTCTCTTGATGCTCATGTTAATCTTCAGCTTGCTGGAAATTTCATGACAACAACCTATGGTAAGCAATTTCATCATCTTCTTAGCAAGGATTTGCTACATCACCTTCATGTTATGTCTTTGCAATATTTTGGTCATCATAAGAAATATTCTAACAACTTTGTGAAGATGAAGGGTACCAAATGGGAAGAGGATTCTACTTCAGCCCTAAGAAGTGAACTCTTTGTTGGCAGCCCTAGACATGACCATCATATTCCAAATTTATTGATTCCTCCTATGTCGCTGCCATATTTGTATCATGGAGGGCAGCATGATCAATTTGATAAGAGGAAGAACATGTTGAGGGACAAAGGGCACAAATTCTTCCTTGCAAATTCCAGATTGCTTGCACATAGAAGTTTGGGATCCGGGAGATCTTTTGAAGAGTGCTGCTACAAACTTGAGGACTGCTGTTATCTACATCCTTATGGCAGCTATAAGAGAATTGGTAACCACAAGGAAAGGCATTTCTCACCCATGGTGAGGGATGAAGTGTTTACATCGAGATGCAAATGGTCTCCAACTACCACCATCCCAATTTTGCATGGGAAAATACAATACTTCAGCCATGGTAAGATATTCTTTTTAAATTCATATTTTGGATGGATAGTACTCTCCTTGGACAGTTGTAGGTTGACATTTATGATGAAGTTCTTTGGGTTGAACATGATGTGTGAAAGGGATTTCAAGTATTGCAGTTGTTGCACCTTTCTTATGTTATTAATATCCAAGGGTTTTGAGTTGGGAATGTTGCTAACAAATACATATAGCCACAAGTTGACTAATTTGAAGAATTCCAAAGTTATATATGGCTGTTACACTCATCCGCCAACTCTCATAGGATCTGATCCAAGCCAATTTTGAAGAAAATTCAGTGGGGCAGCTTGGAGGCAACATTTGGAATCCAAAATCAACAAGGTAACTATAGTCAAAAAGAGGTGAGCGTAAGTATTGGTATGCATTGTTCACACCTCATGTTGGAATTCAAGAAGAAGGCAATACTTCAAGGTAGAGTGGATGGAGTTCCAAACACGTAGCTACCACGAAGGAGGAAGAGGTATATTCTCAGACCACTCAATGCATAGAGTCAAGTAAGGGTCTTGAGTTAAAGGCCAATATGTCTGTTGATTTCAATTGTAGACCTGTTATTCTTAATTTTTCAGCTATGTAAGACATTTTTCAGAGTCCCTACATTTGAAATCGGGTCAATATGTTTGCTGATTTCAAATGTAGACTGTTGTTCTTAATTTTTCAGCTATGTAAGACAATTTCCATGAATTTGCTTTTTTCCATAAGATTTCAGTTTGGTCATTGTTATGCCATTTTCATATGGATGAACATGCAAAAATCTGATTGGGACTGCCATTAGCAATCATGAATAGTTGTGAACTTACATTTTCAAGGGAATTTCAGTGAAAGAAACCAACAAATCAGATTTGATAGCCACGATTTGGATAAGATTCCATGTGATTTTTCAAACTCCTACACAATCTGATTTGCATCTTGTAATAAGAGAGAGCTGGTCAAACCGATTATTCATCCATTTCTTGCTTTATGATGGAAACTACAACAGGTTTTGGGGATTTTGGTACAACTGAGTATGCAAGGGAAGGAGATGTCACTATTGTTTTTGAAGTGAAAGATGAAGAAGACTTCAATGAAGGAAGAGGTAGCGGAGGTATGAGTTTGTTTGGGTTGAAGATTGGTGTCCCAGTTTCACCCGAAATGCAGGACTACCCCATGTAAAAAAATTTACTTTTAAAATAATGGGTCGTTTTGTGTTTTAATTGCCAGAAAGTGTCTGTTTTATGTCAGGATATTCCCAGAGAGTCATATAAGCCAATTTCGCCAAATACCCAGATGCCCAAACTCGTTATATTTTGTCGTTGGGGTTTGCCTGCGGGAAATTTTTATTTAATTATTTTAAGCCCCGTTTGAGGTAAATTGTGCTCCGATTTAACCTTGTTGAGGTTTTATATGTCAATATTCCCATATACCAGTAGGGTTTCCACTAGGAATGAATCATAGGCTTTATCTGTGACTTCTACCAACGTTTTGCATTTTTGGTTTTTTTTCTGTTTTGTTTTCTGTGAAATTTCTCTAGGTCAATTCCTTTGCGGTTCAATTTTTTTTCTTTCCTGGAGTATCTGGAGATCATCTATGGACGTTATGCCAAAAGGAATTTGCCACAGGGGGTCTGGTTCTCTCTGAAAAGACGAAGTCGTGCACAAAAAAAGGCTCTTACGAGCGGTCGTATTTTTGGGAAAGAAAGGTTTTAAGCTACAATGGGATTTTTGGAAGCAGCAGGCAAGTGGGAATATTGCACCTGCTTGGTAGGGTACTTTTTCCCATGAAAGCAAGGCCACTTAAGTCATAATGGGAAAATTAGAGGCAGGGCGGGAATTTCTTACCTGCCTTGCAGGGTGAAAATTCCCATTGTGAAATAAAAGAAAATCACTTAAGGCATTGATGGGAATTTCTTACCTGCCTTGCAGGGTAAAAAATCCCATTATGAAAGTCAAACAGTTTAAGTGAACCATGGGATTTTTGGAGCTGCGGTGCGGGTGAATAATCCCATTGGAAATTGACTTTAAAAATAGAAATTGGCTATGTCAAAAGTCGACCCCTTTTGGAATAGAAGGACAACTTTAATTGCATTTATTAATTAATTCTATTTCCAAAATTGGTGCCCAAGCATGAGGAAAAGTCAACAAGGGAGAAAAGGATAAAAGAAATTAGAAATAGAATTCTAAAATTAAATAAATTTAATTTATTTAATGCAGCCCCCTCTCATGCAAAAAAGTGCGACCCATCTAGAGGAGAATTAATACTTTTTAAAGTATTTATTGATGGAATTAATTCCTATTTTTGGTGCATAAGGTCAAAGCACACTGTGAAGTCAAAGTGGACTGGAAGTAGAAAGCTAAAATTAAATAAATTTAATTTATTTAATGGCAGCCATGAGCATGCACAAAATAGGTGCCCAAGTTTAAAGAGAAAAGCTGATTTTTAATTAATTAATTGCCAGGAATAAGAGATGCAATTATTAATTATAGAATGGTGAAGGTTATATAAGAATGGGCTGCCATAATGATGAATTAATTAATTCTTTAGCAAAGAAGTGCAGCCCAGGCAATTTTGGCGCCCAATTAAGGAGGAATTTTGCTCAGAAGGTGTTTTCACTGTGTAGAAAGCTTCAAAGTTTGGCGCCTAGGTTTGAAGGAGCTTGATTTAAGTCTAATTAATTGTCTGCATAGTGGTATAGGTGCTCAGGTGAAGTTGAAAAAATTCATGCTTGCTTTGCATGCAAACAAAACCTCAAATTTTGGGGCAGCAGACTTGATATATGCAGATTTTTATGATTAAAATCAAGTGTTCATGTTCCGGTTGTTGTCTTTGTTTGAATTAATTGCAAGTATTCATTATAGGTGCTTATATAAGAGAAAGGGAGCTTAAATCAATGTCCAATACATTGAACATATCCTCTGAATCTGAAGAAATCTCCGATTTACACCGTTATAAAGAATTCGGCCAATAAAGAGAAAAAGAATTGCTCAGATAAAGACAGATACGACCATGGCAAAGCGGGATGAAAAGAAAGCTCAGCAGAGTCATGCATTACTTCCAGGTTTGTTGACATTGGAGATACAGATCTAGGTCCAGAACCTCTTTCCGAATTGATTGACAGATCCAGAGCTGGAAAGACTTCTCTCATGCGTGCAGTCAAAAGCAGTGGAATCATTCGAGCTTCAGCATTCCCATCCACAGCTCAGTTGCCAGAATTCGTCATGGAGTGTGCTAGGTCTTACCACCCACTATCTAGATCAGTCCGAGATGCTGCGGGGAAGACAATAATCCGGTTGGACGCACAGTTCATCAATTATTGTCTGAAGATTCTAGCACGACAGGTGGTGACTACTATTAGCATACTGGATGCCGGCAACAGATGGGAAAAGCATAAAGTTGACTGTGTGGGCATAATGAACAGTAGATACATGAAGAAGCCCAGATCTCCATCCAAGTTCCCGAGAACTCTTCCACGATCCAATCTGGTACAAGAGGTAGATGACATTACCAAATTGTTATGCAGGATAAATGGTGAAGCTAACGCTCACAACTTCCGCTCATGGATGTATGCCTTCATCAGGACCATTGAAATCAACAAAGCAGATTCAATAATCAATTGGTCGGAAATCATTAGTGACAACATTGGTGAGCAGCTCCGGAATGTGAGGCGTACTTACAGCTTCAAAATGACTTCGTATTTGGTATATGCAGCAGCTTCACAAGGTGTCTTCTCCAAGCTGGATAGATGTGGTGTGCTTTCCAAGGATCCTATTTTTGAGTGCTATCCGCAGCTTACTGTGCCGCATGCAATAAAGATTACAAGGTGGTCAACGATGGATTCTTCTATGGATTCATTTGTAGGCTAAACGGCGATCTAAAGGCCAACAAGGTAAGCAATGAAGCTTGGGAAGTGTGTCCAAGATTGGCAATATCTTCATCCAGTTTGCGGACTTTACATACCTCAGGGTCACCGGCTTTTCAAGAGAACCAGTCAAGTTGCCCAGATATCCGAGTGATAGATTGGTCATCATGGAGTTGAGCAGACAACTCGTGGAGATGCATGACCTACAGTCAAAACGGCACAAGTCTACAGGCTTCTTCCTAATCATAGTGGGCTATTACAGCTGCCAGAGTATTCATAAAGCCCGAGGAATTGAAGCGGAGATGTTCTCTGAGTACGAGCAAGAGTTCTTCCCAACACGGCTGAACTTCGATCCATTTGGAGTGGCAAGGAAGACAATCTCCCAGGAGTACGCGCATGTGCCTTCATTGGAAGATTTCTGGATGAAGCTAGAAAGAAAGATTTCAGAAGGTTATCAGCGCAGCAAGTGTTTGACTTTGGTTTAGCACGGATACCTACGGATCTTAAAGATGATGGGCCTGTGTTACTTGACGCATACCATCGGATGGGAGGAGATAGAGTTGTACTTCAAGAGAGCATAGGTGGCTGCCATACGATCGAGGAAAGGTCTGCCATTGTGTTCTGGTCAATACTTCAAACTAGTTGCTGTGAAGGGATATTGCCTTGATGAAGCATTGATGAATCAGATCACAGGCAACTTTGGCACAGGAGATTCCCTCAAAAGGAAGCACGAAGGAGAAAGCAGCAAAAGGCCTGAAAAGATTAAAGTGCACAAAAGTCTCATTCAAAGGAAAGGATCACTTCCACGGCTATGGTGTTAGTTTCGGCTTCTCCAGCATCAAGTACTTCACCGACTGTTGCACCTTAACAAGATATTGTCATTCCTCCGTTGAATCCGGCAACATTCGTCTTTTCTCCTCGCCACTCTGTTCAGCACCTCTTCCTAAAGAAACGTTGAAGTTGCAGATGGCAGAATTTGAAAGAGCTTTGTCTTTGGACAATTGAAGGACAGCAGCCCACAACAACAGCTTGCGATTTGAGATGGAGAAGAATCGAGCAAGAGATAATAGTACATTCGACAACTTCCCATTCTCCGATAAGTAATTTCTCAAAGTGGTTGGCTTCACAGTTGGTTCCAGAGGCTAGAGAGGAGATCAACTTGGAGGAACATGACTTGCAGTTGCTCCTGAGTTTGGGCGGAAAAGACAGAAAACCTAAAGTTGCTAAGGTGACTTCAAGGTTGATTATTGAGGAGTCGGGCCAGAAGTTCGCTGAGATGTCAGTTCCAGCAGAAGGGAAGAAGAAGGATGAGCTCATGGCAGAAGATATAACAGTGACCAGAGTACCCATAGGTCAAGCCACCACAGAAGGATTGAAGCAAGACACGCAGACATTGATAGATGCTTTATTCCTTAGGCTTGACAAAGAAAAGGCGGAGAAAGTTGAACTTCAGAAGCAGGTGTCTCAGTTGTGCGAGATTATTGCCAAAGTTGCCAAATCTTCCGCTCAACCCATTTCAGCACATAAGCAGGTGAGTGATCATCTGATGCAGGAAGTGGAAGATGCAAGCAACCAGGTTAAAGCTATCAATGAATGGAAAAGTCTAATCATTCACCAAGCTTTTGTACAACTCGGAGAGGTACCAGCCCGTCTAAAGGTTATGAAGGATGCATCGGTTCAGCTGAAGCAACTGGTGACGAGCATGATAGACATGAGCACAGTTGTTGAAAGTAACCTAAGTACTTTGGTCGAAATTAATAAGTGCCGAGGGAGGTGTTGATTGCGGAACAATTGTGCCCGATGGATCAGTTGAGAAGGGGAAGCAACTTGAGTTTGCAGTATCTTTCCACTTGGAGATCTTCAAAATCATGTTGAAAAGAATGCAGGCACTTGAGAGTATGGCATCATCTTTACTAGACAATGTCATTGCTTTCACTAACGAGGAAGTGGTTGGGAATGTTTCTTCATACACAAGGACCATTCCTAGCAAAGTGCCTGATTCCTTGGAGGGATCTCTTCTAATGGTGCAAGGAAGAATTGATGGAGCTATTAGGCCTTTCACGATGGATTCCATCAATAAGCTGGTAACGCTGCAGTCAGATATTGAGAAGTTCGGGCCTAGCTTGAAGGATGTGGAAGCATGCATCGGGGTTTTGAATGAGGGCTTGCTGCAATTCAGGATGGAAAAAGAAGTTGTAGCTAAAATAGATGGGAAGTTGTTGAATTACATGTTCGACAAGTATATTCAGTATCAAAACAAAAAGAAGATGTAGATGTTACAGTTGGCGAATCTTTCTTCTTCTACTCTTTCTTCTTCTATTTTCACGTTCCTAGATATAATTGTAAAACTTTAAAGTTATTGGTTTTGAAACCATTACTTTTAAGTTATGTGGAACGATTCTATAAGTTAAGTGACAGATGTGTATAAGTTTGACTATGGATCCGGAAGCATGTCACTTGGAGAGGAATTAGAGGAGGATGATTGCCAGATGTTATATTTACTTCTTGAGTTTCCCATTTGTATTTTCCCTTTTACATTCTACACATTAGAGTAGAGGAGAACCTTCGGTTTAATGATCGAATTTGGAAGTAGCATTCTTGTGTTCCAGACTTTGTGCTAAAATCCCTGATAGCTATTTGAAGCAAAGGAATAGAAAGGAGCAGATTTCCAGAGAACTTTGTGTCACGGTGCATTTTGTTTCTAGCTTATTGTCTTAGATCTACTTATAAACTTTGTGTTATTCTAGATCTAGATCTGAAAGTTGCCTTTGCTTATAATTCTGTGTGTTAATATCTATTGGTTCTATCTATGTGCATGCAATCAACTCTGTGATCTATTGATTGGGTTGCACATCTTCCCTCTTTCTTTCCTGTGTTTATATTATTTCCTTCTTCATTAGATATTTCCTTTCTTTAACAGATTGCTTACTTGCTGCAAAACTATACAACTATGGTTCATGAGTTGCATGGTTAAAGTAAAACCCCAAAATAGATACTAGCATATTTTATTAACAAATCTTACACGGAACCTCACCGGTAAATGAGGGAGATTTATCTCATGACTGCCTAGGTTTTTAGCTATGCAGAAAATCTAGCCAACAAAGCTCCTTCATTTAACAAGCACAAGATCCAGATTATGAGAGCACTACAACATGTCCCTCCACCTTGATATGATGATACGTTGGCTTTTCAAAACCCTAGGCTTAGGGAAATATCTAGCAAGAAGAATGAATAGGCTATAAGAATTTCCAGAGAAAACAAACCAAAACACGAGACAAGAAGAAATAAAACAAAACAAAAATAGGCTAATGGAATTTCTAGAAAAATTCTCCACTTAGGTGATCTGCAAAAAAATTCTTCTCCCTAGGTGAATATTCTATGGCAATAATGATGAGGTGAAGTGTTTTATATAACCTAAATCCTCCAATTTAGCTCAATCTATTTTTAAAGAACTTTATTTATTTAAAAATAAATAAATAAAACGCTTGAAGACAAAGTCTCAGTGAAGGAATTGAGTGAACTTTAGCATATGGATACTTGGCAAATTAGGCTTTTACGACTCTCTGGGAATACCTTAGAGCAATGCAAACAAGCTGCAGGCAAAACAAACACAAAACGACTGCTTATTTTGAAAAGAACGAAATTTTTAAAAGGGGTAGTCCCAATTTCGGGGTGAAATCTCGAGGACACCAAACTTAAGTGACTTTATTGTGCATATGTTATAAAAAATGACTTAAGTTATCCCAACGATGAAATATAACATTAAGTACCACATATTCACCCATCACCTAAGTCAATGACCAAATATAACATAAGGTGAAGATGGTCAAATCTCAATTGAAAATTTGAATGTAAAAGCACGGAAATATGAAATATCCTCAAATACGGACAACTAGCTAGGGATATGGATCTGAAAACCTAGCCGAAGAATGCTCTACCAGCTAGGAATGGATCTCTCATGACCTCCACAAGCAAGAGAACTCCCAAAACATGCAATTGTAGGGTTTGCACGAGCAAAATTTTAAAATAGAAGTAGATGATTCCCCATCAAAAAAACCTCAAGGGAAAATATATAATCACTTCCAAAAAGATGTTATAATCTCCATCGTAGATCTGATCGAAATTAGGGCAAATCCAATGCTCACCATAAAAGAATCTTTTTTTACTCCAAAAGGCAAAAAGCCCTAGCGCCCCTTTTGGGAATTTCCCATGTGCAAAAATTATAACTTAAGTGACTTTATTGTTTGCACAAGCAAAATCTGAAAATAGAAGTAGATGATTCCCCATCAAACAACCTCGAGGAAAATATATAATCATCTTCCAAAAATATGTTATAATCTCCACCATAGATCTGATCCAAATTAGGGAAAATTCAATGCTCACCATAAAAGAATCTTTTTAACTCCAAAAGGCCAAAGAAGCCCTAGTGCCTGGTGTCCCCGCCACTCTGAAATTTGGGACTACCCCTTTTACCCCTTTTTAAAAAAATTGTTCTCTTTAAAATAACAAGTCATTTTGTGTTTTTATTGCTGTAATTGTTTCCATTGCCTTAAGGTATTCCTAGAGAATCATATAAGCCAATTTTGACGAATACCCAGATGTTAAAACTCATTTTATCCCTCTGTCAGGTTTTGTCTACGAGAATTTTATTTAATTATTTATTAAATAAATAAAGTTCTGTTTAAAATAAATTGTGTTGCAATTGAACCTGCTTGAAGATTTGCATGCCAGTATTCCCACCTCTCAATAGGGTATTCACCAGGGATGAGTTTTTACTAACCAGTTATTCGGCAAAGCAATTGTCTGCAACTTCTGGCAACATTTTTCATTTTTATTTATTTCTTGTGTTTGTTTCGGTTTTCTCCACAGTTATCATTAAATTCCTCTTTATCCATTTGTCCGTTTTGTATAACTTTGTTTATCTCGCTTGAAGTTTTGGAAGTCATTCATGGCCTCAAACAATGGAAGAAATTGATCATGGAGTGCTAACTTCTGACAAAAAGAAAGAATTTAGGCAAAATAAGCTTCTCCCATGCAAGTCGCACTTTTTGGAATGATGGCTTTAAGCTGCCAGTGGGAATTTTGGTAGTGGTAGGCAGGTGGGAATTTTATGCCTACCTAGCAGGGTAAAAATTCCCATGATGAAGTCAAGTCACTTAAGCTGCCAATGGGAATTTTGGTAGTGGCAGCCTAGTGGGAATTTTATGCTTGCCTGGCAGGGTAAAAATTTCACGATGAGATAAATCAATTAAAGTACCAATGGGAATTTTAGAGCTGCCTGGCAGGGTAAGAATTCCCATCAAGGAAGTTTATTCACCCATGCAAGTCACATTTTTGAGAAAGAAGCTCTATTTCATGCAAGTCACACTTTTTGGAAGGAAGGATCTAAGGCGCCAGGTAGGATTTTTGGTAGTGGTAGTGTTGGCTAGATTTTACTGCATAGCATCAAACCTAGGCGGTCATGAGATAAATCTCCCTCATTTAACCGGTGAGGCTCCTTGTCAGTTTGTCAATAAAAATGTGTTATTATCTATCGGGGTTTTACTTTAAACACTTAGTTCATGAACCATAACTAAGAAGTTACTCGCAGCAAGTAAGCATTTATTTAAGAAAGGAAGAATTTTGTAGAAGAAGGAAGTAAAGGAAATACGAGAGAAGAAATGGGGAAGATGTGCATCCCAATTAGTAGATAGCGAGCTAATTGCATGCACATAGAAGAAACTTAATAGATATGAACACATAGAATTATAAAACAAAGGCAGCTCTAGATCCAGATCTAAAATAACACAAAGTCTATTAAGAGATCTAAGATTAAAAGCAAGAAACACAGTACACCGTGACACAAAGTTCTCCGGAAACCTGCTCCTTTGTATTCCTTTGCTCCAAGTTGCTCTCAGGGGTTCAGCACAAAGTCTAGAACACAAGATTGCTTCTTACAAATTCTGATCGATCATTAACCCGGAGGTTCTTCTCCTACTTATAGAATGTAGGAGGGAAAGTACAAATAGAAGACTCAAACTGAACTAAAGCATGAACAACAAGTAAAGATGACATTTGGCAATCATCCTCAACTAACTTCTTCTTAAGTGACACATGTATCACTTAACTAATAGAATGGTTCCACATGACTTCAAGTAATGGTTGTAAAACCAATAACTTAGAAGTTTTACAATTTCATCCGGGAACATAGAAAATAGAAGAAGAAAGAATAGAAGAAGTCATGCCAGCTGTAACATTTATGTCTTCTTCTTGTTCTGATATCGGATATACTTGTCGAACATGTAATTCAGCATCTTTCCATCTGTTTTAGCCACTGCTTCCTTCTCTGTCCTGAATTGCAGCAACCCTTCATTCAACACTTTGCTGCATGCTTCCACCTCTTCCAAACTTGGCCCAAACCTCGCAATGTCTGCCTGCAGCGCCACCAGTCTATTGATAGAATTCATCGTGAAAGGCTTGGTAGCTTTATCAATTCTCTTTTGTACCATCAGAAGAGAACCTTCCAGGGAATTAGGCACTTCGTTAGAAACAATCCACACGTATGAAGTAACACCTCCATCCACTCTTTCCTCAGTGAAAGAAATGATATCTTTGTCATGCAGTAAATCGATGTTCTACTCTCAAGTGCCTGCATCCTCTTCAGCAAAACTCTGCAGATTTCCAAGCGGAAAGATACTGCAAACTCTAACTTGCTTCCCCTTCTCGACTGATCCGTCTGTACAATCTGTTCCGCAATCAATACATCTCTCGGCAGCTTGTTGATCTCGGCCAAAATACTCAGGTTACTCTCTGCAACTGTATTCATGCCTTCTATGTTTTCCATCAGTTGCTTTAGTTGATTTGCTGCATCGTTCATAACCTTTAGGCGGGCTGGCACTTCCCCAAGTTGTACAGAAGCTTGACGAATAATCAAGATCCTTCCATTCGTCAATAGCCTTTACTTGATTGCTTGCGTCCTCCATTTCCTGCATAAGATGATCACTCACCTGCTCTGAAATGGGCTGAATGGAAGGTTTAGCAACCTTGGCTATGATCTCACATAATTGAGATACTTGCTTCTGCAGCTCTTCTTTCTCCGCCTTTTCACTGTCAAGCCTAAGGAATAAAGCGTCTATCAATGTCTGCGTGTCCTGCTTCAATCCTTCAGTGGTGGCTTGACCGAGTGGTACTTTGGTCACTGTCACATCTTCCGCCGTGAGCTCCTCCTCTATCTTTCCTTCTGCCGGAATTGATATCTCAGCAAACTTCTCTCCCGAATTCTCAATGATCAACCTAGAAGTTGCTTTAGCAACTTTAGGCCTTCTGTCTCTTCTGCTCAGATCCTGGAGTAGCTGCAAGTCGTGCTCCTCTAAGTTCATCTCCATTCTCGCTTCTGGAACCAACTGCAAAGCCAACCATTTCGAGAAATTACTTCTCGGAGAGTGAGAAGTCGCTGAGTGCACTACCATCTCCCGCTCTGCATCCTCTCCGTCAGAAAGTGCCACAGTGTCATGGCTGCCATCCTCTGAATCATCCAAGGACAAAGCTCTTTCGAACTCTGCCATCTGCAGCTTCAACATCTCCTCTGGAACGGGTGATGAACGAAGTGGCTGAGGAGAGAAGACGAACGTCGCCGGATTCAATGAAGGCATGGAAACGTCCTGCTGCTGCGGTGCAATAGTTGGTGAAGTACTGGGTACTGGAGAAGCCGGAGTCAAAGCTATGGTCGTAGAAGTGATCTTCTCTTTCTCTTGAGATCTTCTGTGTACTTTCAACTTCTCGGACCTTCTGCTGCTTTCTCCTTCATGCTTTCGCTCTAGGGTATCTCTGCGTCGAAGTTGCCGTGATTTGATTCATCAATGCTTCATCAGGCAATATCCCTTCGTCGTGAAACCCGGTTTGAAGTATTCACCAACACAGCTCTCGACCTTTCTTCAATTGTGTTGCAACCTCCCATGTTATTCTACAGCATGGCTTTATCTCCTCCCATTTGATGGTAAGTGTCAAGTACCACATTCCCATCATCTTTAAGATCCGCAGGTATCCGCGTTAGTCCAAAGTCGAACACTTGCTTTGCTGACAGCCTGCTGAAATCTCTCTTTCTGACCTCGTACTCACTTCCGCACTTCATCCAGAAATCTTCTAACGAAGGCACATGTGCGTACTGCTGGGAGATTGTCTTCCTGGCTACTCCAAATGGATCGAAGTTCAGCCGTGCAGGGAAGAACTCTTGCTCATACTCGGATAACATTTGTGCTTCCATCCCTCAAGCTCTATGAATGCTAATGCAGCTGTAATATCCCACAGTGATTGGGAAGAAGCCCGTAGGCTTGTGCCGCTTTGACTGAAGGTCATGTAACTCCACAAGTTGCCTGCTCAGCTCCATGGCGATCAATCTATCATTCGGATACCTGGGCATCTTTATTGGTTCTCCAGAAAAGCCTATAACCCTGAGGTATGTGAAATCTACAAATTGAATGAATAGACTTCCAATCTTGGACACGGCTTCCCATGCTTCCTTGCTTACCCTGTTGGCCTTCAAGTCTTTGTCTAGCCTGCAAATGAAATCGTAGAAGAAGTCATCGTTGATCACTTTGAAGTCTTTCTCGCCTGTAGGTGCAGTAAGCTGCGGGTAGCACTCGAAAATGGGGTCCTTGGAAAGAACACCACATCTATCCAGCTTGGAAAAGACACCTTGTGAAGCTGCAGCATACACCAAGTATGAAGTCATTTTGAAGCTGAAAGTACACTTCACGTTCCGAAGTTGCTCACCGATGTTGCTGCTAATAATTTCCAACCAATTGATTATAGAATCAACCTTGTTGATTTCAATGGTCCTGATGAAAGCATACATCCATGTACGGAAAGTGTAGGCATTCACTTCGCCATTCATCCTGCATAGCAATTTGACGACATCATCTGCCTCCTGCACCAAATTGGACCGTGGAAGAGTTCTCGGGAACTTTGAAGGGGATCTAGGCTTCTTCATGAACCGGCTATTCATGATGCTCACACAATCAGCTCTATGCTTCTCCCACCTACTGTCAGCATCCTGAATGCTAATAGAAGTCACCACCTTTCGCACTGGAATCTTCAAACAATAATTGATGAACTCTGCATCCAAATGAATTATTGTCTTTCCCGAAGCATCACGCACTGATCTGGATGAAGGATGATAAGATCTAGCACACTCCATCACGAACTCTGGCAATTGGGCTGTACATGGGAAAGCTGCAGCTCGGATAATTCCACTGCTTTTGACCGCACGCATGAGTGAAGTCTTTCCCGCTCTGGATCTATCAATCAAATCAGCAAGAGGTTCCGGGCCTAGATCTGTGTCTCCTATGTCTGCAAGTTTGGAAGCAATGCATGACTCCATCGTGCTTTCTTTTTCATCTCCCTTCGCCATGGCTTTGTCTATCTTCGTTTGAATAATTCTTTTTCTTCTTACTTGGCCGGATTTCTTCAATACTGGTGCAGATCTGGACAATTCTTCAGATTTAGAGGATATTTGCAATGTATTGGACATTGATAAAAACTCCTTTTCTTTTGTAAAGCACCTGTAATGAATTCCTGCAATTTATTCAGACAAAAATGGCCACCGGAGCATGAATAGTGAATTTAAATTATAAAAATCTGCACTTTTCAAACTCTTGCCCCAAAAATTGGTGTTTAATTTGCACATAAAGAGAGCATGAATCCTTTAATCAACACACGAGCTCTGTAACACTGTGAAAATAATTATGCAGACAAAGATCAACCTCCTCCAAAGCATGCGCCAAATTTGGAAGCTTTTAGCCTTGTTAGCACTTTGTCTAAACAAAATCCTTCCTTTAATGGGGCGCACTTTTCCTCTTGGCTGCAATTCTTTACCTGTGAATTAAATATTTCACCCATATGGCTGCCCATGCTTATATAACCTTCATAATTCTATAATTAATAATTGCCCTAACAATTAAAGGCAATTAATTAATTAAAAATCATGCTTTTCTCTTTTTAAAATAGCATGTTTAAGGACAGCCATCCAATAAATTAAATTAATCCAATTTAATCCTTCACACAACACTTCACTTAAGCTTCACAGTGTGCTTTGACCATAGCCACTGAAAATAGAAATTAATTTAATGTTTTAATGCCTTAAAAAACATTAAACAATTCCCAAATGGGGCGCACTTTTTGAGAGGAAGAGGGCAGCCACTAAATAAATTAAATTTAATAAATTTAATTCCTTTCTTTTATTCCATCTTTGACTTGTTGACCTCCTCCAAGCTTGGGCACACTTTTTGAGAGGAAAGATTAATTAAAATAATCAATTTAATCCTTTTATTCTCTCACCAAAGGGGGCGCACTTTTTTGCACATGTAATTCTATTTTAAAGAAATTTTTCATAATGGGATTGTTTACCTGTGCAGGCCAGGCACCAAAATCCCGTGATCCACTTAAGTGATTTGACTTTGACAATGGGATTATTTACCCTGCAAGGCAGGCACTAAAATCCCATGATTTCACTTAAGTCACTTTCCTTTTATTATATCATGGGAATTTTTACCCTGCAAGGTAGGCAATAAATTCCCACCTGCCTGTAGCCTCTATTTTTCCCACTGCAGCTTAAGTGAATTTTATAACACGGGAAAAAGTACCCTGCAAGGCAAGTATAAAATTCCCACCATGCCTGCGGCTTATATTTTCCCATCGCAGCTTGAATCCTTTGTTTTCCAAAAATGCGCCCATCCCGCAGAGGGCTTTTCTTTCTGCGACTTCGCTTTTTCCCAGTGATCCAGACCTCCGATGACGACTTCCTCCGGGCATACTGTGCATATATGTTTTCCAACTGCTCTAGGCCAAAAATCGGGCTTACCCGGCAAAGGAATTGCTCCAGAGAAATTTCACAGAAAACGAAACAGGACACCACAAAAACACGAAAAATTGCCAAAAGTTGCAAATAAAGCCCAAAACTTAAAATAAGTTAAAACCCTTCTGGCACATAGGAATAATAACATATTCGCTCATAATAGAGTTAAAACAGAGCGCAAATAGCCTCATACGGGGCTCAAAATAATTAAATACAAATTTCCCGCAGACAAATCCCGACGACAGAATAAAACAATTTTGGGCATCTGGGTATTTGGCGAAAAAGGCTAATATGGCTCTTTAGGATTATCTTGACGCAATACAAGAACTTTCAGGCAATAAAAACACAAAACGACCCATTATTTTAAAAGTATGAAATTTTTTCGAATAGGGTAGTCACAGATTTTAGGGTGATATCTCGAGTGAAACCGGGTAGGTAGGCGGGAATTTTATGCCTGCCTAGTAGGTTGTTTTTCCCATCACTAAAGACAAATCACTTAAGTGAAGGATGGGATTTTTGGAGCTGCCTAGCGGGTAAAAATTCCCATTACTTTGACTTCTTATTTTTAGCACACCCTCTAGCCAAAAAGTGTGACCCATCTTGGCATGATTATATGCATTTAATAATATTTATTATTATTATTTCTAGCTAAGTTTGGCGCCATAAATAGGAGGAAAGTCAAAGCAACTGGTTGAGCTAAAGAGAAGGCAAGGATGCATGCTAAAAATAAATAAAAGAATTTCATAAAAAAGCAAGCAGAAGCATGCAAACTTGGGTGCCCAAATTAAGAGAAAGAACATGGCTTATTATTAAATAATTGCCAAAAATAGGAGAAAGCAATTATTAAAAATAGCATGCAGTTGGCTATATAAGCATGGGATGCCATAAGGAAGAGATAATTAATTCTTTTTGATGGAGCTTGCTGTCCTGGAGGATTTTGGCGCCAAAAGGAGTATTTTGCATTAAAGAGTATTTTCCATTGCTGGGAAGCTTCCAGTTTTGGCGCCTAGGGTTGGAGAAGCTTTATTTTTATTATTCCAAGCATCTGCATGTTGGTATAAGTGCCCAGGTGAATTAAATAATATTATTAGCTTGCTTAGCATGCAAACAAGGTCTCAAATTTTAGGGCAGCAAGCTTTATAAGCATATTTTGGTGATAAAAATTGAGTATTCATGCCATGGACTCCATATTTGTCTGAATCAATTGCAGGTATTCATCACAGGTGCTCATATTGGTGAAAAGAAGTCAAAATCAATGCCAGATACATTGAATATATCTTCTGAATCAGAAGAAATTGCAGGATCTACACAAATTGATCCAATTACAAGGGATTCTGGCAAAAATAAAAGAAAAAGAACTCTTCAGACAAAGATTATTCCAGGCATGATGAAGCATGATGAAAGAGAAGGGTTAGTAGAATCATGCATAACTTCCAGGCTCACCAAAATCAATGATACAGACATGGGCCTTGAACCTATCACTGATTTGATTGACAGATCCAAGGCCATTGGTAGATCATCTCTTATGCGGGCAATAAAAAACAGCGGGATTATTCAAGCTTCAGTGTTTCCAGTCACAGCTCAAGCTTCGAGTTTGTTTTGGAGTGTGCAAGGTCTTTTCATCCTCTTTCTAGGACAATCCGCGATGTTGCAGGGAAGACAATAATCAGGTTGGATGCACAATTTATTAATTATTGCCTTAAGCTTCCGGCACGGCTAGTGGTGATTGCAATTAGCATGCAGGATGCCAATAGATGGGAAAAGCACAAAGCAGATTGCGTGGGTATAATGAACAGCAGATACATGAAGAAGCCCAGATCACCATCGAAATTTCCGAGGACTCTTCCACGATCCAATCTTGTGCAGGAAGTTGATGATATCACCAAATTACTTTGCAAGATAAATGGGGAAGCCAATACCAATAACTTCCACTCATGGATGTATGCCTTTGTGAGAACCATTGAGATCAACAGAGCTGATTCGATGATTAATTGGGGAGATCATTAGTGATAACATCAACGAGCAACTCCGAAGTGTGAGGCGGACATTCAACTTCAAAATGACTTCATACCTTGTATATGCAGCAGACTTCTCAGGGGATATTTTCCAAACTGGATAGAAGGGCATATTGTCAAAAGATCCTATTTATGAGTGCTTCCCGCAATTGACAATTCCCGAATGCTACAAAGATTACAGGGTGGTCAATGATGGGTTCTTCTACGGATTCATTTGCAAGTTAAATAGTGATCTGAAGACCAACAGAGTGAGCAAAGAGGCCTGACAAGTTGTCTCCCAGCATGGTTGTATCTTCATCCAGTTTGTGGACTTCACATATCTCAGGGTGAGTGGTTTCTCAGGAGAACCAGTTAAGTTGCCAAGATACCCAAGTGATAAGTGGGTCATCATGGAGTTGTGCAGGCAGCTCGTAGAGTTGCATGACTTACAGTCAAAACGACACAAGTCTACAGGTAGCTTTCCAGTCACAGTGGGTCATTATAGTTGCCAGAGCATCCACAAAGCTAGAGGAATTGAAGCGAAATGTTTGTTGGATATGAGCATGAGTTCTTCCTAGCATAGATGAACTTTGACCCATATGGGATAGCAAAGAGGATAGTCTCCCAAGAATACTCACATGTTCCTTCACTTGAAGACTTTTGGATGAAGTGCAGGAGCGAATACATAGTCGAAAAGGAAAATTTCAGCGAGGTTATCGGTACCTGACAAAGTTTCCAACTATGGTTTAGCATGGATACCTGCAAATCTCAGATGATGGGCATGTGGTACTTGACACATACCATCAAATGGGAGGAGATAGAGCTGTTCTTCAGGAAAGTGTAGGCGGTTGTCAGACAATTGAAGAAAGGTCTTCCGTAGTTCTGGTTAACACTTCAAATTGGTTGTTGACAAAGGGGTATTGCATGGATGAGACTTTGATGAACCAAATCACAAGGAATTTCATTGCAAGGGATTCCAACAAAAGAAAGCATGAAGGTGAGAGTAGCAAAAGGCCAGAGAAGCTCAAAGTGTACAAGAAGTCTCAGGTACTGGAAAAAGGCAAGCCTACATCCATTATACCAGTGCCACTTTTAGACGAAGCTTCCCAAACGTGTCAACTCACAACACTTCCGCAGCTCCAGGACCTCAAATGAATGTTATTATTCCACCATTGAATCCAGCATCGTTCGTATTTGTTCCTCAGCCACCCAGATCTTCACCTCCCCTGCGGAGAAGTTGAAAGCACAAATGGCAGAGTTCGAGAGAGCATTGTCTTTGGACAATTCAAGAGGGCAACTCGTAATAATGTGGTGAATTTGGAGGCAGCAGAGTCGAGCATGAGATGGTGATACATTCGGCGACTTCTCATTCCCCAAAGAGCAATTTCTCATCTTGGTTGGCTCTGCAGTCAATTCCAGAGGCTAGAGAAGAAATCAACTTGGAAGAGGAAGACTTACAACTTTACTTATGAGCTTGGAAGGTAAAGGTAAAAGGTCTAAAGTTGCTAAAATGACTTCAAGGTTGATTATTGAAGAATCAGGGCAGAAGTTCGCTGAATTATCAATTCCAGCTGAAGGGAAACAAAAGGGAGAGCTAATTGCTATAGACATATCAGTGACTAAAGTACCATTGGGGAAAATCACCACGAAAGGATTAAAGCAAGATACCAGACACTGATAGACGCTTTATTCCTTAAGCTTGACAAAGAGAAGGCAGAAAAAGATAAGCTTCAGATGCAGATCTCCCAGTTATGTGAGATCATCACTAAGGTTGCTAAACCTTCTTCTCAGCCCATGTTAGTGCAGGAACAAGTATGCAACCGTTTGGTTGAAGAGATTGAAGATGCAGGGAACTAGGTCAAAGCTATTGCTCAATGGAAAGAGCAAATTATTCACCAAGCTTCAGAGCAGTTCGAGGGAATACCAGCTGGCTTGGAGAATATGCACAGGGCATTATCTCAGCTAAAGGAACTAATGACAAGGATAGAAGATGAGAACATAGTTGCTGAAAGTCATCTGGATACCTTAGCTAAGATACATTCATTGCCAGAGGATGTGCTAATTGTAGAGCAAATTATACCTGATGGATTGATAGAAAAGGGGAAGCAGTTAGAGATCGCAGTTTCCTTCCGCATGGAGATCCTCAAGCTTATGTTGAAGAGGATGTAGTTGCTGGAAAATGAGGGGGAAGTACCAGAGAACATTCTAGATGAATTGCTGTTTCTGTGAAGAATTTATTTTGGTTGTGCAGAAGAGGATTGATGAAGCCGTCATGCCTTTCATGTTAGATTCAATTGGCAGACTCATAAAGCTTCATGTAGATATTGAGGGGTATGGGCCTGGTTTAGAGAAGGTAAAGGCTAACACTTGTTGCTTTGTTAGAGAAGGTAAAGGCTAACATTGTTGCTTTGTCCAGAGGATTGTTGTGGTTTAAGACTGAGAAAGAAGTGGTTGCTAAAGTAGATGGGAAGTTACTGAGTCACATGTTTGACAAGTATATTCAATTTCAGAACAAAGGAAAAGCGTAGAGTATGACGGTGACACATTTTCCTTCTTCTTCCCTTCTCTCTCTTATTCTTATTTTCTCGGACAAAATTGTAAAACTAAAGTAATTGGTTAAAAGCCATTACTTTTAGTTATCTGAAAAGGTCCTTAATTGAGAATAGGTGGCAGACATGCAAAGCTTTGATTTAGTCTTCAGATGCATGTCATGTAGAGAGAAATTTCAGGGGAAAGATTGCCAGTTGTTTTCTTTATAGCTTTTGCATGTGTCAGTTCAGTTATTGCTTTCCTATTTGTAATTTCCTTCTATACACTATAAATGAAGAACCTACGGGTTAAAGGATCAGAATTTGTAATCAATATTCTTGAGTTCCAGACTTTGTGTTGAAACCCTTGATATCTTTTCTAGAAAGTGAGGAATTGAACAGAGGCAAATTTCCGGAGAACTTTGTGTCAACGGTGCATTGGCTTCTTACTTCTGTGTAGATCTCTAGATAAACTTTGCATTATCTAAGATTTAGATTAGAAGCTTTCCTTTACTCTGATTTTGTATTGTGAGATCTATTTGTTTTATCTATGTGTATGAGACCAACTCTGTAAACTATTGGTTGGATTACACATCCTCTTCTTCTTCTTTCCGTATTCAACTATTTCCCCCTTTTGCAAATATTTCTTTACAACTGCTTACTTGCTACATAATTGCTTAGCTATGGTTCATGAGCTTTGTAGTTAAAGTAAAACCCATAGATAGATATTAGAAAACATAATTGGCAGAAATCTTACATGGGAGCCTCACTAGTAAATGAGGGAGATTTATCTCATGACTGCCTAGGTTTTAGCTATGCATAAAATCTAGCCAACACACCCCCTTTGGGAATTTCCCATGTGCAAAAGTTATAACTTAAGTGACTTTATTGCGCACATTTTATAAAAATGACTTAAGTTATCCCAACGATGAAATATAACATAAAGTACCACATATTCACCCATCACCTAAGTTAATGACGAAATATAACGTAAGGTGTAGATGGTGACGAAAAACAATACCCAATAGCCTCCAACGTCTGTAGCCTCTTGGGTATGACTAAGGCTAAGATTGAGTTAAGCCTCCTACATAGGGATGGGGACATTTCAAAAGTGTGCTCAAATGTTGAGTATAAATAGAAAACATGATGGTATTAACAATATCTATTAGTTGAATGTATTGATCATGGTTGATATAAATCGATTATGAAAAAGCTGTTATTCAATAATATCAAACATGATCGAATCTTGTCACCTAGGAAAAATGCAAAATCATGGGGATCAACAAGAGGGTCCTAATTGATGGGGGGAAATCAGAGGTGCTAAAAGGGAAAAATGAAGAAGGTATGTGTGTGCTAAAAGTAGGTATAGAGGTGACCGTAAGAAGATGGTAGGTGTTGTCGTAGGGAGACTGGAAAAATCGACTATAGAGGTATGATAACATGTGAAATGTGGTATAATTGGACTACACATCAAGGCTCTCTCATAAGTACCATTGCTTAACTAACCCAATTGTTGGCTAGATTTTCTGCGCATCTTTAAAAACCTAGGCGATCGTGAGATAAATCTCCCTCATTTATGATGAGGCTTCGTGTAAGATGTTTATCAATTTATTGGGTATGAATCCTAATAACTATTTGTTGAATTACATATCTTCCTTTCTTCTTTCCCAATTTCCATTATTTCCCCCTTCTACAAATATTTCATAAACAACTGCTTACTTGCTGCAGAATTGCTTAATTATGGTTCATGAGCTTTGTAATTAAAGTAAAACCCCCTACAAATAGTTATTAGGATTTATACTTTCCAGGATCACTAAACATCTTACACAGAGCCTCACCGGTAAATGAGGAGACTTATCTCGTGACTACCTAGGTTTTTAGCTGTGCAAAAAATCTAGCCAACAATTTTTGGCGACTCAACTGTGGAACAACACAAATTAGCAGACCAGAGCTTTTTCTTGCCAGTTCCTTTTTATATTATAATTTCAATCTGGCAGAATGTCCATTCATGTGGTCTAGCAGAGCTCAAGGAAGGACTGATCATTTTTATAGATTACAGGAGCAATTCAATTTCAATCATCCTCCTCAAGTTAGAAGCCGCAGATCCAATCTTTCACCAGAAGAAGAGTGCAAACTCCTCCAAATCCGGATCGTGTCCAGCACAATCTAGCAGCTGGGATTATTCACCAAGTCTATTCTTAAAGAAGACGTGCTCCTTTCATGATGCAGAATCAGCCACTTGCCCCTGCAGCACCTGTTCCATGGGGTGCGGTTGTTAGACCTCGAATCGACTCCTCCTATGCATGATCTACCTAAAGGGACGAGAAAGAATTTTCCAAAATTCTTTGGAGATGGAAAGCGAACCCAGATGACAACTAAGTCTGCGTTCTTTATATCTTGTGGAGTGCTTGCGATCGAACATGAAGACGTGTCTCCATCGACTCTTCGTAGAGACTCTGCATGACTTGGCTAGAGAATGGTTCTACCGGCTAGCTCCTAGTACCATAACCAATCCCAGGCTCTTACTATGCGGGATGCATTCCTGAAAAGGTTCAAGGCAGCTGAAGATTCCAGTACATTGATAACTCAACTGACTCAGTTGATAAAGGAGCCACATGAGCGCATGCGGGATTTTATTGCAAAATTCCAAAGATGACTGCACAAAATTAAAGCCTACTTCTCTGGATGATGAGAATCAAAAAGTATTCTTCATCAATGCTTTAGTTCCTAAAGTTAGCTATCAATCAAAGAGCAAGTCCTGTTGACTTGTTAACATTTCAAAACATGGTGGTTAAAATTGAAGACCATCTTATCATGGTTTGAAAGATAAAGGGAAACACTTCTAGAGCTGAAAGTTCATCCTCTGCTACTACTTCCAATTCACTATTGCAAAAGTTAACAAATGAGGTGTCACGAGATGAAGAAACAAATGGCTCAAGGCAACAATAATCGCCTTGCTCGAATTTCAACAACAACGACAACCGAATCGCATTAGTGGTTCCCAAAGATTAGTAATTGAAGCTGCTCCCAGAAATAACGTGGAGATGAATGAAGAAGGCCAGAATTTGACAGCTCGATCAACTCAAGAATGATGATTTTGTAGGTCTGTTGGTGTCTCCAACATTAATTACCTAAACTACAAATCGAACATGACTATGAGGAGCTTCTTGAAGATGATCATGGTCATGCATATGCACGATATTTACACAATCACAAACTCGTCAAGCTAAGGCATTAGTTGACGAGCAAAGAAGGGACATCCCTTTACCTTCTTCTTTAGCTCCCGAGAAATAAGAATGTGAGCTATTCATCTCAAACACAGAGCAGGCTCGAGTATCTGAATCTATTCTTTCTTTTGACATTATTGATCATGTCAAGAAAACTTTAATGTCCCCCTTTTTAGAGACATTACTACCTAATCGATTCACTCTTTTTATTAAGCATTGTAACCCCTTGGTGTGTCTAGCGCAACAAGTGGGAAGTTCTAGGTAGTTTAGAATGTGCACATAGGATAGGAATTTCTTAATATTAAATTAAGAAATTAAATAAAGTGCACATGTAGTGGTTTATTAAATACTTTTTATTTAGAGGGAAAACATTAAATGTTTAAAACATTGGCATTTGCACCTCTTATTCTATAAGAAGGGGTCACATTTCCTTGGATGAGCATGTTGATTGATCATTTGATTTCACTCCATGCTTGGAGTATTGGGATGTATGCCCATGGGATGTATGCCCTAGTTCTTGCATTGTGCTCTCTCATTTGGATCCATTATTGAAGAATATTGAAGATTCCATTGTTCTCTCTATTGTGCTCCTTTTGAAGTGTGTGTTATGCATTGTTTCTCCATTATAGGATTGACGACTTGGTTCACGATTCCCTCTTGCTTTTACCGATAAAATAAGATAAGATAAATGTATTAATGTCCAACGAATGACCACAAAAGTAGGTCAATGGGACTGCAGCCCAAACAATATACAAAGTGTGAGCGGGGACAACTCAAAACGAGTTCCCAAAAACAAAAAAGAAGAGAAGACAGCAGAAAGGAAACCCAAGCCAATGCCCCCACAAGCGGGCAAAGGAGCAAGCGGGGAGAAAAACGACCGAGCGAAGAAGAGAATGAAAGGGGGGCAAGTGAGGACCAAAGGTCTAATCAGGAATGGTAGCCACACCCCTCCTAACATTAGAGGCCGACGAAAAGAAGCTCCTGATGGACTGGCAACCCGAAGAGGGGGGTGAAAACCTCCTCCCAGCTGAGATCCGAGACTGACGCGACAACCGGGGGACGCAACAACCAAGGGGACGAATGGAGCTGGACTGCCCTCTGGTACGTGTGTGCATCTGATGCTGCTGGCGGTGATCGAGGGAGGTGTGAAGGTCCAATCGGGGACGAACTGATCTATGCACTGAATCTGGGCCAAGAAGGCTCTGTCGTTTAGTTCCTCCACCAGTGGGTAGAACCGGAAAGAAGGTTGTAATTCGTCTCGTGGGGATGACTCGCGGAGGGGGATGAAGAATCTGGTCTCGTAACAGCAAAGACTCACGGATGTAGAGGGCAAGACACCGTTGGTCGATATACCTGAAGAAGACCGGGAGAGTCTGAATCCCTCTGAAGAGACAGTGAAAGCGTCCTCTGATCTCATAGTAAATGGGGCAGCGGAAGATGAAATGAGTCTCAGTCTCCACCTCATGAAGGCTACAGAGCCTACAAAGTCTATCCACCCGATCAATGTGGTGATCAGTCTCGCACCGGAGTCTGTGGGAGCCAACTCGAAACTGACCCAAAGGTATACGGAGGGCATGCACCCAGTGACGAGAGGTGTACTGAGGGCGGATGATGAGCCCATCTCTGATTTCAAGAAAGTGCTCTGCATAAAAAGACATCTTAGGTCGCAAACCCCCAGGGTGGTTCACCCAAGTAGTCTGAATGAAGCTCCTGTAGATATCCTCCCGGATGGACCTGTTCAACACTTGCTTGGTGGGCAAGAGATGACTGGGAGCATTCAAAGAATACTGGAAAGGGGGGAGACGATCAATCTGGATACCAACTGAGTCCAACAGGTAGAAGTCTCGGCAAACCAACAACAACCCCCAGCCTGGGCAATACTCACAGAGGAACAATAGGTGAGATATGGATACCTGTCCTCATATAGTGCAATGCCTACTGTACCATCTAAAAATTCTACTAATTCCCCTGCCATTACTTTATCAAGACCATGAATACGAGCAATGCCATCTCCTACTTGAAGTACAGTGCCAATATTAACAACTTTGACCTCGTTATTATATTGTTCAATCTGTTTACGTATCATACTACTAATTTCATCGGGTCGAATAGTTACCATTAATACTAAATAATTCTCTTTTTAAAAATAAGACCCATACTATATATATATTTGTATTTTTTTTTAAGAAAATGATTTAGTATATATTAAAGCTAATCAGTTATGTTTTTCATGGCTCTAAGCAGGCCGATATTATGATCGATCGTACGTAAATGTAACTCGCTATTCAAACAACTATTCAGAGTTCCTAGAGCTCTTTGTACAGCTTGGCGAGAAATTTGCTGTCGGACCTGTTCAATTGCTCTTTGTTGTTCAAAGTGAACAGTCTCATTCTTGAAATTCTCTAATTGTTCCAAATTAGCAGAAGCAACATTAATGAGATCCTCTTTTTCTTGCTCTATTTGAGAGTACCCATTTACCCGAATTTCGCGCGCTCTCATTTCTACTTCTCGTAAGCGAGCCCGGGCTTGCTCGAGCTGATCAGCAGCTCCTTTACATAGTTCTTCGGAATTCTGAATAGTACTCAATATTTTCTGTTTACGGTTATCTAATAGATTATTTAATGAAAGTAGATTATAAATTTATTAAACTTATGAATAGATAATCTCTTCCCAAACCGAACACGAACCTTTCGATTCATTCGGCTCTCCTGCTCGGCTTTTTTGGGAACAATCCCCTTTTATTGTTTCCACCAAGCTTGCCCTTTCCGTTCATATTATCTAATATCTAATAATAAGATCAATCTATCAAAGACCGAAATCTCCGAAGGGCTCTTTTGCCGAAAGGCATTTTTTATTATCAAAAAAGTTGTTGTTATTTTCTTTTTTCCTTTTCATTCGTATTTCCTCTTTATCTTTTCTTGAATAAATTCCCTTCTGTGTAGGTCGTCAGTTCCGCACTGAAACCAAAAAATTTGGATGGGAGATTAGAACTATTTTTCAGTAGATAGATCGAATCATTCCATTGATATGAATGTTATATATCGGATCAATCTCCAACTGTGTCTTTGAACCCATCTCATATTGACACAGCGGTGGAAAGAATACCCTGTTGTGCTTGGACTTCAAGCAGTTTAGCTTTAACCATTCTAAAGATTCTCCCTTATTGGTTTATATATTTTCCAACCAATTACGAAATGCTATAGTTCTTCCATGATTTATCGTTTAGAAGTAATTCGTTGAGATCATGCACTTTTCTATCCACAAAGTGCAGCTGGTTGGACCCAACTATATTATTCAAATATACAACTCGCACACACTCCCTTTCCGAAATAGATCAGTACACCAAGTACCACACTTAGATTTATTATATTTGTTTCTAAAATATTGGTATTTAACCCGAAACCCCCAACGGAGGGCCAATAAACTAGGGAAATGAAAGAATCAGTTACATTTTTCATACGCTCTCCCCTCATAGATAACGATATTTAACTTTTATAAAGTTTTTTCTATGACTCGACTCTATTATTCCAGTTTTGGATAAGGAAATTTTAAGTACTTAGTTAGTCCCAGGTCCCATATAACTGTGAATAAGGATACAATTATAAAACATTATTTGAACCAGCCCTCCCCTATTGGCTGAACTAGGAAATGACTAGAGGAGGGTACTTAGAATCCCGACGGGTACAGATTTTTTTTTACAAGATCAAACGAATGGATTAGCAAATAAAAGTGCTAACGCTACAACTAATCCATAAATAGTTAAAGCTTCCATAAAAGCTAAACTTAACAGTAAGGTACCCCGTATTTTACCCTCCGCTTCTGGTTGTCTCGCAATACCTTCAACAGCTTGTCCCGCAGCAGTGCCTTGACCAATGCCAGGTCCAATAGAAGCGAGGCCTACGGATAATCCAGTAGGCATGGGAGGTTGTTTGGCATGTTTTAGAGTCTTTTGAGCTAGATCTGCAATCTGATCTGATTTAGCATAATTTTGTGAGTATGTGTGACCATAGTTGAGGGTTTTTAAGAGTAATACAAGTGCTGGAATTAATTTATGTGCAAACAACAATTTATTTTGCCCTAGGCAACTTGCTATTTTGGCTATTTTGGGAGTTTAGCTACTGCTGTTCTAATTTGGTTTGGTTCATCTTGTTCCTTGTATTTTTCTGAGTCCGGGCATATCTCATTTGCCCAAATCGAGTAGTTTTGAGGAAGATATGAATTTTTAAAGATTATGGACTAGGGTTTGATTAATAATTGTTTTCAGCTATGTATAATCAAATTTAGAAATCTGATTTGTCTATAAATTATTTCTAAGCAAAGGGAGTGATTTTGGAGTGTTTGGAAGCTTGTGGAAAGGTTGAAATATTTTTATTGATTTTATTCTAACCCTAGTGACTGGGTTTGGGATTTTGAGGGTTGTTTTTGAAGGGTTACAAATGGTTCAAAAGTCCAGTTGGTAGCTCGTTGAAAGCCCTTGATTTATAGAAAATTCTGCATTTTACTTGAGGACAAAATATGGAATATTGAGCAAGTTATGAATTTTCTAAGTTTTAGTCATGTTATGGTGCATTTTTAATTAATTCAAAACTTTGCAATTAATTTAAAATTTGAAGTGATTAATTTCCTAATTGGTTCTCCCATCTAATCCACCACCTTGGCTCACTCCAACCCCTTTTTGGGTTGTATTGAAGCTAACATTGGATTATTTGAGGTCAAACTAGGAGGGTTTAGTCCTTCTAGAGTCAATCCAAAGAAATTAATTTGCATATTTGGATAATATCCCAAAAGGGGATATTACAAAACCAGAGTTCAAATGTCGTGCTGATTACTTGAGAGCCTTTTTTGAGCGGTTAAATAGGCTAGTCAAATATGTACAATCACCAGACAATCCAATACATCAAAAGGCCGTTTACCTAAGCCCAAAGATGCTCCTCCCCGAAAACACTGCAGTTGTTAAATCCTCACCATCTTCCTCAAAGAGTGGAACTATTCTATGTTTTTTTCCTATTGCTTAATGGTTTCAAGTTAAGCAACTACATTTTAGATTCGAGTGCTTCGACAATTTCATACCAAACCAGTTAAATTTGTAGATGCTCTTGGGATTACCCCGATGAAGACCATAGGAAGGTCTTTACTCCATGGAAAGACAAGTCCCTTTAATTGGACAAATTAAAGACGCACAAGCTGTTACCGATGACAGCTTTTCCTGAAAAAAAGATTAAAGATGACAATCTTAGTTGCAGATATTCCTATCTCCTGCGAGATGTTCTTGAGCGAGAAAATGCTTCGAAAGAACTCGGGAGGAGAATGGATTGGTCATGTGCTCATATTCCTATCAAAGGAATAAGCCAGAAGCTAAATCCAAAGAATTCCAAGTACACGGTTACAAGATCTGAGGATCCTAAATCTCAGATTCTTTTTTAGGAATCTAACCGTGGGGTCTATTTCTTGGAAATGGGTAAAAATGTACTAGAACCAGAACTTCGACTAGAGCTAGAGCCAACAAAAGAAGAAGAAAAATTTTGGACTCTGGAGTTTAAAGGCACCTGTTGTTCTTTTGGATTAGGAGTCGGTGTTCTACTAATATCTCCAGATCATGAGATATTCCCATACTCCCACAAGCTGATGTTCGAGAACACCAACAATATGGCGGAGTATGAAGCATTGTTGTTAGGAATGGAGCAAGCTGAAAAGAAAGGATTAAAACTCCTCAAAGCCCAAGAAGATGCTTTGAACTTCTAGTAAAGCGAGGTTAAAAGTTCAAGAGAAAAATAAGTCAAAAGAGATAAGATGAAGCATTACAGAGATAGAGTGCTTTTTGCCACACTCTATTTTGCAGCCTTCTCTATCGACTTCATTCTAATAAATTAGAATTCCAAGGTAGACTCTTGGGTAGTCACATTTGCACTATTGAATTCAAATAGACCACCGTCCATATTCAAACAAGGAAACTATAAAGTGGAAATAGTCTACCGCCCTAAAGTCCTTGATAGTGTTGAACAGTGTGGCAGACGGTTGCCTAGATTTTCTGCACAACTGAAAACCTAGGCAGTCATGAGATAAATCTCCCTCATTTACCGGTGAGGCTCCCGTGTAAGATTTTGTCAATTATATTTTCTAGTATCTATTTGTTGGTATTACTTTAACTATGTAGCTCATGAACCATAGCTAGACAGTTTTGCAAAGTAAGCAACTATAAAAGAAAGGAAAAATATCTGTAGAAGAGGAAAATAATAGGAAACGGGAAGAAATGAGAGAAGATGTGCAACCCAATCAATAGTTTACAGAGTTGATCGCATGCACATAGATTAAAACAAATAGATCATGAAATACAGAATTCAAAGCAAAGGAAACTTTCAGATCTAGATCTAGAATAACACAAAGTTTATGAATAGATCTAGAAATAAATACGAGACGAATGCACCATTGACACAAAGTTCTCGAAAATCTTCTCTATTCCTTTGCTTGCAGAAAGCTATCAAGGGTCTCAGCTCAAAGTCTGGAACACAAGAATGCTGATTACAAATTCCGATCCTTTAACCCGTAGGTTCTTCCTCTACTTATAGTGTGTAGAGGGAAAATACAAATGGTAAACTAAAACTGAACTAGAACATGAAGAAGTAGTAAAGGGAACATTTGGCAGTCATCTTCCTAGAATTCCTCTCTTAGTGACATGCATCAGGAGTTTAAGCCAAAATTGTGCACATCTGTCACCTATCTTAAAGAATCTTTCCAAATAACTTAAAGTAATGGTTTTTAAACCAATAACTTTAATTTTACATTTTCATCCGGGAACATAAGAAATAAGAGAAGGAAGAAAAGAAGAAAGAAGATCTGCCAGTTGTAACACTTATACTTTCTTTTTGTTCTGATATTGAATATACTTGTCAAACATGTAATTCAACATCTTCCCATCTGTTTTAACAATAGCATCTCTCTCGGTTTTGAACTGTAACAACCCTCTGACAAAGCAACAACGTTTAGCCTTCACTTTCTCTAAACCAGGCCCATATCCCTCAACATCTTCCTGAAGCTTTATGAGTCTACCAATTGAATCCATCGTGAAAGGTATGGTGGCTTCATCAACTTCTTTCCATACAACCAACATAAATTCCTCATGGGAAGCAGGTAATTCATCTGGGATGCTCTCCGACACTTCTCCCATCTTACTCTCCAGAAACTGCATCCTCTTTAGCATGAGCTTGAGGATCTCTACGTGGAAGGAAACTGAAATTTCTAACTGCTTCCCCTTTTCCACCAATCCACCAGGCACAATCTGCTCTGCAATCAACACATCCTTTGGCAACGAGTGTATCTTAGCCAAAGTATCCAGATGACTTTCAGCAACTATGTTCTCATCTTCTATCTGTGTCATCAATTCCTTTAGCTGAGATCTTTGCCTCATGTGCATGTTCTCCAATTCAGCCGGTATTGGTTCGAATTGCTCTGAAGCTTGGTGAATGATTTGTTCCTTCCAGTGGGCAATAGCTTTGACTTGGTCCCCTGCATCTTCTACCTCCTGCATCAGATGATCACTCACCTGCTCATGTGCTAGAATGGGCTGAGAGGAAGGTTTGGCAACCTTAGCAATGATCTCACATAGCTGGAACACCTGCTTTTGAAGCTTGGATCTCTCAGCCTTCTCTTTGTCAAGCTTAAGGAATAAAGCGTTCATTAGTGTCTGTGTATCCTGCTTTAATCCTTCATGGTAGTTTGACCTATTGGCACTTTGGTCACTGCTATATCAATTGCCGTGAGCTCTCCCTTGTGCTTTCCTTCTGCTGGAACAAATAACTCAACAAACTTCTGCCCGATTCCTCAATAATCAACCTAGAAGTCATTTTGGCAACTTTAGGTCTTCTATCTCTTCCACCCAAACTCAGGAGCAGTGAAAGTCAAAGTCATGTTCTTCCAGGTTGATCTCCTCTCTGGCTTCTAGGATTGTCTGCAAAGCTAACCATGATGAAAAGTTGCTTCTTGGGGAATGAGAAGTCACCGAGTGCACCACCATCTCATGCTCTGATTCTGCTCTATCCGAATTTGCCACCGTGTTATGACTGCCACCCTCTGAATTGTCCAAAGACAATGCTTTTTCAAACTCCACCATCTGTGCTTTCAACTTCTCTCGCATGGATAGGTGAAGACCTGAGTGGTTGAGGAGAAAATACAAATGACATTGGATTCAAAGGAGGAACAACAAGATCTCTCTGGGTTTGGGGCTCATTGAAGTGCTTTATGAGTTGATGTTGGAGAAGCTGGAACTAGCACGATAGTTGTAGATTTGGCCTTCTCATGTGTGTGAGACTTCTTGTGAACTTTAAGCTTTTCCGGCCTTCTGTTGCTTTCACCTTCGTGCTTTTCTTTTGCTTTGGAATCTCTTGCGGTAAAGTTTCCTATATCTTGATTCATCAAAGCTTCATCCAGGCAATACCCCTTTGTCAACAACCAATTCGAAGTGTTAACCAGAACTGCGGAAGATCTTTCTTCAATCGTCTGCAAGTAGCACCAATGTTTTCCTGAAGAGCAGCTCTATCTCCTCCCATCTGATGATACGAGTCAAGTATCACATGCCCATCATCTGCGAGATCTGCAGGTATCCGTGCCAAACCATAATCAGACACTTGTTGCGCCGATAACCTGCTGAAGTCTTTCTTTCTGACTTCATACTCATTCTGCACTTCATCTAGAAGTCCTCCAACGAAGGCACATGTGAGTATTCCTGGGAGATTGTCTTCTTCGCTACTCCATATGGGTCAAAGTTTAGCCGTCTTAGAGAAGAACTCAAGCTCATACTCAGAAAACATTTCAGCTTCGACTCCTCTAGCTTTGTGGATGCTCTGGCAACTGTAGTAACCCACTGTGACTGAAAGAAACCTGTAGACTTGTGTCACTTTGATTGTAAGTCATGCATCTCCACGAGTTGTCTGCACAACTCCATGATGACCCACTTGTTGTTTGGATACCTCGGCAACTTTACTGGTTCTCTCAGCCGGATCCACCTCGAGATAGGTGAAGTCTGCAAATTGGATGAAAATGCAGCCATGCTGAGATATAGCTTCCCAAGCTTCTTTGCTTACCCTGTTGGTCTTTAGATCACTATTTAGTTTGCAAATGAATTCATAGAAGAACCCATCGTTGACCGCTTTGTAATCTTTGTGGCATTCAAGAACTGTCAACTGTGGATAGCACTCAAAGATAGGATCTTTCGCCAATATGCCCCGATCTATCCAGCTTGGAAAATATACCCTGCGAGGTTGTTGCATATACCAGGTATGAAGTCATTTTGAAGTTGTAAGTCCGCCTCACACTCCGAAGTTGCTCACCGATGTTGTCACTGATGATCTCTGCCCAATTGATTATCGAATCAGCTCTGTTGATCTCGATAGTCCTCACGAAAGCATACATCCATGAGTGAAAGTTGTGAGTATTGGCTTCTCCACTTATCCTGCAAAGCAATTTAGTGATATCATCCACCTCCTGCACCAAGTTGGATCGCGGAAGAGTCCTCGGGAACTTTGATGGGGACCTAGGCTTCTTCATATATCTGTTGTTCATTATGCCCATGCACAATCTACTTTGTGTTTCTCCCATTTGTTGCCTGCATCCAGCATGCTAATTGCAATCACCACCATTCGTGTTGGAATCTTCAGACAATAATTAATAAACTGTGCATCCAACCTAATAATTGTCTTTCCCGCATCCCGGATTGTTCTGGAAAGAGGATGATATGATCTTGCACACTCCATGACAAATTCGAAACTGAGTTGTGACTGGGAATGCTGATGCTTGAATAATTCCACTGCTTTTCATTGCCCGCATGAGAAATGTCTTTCCGGCCCTGGATCTGTCAATTATTTCGAGAGATGGGTTTTAGGCCTATGTCTGTGTCATTGATATCAGCAAATCTGGAAGCTATGCATGATTCTGCTGACCCTTCTCTTTCATCTCGCTTCATCATGGCTGGAGCAATCTTTGTCTGCAAATCTTTTTTGTGTTCTTTTTCTTTTAATCCTGCCGGAATTCTTTATAACTGGATCAATTCGTGCAGATCTAGCAATTTCTTCAGATTCGGAAGATATATTCAATGTACCTGACATTGATTTGAACTCCCTTTCACTTGTATGAACACCTGTAATGAATACCTGCAATTATTTCAGACAAAGATGAAGTCCAGAGCATGAATACTTGATTTTTGTCACCAAAAATCTGCATATGAAGCTGCTGCCCTAAAATTTGAGGCTTTGCTTGCATGCAAAGCAAGCATAAATATTTTTAAATTCACCTGGGCACTTATAGCAACATGTAGATAATTATCATAGCATAAATCAAGCTATTCCAACCCTAGGCGCCAAACCTTGAAGCTTCCCGACAATGAAAAACACCTCCAGATGCACAAATCCTCCTTTCCTTGGCGCCAAAACTGTCTGGGCTGCAATCCTTAGCAAAAAAATTAATTGTTTCTTCATTATGGCAGCCCATGCTTATATAACCCTCAGCATTCTATTTCTAATAATTGTCCATCCTATTCCTGGCAATTAATTAATAAACAAACATGTTTATTCACCCAAATTGGGCGCCCAATTTTGCATGTTGTTGGCTGCCATTAAATAAATTTATTTTATTTATTTTTAGCATGCATCCTTCAGTTGTCTTTGGCTTGACTTCTTGCTTTGACTTTCATTCATCCATGGCGCCAAAATTAGGCAGAAAAACTATTAATAAATACCATTAAAAGCATTGTTTAATGCCCAAATGGGTCGCACTTTTTGACAGGGCTGATTTCTAAAAATAAGAAGTCAACTTTGATGGGATTATTTACCCTGCACTGCAGCTCCAAAAATCCCTTCTTTCACTTAAGTTGTTTGACTTCCATAATGGGGATTTTTACCTGCAAGGCAAGTAAGAAATTCTCGCCTGCTTTCCACTGCCAAAATTCCCATTATTAAATTAAAACATCTCCCAAAAAGTGCGACTTGCATTAAAATTAGCCTCCTTTGATAAAGTGCGACTTGCATGGGTGAATAAACCTCTTTGGTGGGAAAAGTTAGCCTTCCAGAGGCAAGCAGAAAATTCTCATCGGTGCTTTAAGTGATTTTCTTTATTTTATAATGGGAATTTTCACCCTACAAGGCAGGTAAGAAATTCCGGCCTGCTTGTCACCTCTAATTTTCCCATCGCAGCTTAAGTGACTTTGACTTCATGGGAAAAAGTACCCTGCAAGGTAGGTAAGAAATTCTCACCTGCCTGCCACTACTAAAAATCCCATTGCAGCTTACACTCATTAATTCCAAAAATGCGACTTGCCTGGGAGAGGCTTTTTGTGCATGACTTCATCTTTTTTGGTCAGAAGCTTGCATTTTGAGGCTGATTCCTTCTGGTGTTGCGTTAGTAGATGATCTCTAGATGCTTCAAGAAATTAAACAAACTATATTGGACAAGGAATAGACCTAGGGGAATTTCACAGAGAAACTATGGAGAAAACCGAGAAAAACGCAAAAGAAATAAATAAAAGCGAAAAATTTGCGGTTGTTGCAAAAATGCCTGAATTCATTCCTGGTGAAAACCCTATTGAGATGAGTGAATACTTGGCATGCAAAACTTCAACAGATTCAACCAAAGCACAATTTACTTCAAACGGGGCATTATTTATTCAATAAATAATTAAATAAAAATTTCCCGCAGACAAAACTTGGCGGAGGGATAAAATGAGTTTGGGCATCTGGTATTTGTCGAAATTGGCTCATATGATTCACTAGGAATATCTTAACGTAAAACAGACATCTTCTGGCAATAAAAACACAAAAAGACCCATTATTTTAAAAGAACGAAACTTTTCTTTTCTTTTTTAAAATGGGTAGTCCCAGATTTTAGGGTGAAATTTGGGGACACCACAGACTTTCTATGACGACAAACAAACATCTGCATGTCTGGAACAAGACAACTTTGATAGGTCGTGTGTTGAAGGGAGTAAATCACCACCACGACAAACAATCACAGGAAAAACTGATCCAGGTTATGATGACAATAGTGGAATAATCCAACAAAAAGGTAACAAAATCCCCAAGGGTTTAGTTTCCTTAGTGGAGACTTTTGACAAACATGATCAATACCTAAAGAAGAACAAAGAATATGGTGATAGTTCCTCCTCAAGAATGCAATTGTGGTAAATCTAGGTACGGAGGAAGTTGATGAAGACTTATTTACCACAAAGAGAAGAAAGGATGAGCCACCACAAGATGAAGTTGATAAGGACTTGCCCAAGGTATTTGACAAGAAGGCCAGAGAAAGGAAGTTCGAGATGAGACTGGGTACTCTGGTGGGACAAGAGACATGAACCGAAGGGCATGCACGACAAATTTGATTCACTCTGGAAAGGGCCCTTCATGATCAAGAGAGCTACCGGAATGGATAGCTTCATCCTTGCCTACTTACTAATTAAATTGAATTACCGTTGCCTTTCAATGAGAAGCATCCGAGGTTGTTCGAAACTCGAGATACTGAGGTAAAACCTATTTGTATATAAATAAAACTTTTGTTGTTCTCGTTTTGTTTTGTTTTTTTTGTGGTCATCACCCAGCCTAATGGAAAAAACATGAAACCGAGAGATGTTGGGATCTCATGTTCACTTCTTTCATTTTGACAAAGGTAAAGATGTCCACAGATTTTAAGCCAATCAATTTAGTGTCACCGAGATTTCACCACGAAATGCTGGGACTAACCCTTTTAAAAAAATCATTCTTTTCAAAGTAGCGGATCGCTTTTGTGTTTGTTTTTCCCGCAGTTGTTTGCATTGTTCTAAGGTATATCCAGAGAATCATAAAAACCAAATTCCCAAATACGCACATACTAAAACTCACTCTATCCCTTCGCCAGTTTTGTCGAGAGAATTTTATTTATTTATTTATTAAATAAATAAAGTTCTTTTAAAAATAGATTGAGCTAAAATTGGAGGATTTAGGTTATATAAAGCACTTCACCCCATCATTATTACCATAGAACATTCACTCGGGGGAAGAATTTTTGCAGATCAGCTAATTGGAGAAATTTTTCAAGCAATTAAGTGCAACTTTTTGTTTTGTCTTATTTATTTTTGTCTGTGTTTTGGTTTGTTTTCTCGACAATTCCTATAGCCTATTCATTCTTCCTGCCAGATCTTTCCCCAAGCCTAGGGTTTTGAAAAGTTATCCAATATTTTTAATTACTAATTTGTCTAAAGGTGATCAGAGCTCAGGATTCTTTCAAGAGATTGCAAGAAGTCGCTTGGTCCAAAAAGGTGCAAAAATGGATTTTATGAAAATAAGAAAAATATTTCCATCAATGCATAGAGCTCAAGAAAATATGCACTTTTAGAGAAAACGACACCTAAAACAGAGCCATGGAGTGAAAGTTATGGCACTTGCAAGTTTTTGCTACTACATCTTCCTGGACCCTTTCCAAAAATGGAAAAAATTATTCTATACTTAAAATCCAAAAATGGAAATAAAATGTTGCTGATGAGTTTTCATGCGACTTTAAAAGCAGAAGTCATGCAAGTCGCACTTTTTGGAAAGAAGCTTTCTTCCATGCAAGTCGCATTTTTTCGAAAGAAGCTTTCTTCCATGCAAGTCGCATTTTTTGGAAGGATGGTTTTTAAGTGCCAATGGAAATTTTGGCGTTGCATAGAAGGTGAAAATTTCCCATGATGGAAGTCAAGTCACTTAAGTTGCCAATGGGAATTTTGGTGGTGGAAGGCAGGTGGGAATTTTATGCCTACCTGGAAGGTTGTTTTTTCCCATCATTAAAGTCAAATCACTTAAGCTACCAATGAATTTAAGTAGTGGCGGTGTGGGAATTTTATGCCTGCCTCTGGAAGGTTATTTTTTCTCATCATTAAAGTCAAATCACTTAAGATGACAATGGAAATTTTGGTAGTGGCGGCGATGGGGATTTTATACCCTGCCTAGAAGGTCATTTTTTCCCATCATTAATGTCAAGTCACTTAAGTTGCCAATGGAAATTTTGGTGGTGGCAGGCAGGTGGGAATTTTATGCCTGCATGGAAGGTTGTTTTTTCCCATTATGAAAGATAAATCACTTAAAGTACCAATGGGAATTTTAGAGTTGTTAGGAAGGGTAAGAATTCCCATCAAGGAAGTTTTATTCACCCATGCAAGTCACATTTTTAAGAAAGAAGCTCTTTTTATGCAAGTCGCACTTTTTGGAAGGAAGGCTTTAAGTTGCCAATGGGAATTTTGGTAGTGGCAGGCAGGTGGGAATTTTATGCCTGCCTGGAAGGTTGTTTTTTCCCATCATTAAAGACAAATCACTTAAGTGAAGGATGGGATTTTTGGAGCTTCCTGCAAGGTAAAAATTCTCATTGCTTTGACTTCTTATTTTTAGCATATCTTCTAGCCAAAAAGTGCGACCCATTCTGGAATAGCTAAATGCCTAAATGATGGCCTTTTTTTTTAATTGTCGGGAAGCATCCAGTTTTGACGCCTAGGGTTGGAGAAGCTTTCTTTTTATTATTCAGAGAATTTGCATGTTGGTATAAGTGCTCAAGTGAATAAAATAATATTTTTAGTTTGCTTAACATGCAAGCAAAGTCTAAAAATAGAGGACAATAGGCTTTATAATCAGATCTTGGTGAAGAAATTAGATATTCATGTTATGAGCTTCATGTGTGTCTGAATTATTTGCAGGAATACTTCATTTATGCCCATATTGGTGAAGAAAGCAGAAGTCAATGTCTGATACATTGAATATATCTTCAAATCTAGAGGAAGAAATAGATCCAACTCTCATAATTGCAAAGGACTTCTAGAAAAATTCATTCTCTTGTTTCTAATGCAGCCCATGTGGAAGTCATTGCATGGAAAATTCCTTTCAAGAGCTTGTGCATGTGCTCCCAATCTTCCAGTTGAAGCCTTCATTGAATTTACTTGTATTTTCCTTCACCCAGAGTGTTGTCAAATTTAAAATTGCTCATATGCAATTAAAAATAAAAGATGATGAGTTTTGTCTGAATTGTTTACGGCAAGCATTTTACTAGTGCACGTACTGGAGAAGAACTGCAAAAGCTTCAAGGATAAGAGGGAAAACAGGTCAGAGGCAACACCCGCAAGAAAAATCACAGTCAGTTGCTTCCAGATCCAGTTTGGTGAGAATCAAAGGAAATGATTCAACAACATATGGGAGAAAAAGACATCTCAAATTCAAGGCAAAGATATCATTCAGATCATTCATTGCTAAAGTGAATGAAGCATAAGTGCAATACAGGTTGGATCAACATGCAGAGTATGGAAGAAGAACAAGACTGAGAGTGTTACAGCTTTCTTCTAATTTCTTCTCCCCTTTCTTCTTCTTTCTCTTATTTTTTCCGAAAAAACAATTGAGCAATCAATTAAAATTGTAAAGCTTAGGTAATTGGCTATAAAAGCCGTTACTTCAAGTTACTGGAAGAAGTCAATTACTTGGAAATAGGTGGCAGACAAGAAAAATAGAAGGTTCTATTTTCAGTTATAAATCATGCATGTCATGCAAAGAGGAATTCCAGGAGGAAGATTGCCATTGCTTCCCTTTTTCATAACTTCCACATGTGGCAATTCATTAAAAAAGCTTCCTATTTGTAATTGCCCTCTATACACTATAAATAGAGGAAGAGCCTACGGGCTAAAGGATCACAATTTATTAATCAACATTCTTGAGTTCCAGACTTTGTGTTGCAGCCCTTGATGTCATTTTTGTGAAAACTGAGGAATTGAATAAAGGCAGATTTCTGAGAACTTTGTGTCCACGATGCATTTGCTTCTTACTTCTGTGTGGATCTTTAAATAAACTTTGTGTTATCTGAGATTTAGATTAGAAGTTTTTCTTTTCCTTTACTTCTGAATATTGTGAGATCTACTTGTTTTAACCAACTCGTAAACTATTGGTTGAATTACATAGCTTCCTTTCTTCTTTCCCAATTTCCATTATTTCCCCTTTCTACAAATACTTCATAAACAATTGTTTACTTGCTGCAGAATTGCTTAGCTATGGTTCATGAGTTTTGTAATTAAAGTAAAAACCCCTACAAATAGTTATTAGGATTTATAGTTACCAGATTAGTAAACATCTTACACAGGGAGCGTCACCAAGTAAATGAAGAAGATTTATCTCATGACTACCTAGGTTTTTAGCCATTTGTCTGAAAATCTAGCCAACACCAATGCAACTGAAGTGAAGTTTTGTAACATCCCCTTTTGGGATATTATGCAAATCTGCAAAAATTATTTATCCGGATCACCCTAGGAAGATTAGATCTTCTTAGTTTGACCTCAAATAACCCAATGTCGGCAATAATACAACCCAATGCTCGGTAAACTAATTAGAATGTTAATATCACCCAGATCTAATTTTTAACAGATTTTTAACAGCTAATTAATTAAATAAATACCCAAACTGTTGCAATCTTCCAAAATTATTTCCCGCTTAACCATCCAAGCAAAAATTCTCAAACTTTGGATTTTGGGCCACAAAAATATGAAGAACAATGTCCCAAAATCAGTTTTTGCACAGCCAACATAAAACCCTAATTTTGCCCTAAAAATTAGGTCGCCCAACACATTTAGGGCATCAAATTCACTCCAAAAATTATGAAATCACTTCCTCCTTATTTCTACAACCAAATCCAATATTAGATTGACCCCAAAATTGCAGATCTGAAATAAATATTAATTAATAATGTCCAGATAGCTTGCATAAACAACTGAAATATTCAAAAATTCATAACTCATCCAATACTCAGTGTTTTGCCGTGAAATAAAGTGCAGACTAATCTATAATTCAAGAGATTTCCAAAGAGACAAAAATATGAATTTTTAGACCACCGAAAACCCTCCCTAATAGCCCCCAAGATTCCCAAACCAGTCGCTAGGGTTAGAGGGAATGGCATAAATTATTTTCAGCTCTTTCTATGCTTCAAAAACCCTCCAAATATCAGTCCTACACTTGGAAAATTATGCCAACATAGATCAGATTATATTTTAATTTGTTCACCTCAAAACATGACCCCACACAAGTCGCCATAACTGGAATTAATTGCAGCATTAAAAATCAGATCATAGAACACTCAAAAACTCTTCAACATTCATCCACAACATGCATATTCCACTCTAAATAAATGCGCCAATCTTCTAATGGAGAAATAATGCACAAAACACACATTAACACTAGAGAACTCAATGAATGGAACAAGAGAGTCTTCAATATCTTCAATAATGGCTTCCAAATGAAGCTTACAATGAAAGAGAGAGAGCTAGGGCATACATCCCATTACTCCAAGCATGGAGTGAAATCAAATGATCAATCCAACATAACCCTTCCCTCAATGTCAAAACATATATTTATAGATTTCTCCTAGGGTGGAGCGACTCCCTTTTGGAGGGAAAACCATAATTTGAAATTATAAGGCATGCTTATAATTTCCCTTTTAATTTTAATTTCCCCCTCTAAGTGTGGCGTCCCCTTTCTAAGGGTCTTTATGACATTAAAAGCCACTTTAATATTATTTAATTAATTCCCTTTTTAATTTTGCATTGTGGGAATTAAATTAAATAAATTACATAATTAAATAATTATTGCTTTATAATGTCAAATGATAAAAATCACTCTCTAGGCAATAATATTTAATTATTTAATATAATTTTCCCCTTGCAACATCCCAAAGCCCACGGGAAAGTTAGGCTAAGGGTCTTCAAAAATGGGGACATTACACGTTTGCACATAGCCATTTTTGGTTACTTCCGCTCCCGACAATGTCTATGAGGACACCTTTCCGAGGAAACCAATGAACCAATGGTGCTTACGAAGAACAAAAGTCGAGAAATTGAAAAATTAGGTGTATACATATGCCCCAACCGAAGATCATTGCGCATGTCAAAAAGGTGTAAATGAGATGGTCTTCTTGAAAAGAAAATGCAACACCAGAATCAAAATAACTGAAATGAATGTGTAGTATAGAAAGCAATAAAAGTATGAACTAAAAGAAAACATACCCGAGTAATACACGACTAAAAAGAAACACCGAAAGAAAAGTTAGATAAATAAGCTAAGGGGGAGCTCATGGAAGGATGATCTCGATAGCAAATTGGTCATAATCGGGTTGGAAGTTGTAGGGACATTATAAAAGGATGGTGCGGACGCGACTAACTAACCATCAGTAAATGTAAAGATGTAAGGTGTTAGCTAAGAAAAGGTATCAACCGAATTAAAAGTTTTGTAAATAATAAATCACGAGGATGGAACACTCAGAATCTCTAAGATAACTAGGAGAGATTCAAGAGAGGAGGTAACAACAATCAAAAGAGCACATCGTGAAAGCCAAGAGATGCAAAAGATACTTAAGTAGGGATGGAATAAGGGAATGTCCTTAAACCCTAATGCATGTCACAATGCTAACATGCTCGAAAAGAGATGGAGAGAAGGATATAAAGGAGATGGGAAAGACTTAGAATCGAACTTGTCAAGGGGATATTATGATGTAAAAGCGAGAAAAAATGGTGCCACCAAGGAAAAAACATGTTCTTTACTAGAATTAAAACACACTAATTAGATTGGCAAGACTATGAGTTTTTGATATCGAGGGTGGAAGAACCTAAATATGTAGGCGTCTCTGTGAAGACAAACTAGTGAAGTACAAAGACATCACACATCAACTATGATCGTATATGATAGAAAATATATATCCTACCTCCCATATTGTTTTCCCCATTCTTAAGGACCTCACTTAAGGAGCTATGACTACTATGAGGATTAGATATTGGTGTGATAAAGTAGGGGCACTGAATGATAAATTTGAGACCTACCCTAGCCGTAAAAACTTACTTTGCACCCCAAAGGACCTCAAGCTATGTAACAAGGCCAATTGTAGAGTTTGAGCTTTCAACTAGGATAGGAGATGTGCCACATATGATTATATCACGTCTTTTGTGTTTGTGATTACTCTTTTTTATAATAATTGTTTTTTTGTTGTTTTTTATTAATTTTTAGTGATTTCTTGGCTTTTAACTTTTTCTTTTGGATTTTATTTTTCCTCCTACGTATGGATTTAGAAGGCTTATCAAATGGGTGTGAAAGATGATTAACACATAAGAGATGACACCTAGCTACTATAAAGGAGGACCTACAAACCATGACCCCTAGATACTCCTAGAAAGGTGCAAGGTAAAAGGAAGTGCTATCTTGATGACAATCGTGGCGGGACCTATAGGAAGTGTGTAGTAAAAAGGTAGACAAAGTGAGCTATTGCTTGCAATGCCCCGAGCATGATGTAAAAAGGGGATGATATAGGGACAAACATATTTGATACTTTTGTCACAAGCGAGGGTAAATTGTGAATGGAAGACAAGTAGATAGATAGACTACAAGATTTGAGCTACAAGAAGCACCACTATCTCAAGGAGGCAAAATGGTACTCTTGACCATTGCTATACTTGTCTAAGAGGACTCTGGCTAAGGTAAGGAGCTAAATGTAAGTGATCATAGTGGATAAGTGTTTGTGAGGATGGCTTGAAGGTCTTACCATCAAACTCACAAACTGAAAAATCAAGAAATGCGATAATATAGATCATAAAGTAGGTTGTAACATCCAATGGTTAAAAATGCACGGTCGAGGAAGAAATCATGGGGCATGAACCAAAAAAAAAAATCAGATCTGCAAGAGGTTTTGAGGTGGAGTCTCAAGAAGGGCATTTTATAGGATGTTGAAGGGCATGCACATGAGAAAAGAGCTTTACCGGTTGCTAATGTTGATTTTCAGCTGGCTGGAATTTTTAGAACAACCTATAAGGAGCAAGTTAATGGTGTTCATGACTCTAGCAAGAACTATGAAGATGCTCCATACATGTGTCAACAAAGTATGGATGAAGTCAAGGCGGAAAGGGCTTCACTTGTTGAATATGAAGAGTCTAAGAGGAAGGAGAATGTTGATCCTAACTCAGAAATTCTGAGTCACAAGGATGGAGGTGTGGAAGATATCTCAATCATTCTTCATCCGGCAAAGGAAGGTGAGCAAGTTGTGGACAACCAAAGGTATGAAAGTGTTGTGGATTTGTTGCTTCCTACTATGTCATTTCAAATGTGTTGTCATCATGGGCAACATGTTGAAAGAAATGATCTTATGTCAAGTTTGATGCCTCATGGTATAGCACGACAAATTTGTGGTCATCATGAACAACATAGTGAAAATGGTGATAGAATGAAGAACACTTTGAGTGGAAAAGGGCACATGGATACTTTCATACAAGTTCCAAATTGATTGTACATGAAAGTGTCATGTCCCTTTTTTGAGATAATTCCATTTGAAGACCTTGACCCATTTTTCTTCCTCATGGGTCCAAGGGAACAAGCTAGAGGAAGCCAACAATGTCATCATGTGCTTAATTTTGTATTTATTTCTTTAATTGGCATTGTATTTGTTGGTGAGCCTAGCGCCCAACAATAAATTAAAAATAAAAGATATTAGTGAGCATGTAGGCTCCAAAAAGTAAAAAGAAAATAATAATAAAGCAAGTCTAATTGTGGTCGGCCTCATTTGAGAGCCCCAAGACTTGGTGCCACCCTCTTATTATAAATAGAGGTTGTTGGCATTAGTTTGGGATATGCTGATTTTATGAATTTTATATCTTGGTGAAGGTTGGCTAGTGTAGCCCCTTTTACTATCTCTCTCAAGGACAAAACCCCTTGATTGAGGGCTTGTGTGGAGGACGAAAACCCTCTCACAAGGGTGGTGAGGACAAAAACCCTTTTACTATCTCTCTCAAGGACGAAACCCCTTGATTGAGGGCTTGTGTGGAGGATGAAAACCCTCTCACAAGGGTGGTGAGGACAAAAACCCTCTCCCACGATTGTATTTTGCAAAGAGGCATTCAAGGAGTAATATATTTATCATTCTTTGCTGGTATTTCTTTGAGTTTGCTGGTTATCTTCCCTTTTTGAGTGGAGCGACCCACCTTGGAGGGGAAAGTGGTATATGCTGATGGTAAATTGGTTAATTTGAGTGTATTATCTTATTCTCCATATTTTTAAGAGCCAAGATCTCAAGTTTCATGAATTTTGGAGCTTCCTAGGTAAAGTTATGAATTTTTAAAGTAACTTTGCAGACAAGGGTTTATAGAAATTCATATCTTCAATTCTAGGGCACTAAAAATCAGTTTTCTTGCATGATATGATTGTTGGCAATATATAATAATTTTAGAGACTTAAGTGGAGCTGATTTGAAGGGTTTTGAAGGCACAAAAGTGGGTTTGAAACCCCAAAAGGGGTCGCTGCCCTAGAAGGGTGTTTGCTGGCAGCAGTTAAGGGTTTTTACATATTTGTTTCAGTCACTAACAACCTACTAAAAATCTGAAAAGTGTTGTTTATCTTCAGCTTTGCATAGTTTCCTGTGAGTCCCCAAAAAGGGACATAACAGAAAGTTTGAGATCTAGGTGACCTTTGGAGATTCAGGAAGGATGAGACTTGGGTAAAATGGGATCCCTTGGTTGTGTGTTATCAACTTAACATAGTGGGTATGGATATGGGAGTTGTCTCCAACTTTTGGGCTGTTGTCCACCACATTTCCAGTTTCTCCCATATACATTTTATTGAGATAGAAGAAGATTTTGTCACAAGAAAGATGCATATTCTAGCTACAACTCAACACATTAATGACGTTTTTTCACAATACATTATAAGATGGTTTCCAGCCACCATAAGCCCAAGGTTGAGTAAGAAAGTACAATGCTACAACCAGGTATGATGCTCTTTCTAATTTCATATGTTGAAATGATAGTACTTTCCTTGGAAAGAGGTAGTTTGGCAAGTTTGTTGAAGTTCTCTTGGTCTAACATGATGTATGAAAGGGGTCGCTCAATGAGACCAGTGTGAGTGCAAATACTCCAACACCCTTATGGTTGTTTGGGAAGAATCATGTAAAGTTTTTTTGTGTTTTAACAATGCAATGAAGGATGAGTCACTACAAAGGGGCTTCATCATTCCTTACACTATGGAGACACAACTTTTCAATGCATGGGGTGGACACAAGGTAAATCCTACATTTTCATTTTTAGAACAACAATTATATCATAGAGGTTTTCAGCTCCTAATCCATGCACATGCTCTTAAAAGAAGTCTTCCAATGAAAGTGGATGTTGAGTTCATGAATTTATATTGGAAGTGAGCAAGATGGATGTTATCTTGCTGCTCTCGAGCATTGTAACCAATTTGAAATGGGTGGTATGATTGTAAGTAGTAGAAGTCATGTTTATTGGGTTTTAAGACACTATCATAAAAAAATTGTACTACTGTTATCAACATTTTCAGTTTGCCCAACACTTTGTTTTCTGCCACACAAATGTGGACAATCATGAAATGGAATAATTTTCAGTCGTTGGGAGATTTTTCAATAAATAATGGGATGTTTCCAGCCCCATAACATTGTCATTGCGGAATTTCATGATCGGTTTTCGATGGGACAATTGTTGTACCATCGTTTCACCTACTACATGCAACATTTCCAGCCCCCTTCTCACTTTGTTGACAGCCACAGAAGAGTTTCTAGCCACTATCACTCTGATTTTGGAGAAGGAAATGCAAGGTTACAACTATGTTTGGGACAACGTGATTGAGTTTTCAGACATCCAAAACTTGAGGAGAGGTTATGAGATGGTTGCAAGCAATGAGAGAGAGTTGGCCATCATGTCTATAAGGCATAATGAAGTGATAATGGGAACTCTTGTTTTCTTTAATGTGTTCGTTCCCATGTTTTAAGAATTAGAACCGGACTCGGAACTGGTCGAGGGTCGGACCGGACCGGTTCAAACTTTATGAACCGGTTTTAAAAACACATAAAAATTTATATTTTTAATGAAAACAATATATTTGAAAGATTAGAAACCATGATTCCAACAATTACACACAAAATATGCAAAGTTTTCTCTTGTATATATGTAAGAAAGGTGTGTCTAGAAAATGGCACAAACTCCAAGTCCAATACACAATACATATATCATATATGAGATTCCGAAACAAAATACATAAATAATGAGGCTCTAAATGGCCTCCATAGTCCAAGACTCCAAAAAAACATGTTATGATCATTGATACATTACAGATACTACAAGTTACAAAACTCTAGAAGAAACTAGATGACATCAATGATCAATCATCAAACTCTGCACCACTGTTGAGAATGGGATCCTCAGGCTCATCCTCATCAATATCATCACCGTCCTCTAACTCGGACCCATCCAAATCCTCAGGTACATCTGCAACAACTGTATTGGCATTGGGAGTAGCACGAGTGCGACTAGTGCCTATCATGTCTCATGACGGTGGTGGTGTTGCTAGTGGCTCATCATCTTGATCCAAACCCATCCACCCCAAGTCATCGGATCAAACTCTGTTGGCTAACTCTCCTCTACCCAATCTGAGGTTGGATCTATATCATCCAAGACAATGGGATTTGTATCAGGTCTTCGGTTCAACAACTAGTTGCGCCTTAGCCGAAGGTTGTACTGCACAAAGACAAGATCATTCAACCGTTGTTGTTCCAAACGGTTTCTCTTCTTCGTGTGAATCCGCTCAAAGACGAACCAGTTGTGCTTGCACCCAGAAGCACTGCAAGTTTGGCTCAGGATCCTAATTGCAAACTTTTGTACTTGAGGACACTCACTACCAAATGAATCCCAATTATACTGATAAAAATGTAAATGTTTAATTATTAAACAATGATGATAAAAACAAAAGGTTAAAAATTAAAAGTAAAACTTATAACTTAAAGCGTAATTCAACAAATTAGATTGTGTCTTATGCTAAAAATTCATGATTACATTAAAAAGTTTAATCAAATGAACTTCAAAAAACTTATAATTGCTTACCTGGTTGGTCCACATCTCTTGCAATCTTTGCAAGGTTTTTCCCAAAGGTACTTGTGGCTCTACTAAAGAAACTGATATGTTGGTGAACCTCAAGTTGTTGCCTCTCATCAGGGACCATGCACTCTAGGAACTTGTACAAACCATCTTTTACTTCTCCCCGTTTGATCAGTACACTGGCTCTACTAAAGAAACTGATCTGTTGGTGAACCTCAAGTTGTTGCCTCTCATCAGGGACCATGCGTTCTAGGCACTTGTACAAACCATCTTTTACTTCTCCTATTTGATCTTCTCCAAGTGAGCTTTGTAATGATATTTTGGGTTCAAGAAATATCCAACTGCATGTATAGGGCAATGGAGTTGATTGTTCCATCTATTATCTATAATATCCCTTATAGGCCCATACTTAGTTACCTGTCTTTATATGTTGCCTTTATCTGCTCCTTTGCCTGATCCATAGCCTCATAAATATAGCCCATGGCTAATTTTTCCCCATCCACCAACCGCAACACCTTAACAAGAGGCTCAACAATTTTCACAACCTCTGTTGTTTTTTTCCAAAATGAATTATCAAAAATTTTCTTTTGTGTCTTTCCCATCTTGTTTGCGGCTCCACTTTGATGCATTCCATTCATCACTTGAAAACATCTTTTTCAAGTTTTTTGCTTGGGAAAGGAGAGATTGCAATGTGAGGAAGTTTGTTGCAAATCTCGTGATGGTTGGCCTAACAAGTTCTCTTCCCTCAGTGTTTTTCCTCATTAGGTTCAATACCCATGAGTGATTGTAGATGTATTCTATGATACTTTTGGCATGCTCTACAATGTTCTTGATCCAATCTTGTTTTCCTATATCCTCAATTATGAGGTCTATGCAATGTGTAGCACATGGAGTCCAAAATATTGTTGTGTTTAGTCTCTAACATCTTACTAGCAAGAACATAGTTAGAGGCATTATCTGTTATGATTTGTACAACATTTTCCACCCCCACCTCTACAACAACCTCATCCAAAAGCTCAAACAACAAATTTGCATCTTTCACCCTATCAGATGCATCAACTGATTTCAAAAACATAGTACCTTGTGGACAAGAGGCAAGAAAATTTATTATGGTGTGGTTCTTGCCATCACTCCACCCATCTGACATAATAGTACATCTTGTTTTGGCCCATGATGATTTACAACTCTTCAAATATTCATCTATGGATGCAACTTCTTTCTGCAAAAGAGATCCTCTCAAGTCATGCATACTAGGGCCTTTGAAGCCCTTACTAGCAGCAACAATGGAATCAAACATAGGCTGGTAATAAGGTGAGTGGGCAGCATTGAAAGGGATATCTGCATCATACCACCATCTAGCAATGTATTCAAAAGTTGCTTCTTTGTATTGTTTCTTCCAATGGTTATCTAAGGTGGGCCGATTTTCTGTTGGCATGGAGGCATTAGCAGGTGTGGAAGATGGAAATTTTTTTTGGGTGTTCTTTCTTTTTTGAGGCCGGTTTTCTTGACTATGAGTGGATGGGGAGGCATATACCGAAAGGGGTCTCTAACATGGACAAAGGGGTCAGAGCAAGAGCCTTCAACACTTGTTTGGGCCAAGGCATGTTCCCTCCTTCTCCCTATTTCATCTTCCATCTCTTTTTGCCTAGCCTTCTCTTCTTTATGTTTCTCAAGCAAGTTTATCATTTCCAACCTAATGGCATCAATATCAGGTGCATCACATGGGGAAACTTGGCCTCTTTGACCAGCCAAGTGTTGTTTCAACCTATGAATCCCTCCCTCCCCCCCGATGTGTTTCTTACAATATTTACAAAATACTTGATTATCAACTATGTCTGCATGGTTCCATGTAGGGTCTTTAACTTGGGGGGCATTGCAAATGCAAAGAAATCTAAAAATGCAAATTGTTGGCTAGATTTTCTGCATAGCATCAAACCTAGGCAGTCATGAGATAAATCTCCCTCATTTAACCGGTGAGGCTCCCGTGTCAGATTTGTCAATAAAAATGTGTTATTATCTATCAGGGGTTTTACTTTAACCACTTAGTTCATGAACCATAACTAAGAAGTTCTGCAGCAAGTAAGCAGTTGTTTAAGAAAGGAAGTATTTTATAGAAGAAGGAAGTAAAGGAAATACAGAGAAGAAATGGGGAAGATGTGCATCCCAATTAGTAGATAGCAGAGCTAATTGCATGCACATAGAAGAAACTTAATAGATATGAACACACAGAATTATAAAACAAAGGCAGCTCTAGATCTAGATCTAAAATAACACAAAGTCTATTAAGAGATCTAAGATTAAAAGCAAGAAACACAGTACACCGTGACACAAAGTTCTCCGGAAACCTGCTCCTTTGTATTCCTTTGCTCCAAGTTGCTCTCAGGGGTTCAACACAAAGTCTAGAACACAAGATTGCTTCTTACAAATTCTGATCGATCATTAACCCGGAGGTTCTTCTCCTACTTATAGAATGTAGGAGGGAAAGTACAAATAGAAGACTCAAACTGAACTAAAGCATGAACAACAAGTAAAGATGACATTTGGCAATCATCCTCAACTAACTTCTTCTTAAGTGACACATGTATCACTTAACTAATAGAATGGTTCCACATGACTTCAAGTAATGGTTGTAAAACCAATAACTTAGAAGTTTTACAATTTCATCCAGGAACATAGAAAATAGAAGAAGAAAGAATAGAAGAAGTCATGCCAAATTGTAACATTTATGTCTTCTTCTTGTTCGATATCGGATGTATACTTGCTTTAACATGTAATTCAGCATCTTTCCATCTGTTTTAGCCATGCTTCCTTCCTTCTCTATCCTGAATTGCAGCAACCCTTCATTCAACACTTTGCAGCTTGCTTCCACCTCTTCCAAACTCGGCCCAAACCTCGCAATGTCTGCTGCAGCAGCGCCACCACTGATAGAATTCATCATGAAAGGCTTGGTAGCTTTATCAATTCTCTTTTGTACCATCAGAAGAGAACCTTCCAAGGAATTAGGCACTTTGTTAGAAACAATCCGCACGTATGAAGTAACACCTCCGTCCACTCTTTCCTCAGTGAAAGAAATGATACTGTCTGGTAAATCTGATGTTCTACTCTCAAGTGCCTGCATCCTCTTCAGCAAAACTCTGCAGATTTCCAAGCGGAAAGATACTGCAAACTCTAGCTGCTTCCCCTTCTCGACTGATCCGTCTGGTACAATCTGTTCCGCAATCAATACATCTCTCGGCAGCTTGTTGATCTCGGCCAAAATACTCAGGTTACTCTCTGCAACTGTATTCATGCCTTCTACGTTTTCCATCAGTTGCTTTAGTTGATTTGCTGCATCGTTCATAACCTTTAGGCGGGCTGGCACTTCCCCAAGTTGTACAGAAGCTTGACGAATAATCAGATCCTTCCATTCGTCAATAGCCTTTACTTGATTGCTTGCGTCCTCCATTTCCTGCATAAGATGATCACTCACCTGCTCTGAAATGGGCTGAATGGAAGGTTTAGCAACCTTGGCTATGATCTCACATAATTGAGATACTTGCTTCTGCAGCTCTTCTTTCTCCGCCTTTTCACTGTCAAGCCTAAGGAATAAAGCGTCTATTAATGTCTGCGTGTCCCGCTTCAATTCTTGATGGTGGTCATTATCTAAAATTCCCCCGAGTTAATTTGATAACATGCATTAGAGTTTTCAGTTCCAAGCAAGTAGATTGATTCAGAAAAAATTGTGAAAATCGGCTAAGTCCTTGTCCTAGGAACAGTTTGGGACATTCGGGACACCAAGGTGCGGTTCGGCCGAAACGCCTCCAGCGCCCGCCAAGCACTCGGGACAAGTGGAACAAATGTACGCAGAGGGCAAAACCGGCCGTTCGGCCGAAAAGGAAAATTTTAGCACAGAAACAATCGGGCCGTCGGGACGCGAGGGACGCGGAAAGCCGGTTCGGCCAAAGGAGAAGAAAAACGGTTAAACTGCTTGGGACATTTGGGCCTTGAGGACGCGAACCGCCCGGATCGGCCGAAATGGAGAACTTTCGTACTAAGCAGCTGGGACATTTGGGCCGCAAGGACGCGAAGACGCGAACCGGCCGGTTCGGCCGAAACATGAAACTTCAGCACAAGGACAGGTGGGACTAAGGGACACGCGGGACACGGATAGCCAAGGAGCCGAAAGCCAATCAGATCACGCCACGTGTCACCGAAGCAGAAAGGGGACGTGGAAGCCCATTTCGGCGAACCGAAGAATTTGTCCCAGACAGTTTGGGACATCCGGGACAAAAAGACGCGGTGGACGTGAAAATCCGGCAGGCCCGTGGACGAATCACAGCATGACACGTGTCGCCAAGGGAAAAGTCCAAAAAGTCAAAGGGGCGAGTTTTCGAGCACTGATCCGAACCAATGAAATAGTGCCACGTGTCTAATTTTAAGGGACCCACAAGAAAAGCCCGCGAAAAGGTGGAGAGAGGGAATTGCTCGGTGAATCGAGCTCGCCACGTGTCGTCCGAGATGGCGGAGCGCGGGGAAAAGATTTTAAAGCATGTTCTTGCCTGCTTTGTGCCCTAAATCTTGAGACCTTCATATCTTTCGATCCGAGAGCTCGGATTTACACGTTCTTTATATCAACGGAAAGCTATTGAAATTCTCTACATGATTCTCGGGATCAATCTCGCATTTTGGTGCAGTTTGGAGGAGAAAATTAAGAAAATGTCTCGACGCGTGGTGATAGAGATGAGTAATGCTTCAACAACCAACTTTAATGAAGCGGAGCAGCTCGCCGCTCTCTGTTAGACACCCCGCCGTTTTGCTAGGATCCACTTTGCTTCATCATAATGAGATGATTTTAAATGCTACCAAGAAGTAGTTGGGGCGATTCTGGATTTCCTCTCTCTTCCCTCTCTCATTTCTTGATATATATTGTAAAGAAGAGCTCCTTTAACAGTCGGACATTCTTGTTTTGCATCCTCTCTTCTTCCCCCTTGCATAGAGAATTTGTGGAGCTTTTAAACCTCCCATATGGATTGTAATGCCGCTTTTGCCTCTTGGCCACCGCAATGTACTAATCGACTCTTGAGCAATATATATATATGTTTGTGATTGATTCTCAACCCTCTCATGTATTCATTCTTTGTTATTTTGATCTCTTATTGCGGTTTGGTTACTGTGCATAGTGTTTGTATTGCATCTATGTGGTCTATGTTAGATTTGTAAAACGAGTGTCTAACATTCCTTGGTGCATCACCTCTCGTAGTTTAGGTTTTATTCTATGCATTTTCTCACCCCTGTCTCCTTGACAAGTTAGATTAGGTTTTAGTAAACCCTCTGCATTTTTGTGTGCATCTCAAGAGAGGAATAGAACCACCTTCTCTGGAGAATCCTTTCTCATCTTTACGAGTCCCACACTTGGAGAAAGGATTCCATGTTGTGCAATCACACTGGATGCTCGAACATCAACCTAGAAGCCCGATCTCGCATCCGTGGGGTGCTTTGTGAGTCTCGCAACAACAGCTTTGGCACGCCGGTGGGACCAAGAGGTCTCATTCTTATTGCAGCAAAGTTGATATGCATCTGCTGCAGTTTTCTTGCTTATAAGAGCTATTATTTGCATATCTGGCGACTCCAAGGGGAAGAATCAACTGGTTTCAGCAATGCGGGCCAAAAACTCATGAGAAGAATCACCACAAGGTCAAGAGTTGGAGAAGAAGAAGTGCTTTGTTTGAATACTGCCGCAGCTTATCTCCAAGAAGAAGGCAAAGAGGAAGAAGGATTCAAAGGTCTCCATCTCCCCAAATAGGACTCTCTCAACTCCTCCACCTGACAGGCCTTTCATTCAGTATAGAAGGGTTTTAAGACCGATTAGAATGGCTCAGAACAATCCCTACGTCAACTTCACAGCAAAGCACCCACTTGCTCTCAATGCACAAAGATCCAGCCTTCCTATTGCAGCCTCAAGAACATTCCCTACTTCACCGGAGAAAATCAGACTACTCCAGGTGATCATGTTAAAGATATTGCTAACCTTTGCGCAATCCATGAAATCGATGAAATGCAAGTGGCTGTCAAGTTACTGGCATCTTCCTTCAAGGGTAAAGCATTGCAATCGTTTAGGAGCCTTGAGCCGGTTCTATCACAAACGGAATCACCAAGCTGCGTATTGCACTTCACGAGGAATTTGGAGAGAAGGGAGATAACTTGTCTCTTTTGGAGCAGGTGACAACTATCAAGAGAGCCCCCAACGAGTAGTGGTGATTTCAACTTCAGATTTCAAAAGTCTTGGGATAGGATTCCAGGTGGCGGTCAGCCAACATCGAAGGTGCTTTTCTATATTACCTTAAAGCTTTAAATTCTGATATTTCTATGTTGATTCAGTCCATGGGAGGCACAACAATCCCTATGGCTTATAGCATTGCCATTAGGGCTGAAAACTGTCTTATTCAAGCTGGTAAACTGGCTCCTAGGCCTCCCATGCCCTTGTATCCAAACTTAGAAAATCCAAGCACTAGTCAAGCACCCACTTTGGCTCCTGTTCCCACTCCTAGAAATCAGAGTTCAAATGAAGCTTCCACTTCATCTCCTAGTGCTTCAAATGAACTCCAAGAGGTCATGAAACAGTTGCAAAATTTGGGAAATGAGCTGGTTACTATTAAAAGGCAACAAGCCCAAGGTTTCAGACCTTCCTATCAACCCCAAGCTCAGCCTAATAGGCAGCCATACCAACCACAAAGACCACCTAATCCAGCTGCAAATGTGAATCAAACAAGGCCTCCCGCTAATAGACCATTCCAGCCCTATAATCCAAATGCCATATCTGCTTCTAAGGCATTAGTGCCAACACAGAACAACATTGCTCAGGAATATGATTGGTGCTTTCCATGCAACGAGCCTCATAACCAATCCATGTGCTTCAATGGTGCTCTCAATCAAGCATTGATGGTGACAACTATCGTGTGTAGAGGGCGAGGCGCAAGGAAATAGCCAACAACCAGAAACATTCCAACAAAGAATCGGCCCCAAATGACACCACATTGGTGAACTAGCAAGCGAAGATTTACGTGGCATGAATCGAGCGATTTCTCAAGGTGTTGCAGCCAACACAAGGTCAAAAAGGAGGAATCTGGGTGAAGAACAGCCATTAGCCCCAGCCAATCCACAACCTTCCACGGTTCCACAAATAATTGGCAAGCAAAGTCCAGTTTCAAATGCACAAGTGCAGCCAAGAACAGCCCCTAGGCCAACTCAAATGCCAACTGTTGCTGCCCACGTGCAAGGAGTAAGTGTGCAAACCAAGGGACAACAAAAGGATACTTCATCCCCGTTCAGTATCATTGAACAGATGAAGAAGACAAACGTCAACATATCAATGTGGGAATCCCTATCTATCCCAGGCCAAAGAGATCTGCTGCAAGCTGCCATGAAGGATTGGCCAACTTCAAATCAGCAGGTTCAGATGCAAGACAAAGTGCTTACAAATGCTGCCCAGCCTGAAGGAAGTCATGGAGGACAACAAGGTAAAATGTTGAAGCCCCCTCCTTTCTATGTTTCATTAATCATTGGGGATAAACTAGTACACAATTGCATGATTGATTAAGGGCAAGTAGCTCAGTGATGCCCAAGCAAATAGCTGATCAACTAGGGCTCCAGTATGAAACAACATCTAAAGGGGTAGTGCAGCTAGATGGGATAGCAATAGCAACAGTTGGAGTGATTAGAAATTTGAGTCTTACCTTGCATGCATGTCCAAATGTTGTTGTTTTACAAGATGTATCAGTCATAGATTTGCCACCACTCTTTGCCCTTTGCTTGTCAGGGACTTCACAAACAAAATCGGGGCTATTTGTCTCGCTAATTGGTCTCACATGTTGTTTAGAACAAGGTATGGAACTAAGGCTACAATTAGGTCTGAACCTATTGCAAACTTCCATATAGAGCCTTACACTCCAAGTCAGATTAATGCCAATTGCTCAACATTTGATCAAGAAGATCACCCCAAGATCTTGATGAGGCTGACACCAAGGTTGGAAGTATCCCGAACCTAACTCTTGATGAATGGGCAAACAAGATACATGCTTTTGATCCCTATCAAGAAGTAGAAGAATCTGAGATGGGAGTCTATTGTATACATGAAGAAAATCAACCTGTTCCTAGCATCACCAAGCCAAGCCATAACGATGACAATGAGGTATGGCAGCTGTTTTTTGACGGATCGAGGAGTAGGCAAGGTGCAGGAGGTGGAGCCATGCTTGTTTCACCTCAAGGAATAAAGTACTATTCAGCTTTTAGATTTCAATTTGCATGCTCCAATAACACTGCTGAATATGAAGCCTTGGTGCAAGGGATGCATTGGGCAATCAAGAGAAAGATAAAGAATCTGCAAGTCTTTGGGGACAATGAATTGATTGTAAATCAGGTCAAGGGACGGCATGCTGCCAAGAATGATCTACTCAAGTGCTACAAGAACAGGGTGTGGGACCTCATGGAAGATTTTGAAGGTTTTGGCATCGAATCCATTCCTAGGAAAGAGAATCAAGCTGCTGACAGGCTTGCAGCAGTAGGGGCAGCCTTCGACATTATGGAAAGCATTCAACAAGACAAGGTACAGCCAAACATCCACGTGATTGTGAGGCCTTGATGCTTGGACAACAATGTCGGGCCAGCGGTGTTTGAGAATGACCAGCAGATCGTCAATTTCTTACAAGAAGAGGCTGAATTCTCGGCTAGGAATCGGGACAGATTAGAGTAGCAGATGAGGATCAAGTAGTGCACCGCGGACAAACAAGCTTCCCAAGGGTTTAGTAACGTTGGAGTCTATCTTCAACCCTAACGACCAGTTTCGTAAGGAAAAGGCTAACATACAGGTCAAGAGAGAAGATTCAGAGCCAATTCTGGTGGGGAAGGCAAAGCACTTCAAATTGGTAAAGTGGCCATTGAGCAGGGAGAAATTGAGTATTTTAGCCATTGAGAAAGAGCTAAATAAGCTAATAGAGGCAAGCATTATATTCCCGATCAAGCACTCAAGCTGGGTTGCTAACTTGGTTCCGGTCAGGAAGAAGAGCGGAGAAATCAGGCTGTGTGTGGATTTCCGAGACCTAAATAGGGCATCTCTCAAAGATCATTACCCACTCCCTTCCATGGAGCAAATATTGCAGGTTGTAGCTGGTTCAGAGAGATTCTCTCTCCTAGACGGCTACTCAGGGTATAATCAGGTGATGGTGAAAGAAGATGACCAGTTCAAGACGGCTTTCACCACCAAATGGGGGACCTATGCCTACAAGAAGATGCCATTTGGGCTGTCCAATGCTGGTGCTACCTTTCAAAGGGCAATGGACATGGCATTCAAAGGCTTGATCAACAAGATAGTGCTGATATATCTAGATGATATCACTGTCTTCTCAAAGAATGCAACAGACCATCTCTTTCACCTCAGGCAAGTGTTTCAGAGGTGTAGAAAGTTCGGAGTGTCTTTGAACCCCAAGAAGTGCATCTTTCTCGCACATGAAGGAAAGCTCCTCGGCCATATTGTCTCGAAAAAGGGACTGGCAATTGATCCAGAGAGGGTTGAAGCCATAAGAGCACTACCATTGCCAAGTCACAAGAAGGCTCTTCAAAGTTTCTTGGGAAGGATCAATTTTGTCCGCAGGTTTATCCTAGATTTTGCAGCCCTTGTCAAGCCCATCACCAAAATGTTAAAGAAGAGCATGGCTTTTAAGTGGACAGCAGAAGGCAAGGAGAGTTTTGAAGCAATCAAAGAAGCTATCTCTCAGGCACCAACTCTCATCAACCTAGACTTCTCCAAGGATTTCATCCTCTATGCATTTGGAGGTGATGACACTATTTCCGCCATTCTAGTACAGAAGAACAAAGATAATGATGAGCAGCCGGTTGCCTTCTTCAGCTAGAGCCTAGATGACTACGAGGTGAGGTACTCTTTTATTGAAAAGCATGTACTTGCAGTAATCAGAAGCTTGAAGAAATTCAAGCATTTAGTCTCAAACAACAAGGTCCAGTTGCTGGTCTCACATGCTGGAGTTAAGGACTTCCTCCTCAACAAGGATTTGAATGAAAAAAGGGTAGGATGGATCACCCGTGTCATGGAATATGACATTGATATCAAGATCACCAAGCTGGTGAGAGGGAAAGGACTGTGTGAGCAGCTGGTTTTGGGGAAGCAAAAGGGAGTATGCAACGAGGAAGAGGCTGTTTTAATAGTCCAGGACAGCCATGAGCCAAGTGGCGATCAAGAAGAAGACAATGCTTCCCCCACTCCCTGCTGGACCCAAGATATCATACACTTCCTAGGCACAGGCCTATGCCCTCCAGAGATGAACAAGACCCAAAGGAGACACTTCAGGTTGCAGGCTGTTCCGTATGCCATTGTTGATGGAGTTTTGTTCAAGAAAGACGTGAATGGAGTGCTGCTGAGATGCATTAGCACAGTTCAGATTCAAAGGGTGTTGGAAGAGTTTCATGGTGGACCAGCTGGCGGCCATTTCGCACCAAGAGTGACAGCTCTAAAAATCATGAAGGCTGGTTATTATTGGCCTAAAATTTTCAGTGATTGCTATGCATGGATCAAGAGGTGTAAGAATTGTGCATTCTTCACAGGAAAAGAAAGACTTGCTGCCCTTCCATTGCATCCAATCTCAGTTGACCAGCCATTCATGCAATGGGGTTTGGACTTCATTGGAGTCATTAATCCCAATTCAAGCCAAGGGCACAAATGGATTTTGACGGCCACGGACTACTTCACCAAATGGACAGAAGCAGTAGCACTCAAAGAGGCAAATGAGTCTAACATCTTAGACTTCTATGAGGGGATAAAAACCAGATTTGGTGTACCTGCTACAATAATCTTTGATAATGCATTGGCATTCATTGGATCTAAGGTGACTGAGTGGGCTGTCAAGAACGGTATTTACCTAAGCACTTCATCGAACTATTACCCTCAGGGTAATGGCTGGCCGAGTCTACAAACAAAAAATTGTTGAGGATCATTAGGAGAACTCTTGATGAGAATCAGAGGTCTTGGCATACCAAGCTAAAATCAGCCTTATGGGCTGATAGGATCACTCCCAAAAGATCCATAGGTAACTCTCCATTCAGGCTTGTTTATGGAAGAGAGGCAATCTTGCCCATGTCACTTGAGTTGCCAACATTGGAACTCATGAAGCAGCTGGAGTTACTTGAATTTGAGCCCATGGAGGTGAGGTATGCGAGTTGATGGAGCTGCAGAGAGATCGAAATCGAGGCATCCCAAGAAATGGAAAAGGATCAAGCTTTGATCAAGAAGACCTTTGATAGGAAGGCCAAAGATAGATCTTTTCAAGTTGGAGATCTAGTGTTGAAATGGGATGTGGACAGAGCAAAACCGGGAAGGCATTCAAAATTTGATGCCATTTGGAGTGGCCCATACGTGGTCACAAAGTGCAAGAACAACAATGCTTTCCAATTGGCCTCATTGGACGGTGAAGAACTGCAGATTCCGGTAAATGGAATCTATCTCAAACATTGCCACTGAAAATGAGAGGTTCACCCTTGTAAATATTAGCCTAGATTTCAATTCCTCTAAGTGCGTATGCACAATGTCTTGTTGTAGTTAGGTTTCAGTTTCCCTAAGTGCTTTGGCGCAGGTTTTGTCGCTCCTGGATTGAGTTTTACAGTTCAGCGTGCTCTCGAAGAGGGAGTTGCAGTATCAGGCTCATTTCAGGTCATTGCTTATGACTCCATGCCCAATGGATCGCAAAAAAAGGCCATCGATCTTATCTAATTGTTATCTAAAATTCCCCCCAGAGTTAATTTGATAACATGCATTAGAGTTTTCAGTTCCAAGCAAGTAGATTGATTCAGGAAAAAATTGTGAAAATCGGCTAAGTCCTTGTCCTAGGGACAGTTTGGGACATTCGGGACACCAAGGCGCGGTTCGGCCGAAACGCCTCCAGCAGCCCGCTCACCTGGGACAAGTGGAACAAATGTACGTGGAGGGTGCGAACCGGCCGGTTCGGCCGAAAAGGAAAATTTTAGCACGAAACAATCGGGTCGTCGGGACGCGAGGATGCGAAAGCCGTTCGGCGGCCAAGGAGAAGAAAACGGTTAAACTGCTTGGGACATTTGGGCCTTGAGGACGCAAACCGCCGGATCGGCCGAAATGGAGAACTTTTGTACTAAGCGGTTGGGACATTTGGGCGCAAGGACGCGAAAGACGCTCTGTTAGACAGCCGCCGCTTTGCTAGGATCTCTTTATCATCATAATGAGATGATTTTAAATGCTACCAAGAAGTAGTTGGGGCAGATTCTGGATTTCCTCTCTCTTCCCTCTCTCATTTCTTGATATATATTGTAAAGAAGAGCTCCTTTAACAGGTCGGACATTCTTGTTTTGCATCCTCTCTTCTTCCCCGCTTGCAGGAGAATTTGTGGAGCTTTTCAAACCTCCCATATGGATTGTAATGCCGTTTTTGCCTCTTGGCCACTGCAATGTACTATATCGACTCTTGAGCAATATATATATGTTTGTGATTGATTCTCAACCCTCTCATGTATTCATTGCTGTTATTTTGATCTCTTATTGCAGTTTGGTTACCTGTGCATAGTGTTTGTATTGCATCTATGTGGTCTGTGTTAGATTTGCAAAATGAGTGTCTAACATTCCTTAGTGCATCACCTCTTAGTTTTAGGTTTTATTCTATGCATTTTCTCACCTGTCTCCTTGACAAGTTAGATTAGGTTTTAGTAAACCCTCTACATTTTTGTGTGCATCTCGAACAGAGGAATAAGAACCAGGCCTTCTCTAGAGAACCCTTTCTCATCTTTACGAGTCCCACACTTGGAGAAAGGATTCCATGTTGTGCAATCACACTGGATGCACGAACATCAACCTAGAAGCCGATCTGCATCCGGGTGTCTTTGTGAGTCTCGCAACAACGGGGCTTGACCGAGTGGTACTTTGGTCACTGTCACATCTTCCGCCGTGAGCTCCTCCTCTATCTTTCCTTCTGCCGGAATTGATATCTCAGCAAACTTCTCTCCCGAATTCTCAATGATCAACCTAGAAGTTGCTTTAGCAACTTTAGGCCTTCTGTCTCTTCTGCTCAGATCCTGGAGTAGCTGCAAGTCGTGCTCCTCTAAGTTCATCTCCATTCTCGCTTCTGGAACCAACTGCAAAGCCAACCATTCCGAGAAATTACTTCTCGGAGAGTGAGAAGTCGCTGAGTGCACTACCATCTCCCGCTCTGCATCCTCTCCGTCAGAAAGTGCCACAGTGTCATGGCTGCCATCCTCTGAATCATCCAAGGACAAAGCTCTTTCGAACTCTGCCATCTGCAGCTTCAACATCTCCTCTGGAACGGGTGATGAACGAAGTGGCTGAGGAGAGAAGACGAACGTCGCCGGATTCAATGAAGGCATGGAAACATCCTGCTGCTGCGGTGCAATAGTTGGTGAAGTACTGGGTACTGGAGAAGCCGGAGTCAAAGCTATGGTCGTAGAAGTGATCTTCTCTTTCTCTTGAGATCTTCTGTGTACTTTCAACTTCTCGGACCTTCTGCTGCTTTCTCCTTCATGCTTTCACTTGAGGGAATCTCCTGCGCCGAAGTTGCCCGTGATTTGATTCATCAATGCTTCATCAAGGCAATATCCCTTCGTCAGCAACCAGTTTGAAGTATTCACCAACACAGCTCTCGACCTTTCTTCAATTGTGTTACATCCTCCCATGTTATTCTATAGCATGGCTTTATCTCCTCCCATTTGATGGTAAGTGTCAAGTACCACATTCCCATCATCTTTAAGATCCGCAGGTATCCGCGCTAGTCCAAAGTCGAACACTTGCTTTGCTGACAGCCTGCTGAAATCTCTCTTTCTAACCTCGTACTCACTTCCGCACTTCATCCAGAAATCTTCTAACGAAGGCACATGTGCGTACTGCTGGGAGATTGTCTTCCTGGCTACTCCAAATGGATCGAAGTTCAGCCATGCAGGGAAGAACTCTTGCTCATACTCGGATAACATTTGTGCTTCCATCCCTCGAGCTCTATGAATGCTAATGCACTGCTGTAATATCCCACAGTGATTGGGAAGAAGCCCGTAGGCTTGTGCGCTTTGATGAAGGTCATGTAACTCCACAAGTTGCCTGCTCAGCTCCATGGCGATCAATCTATCATTCGGATACCTGGGCATCTTTATTGGTTCTCCAGAAAAGCCTGTAACCCTGAGGTATGTGAAATCTGCAAATTGAATGAATAGACTTCCAATCTTGGACACGGCTTCCCACGCTTCCTTGCTTACCCTGTTGGCCTTCAAGTCTTTGTCTAGCCTGCAGATGAAATCGTAGAAGAAGTCATCGTTGATCACTTTGAAGTCTTTCTCGCCTGTAGGTGCAGTAAGCTGCGGGTAGCACTCGAAAATGGGGTCCTTGGAAAGAACACCACATCTATCCAGCTTGGAAAAGACACCTTGTGAAGCTACAGCATACACCAAGTATGAAGTCATTTTGAAGCTGAAAGTACGCTTCACGTTAAGGTTGCTCACTGATGTTATTGCTAATAATTTCCGACCAATTGATTATAGAATCAACCTTGTTGATTTCAATGGTCCTGATGAAAGCATACATCCATGTACGGAAAGTGTAGGCATTCGCTTCGCCATTCATCCTGCATAGCAATTTGACGACATCATCTGCCTCCTGCACCAAATTGGACCGTGGAAGAGTTCTCGGGAACTTTGAAGGGGATCTAGGCTTCTTCATGAACCGGCTATTCATGATGCTCACACAATCAGCTCTATGCTTCTCCCACCTACTGTCAGCATCCTGAATGCTAATAGAAGTCACCACCTTTCGTACTGGAATCTTCAAACAATAATTGATGAACTCTGCATCCAAACGAATTATTGTCTTTCCCGAAGCATCACGCACTGATCTGGATGAAGGATGATAAGATCTAGCACACTCCATCACGAACTCTGGCAATTGGGCTGTACATGGGAAAGCTGCAGCTCGGATAATTCCACTGCTTTTGACCGCACGCATGAGTGAAGTCTTTCCCGCTCTGGATCTATCAATCAAATCAGCAAGAGGTTTCGGGCCTAGATCTGTGTCTCCTATGTCTGCAAGTTTGGAAGCAATGCATGACTCCATCGTGCTTTCTTTTTCATCTCCCTTCGCCATGGCTTTGTCTATCTTCGTCTGAATAATTCTTTTTCTCCTTACTTGGCCGGATTTCTTCAATACTGGTGCAGATCTGGACAATTCTTCAGATTCAGAGGATATTTGCAATGTATTGGACATTGATAAAAACTCCTTTTCTTTTGTAAAGCACCTGTAATGAATTCCTGCAATTTATTCAGACAAAAATGGCCACCGGAGCATGAATAGTGAATTTAAATTATAAAAATCTGCACTTTTCAAGCCTGCTGCCCCAAAAATTGGTGTTTAATTTGCACATAAAGAGAGCATGAATCCTTTCAATCAACACCTGAGCTCCTGTAACACCTGTGAAAATAATTATGCAGACAAAGATCAACCTCCTCCAAAGCATGCGCCAAATCTGGAAGCTTTTAGCCTTGTTAGCACTTTGTCTGAACAAAATCCTTCCTTTAATGGGGGCGCACTTTTCCTCTTGGCTGCAATTCTTTACCTGTGAATTAAATAATTCACCCATATGGCTGCCCATGCTTATATAACCTTCATAATTCTATAATTAATAATTGCCCTAACAATTAAAGGCAATTAATTAATTAAAAATCATGCTTTTCTCTTTTTAAAATAGCATGTTTAAGGACAGCCATCCAATAAATTAAATTAATCCAATTTAATCCTTCACACAGCACTTCACTTAAACTTCACAGTGTGCTTTGACCATAGCCACTGAAAATAGAAATTAATTTAATGTTTTAATGCCTTAAAAAACATTAAACAATTCCCAAATGGGGCGCACTTTTTGAGAGGAAGAGGGCAGCCACTAAATTTAATTCCTTTCTTTTATTCCATCTTTGACTTGTTGACCTCCTCCAAGCTTGGGCGCACTTTTTGAGAGGAAAGATTAATTAAAATAATCAATTTAATCCTTTTATTCTCTCACCAAAGGGGGCGCACTTTTTTGCACATGTAATTCTATTTTTAAGAATTTTTTCATAATGGGATTCTTTACCCTGCAAGGCAGGCACCAAAATCCCGTGATCCACTTAAGTGATTTGACTTTGACAATGGGATTATTTACCCTGCAAGGCAAGCACTAAAATCCCATGATTTCACTTAAGTCACTTAAGACCTTGGGCCCATTCCACTTCCCCTAGGTTTAAAGGGAATGAGCAAGGAAGTTAATGTTATGATTTTTAGTTGTTTTTATGAGCTTTGCATTAATTTTAATTAATTTTCTAAGTAGAGTCAGTCGGTTCAAAAATGGTGAAAAGCCAATGGAAAAAATAAAAGAAAAAGGAACTATTATGTCTCCAAGGAGGTCAGTCCTCCTTAGAAGGATTCTATTTGGTTTTCGGTGCCACCTCTAGCTATTTAAAGAGGTATCAAATGCCTAATTCTTTCTGAGTTGGTGATCATACTTGGTTTCATTTAGATCGAGAGAGGTTTCACAAAAAATCATCACAGTGAAACCCATCGATGAGGCTTTCTTTTTAAAATATTTCTATAATAAGCCTCCCAACTTTTATCATTTCGCCTTTATTTGTGCTTGGCCTTATCTAACCAATGCACATCCTCTTCATTGTACATTTATTTATTCCCCACTAATGAAGTGTGTAAAGTATCATTTTGGTGGCCACCTCTCCTATGTGTCTCTCTTTGTTCATATTTTTTTTTTTTTTTTCATTGTGAGTTTTCTTTGGACATCGTTAGGATGTTTTGCCCTCTTCATTGTACATCCTCTTCATTGTACATTTATTTATTCCCATTAATGAAGTGTGTAAAGTATCATTTTTGGTGGCCACCTCCTATGTGTCTCTCTTTGTTGTTCATATATTTTTTTATTTTTCTTTTGTGAGTTTTCTTTGGACATATCGTTGGGATGTTTTTCCCTCTTCTCTCGAATTCCGCCTTTCTCATTTTCATGTGCCCTAAGATCTGGTTGCAGTGCCCATCATATGTGACTAAACTCCCCGGATGGGGACTCTAAGAATATAGTATATGTCCTCAAGGGTCATTGTTATCTCACCAAGAGGTAATCAAAATGTCTCGCTCTCACTATGCCACCTCTCTCTGCTAAGGCGATCGGAGGCTATGATCCAGCATAATATGTGGAAGGCTGTGATGTATGATAAACTCGTCACCTCTAGAATAAATATTAACCCTCACTACTCGGGACAAGAGAAGGTCTGCTCATATGCTCGTAGGCATCCATGACGCTCGCGCACATCCAAATTAAGTAATATCTCCGGAGATCACCCAAAAACACACAATTAACATCATTTCCTCTAATAACATTTTCCTAAGGTATTCTAATCACTCCTAAGTTCATCAAATCACTTCCTAACATCTTCAAAAATCTTCTAAAAACTAGATTCTACACTAGCGCACTCCCTTCAAACGGCGATAGCGCATCCCCTTTCACACTAGCGCATACCCCTCTAATGCTAGAGCATGCATTTTCACGCTCCTACTATCATTTTAATGCTAGCACATTCCATGCTAACACGCACGGTTTAATGCTTATGTTGCCATTTTCACGCTAGCACATGCCCTACCTTCAATCAAACCTAGTGTAATGCTTACACTCTCATTTTAATGCTAGTGCATTGTCATTCACACTAGCACATGGGAAGACATGCTAGCGCGCTCAAATCCGGTCTTAGCATTTAACCCGCTTAACTTCCCCAGCTACAAAACACATTAAATGCACTAAAATTTCAAAACAATTACATTACTTACTTAGGCACCATCACAGAAGCCTCCCGAACTATCGAACTCGGTCCAAGCACAGTGTGTGCATTCCTCGATTCACGCCATCTCTCTCAAAAGTCAAAGCAAAATCTTTCACAAATCACAATAGGGTCGATATTACTCCTCTCACACCTACTATTTATACCCTCTCAACCCTAATTCTTCATTTTTCTTGCGTCTCAAGGGCCGATTATCTATATTCCTCTCACCACGTATTGACGCCTCCGTCGTGATGATTTATTGCCTTAAAACGTCATTTTTACTAATGTTTGACCTCGTTGGGGCATATTTTTTGCTTCCCGGTGACCTTTTCTTCTCCTTAGGGCATATTTTTTCTTCCCGGTGATTCTTGTTGGCATACCATGCACGCCATCATTCTTTTATATCACTTTCTTCCTGAAAATTTCAAAAATCGTACAAAAATGGTAAAATTCAAAAAATCCAAAAAATTGGTAAAAATCCAAAAACCCAACAAAAATTAGTAAAAAGAATTCACACATTTGAATCATTTACAGACACAAAATTATCAAACATCGAAATTGTCCTACAAAACATCTTTCTTTGGTCCTCGTTTGTTCTTGTGCACGACTTGCATGGATCATTTTGATCTACCTCCATTAACAAAGCTGGTTTGCTTGCTATGTTTGTATTCCCTTACACAAGCAATTGCTTGGGAAATTCATAGTGCACAATTGATTTTTCATGGGACTTCTATGTCCTTCATTTATTCACTTTGCATGTATCCTTGTTTGGGGTGCCATTTTTAACCCTTGTCGTATAACTCGAATAGGTGGAATCTAGAAGCTAGATAATAAAAACATTGGTACAACTATCTTGAACGTTGTTTGTTTGAATATGTTTGTTTGTACTTGTTTGGTTGCTTGTCTACTTGTTTACTTTCTCGTATTGCATTGCTTCTGCGCATGTTGCATTGAGTCGATCCTCATAGCAAAAATAAAAATTGTCTCCTAGATGGTTTGTTGATTACATTGAGAAATGATGATTACAAGCGGCTCTTGAGCCAGTTGGGTTGAAAACCATCTCCATTTTCTTCATCTCCACTTTTCTTCATCACCATTTCCTTCTATCACAATTTTTTTCTTCAACGCCACATGGGGCAATAGGGATTATGTTTATCCCCCCTTCCCCTGTTTCTTCTATCCATTGGAACACCGGATTTTCTTTTCCACTCACTCATATTGCACACTAGGCTTGTGTCGCCCCTTCTTTTTCCTTCTTCTTTTCGATCGTCGATCGACCTCTTTCATCACCCCATCGACACTCGAGGGGGCATCCTTCATTCTACTAATTTTTCTTTTACATCTTCAAAATTTACCTGTCATCTGTAATTGTCTACTATCTTTGAAGTGGCGTCGCTTATGCCACCCCAAAGAGGGGCAAATGTAAACACCTAAAATCCGCCTACGCAGTTTTAATACTAAAATTGTACTAATTACCCTCTTTCTCGTCATTTCCGTTATAATTAGTGATTTTCCGCTAATTAGTTAACATTCCCTCCATTTCGGTCAATTAACAACACTTCGTTAATTAACTAGCCTTTCCCCATTCCAAATGTCAATTAATGACACTTCGTTAGTTATAATCCTCCTCTAATCAATTAATTAACTATTATTAGTTAATTAAGCCTTTTTAATCTTCTATTTAATCAATAAACCCTCTTATTGGTTAAATCCCCTCTTAAATCCTCTAAATCCTACCTATTTCCCTCTAAATCACCTTCAAATAGCTTTTATAAGCTTATCCTAGCCTATTAATTAATCCTAGTTGATTAATTAAATCATCTCCAACTCCCATGAGTTGTTAATTCTAATCAATTCCCTCTAATCATGCTTATCCCTTCTAATTCTACTTTATCATTTATCCCAGATTAACCATCTTCTCCATGATGTGAACAAGAGTCTTGTTCAAGGCTTCATGTTTCCATTACCTTGAGGGTAATAGGGAGTTGACCATTTTAGTTGGATTTGAAAGCGTTGGCACAACGCCTTCACTTGTTTATTCTTGAAATACTTACCATTGTCGAATCAATGCGCGGGAATGTTGTAGCGATAGATAATGTGGTTCGTTATGAATTTGGAAATTTGCGCACTGATGAGATAGGTAAGAGTAATCTTGTGTTGCAGACTCACAGCACCCCTGGATGCAGATCAGGCTTCTAGGTTGATGTTCAGGCATCCAGTGTGATTGCACAACATGGAATCCTTTCTCCAAGTGTGGGACTTGTAAAGATGAGAAAGGATTCTCCAGAGAAGGCTGGTTCCTATTCCTCTGTTCAGATGCACACAAAAATGCAGAGGGTTTACTAAAACCTAATCTAACTTGTCAAGGAGACAGGGTGAGAAAATGCATAGAATAAAACCTAAACTACAGAGGTGATGCACCAAGGAATGTTAGACACTCGTTTTGCAAATCTAACACAGACCACATAGATGCAATACAAACACTATGCACAGGTAACCAAACTGCAATAAGAGATCAAAATAACAGCAATGAATACATGAGAGGGTTGAGAATCAATCACAAACATATATATATTGCTCAAGAGTCGATACAGTACATTACAGTGGCCAAGAGGCAAAAACTGGCATTACAATCCATATGGGAGGTTTGAAAGGCTCCACAAATTCTCTTGCAAGCAGGGAAGAAGGGAGGATGCAAAGCAAGAATGTCCAACCTCTAAAAAGGGCTCCTCTTTACAATATATATGAAGAAATGAGGGGGAAGAGAGAGGAAATCCAGAATCTGCCCCAACCACTTCTTGGTAGCATTTAAAATCATCTCATTATGATCCAAGCGGCGGATCCTGGCAAAACGGCGGCGTCTAACAGAGCGGCGAGTGCATCCTGCCGTTGAAGTTAGTAGTTGAAGCATTACACGCGTCAGAGACGTTTTCTTAATTTTCTCCCCCTAAACTGCATCAAAATGCAAGATTGACCCCAGAATCATGTAGAGAATTTCAATAGCTTTCCGTTGATATAAAGAACGTGCAAATCCGAGCTCTGGATCGAAAGATATGACGATCTGAAGATTTAGGGCACAAAACAGGCGAAAACGGATTTTTAAATTTCTTTTCTCGCTCGCCATCCGGGCGACACGTGGCGGGCTGCAGTTCGCTGAGCAATTCCTTCTCTCCACCTTTTCGCGGGCTTTTCTTGTGGGCCCCTTAAACTTGGACACGTGGCGCTATCTTATTGGTTTGGATCAGTGCTCGAAAACTCGCCCCTTTGACTTTTTGGACCTTTTTCCTTGGCGACACGTGTCATGCTGTGATTTGTCCATGGGCCTGCCAGATTTTCGCGTCCACCGCATCCTTTTGTCCCAAATGTCCCAGTGCTTTCGCGGACAAAATCTTCCGATCCGCCCGAAATGGGCTTCCTCGTCCCTTTTCTGCCAGTGACACGTGGCGTGATCTGATTGGCTTTCGGCTCCTTCGGCTATCCGCGTCCCGCGCGTCCCTTTGTCCCACTTGTCCTTGTGCTGCAGTTTCCTGTTTTGGCCGAACCGGCCGGTTCGCGTCCTTCGCGTCCATTTGTACCAAATGTCCCAGTGCTTCGCGGGCCGCCTGGAGGCGTTTCGGCCGAACCTCGCCTTAGTGTCCCGAATGTCCCAAATATTTCTAGAACAAGGACTTAGCCGATTTTCACAATTTTTTCTCGTCGAGGCTTATTTTCTACAAATTCTCGCATTCTCTCAGAGCTCGTTCTTTTTCAGCCTGGGACTTGGGAATCCTGATGTATGTTATTAATTCAACCACAGGGGTGAAATTGATAATAGTAACAACCTCTACCCATTTCGTGAAATACTCGGTGGTAGTTATGATGTGAGTGTGGCCATCAGAGGAAGTGGGGGTAAGTTTTCCAATGAGATCGAGGCCCCACTTTCAAAAGGGCCAGGATGTTGTGATGGGTTGCAGAGATTACGCTGGAGCATGTATTAAAGTGTCGTATTTTTGACACAACAAGAATTTTTAACATACTAACAACAATCAGTTTCCATGGTAGGCCAATAATATCCTACTCTCAATAACTTCTTAGCAAGAACCATTCCACTTGTATGGGCCCCACAAATGCCTTCATGCACCTCTTTGACCACTAAGATGGACTCTTCTCGAATTAAGGTAGTGTATGTGATTCTTGTTAAAGTCTCTACGATAGGTAGTGCCCCCAAGCAAGGTATATTGGGTTATACGCTGGATGAGGTTATGTTTTTCAAAATAGGTAAGGTCGGGAGGAAAGGTTATGTCATGTAGTTAATTATAGATGTCAATAAACCAGGGGGAGAGGGGACCAACAACTTCACATACCAATCAAGATTCTAGCATGTCGTATGCAAGTGTCCTCAAATGTTCCATGAAGAAAGGCATGTTGTTTTCGGGTGGGATACGTAGCATAGATCCAATGATATCCATAGCATCCGTTGAACGATTCTCCTCTCGGGTATCTGTTGGAATGTGATTTGTACAAATAATTCTTTCGAGTATCAACCAATTTCTTGTAAGGAATAAGTAACTCATCCTTAACTTTGTACTTGTCATTCACTTGCTTGATCAATTGAGAATCACCTATTACATTAACTCCGTCGATATCCCATTTGATAACAATTTTCAATCCTATGCAATGAGGGCTTCATATTTCACTATATTATTTGTACATGGGAAACCAAGTTTGAATGCTTGAGGGATCAAATCTCCTGTAGGAGTGATAAGCACAACTCCTGCTCCTGAACCGTGAAAAGTAAATGATCCATCAAAGTACATTTTCCATGTGACAAATTCTTCAATATACATCATAGAAGCATCTGGAAGTTCCAAACTCAATGGTTCGGTTCCTGAAAAGGGGCTTTAGCTAGTTGATCTACAAGCACTTTCCCTTTGACTGATTTTTGGTTGACATACTCAATATCAAACTCACTAAGCAGGATGATCCAATTAGCCATCCTCCCAATAAGTGCAAGTTTAGATAATAGGTACTTAAGTGGGTTAACTCGAATATGAGCTTGGTCTTGTTATTTAACAGGATAATGGTGGAGTTTCGGAATGTGAAAACAACGGCCAAACAAGATTTCTCAATTTGCGGGTAGTTAAGCTCATAAACAATCAAAGTGCAAAATTTGAGATAGTAGATGGATTTCTCTTCTAATTCAGATCATGTTGAGCTAGAAGCATGCCTATAGCAAATTGGGTAGCTGAGATATACAGTAACAATGGTTTGCCTAGAGTAGGCGGCATGAGGATAGGGGTTTAGACAAATATTCTTTAAGCAAGGTAAACGCTTGCTGTTGTTTAAGACCCCAATGGAAATCAACATCTTTCTTAAGAAGATGTGTGAAGGAATGACACTTATCTGCGAGTTGGGAAATGAATCTTCGGATAGCTTGGATTTTCCCTTGCAAACTACGCAGCTATTTGAGGTTCTTAGGAGGCATTTCTGTGATAGCTAAGACCTTTGTTGGGTCCACTTCAATTCCTCTTCTTGAAACAATAAAACCTAACAATTTTCCTAATAGCACCCCAAAGACACATTTCTTTGGGTTAAGCTTTGACCTTGTAGTCTCTGAGATGTTGGAAGATGTGTCATAGGATTTCTGGATGGTCCTCTCTAGTCCTGGACTTGCCCAAGATGTCATCAACATAGTCTTCCATTATATCATTCAACATGTCATGGAAGATGACAGTCATGGCCCTTTGATAGGTTGCACCTGCATTCTTGAGGCCGAAGGGCATGACTTGATAATAGAATGTCCCCCAAGGGTAGTGAAAGCAATCTTATGTTGATCCTCTTTTGCAATTTTGATCTGGTTATATCCTGAAAAGCCATCCATGAGGGATAGCATTTCATAACTGCAGTTTAAATCGACAATCATGTCGATGTTTGGAAGAGGAAAGTCATCCTTGGGACATGCTTTGTTAATATCTCTAAAATTCGTACAAATCCTAATGCCAATGGGTTTCTTTTGCACAAGCACTCTATTGGAAATCCACTCTGAATAGTAAATAGGCCTAACGAATCCTATTGCCAATAATTTCTCAAGTTCTTCTTTGACTAAAAGGGCGATGCAAAGATGCATCTTTCGAAGGTTTTTCTTGATGTGAAGGCCACGTTGGTGTTTTCAAATACGCGCTGATGGTGTCGGGGCCGTTAGTGTGGTAAGGGGTGCACTGGCGTTCTAAGGTAAAATTTAGCATAAATTTCAAAGTTTCAATTTCTAGTTTTTTGTGCTTCTGTCATTTTCTAGGATTTTTAGCTTCTGTTATTGCAGGTTTTTTGATTTAGAACATGTTTCCTAACACATTTGTTTACGTTTTGATGAATGATTTTGTTTGCATGCCTTGTATGAGTTTGGGATAAGGTTGTGTATGCTCTTCTCTTGAAACCATTGTGTGATTTTAAGAAACAAAAGCAGCTTTAACCCTTCTTTTGCTAGAATTAGAGTGTAGGAAAACTTCATTATTCATTTATGCTTAAGGGAATAAACTTTTCATATGGCATTTGTATGATCCTTTTATTTAAGATATTTTCATTTGATAAACAATTAAACTAAAGCTTGTGTATGCACCATTGTGTGATCTTGAGAATCAAAAACAACTTTAGTTTTTCACTAAAAAGCACTTGGATTAATTGGGAATGAACCTTGATTTACAAAGCATTATGGTGGTTATTTGATTTACAAGTTTTTCATTGTTATCTAGTTGGGTTGCTTGTTGTGTATGCTCTTCTCTCGTGTCCTTGGACGATCTTGAGAACAAAAACAACACTTAATCCTCTTTTAATGATATTGTAGATCTTATGGATAATTACTAACTATTTGTGTGTAGGACCTAATGCTTGCCAATGAAAGAAGATTTCTCTTAAAATCAAACTCTAACATACACGTGTGTTGTAGGTTGCCAAAGGTGGTTCAAACCAAATTGCTTAATCCAAAAGATAAGAAAACACACCACTTTGCAAAACATTGTATATGCAGGTTTCGGTTAAGAGCTACGGCTCGTCCACTTGAACTAGGAGGAATTCCCTTTGGCATAAGCCTTAAGATAACAAGAGGGATGCTCCTAGGAACCCCAAAGTAGTTCACGCAAGAGGGAACCTTGTGAACGAAACGGAAAGTGCTCCACTACCCAATTGATTAGTACGCCTGAGAGATTAGATTCAAAACTATCTTCACGCAACCCCAATGAAGATACAACTGAACGCAATTTATTGCTCATTGTATTGAAGGGGGTAAAGTAAAGTCGGGATACTCCAAGATTTAGTCAGTGCGACTTTCTTGGCAAACCGCGCTCATGAGAGATAGTTTGTGACACCTAGAGAGAGAACCAATAGGAAGCTTGTGGCTTGGAGCCAATTTGACTTATCTATCGTGTACTAAAGAGATCTCACAACATGACAACTTTGTTAGAGTCAAAACCTTATTATTCGAACAAGGGGAGACTCCATCAAAGTTGAAACTGTGTGTTATTTCATCACGAGACCTACGACGTGTTACTTTGTCCTAGTTTTTCACTTTTCCTAAGGCAAGGTAAAACTTTGCCAAAGTTATACTTAGTTTGTTTCATCACCACTTGGTCTACTCCTTTGTTTTCTTGTTTCCCATTTTAGGATAAAAGACAAACAACATACGCGGATACCGCTAGAAATAATCGTGTCCACCACTTTTGTAGTCTACTTGCATGACTAGGTTGCAATGTCGAATGCAAGTGTTGAAAATGTTCTAGTAGGCCCTTTGTCTCAAACCCATATTGAGACTCATTATCATTGTAGTTAGGTGATTTCATCATTGACTTCCTTTGAGTTGTTATGCTGCCACATTATAGCCATACAATTGTGATACTTACGTCTTGTTTCCATTGTGAAACTTGATCTAAGTCTCTATATTGTATTGTTACGTTGCTTGCATAAGTAATAACTTCTTGATATACTTAGGCTTAGTTTTTATCCCAACATTGTCTTGAGGTTTTGAGGGTGTTGTCGTTACGTTGTTAGCATTGTGGTAACATCATTTTGATACTAAAATATTGCTTTTCTTACAAAGCTTGATTGACGTGTCCAAATAGTGTTGTTACATTGCTCGCATTGGTAACTTCCATTTTCAAAGACTTGGACTTTGTTTGTGTCCAAAACTGGTTTTAGTATACCTTGTTGGGGATCGCATCAACACTTTCTTAGTATTTAGGTCTTGTTTATTTTAAACTTGACCTAAGTGGTGATATTGTGTTGTCACTATTTGCACTAAACCTATCTTGGAAAATGTAGGGAGTAAACTATTTTTGTGATTGGATTTTAGTCTTGTGCTTAATAATTTTGTCCTAGGTGCTTCTTGTTAGATAAACCTTGTTAGGCTATCATTCTTTATTCTTTGGTGTCCTAGGTTCATATTGATCCTTTGGATTCATGACCATTTGTTATTCCACATTCTTTGTGATGACTTGACATCGTTACACTGCGTAAATTTACCTAGGGTCCATTTTAGTCAACCTTAGTGAAATATTTCGTGTTATGCCTCCTATTACAAGAATGGGGCATCGAAAATTAGGAACATGTCCCTTTGGAAGTGACAATCCACTTTATGATGACAATATCATGGTTGATCACAGTGGTGGTGAGGAGAATTCTCCTCATGCGGACTTTGAGCTTCATCCCGCCCACATTGATAATTATTTGTTCCAAAACAAACATGAGGTTCTAATGCGTGTCGTAGAGCTAGGAGCTAGGTTACCATCTACGGTTGATCCTTCTCTCATTTCCAGTATGGTTCGTGGAGAAGAAGAAGTAGAACATCCTTCTCGTAATATTAACATCTTAAACCTAGGTCATGCCTCTACTTATGGATGATGGAATGATGAGGAGATACCTTTCGAAAATGATGGAGATTATCGTATACCTATTGTCAGAGTTCATTGTGAGGACCATGAAGAGCATGCTCATCATGAGCAACCTCCTCCTCATGAAAATCATAAAGAAGTACCCACTCAAGAGGTAACTTTAGAACAACAAGTGCAAGCTCTCACTCGCCAATTGGCTAGTTTAGCTTCGCATGTAAACAAGGAACAAGCGAAACCTTTAAAACAAGTTATACCAAAATTTAAACCAAAAGCTTTGTACCATGAATTCAATACCGATTCTCCTCGTCAAGAGGCACAAAAGAGTCTTATGAGAACTTTTATGTGGACAATAAAGGTGGGGATACAACTAGTTTAACAATTTGTACAAGCCCACGCCATCCACACAGGATCGCCTTTTCAATCAAGAGTGAGTGGTCAACCATGAAAAATTCCCTTATAGCTTTGCAAGAAGGCAAAATTGACAATAACAAAAAGTATCATTTCGAGGAGTTATGCCCATATCCCTTCGATAGTGCTATGTTGCAGGTACCTTTCCCGCGTCATTTTGATTGTCCAAAGTTCAACAAATACAAAGGCAAAGGTGATCCCAGAGACCATATTAAGGACTTGGGCATGCCCAGAGAAGCATGACCGCAGCCCCGAGAACGTGAGTGCAGCCTTGATGATGTGAGCGCGCACCTTGCAACATGAGCGCGACCTTGACAACGTGAGCGCGCACCTTCCTGTAGGTGGTCAAAACACGGGTTTTGACAAGAAAAATCTGATAAAGCTCAAATCTTTGACATTTTGATGCAATTTTGATAGCACTTTACCTCCCTTGATCCTGCAAAGAACATAAAAACAAAGAAACTACCACTAATCTAGCTAAGAAACCTCACAATTATCAAAACTAATGAAAAAGAGGGTTAGCAAAATCAAAACTTGTAACTAACATAAAAAAAACTTGAAACTAATCTAGAAAATTGAAACTAATCTAGAAAACTTTGAAACTAATCTAAAAGCTTAAACTAAAAACTTTGAAACTAAGTTAAAAAGCTTGAAAATGAATGCAATAGGGTTTGACTCCCACCGGCATGCCAAATGATAACACCCCAAACTTTTGTAATATGACTAACTAATAAAGACTAACACCATAATAGCCTAGAGCCAAGCTTAAGTTTAAGAATGAAACATCATGATCAAAGCTTAAAAGCATGCATCAATGAAAACTAAATGAAATTAAACATTTAATCTACAAGCATCCGTCTTAGTGTGAGATGATTACTAATTAACATAGACCTAATTAGATCTAAGGGCAATCAAATTATGGTTGTTGCTACTCCACAAATGGTGAGAGGATATCTCTAACAATGGCTACAAGGCCATATTAGATATCCCTCTACTAACCAACATGAAGATTTGAATGCAAAGATTGAGCAAGCTAATCCAAGAAGGAAGTAAGGCTCTTAATCATATTTGTTATATGATATACTAATAAAAATATGGTGTAAAGTTGGAAGGTAGGTGCTTAGTCCTTTTTATAGTTTTCCATTTGAAGAAAACTTTCATCTTGGTGCATGTGGGACTAAAAAGTAAAAAGTAGATTAAGATTTGTTAATCATGATTAGTGAATTAACAAGTGATTAGCATGTGAGGTGCCTTAATTAACCACTTAGGGTCAATTAAGAGGATATAATAAGCTTTTGAAGCCTTTTGAGATGTCTTGGAGGGAAAAGGGATGATTTTGAATGGTTGGAAGAAGGGTATTAACCAATTATAGGGTTTATTGATCAAATGCAAAGTAAATACGCTTAATTAGCTAATAATCGTTAATTGTTTGCTCGGAAGAGGATTATAACTAATGATGTGTCGTCAATTGGCATCCGAAATGTGATAGAAGCTAGGTAATCAACAAAGCGTCGTTAATTAACAAGAATAGAGGGAAACATTAGTTAATTAGCAGAAATCCCTAATTATAATGGAAATAGTATGAATGAGGGTAATGTTAACAAAATGACAGAGGTGAAGGTTTTTACTTTGTGTACTTGTAGGCCGTCCATGGGAAGCCGCATGTAGTCTCGAACGTGATCCGCACAGTGTTTCCAGCACCCACGAAGTGCTTTGGGACCGTCGTGATTCTTTCAAATTCTTGTAGCACTCGTCGTGATGATTATTTTTAATAAATAATCATTTTTCACCTGTTTTCGCTACTGTTGGGGCATGTTTTTGCTTCCCGGCGACCTTTCTGCTACCTGGGGCATATTTTTGCCTTCCAGCGTCTTTTGGCGATGTCCCATGACTTCGTCATTTCTTCTACAAGATTTTCTTCTATAAATTCAAAATTTCAAAACAGTATATTTTTTTCAAAAAAATCGTAAAAATCCAAAAAATTGTAAAAATTCAAAAATTGGTAAATGACATGCACGCAGCTAAGGCCTGTGTCAAGTGCATTGTCCTCGAACATCGAAATTTGTCCTACAAAAGCATCTTTCAGAGGTTCTTGCTTGTTCTTGTCTCAAATGACTTGCAGATCATTGTGATCTACCTCCATTAACAAAGTTAGTTTGCTTACTATGTCGGTATTCCCGTAAACAATGAGTTGCAGAGATGCACATAGCGCACGAATGCTTTTCATGGGACTTCTTGTGTCCTCCGTTATTCCCCTTGCATGCATCCTTTCTTGGGACACCATTTTTAACCCTTGTCGTTGAACATGAACATTCAAGAACTGAAGCTTGATAACAAAAACATTGGTGCTTTGCAACTGTCTTGAATGTTGTTTGTTTGAGTATGTGTGATTGAACTTGTTTTTCTCGTTAGGTTAGTCGGTTTACTTGCTCCTATTGCATTGCATTATGTATGTTGTATGGAGTTAAGGATTTTTAGCAATGAACAAATGTTAGTAATCCAACAACATGATCAAACAAAGTTGTTTTTTGAAAGATTGGATGCAAAAGCTATTCCTATTTTCTTCACTGTCATGTCTTATCACTATTCATCTTTCTTCCAAAATGCCCGGGAAAAAAATCATTTTTATCCCCACCCTATTTCTTCTATCCATTTCTATCAAATTTTCGATCGTTGATTGACTTCTTCTATCACCCCATCGACTCTCGAGGGGGCATCCTTCATTTTACTAATTTTTCTTCAAAATTTACTTGTTTACACTTGTCTACTATGTTTGAAGTGACATAACTTACTTCACCTCAAATAGGGGCAAATGTAGACACCTAAAATTTGTTTTCGTAGTTTTATTACTGAAATCACACTAATTACCCGCATTCATACTATTTCCGTTATGATTAGTGATTTCCGCTAATTAACTAGCGTTTCCCTCTATTTTGGTTAATTAATGACTCTTTGTTGATTACCTAGCTTCTATCACATTCCGGATGCCAATTGACTAGACATCATTAGTTATAATCTCTTCGAGCAAACAATTAGCGAGTATTAGCTAATTAAGCCTATTCACCTTCGTATTTGATCAATAAACCCTATTATTGGTTAATACCCCTATGCCAAACCATTCAAAATCACCCCTTTTCCCTCCAAGAAATCTCAAAAGTCTTCAAAATTTTATCATAGCCTCTTAAGGGACCCTAAGTGGTTAATTAAGGCACCCCACATGTTAATCGCTTGTTAATTCACTAATCATGATTAACAAGCCTTAATCTACTTTATCCTTTTTAGTCCCACATGCACCAAGATGCAAGTTTTCCTCAAATAGAAAACTATAAAAAGGACTAAGCACCTACCTTCAAACTTTACACCATACTTTTATTAGTATATCATATAACAAATATGATTAAGAGCCTTACTTCCTTCTTGGATTAGCTTGCTCAATCTTTGCATCCAAATCTTCATGTTGGTTAGTAGAGGGATATCTAATATGGCCTTGTAGCCATTGTTAGAGAGATCCTCTCACCATTTGTGGAGTAGCAACAACCATAATTTGATTTCCCTTAGATCTAATTAGGTCTATGTTAATTAGTAATCATCTCACATAGTAAGGATGCTTGTAGATTAGATGTTTAATTTCATTTAGTTTCCATTGATGCATGCTTTTAAGCTTTGATCATGATGTTTCATTCTTAAACTTAAGCTTGGCTCTAGGCTACTATGGTGTTAGTATTTATTAGTTAGTCATTAGAAATCTTAGCAATGGTCTTCTCAAGTTCTAAAATATCATAGTGACTATCCTGAGGGGTAGGTAGAGGAGGTTCTGGAATAACAAGGCAAGCACGTCATGTTGCCATGGTACATTCTCCTGTTTTGATCTTAATAATAGTATTTACATACTCAACAGGTGGATAAACACAGCCAATGAGGGAATCAAACGGATTAGAGGATTTAGCAACGTGATCTGGGAAGACTGGCCTTGATCTGGATGTTTCTTCCCCTTATTATGCTTAGGGAATGGCTCTTTGTAAATTCCCAACCGTTGATTGGAAGATTTGTTGGGGCCAGATGATTCCATTTCAACCTCTCCACTATCAATGAGATCTGTATGAAGTGTTTTAACTTCAAACATTTGTCATTGTTATGACCCTTAAGACGATGATATTCACAATATTCACATGTCGACTTAACGACATCATTTGCGAAGGGTGTAGTGTTTGGGAATTTGATCATGTTCACCGCATCTAATTGTTTCAATATAGACAAGCAGGAATCCGTGAGAGGGGTGAACACGTGACGTTTAAATTCAGGTGCAGTAGCTCCTTTGGCAAGTTTCAATGGAGCACTATTCGGACTACTTGCACGTGTTTTGAGTTTGTTATACCATCACCTACAACATTTTTATTCTTGTTAAAGAACTTAGGTTTTTCTATAGGCTTGGATTCATGATTTTCTCTTGAAAAGGGCTTCAAAGTCCCTTTAGCTAACAACACTTTTTCGATTTGACCTCCTTTCTCTATGACCTCCTCAAAAGTGTTACCACAGTGCATCTATAAGTGGAAAACAATTTCGGGATGTAAATTTGGCACAAAAATGCTAACAAGTTGTTTCTTCGGTATGGAGCAAGGGAAGTGACTAGCTAGCCCTCGCCATCTTTATAAGAAACTAGAAAAGTTCTCATTGTTTTGTTGTTTGGCATTGCATAAGTCTAACATGGTAATGTCAAGCACAAAAAGCCTCTCCCAAGCAAGTCGCACTTTTTGGAATAAATGGATCTAAGCTATAATGGGAATTTTGGTAGTGGCAAGCAGGTGGGAATTTCTTACCTGCCTTGCAGGGTACTTTTTCCCATGAAGTCAAAGTCACTTAAGTTGCAATGGGAATTTTGGTAGTCGCAGGCAGGTGGGAATTTCTTACCTGCCTTGTAGGGTACTTTTTCTCATGAAGTCAAAGTCACTTAAGCTACAATGGGAATATTAGAGGCGACATGAAGGCGGGAATTTTTACTCCTTTGCAGGTAAAAATTCTCATTATGAAAGTCAAACAACTTAAGTGAAAGAGGGGATTTTTGGAGCTGCAGTGCAGGGTAGAAATTCCCATCAAAGTTGACTTCCTATTTTTGGAAATTACCCTGTTAAAAAGTGCGACCCACCTTGGGTGAATAACAATGCATTTAATAATATTTATTAATGGTTTATTCACCCAATTTTGGCGCCATAAATAGAAGGAAAGTCAATGCAAGTGGAAGAGCTAAGGAGAAGTCAAGGATGCATGCTAAAAATAAATAAAATAAATTTATTTAAAAGCAACCAACGAACATGCATAATTGGGCACCCAATTTGGGTGAATAAACATGATTGTTTATTAATTAAATTGCCAGAAATAGGAAGGGCAATTATTAAAAATAGTATGTTGAGGATTATATAAGCATGGGTTGCCATAATGAAGAAGCAATTAATTTTTTTGTAAAGGATTGCCACCCGGACAGTTTGGGCACCAAAAGGAGGTTTTTGCATTAAAGAGTGTTTTTCATTGCCAAGGAGCTTCAAGGTTTGGCGCCTAGGGTTGGAATGGCTTGATTCTTGCTATGATAATTATCTGCATGTTGGTATAAGTGCTCTGGTGAATTAAATAATATTTTTGCTTGCTTTGCATGCAAGCAAAACCTCAAATTTTAGGGCAGCAGCTTTATATGCAGATTTTGGTGATAAAAATCAAGTATTCATGCCCTGGACTCCATCTTTGTCTGAATTAATTATAGGTATTCATTACAGGTGCTCATATAAGTAAAAGGGAGTTCAAATCAATGTCAGGTACATTGAATATATCTTCTAAATCTAAAGAAATTGTCAGATCTGCACAAATTGATCCAATTGCAAGGGATTCCGGCAGAATTAAAAGAAAAAGAGCTCAGACAAAGATTGTTCCAGCCATGATGAAGCATGATGAAAGAAAGGATCAACAGAATCATGCATAGCTTCCAAATTTGCTGAAGTCAATTATATCACCGATTTAATTGACATATCCAAATCTCATAAGTGCAAAGGCTTCCTAAAAAGTTCATCCTCTTGTTTCTATCGCAGCCTATGTGGAAGTCAGTGCATGGAAAATTCCTTTCAATAGCTTGTGCGTGTGCTCCAAATCTTCCAGTTGAAGTCTTCATTGAATTTACTTGTACTTTCCTTCACCCGGAGTGCTTTCCAGAATTTTTAATCACTCATATGCAATTAAAAATAAAAGGTGATGAGTTTTGCCTGAATTGTTTACGACGAAGCATTTTATCAGTGCATGTACTGAAGAAGAATTGCAAAAGCTTCAAGGATAAAAGGGGAAGACAGTCAAAGGCAATACCCGCAAGCAAATCACAGTCAGCTACTTCCAGATCTAGTTTGGTGAGAATCAAAGGCAAAAGAGTCAACCGCATGCAAAATATGGAAGAAGAACAAGACTGGGAGGGTTGCAACTTTCTTCTTATTTCTTTTCCTCTTTCTTTTATTTTCTCCGACAAAGTAATTGAGCAATCAATTAAATTATAAAACTTAAGTGATTGGTTTAAAAGCCATTACTTGAAGAAGTCAATTACTTGGAAATAGGTGGCAGACATGCAAAATAGAAAGGTTCTATTTTTCAGTTATAAATCATGCATGTCATGCAAAGAGGAATTTCAGGAGGAAGATTTTCAGTTTTTTCCTTTTCATAGCTTCCGCATGTGGGAATTCATTTAAAGCTTCCTATTTGTAATTGCCCTTTATACACTATAAATAGAGGAAGAACCTACGGGTTAAATCATCAGAATTTGTAATCAGCATTCTTGTGTTCTAGACTTTGAGCTGAAACCCTTGATAGCTTTCTGAAAGCTGAGGAATAGAGAGGAGACAAATTTCCAGAGAACTTTGTGTCAACGGTGCATTTTGTTTCTTATTTCTTTCTAGATCTATTCATAAACTTTGTGTTATTCTAGATCTAGATCTGAAACTTTCCTTTGCTTTGAATTTTGTATTTCATGATCTATTTGTTTTAATCTATGTGCATGTGATCAACTCTGTAAACTATTGATTGGGTTGCACATCTTCTCTCCTTTCTTCCCGTTTCCTATTATTTTCCTCTTCTGCAGATATTTCCTTTCTCTTACAACTTGCTTACTTGCTGCAAAACTGTCTAGCTATGGTTCATGAGCTACATAGTTAAAGTAATACCAACAAATAGATATTAGGAAAAACAACTGACAAAATCTTACACAGGAGCCTCACCGGTAAATGAGGGAGATTTATGCTATGCAGAAAATCTAGCCAACACCTCCTCTAAACCCTAGCGACTGCAAGCTTGATTTGATGACGGGCTTTGGGGGCTAATCCATGTGCAAAGCATATCTTTTAGGCAGCGATTTTTATGCCTTTTGTGTGACTGTTTATTTCTGAGTATGGCGACTTGATTAGTGCATGATTTAATGGTGTTTGGAGTCCCTTTTGGCAGCGATTTCTAGCTCAACTGAATATCTTCTTGTGGCTGAAATATCCTAGTATTGGCGACTTTATTTGAGACTCATATTGGTGTGAAAATACATATTTTTGGCAGCGATTTCTACTTGTTTAAATACCCTCTTGGTGGCTGATATATTCCAGTCTTGGTTTGCATATTATTAAGGTGTTTTGGAGTCTCTTGTTGCAGATGTAAATGTGATACATTTCTGAGGAGTTGGGAAGTGAATCGATTGGGTTTGATATATGATTTGGATGCTCTTTATGGCAGCGATCTAGGGCAGGTGTTTGGTAAAATAGTAAGTGCCTTTTTAGTTGCCAACCCATGCATTGTTTGATTGGTAGTCAAAGTCCTTGGCAGCGATTTGTATGTGAAGCTTAGCATCTGTTTTGGTTGTCTAAAAGCACTCTTAGAACAGCGATTTGTGTGAGGGTATTTTCCAAGCATTTCATTGCAGCTGAGTTCATGCTTGTTTGGATGATAATCATAGCTCAATAACAACGACTTGCATTGATGATTAAAGGACTGATTTTGCATACATTAGGAGCAGATTGCAGCGACCTGCCTTGTGGGGTTTATATTTAATTCTATGAGCATTTCTAACACTCATGGTTTAATCCTTCTAGCATTGATTGGTTAAGTTGATTTTCAGATTTGGATAATATTCCAAAAAGGGACATTACGAGAAGATATATGGAGGAACCATTCAAGTGCTTCGCCCCCAAGACTCTATGGGAATAGGCAAATGAGATAGTTGTCGCTATAGGCAACCTCTTGACAAGCCATAAAGAAGTCTTTAATATGATCATGAAACAAATTCCGGTGTAGTCTCTACGAAGACCTTGCCTCCATGAACTTGTTTTTTGACATGGCTATCCTAACCATATCCCCTACCACTCCTGAATTGAATCTTGTCCATCCATCCCTTGTAAACTGGGACCAACAACAACATGTACCAATTGATTTACTTTGAGAATGATGAAGCAATTGGTGAATTTATGGGTCTCCGTGATGACATTCTGTTGGTGACCACAAGAAAGGCTTCTCCATCAACCTTGACGCATACGCATACTTTGGGGAGGAGGCTAAGTTTTGTGGTCATAAAAATCAAAAGAAAAACAAGGGCAAGATATCTTCTAAAAATCCTTGTCAAAAGAAAAAATCCAAGTCCCACAGTGAAAACCTCTTTGAGGCACTAGTGGACAAACAAAAAGAAAAATCAACGGACATAAAAGTGACCAGTCTAAGGGTGAAAATCTCGTTGAGACGCCCTTAGAGGAAGATCTCAATCTCCCTCTTGATCCTACGCGTATGGAAGAAGAATCCACATTGCTCGTGGAGGAAACTATCGACGTTAATATTGGAACAAAGGATCAACCTAGAATGGTTAAGTTGGGAGCTTCACTCTCAGCACAAGAGCAAAAAATATTTTTCATGCTTCTACGGGAATTTTCAGACATATTTGTTTGGTCCTATGCGGACATGCCAGGCTTAGATCCCTCATTGGTAGTGCATAAACTAGTTGTGCACGAAAAAGCAAAGCCCATCAAGCAAAAACTTCAAAAGATGCATCCTCATGTCGCCCTTTTAGTCAAAGAAGAACTTGAGAAATTACTAGCAGTAGGATTCATTAGGCCTATTGACTATTCAGAGTGGATTTCCAATATAGTGCCTGTGCAAAAGAAACCCATTGGCATCAGGATTTGTATGGATTTCAGAGATATTAACAAAGCATGTCCCAAGGATGACTTTCCTCTTCCAAACATCGACATGATTGTCGATTCAACTGCATGTTATGAAATGTTATCCCTCATGGATGGCTTTTGTGATGGAGGTTGTAATGGTGGAGGCTGCTGCGGTGGTGGACCATGTCCATGTGGGCGGCCTTGGCCCCGAGCCGGACCCTATCACCGCATTGCCTCATCCTTTGGCTACCCTAATCGGGCCCTATCTCATAACGCCTGACCTTGCATTTTTGTTGTTGTTGTTGCTATCTTGTGCGACTATGGCACTGTGGAATGGTAATGTGCTTTGGTAACAACTGTAGCATACCAAGCCCCGTAGTCTGGCATAGTCCCTAGATCTATAACTTGTGATCATCTAACTCATAATTGTGGGATGACATCCCAATAACTATCCAATGCTCTCCGTGGTCTAATACAGGGCCCAAAGTCAAACGTCTCGCACATACCATCTCTCATCCCCGGGTATACCACGGACGACTCCCACCTTAGTTGTACTCTATCCACACGCTACCACTCCATAATGTGTCGGTAGATGCCAAAAAAAAATTGCTCAACCTCAGCAATACTCGCTCTACAAAGATCCCCACGCCATGCGATATAAATGGTATGGTCGCCAGTCGCCATCCATAGCATAGATCATCAAAGGCTCGCCTATAATATGCAAAGTGTTGCCCGATGAAATTTGATATCCTTGCCTTCCGGCTCCCATCCCATACATGATGGCCCATCGCCGCTCTAGCTCGTAACACTCCAAGTGGGCATCCAATAGCTATTTGATCCCAAGCCCAAATTTTTAGGCAGTCGCGGGACTCGAATCCTCATCTCTATGTATGCATCGATGTAGATCCTGTCTGACAAATGGGCCAAGTATGCACTAACCCCAGAGAATATCTCCCCATCCATTAGTCTGTGAACAATACCTATCAAACCAAGTGGAAAATGTGTACCCGTCTTGTTAGGCGGTAGGTAGTCAGCACACAAGATCCATAAGATAGGCTGGAATCCGCGTAATCCCTTTGCTCTCAAAACTCCTGTCAAGTGCACGACCATACTTTGTCAAGGTATCTCCTCTAGATGAAACAGATCCCGGATGTGCCCTAAGATCCGGCCGCGGTGCCCGTCATATGTGACTAAGCTCCCCTAGATAGGTACTCGAGAATCCGGTATACGTCCTTGAGGGTCACTTTGTCATCTCGCCATAGGTAATCGGAATTTCGGCTCACCATGCCACCTCTCTGCTAAGGCGCTTAGGAGGCTATGATCCAACATAATATGTGGAAGTTGTGCAATGTACGATAAACCCGTCGCCTCTGAACGACAATCAACCCTTCTTTGCTCGCGATGGGAGAATGTCTTCTCATATGCTCCTGAGGCGTCCATGATGCTCGCACATCCAAATTGAGTAATCTCTCATGGAGATCACCCAAAACACACACAATTAACATCATTTCCTCTAATAACATCTTCCTAAGGTATTCTAATCACTCCTAAGTTCATCTAATCACTTCTTAACATCTTCAAAATTCCTCTAAAAATCTTTGAAAAACTAGATTTTGCACTAACGCACTCCCTTCTGCGCTAGTGCATCCCCTTTCACGCTAGCGCATACCCCTCTAACATTAGCGCATGCATTTGCACACTAGCGTATGCATTTTGCACTCCTATCTTTTTAACGGTGCGCATGCCACGCTAGCGCACATTTTAATGCTTATGTTGTCATTTTCATGCTAGCACGTGCCCTACCCTCAATCAAACCTAGTGTAATGCTTACGCTCTAGTTTTAACACTAGCGCATGGGAAGACACGCTAGCGCACTCAAAGCCCTATGCTAGCATTAACCCACTAACTTCCCAGCTACAAAACACATTAAATGCACTAAAATTTCAAAAAAATTGTGTTACTTACCAAGGCACCATCCGTAGGAAGCCTCCCGAAAGCTGTCGAACTCGGTCAGCGTGGTGTGTGCGGTCTGGATTCGTGCCATCTCTCTTAAAAGTTAGAGCGAAATCTCTCACAAATCAAAATAGGGTCAGATAGTTCAAAATGGGTCATGATGGATTTTACCCCTCCCACCCTACTATTTATACCCTTTCAGCCCTTATTCTTCATTTTTCTTGCCTCCCAGGGGCCAGATCACTAACATGATTCCTCTATATTCCTCTCACCATGTATTAGTGATCCCATCATGATGATTTATTGCCTTAAAACGTCGTTTTTACTAATGTTTGTCCTCGCTTAGGCATATTTTTGCTTCCCGTGACCTTTTCTTCTCCTTGGGGCATATTTTTGCTTCCCAGCGATTCTTGTCGACATATCACACATGCCATCATCTTCTATATCATTTTCTTCCTAAACATTTCAAAAATCCAAAAAAATTGGTAAAAAACCCATCAAAATTGATAAAAAGCATTCACACATCTAAATCATTTACTTTGGACACAACGTCCTCAAACATCGAAAATTTTCCTACAAAACATCTTTCTTTGGTCCTCGCTTGTTCTCGCGCATGACTTGCGGATCATTTTGATCTACCTCCATTAACAAAGCTGGTTTGCTTGCTATGTCTATATTCCCTTGCATAAGCAATTGCTTGGGGCAGTTTCATAGTGCACGATTGCTTTTTCATGGGACTTCTATGTCCTCCGTTTATTCACCTTGCATGTATCCTTGTTTGGGGTGCCATTTTTAACCCTTGTCGTATAACTCGAACAGGTGGAATCTGAAGCTAGATAATAAAAACATTGGTACAACTGTCTTGAACGTTGTTTGTTTGAGAATGTTTGTTTGTGCTTGTTTGGTTGCTTATCTGCTTGTTTACTTTCTCGTATTGCATTGCTTCCTGCATGTTGCATTGAGTCAGTCCTCATAACAAATAAAAAGTTGCTCCTAGATGGTTCGTTGATTACATTGAGAAATGATGATAACAAGCGGCTCTTGAGCCAGTCTGGGTTGAAAGCTATCTCCATTTTCTTCATCTCTAGTTTTCTTCATCACCATTTCCTTCTATCACAATTTTTTTCTTCAACACCATTCTGTCCTCTTGCTGAAATCAAACCCTCACCAAATCATTCACGGGATGCAAAGCAATTATGCCCTCTTGTTGAAATCAAACCCTTAGTTTGCATGCCTTACGCATCTTGATTCACTGCTTGTGGGTGTGCTCAAAGCTTTGTATATTGCATTGTCCCCGATATATAAATCTAAACTCGCTTCTTTTCCTCGGACTACCTATACGTGTATGCAAAGGCACATTCGATTCGGACGTAGTTACATGGCTAGTAGGTACGGACCCAATACCACTTGCGGACAATCGCCACGGTCCTGGTCCCCAAGACCACCTCATCTTTTGCCCCTTCCAAGCAAATGTCTCCTCTTTCCAGACATGAAGTGATCTGCTCTCTGCAGTGCCATGTTGCCCTCACCACTTCCAAGCCCCAGGATAGAACTGTTTCCTGAAGATAGGGGCTGCTGAGCATCCCCAACCTGCATCTCTGCACCTAGATTCTGAACCTCATCATCATTGTCCAAAGCTCACTTCTATATCTGCAATCTAACTAGTGCAATGTTGTCATAAACGGAATATGGAAAATTTTAAGAATGATGTTTAATTTGTGGCTGGATCCCTTGTCATGATAAATAACTGTTTTAAATTGCTGGTTGTATTCATCATAGTCTACATAGTTTTGAACTTTTGACTAATGAAAGCAAATAATTGAATGGAAATTTATAAACATGGAGTAAATGCCAAAGTGGGGGTGTAATCACCTTGGAAGGAAGACATGAGAAAATTTTGGTTTTCAAGATGGAAAAAATATTAATTAATGAATCATCATGAGCTGAGATAGATCCAATGCAAGTAATATCTTTGTAAAGATGATTAAATCATTTGTGAACAGAAAATGCTGGGTGTAATTTTTAGCAAGGTATAGAGGTTCCAGGTTCCCATAAAGGGTTAGCCTCCTGTAGATTCTCGCGCCCTATCGGATCTATGGCAAGAATGTCTATGGGTTTCAAACTTTATGATGAGACCTAGAAACAAAAAAGTTTTGTAAATAGCATTAAGGCTATTCTGTTTCGATTCAATCACTTTGAGGATCCATGGTAAATGGAAATCATTAATTAATAAGTAACTTAAACATAGATTGATACATGTAATGCATCTAGAATACTAGTTATAGCTTAAAAGAAACGATATACACATTGGTATGATGGCATAATATTGATGTATTGTAGAGTGGAAGGATGTGGTATGAATTATGTATGATTTGCTTCTAAACAAAAATTGTTGTCATTTACCAATTCAGATCGAGCCGATATGCTTTACGGTGTCCCAGTTTCATCCTGAAATCTGTGACTACCCTATCCGAAAAAAATTTCGTACTTTTAAAATAATGGGTCGTTTTGTGTTTTTATTGCCAGAAAGTTCTTGTATTGCGTCAAGATATTCCCAAAGAGCCATATTAGCCATTTTCGCCAAATACCCAAATGCCCAAAATTGTTATATTCTGTCATCGGGATTTGTCTGCGGAAAATTTGTATTTAATTATTTTGAGCCCCGTTTGAGGCAATTTGCGCTCGGTTTAACTCTGTTGTGATCGTACATATCGTTATTCCTATATACCAGTAGGGTTTTAACCAGGAATGAGTTCTGGACTTTATTTGTAACTTTTGGCAATGTTTTGTGTTTTTGTGTTTTTCTGTTTCGTTTTCTGTGAAATTTCTTTGGATCAATTCCTTTGCCGGTTTGGCTTTGATTCTTGACACAGGTAGTGGAGATCATATATGCACGTTATGCGGAAGGAATTCGCCATCGGAGGTCTAGTTCTCTGGGAAAAGACGAAGTCGTGCACCAAAAAGCCTCTTTTAGGTGGCCGCATTTTGGAAAAAGAAGAATTGAAGTGGATCATGGGAAAATTAGAAGCGGCGGGCGGGTGGGAATTTTGTACACTGCTTAGCAGGTACTTTTTCCATGGAAGCAACGCCACTTAAGTGATGGAAAAATTAGAGGTAGCGGCGGTAGGAATTTCTTAAGTGAATCATGGGATTTTATTGCCTGCCTTGCAGGTAAACAATCCCATTATGAAAGTCAAATGACTTAAGTGAATCATGGGATTTTCAGGGCTGCCTTGCAGGGTAAATAATCCCATTGTCATGTGTTTCTTAAAAATAGAATTCTTTATGCCAAAAAAGTGCACCCCCTTTGGAGAAGTAAAGGCAGCCTTTAAATTGATTAATTTAATTAATTATTCACCCAATTTTGGCGCCCAGGCTTGTGGAAAAGTCAACAGAGGTTAAAGGACAAAAGGTGGTTGAAAATAGACTGTTCTAAAATTAAATAAATTTATTTATTTAATGGCAGCCCCTTTATGTCAAAAAGTGCACCCTTTTTGGGAGAGAAATAATATTTTTAAAATATTAAATGATTAAATTAATTCCTATTTTCAGTGGCTAAGGTCAAAGCATACTGTGAGGCTTGAGTTAACTAGAAGCAGAAGTCTAAAATTAAATAAATTTAATTTATTTAATGGCAGCCATAAGCATGCACAAAATAGGCGCCCCATTTGAAGAGTGAAGCTTATTAATTAATTAATTAATTGCCAATAATAACAAAGGCATTAATTAATTATAGAATCACAAGGATTATATAAGCAAGGGCTGCCATAAGGATGAATTAATTAATTCACAGGTAAAGAAGTGCAGCCCAGAGGAAAAGTGCACCCCATTTGAAGAGGATTTTTGCTCAAAAGAAGGTGAAATTAATGCTAAAAGCTTCCAATTTTGGCACACAGGTTGAAGTAAATTGACTTGTGTTTGGATAATTGTTTGCATAAGTGATACAGTGCTCAGGTGAAGTTAGTAAAATTCATGCTCGCTTTGCATGCAAATAAAACATCAATTTTTGGGCGTGACTTGAATTATGCAGATTTTTACGATTAAAATCCACTGTTCATGTTTCATTGCCATCTTTGTATGAATTAATTGCAGGAATTCGTTACAGGTGATTTACAAAAGAAAATGAGCTTTAATCAATGTCCAATACATTTAATATATCCTCCGAATTTGAAGAATTATCCAGATTTGCACCAGTTTTAAAAAATTCCAGCCGAATAAGAAGAAAAAAATTTGTTCAGACAAAGATAGACAAAGCCATGACAAAGAGGGATGAAAAAGAAAGCACAACAGAGTCATGCATCACTTCCAAATTTGCAGATATAGGAGACACAGATCTAGGTCTGGAACCTCTTTCCGAATTGATTGATAGATCTAGAGCAGGAAAGACTTCACTCATGCTGCAGTTAAAAGCAGTGGAATTATTCGAGCTGCAGCCTTTCCATACACAAAATGCCCGATTGCGAGTTCATTATGAAGTGTGTGTTGTTGCGAGACTCACAAAGACCCCGGATGCGATCGGGCTTCTAGGTTGATCACTCTAGCATCCGGTGTGATTGCACAACATGGAAACCTCTCTCCAAGTGTGGGGACTTGTGGCCGAGAGAGGAATCTCTAGATTAGAGGTGGTTCCTCAAACTCCTCGATTTAGATCTATATTTTACAAAACTACGAGAGGTTTGAAACCTAATCCTACTCTAAAATCCAAGGAGACAGAGATAGAAAGTGCAAAAATGAAACTAAACTAACAGGTGATACACCAAAGGAGGAGTGGTGAACACTTCTTTCTGCGAGATAGACACGAGATCATAAAAATGCAACATAAAAACTGTTTTGCGAGGCTCACAAAGCACCCCGGATGTAGATCGGGCTTCTAGGTTGATGTTTCGGGCATCTAGTGTAATTGCACAACATGGAATCCTTTCTCCAAGTGTGGGACTTGTAAAGATGAGAAAGGATTCTCCGAGAGAAGGCCGGTTCCTATTCCTCTGTTCGATGCACACAAAAATGCGAGGGTTTACTAAAACCTAATCTAACTTGTCAAGGAGACAGGGGTGAGAAAATGCATAGAATAAAACCTAAACTACGAGGTGATGCACCAAGGAATGCTAGACACTTGTTTTGCAAATCTAACACAAACCACATAGATGCAATCAAACACTATGCACAGTAACCAAACCGCAAGAAGAGATCAAAATAACAAAGAATGAATACATGAGAGGGTTGAGAATCAATCACAAACATATATATATTGCTCAAGAGTCGATATAGTATCATTGCGGTGGCAAGAGGCAAAACGGCATTACAATCCATATGGGAGGTTTGAAAAGCTCCACAAATTCTCTATGCAAGGGGAAGAAGGGAGGATGCAAAACAAGAATGTCCGACTTGTTAAAGGAGCTCTTCTTTATAATATATATCAAGAAATGAGAGAGGAAGAGAGAGGAAATCTAGAATGCGCTGACCACTTCTTGGTAGCATTTAAAATCATCTCATTATGACAGAAGCGGCGGATCCTAGCAAAGCGGCGGGTGTCTAACAGAGCGCGAGTTATCTGCCTTCATTAAAGTTGGTTGTTGAAGCATTACTTGTCTATCACCACGCGTCGAGAGACGTTTTCTTAATTTTCTCCCTCCAAACTGCACCAAAATGCGAGATTGATCCCAAAATCATGTAGAGAATTTCATGACTTTCCGTTGATATAAAGAACGTGCAAATCCGAGCTCTGGATCGAAAGATATGAAGGTCTGAAGATTTAGGGCACAAAACAGACAAGAACATGTTTTAAAATCTTTTCCCGCGCTCTGCCATCTGGATGACACGTGGCAAGCTCTCGATTCGCACGAGCTATTCCCTCTCCACCAAAATTTTGTACCGAATCACTCTTACTGACCAATTTAATTAATTGGTCAACTTTATAATTATAAATATACCGTTTATAAACTTAGGATATACATTTATATCTAACAAACTTAATGCATACATGATTTTGTGATGGGTGGGATATAAAAGGCATGTCCTTGCAAACATTACATGTTCGACACTCCTTAATGTTTAGTGGAGATACATGCCAAAATTACCTATTTATAGAAAACAATTTACAATCCTTAACCATATAGGATGATTTTAAGTCGGTATGTTCAAGGGATAATATAACATACAACATCCCTAAGTTCATTATGGATGAGTGCATACATGAAGCTTTATATGATTTTCCAAAGTGTTTTATATAACAAAGAATCTCCATAACACAATGCCTCTCTAGGTTCTCTAGTAAACTCACATATAGGGTGATCTTTTACTATGTTTTTTACAATTTTAGAATAAGTATAGAGAGGAAATATATAACATGAAGTTAAGAGGTGGCATTATCATGCACACTCCCCTGAATGAAAGCTCGAAAGGCATGGAAGATTCATAACACATAAAGGCTTAGTGAAAACATATGCAATTGGATCTTCTATACGATAGAATTGAAGATCAACATCACAATTGAGGACTTTTTATCTTATAAAGTTAATATGTACTTGAATATGATTTGTTTTGATTTTACAACCTATACAACATAGTTGAATACAATTCATTATTGGACATATTCAATATTGATAAGATGGGCATCACCAATTAATTGTCTTACGATAGGCATCCATTTATATTGCTCACAAAAACATTGTGGTGTGGCTTCATATCCACTTGATAGCTTTTATCATCTTTTACACTCCTCAAAATAATGCATATATATTTTAGACTTTCTTTGATGTTAAACTGAATATTTGTACAAAGCTATGCAATTTTGACAATCACATAGAAGTGTTGTACTTTTATTGACACTCATATAGAGTTCTTCCAAAAATTTCTCAATCACATTATTTTTTCATAGTTTCTATCTCATCTATATAAATAGTAGGTTGTTTTTGTTGCTCCAAGTAATAGCTTTTGTGCTAACCTAAAAACATATCGAGAAGAATACTTTCTACTTATATCATCACCAACATGGTCAAAATCACAATCTACATGATTTATACAATAATAAAGATAATAATTAAATGTACTTTTGATATGTTTTAATATTCTTTTACTAATTTCCATTGATCTAGATACGAATACCGCATAAATCTAGAAGTAACACCTATAACCTAAGAAATATTAGACTTTGTAATAGTTAGATAGAGAAAACTACCAACAAGTCACTTGTATAATGTAGGATTTGCTTTGTCACATATAGGTTTTGGATCAAGTTTTATACCAACTTAAATAGGAATTAAGTCGGGTTTAAAATCAATCACGTTAAATATGTTGAGAAATTTGTGAGCATATTGATATACCATGATTTAGTTCTTGCCCTGAAATATGGCCATGCCAAGAAAGTGATGAAGCAGACCTAGATCAATCATCTCAAAATTTAGACTTAATTTGATTATTTAGGCTAGTCTAGCTACTTATTATAAGAAGATCATTAACATACAAAATAATAAAAATAATTTGATTGTCTTTTACTATTATATACATATCATTAGAGAAGCAATGTATTAAAAGTAGATTTTTACAATAACAAATTATTTTTGAGTATCAAGCTATATGATCTTGTTTTAGGACATAAAAGGGATTTCATTAACACATAAGCATAATGTTTCTTACTAAGTTGTTTAAATCCTTTAAATAGAAATAGTTCACTTGAGTTTTGATATCATTGATCGATTTTTATTGAGATCATCATCATTAAACTTTTTCCCTTTTTTATTTTGATAACAATATTTCTTTTTGTGGCCACATTTTTCACATTTACTATGGTTCCCATTTGAATTTGATTTTATAATTATTATTATATTATTTTTGTTGTAGCTAGAAGAGAGTTTAGAGTTCTGATTTTCACAATTATTAGGAACACAAGTTTTATGATTTTGAGAGTGAAGAACTTGAGTGGCATTCTCTTTTGACTCAAAATTTGTCATAACTTATTCTTCTTGGATAAGAAGAGTAGATAGGGAATCAAAATTAGGAATAATATTTTCATTTCGATATTTATAGTTTTAAATAGATATGAAATTGATTTTTCGAGATTTTCACGATTTAACATATTGTAATTTATTCGGAGAATTGTGTTCAAGTTTAGGTGAGTTCCAAAGTTTGTGTCACAAATCGAACCCATCATCGTGACAAAAAGAATGAGATTGATGGTAAGATTGTTGAAATATTGTTTAGCATAAATATAAACAAGAGAGAATTATAAAAACAAGAGAGAAAATTATAACCTTAATTAGATATTTAATTTATATTTAATTTTTAAACTATTTTAATTTAAAATTATTTTTAATTAACAATAGTAGTAAAAAGCTTTAATTTTCAATGAAAAAGAACATTTAACTTTTTTACAAAATTATACTATTAAGTTAAAAAAATCGTATTTGGTTAGAAAGAGATACCAAAGGGCAAAAAGGAGTTTCATTTTTAAAAATTTTTACCATTAATTTAAGAATTAAAAAAAAAAAAAACTTATCAAGATGAAAACTGATTAAAATAGATTAACGATATGAAATTAGAGGCTCAAAATTAAACAACAAAACAAGATTACACAAAAATAAAAGCTCAAAGACACAACAAAAATTAATTACCGCGAATAACGAGGTTATAGGTATTACTAATGTAACAACCCTTATCTCATTTGATATTGTCATCATGGTGCATAGTTTCAATGGCTTTGTGGAGGTTCCTTTCTACATAATCATCTTATGTGGTAATGACCTTAGCTGAATCCATGCATATGGAGTGCTTGGTATTGTGAGAATGCTCAAGTAATGTATATCACTCGATCTTATCATACTTGATGTCTTTATCATGCTCATTGATCAACATTTTTACTTGAATGACCCATATCACCTATATATGACTTACTACATGAGCAATTGATCATATAGACACCACTATTCAGATTAGTTTCAATTTTATCTTTAAGGGAATTGAGGTTTTTTCTTAGCATGTTAATAGGTAGGAAGGTAGTACTATTACCTTTTTGCTTTATTTTTTACAATTTTATCATTAGTGTTTTTAATATAGGGAAGGGAGTTTTTTTGGTTAGACTCACGTTGATTTACCGATTTTAAAGATAGATTAATAACATTTTTGATAGTGTTCATGATTAATTTATCATTATACACATTATTCTTAAAAATGTTAGCAAGATGATTAAGCTCGGGACCCAAGTGTTCACTATCAAAAATCCTAATTGCCCTAGTGGTCAAAGTTTTTAGAACACCAAATTTTTGATATGGGTGATGGTGGGACTCTGCTCCAAGTAACAATCGGTATGATTTATCTTTCTAAATACAATATGAGAGAGTGCCCCATCTTCTTTCCTACTTAATAAGATGTTAAGGAATAAAATTGATCAACCAACCTCGGTTTCTATAGTGAATTGGATGTGAGGAGTAATACTATTGAGGTGAGTGAGAAATTTACTAAGGTTGCCCATTCCATGAATCTAAAATACATTGGTGTCATTGAAAATATTTGCCACCATTTTGGTTTTAATGGGAAATAATCAATAGCTCTCTTTTCAAAACTATCCATAAACAAATTGGTAATTATGGGGGAGAGAGGGGAACCCATAACAATACCTTCTATTTGTTCATAAATTTCTCCATTAAAGCTAAAGAAGGTAGAGCGTAAACAAAGTTCAACAAGACAACTAGTTTCACAATCAACGATTTTTCTAATAATAAAAATGGCTTCATCAATAGGGATTTTAGTAAAGAGGGAAACAACATCAAAGCTAATGATGGTGCCATGCTCAATCACTTAAATTTGTTCTCTAATAAATTATAAAAAGGCGAAAGAATCGGTTATGAATGACGAGGAGTTCTTCGCCAAAAGGTTTAAGCTTTTATCAAGAAAGGAGGCAAGTTGGTAAGTAAAGGAGTGGATGGTATTAAAAATAGGATGGATAAGAGCACCAAGTTTGTGATTTTTGGTTGGTTGTATATTCTAGGAGTGATTTAATTGAAAGGAATAAGTTTTTCTTGATATCATCATCTGGTGAGGAATTTTTGATATTGTTAGAAATTATTTTTAAAAATTTATTCATGGGGTTTTTATTTAATTTTCTTATAACTACCACAATTTAAGTGGTTGATCATTTTAGAGACGTAATCATTATGATTCAAAATAATCCTCAACATTGCCTTTATTGGATTTAATAATAACAAGGTTATTTTATTTTATTTTGAGGTTGTTTAATGCAATAGTTTCAACTTTAGTTACATTACTCTTAGGCGGCTCAACTCTTTTTAGGAGAAAGGCACAAGCCTATCTAACCTCCTCGATGTCAAGTATCCCACATAGGGTTTTCTCAAGTTTAACGACGATCTCCTTAGTAGGAATGCATTTATGGGAAATGGAAAAACCTAGGACTCTATTTAATAGTTTGATGGTAGGAGCATCTAGGATAACATTAGATAGATTAACAAAATTTCCAATATTTCTATTTTGGTTAGTGAGGGAGGCGGTGATCCCAGGATTTAGGAAGGGAAATTAATATTAATGAGGACCATGAGACAATGATGCGTGATGAAACATATACAATAAAGGGATGTGTGTTTCTTGACTTGCTATGTGTGGAATGGGAGGAAATACTAGCCAACGAGTTTCAACCACGCATGAAGAGGTAAGGTTAGGTTTATGAGACATAAGAGAGTGAAGTGAGTTAGTTTCAATGTAGCCAAGATAATTAAATATCTAAAAATTATCCAAAAGTCTAGGTTTATAAACACAAACCTTGTTTAGGTCAAAAGAAGAAGAATTAAGAGCTAAAAAGAAGGGCTATGCTAGAAATAGAATGCACTAGCATGAGAATTAAGAGCTAAATAAGAAGGGGCTATGCTAGAAATATAATGCTAGCATGAGAATTAAGCTGCATATGCTCACATACACACGTAATTATAAGATTTTGTCTTGGATTACATTGCATTTACAACCATCCAATTGTGATTAAAATTTTTGATCTTAGCATACAATTTTCTAATATTATTTCAAATGAGTAGTCATAAGTTTCAAAAGAGTTTTATAATTATAGAAATCAAAATGCCTTTGTGCATTGATTTTAATTATTTCCATCTTTCATAAAAAGATTCCTTGTTTCTAATGTGTAGTGGGAGATCATCCTTAATGCTTCACAAAATCATGGACATGGCTTCTTAGGAAAATTTCTAGAAGGAAAATATGTTATTAGGAAAATTTTAAGATCTCTATATAATTTTTAGGATTTAAATATAATTATTCTAAAAATTAAAATCAATGTTTCAAGATGCAATTTTTTTTAGAACCTATAAATGATTTTTTGCAGTGCAAAATAATTTTTTAAAATGAGAAAAAATGTGACAAGATTTTTTTAAGGAGTTTAGAACCCCTAATCTTTCAATGCACAAAGTTTTAACAACTTTTAGCCAACCAACTAAGCTATACTTGTTTACAATAATACATAGGGCCTTATTACATACTTTTTAACTTTAAAAAAAAATCATTTTTTTAAAAAAGGAGAGGATTCAAATCTCATCTCTTTTGAAAGCTTTTTCAAATACTTCCTACCAGCTTAATCTACTTAGCTCACTAATCATGCCAAACAAGAGTTATGTATAATTGTTTACAATTGATGTTGAGTTTTAAATAAATGAAAAAGTAACCTCTTTTAGGGTTTCCAAGATCGATAGAGATCCTACAATAATTTGATTACGTGGTATATAATAGCCTTTGAGTAGCTTATTCAACTTCAAGCCTTTGATTGTAAGTTTAGTGATGCCACCCTTGAGTAGGGTCTAAATTGATTTGAATGGTGTGTGAAGGATGCCACCACCATAAGAATCTAAGAGCTCGATGAGATGTAGGGTAGGGTTGAACATAATTTTTGGAGAGAAGCCAAGCCCAATATAAAAAGGGATGAGCTACTACTTTTAAAATTCAAGATTACAATATGATAGCTTTAATAAAATGGACTAATCTAAAACACAAATTGAACTTACACCTATGAAATTCATCGTATATTAAGCATTTTATAAGCTAAATACATCAAGATGAGGTTTTTCAAGGAAAAGAAAGAGAACACAAAGCATTGAAGAAAGAACCTCAAACCTCTTTTTTTCGTGCCCATAAATTCACTACCCAAAATAATCATCCAAAAACTTCGTAAAAATAGGAAGATTTTTTTATAATGTTAGTTGTGTATTACACGAGATTAAACCATTATTAAATCAATTCGTTTAACCAATTAAAAGTGATAAGAAGAAATCTCATCTCCATTTGCGAAAGGTACTAAGATCCCTTACGTTTTTAAATGAATCCAAGTCCTATACGCTTGGTTACGAATATAATGAAAATAGTAGTAAACTTATTCTTGCAATAAGGTTCTTCAGACCGATTTAACCTCCAAAATTCTAACCAATACCTTAACAGTGATTGATAAGATATTTCATACTAACTTTTGCATGAAACAAGCTAACTAGTGATACTCCAGTCAATCATAACATTGAAATTGACATTCACGTCACTTGAGTTATAAATCTCACTCCAATATTTAAGTTTCATTGTGATTTACTAAAATTAAGCCAAAGACGTATCGAGATAACCAAATATCTATCTATGTAACTTAAGTCGCTAACTAAGTCTCATCGTGCTATTGATCCACGAGGATATATCAAGCAATCGTCATGACATACTACGCAAAACTAGGTTTCTTTTTGAGCTATAAGATTGGTAAATAATTGCTCCAAGTCAAAGATTTAGTTAGGTTATAAATTTTCGCAAAGTCAACTTGACCAAGAGGGTAGGAGATAAAACCAAGCTATTATTTACCCAATACGAGATAATTTAGTTCTATACCCATATCATTCACATTGTTTCAAGATGTTGTTTATATCAACATCCTCTCATTGCACCAAAGGGTCACTAGGTTTAGTTAGACATGTTGTCATGCTAAATATCTAGCATGCAAAATTTAAATTTTTTGTCATGACAACAAAGCCCCCACTGGATCTCCTCCTCCCCCGGTCATTGTAAACCCTTCCTTTAGTCATTGTGTCCACTGTATCATTGTCATTCTTGCTGAGAGGAAGGTGTTAACATGATTTTTAAGTTTGTTTCATGTGCATGGAATTATACCTAAGTGGATTGAGGAAGTTGCTAAGATCCGAGGTAGAACAATTGTCTCCAGACGCATAAAAATGGCTATTTTAAACCATTTTGCAGCTAAGGAATATCCTCTGGAGGTGATTACAAGGGCACAACCCATCTGAAGGTTGTACATAGGAGTATTGAATATATCCATATTAGTTTTAAGTAATTATGTGGAGCCATATGATGTTAGGAATGAATTAAACAAAACAATGTCATTACGGGTGTAGGGAATGTCATGCCTCAACAAAGAAAGTAGACTTGTCTTGAAGGTTCTTGGAGGATTTTGAAGATAAAAAATAGGAAATGGAAATATATTGGAATTATTGACATGGCGGACACTTTAATTTTGGTCCAAGAATTCAAAATCTTCCGTGATAACCTGAGTCACTGCTGCTGCCCCTTTGAGCCAAAAGAGTGAATAGGCCTAAAATTCAAATTTCAGAAGATTTATCTCTCATAAATTGTTGTAATGGTATCAACAGATGTTTTTGAGTCAAAATCATATAAGGTTTGGCCCTAAACTCCATGTCACACTCCCTGGGGTAGAAAAAGCACTTCCGGTGTTCTAATTTCGAGTTGGTGTGATGACATTAGTAAAGGAGATAAGCTTAAGCACACTTTTTAAGGTTAAGTGTACCTTTTCCATTTTCCATTGGTGCAAAGGGACATGAGGGACAAGAAAGTGTGCCCCTACTATCAATCCAACATGTTTCGTCGCTTAAAACTTGTGATGTGGGTTGTTAGGGAACACAACTTCAAATTTGCCCCCTCCTCATGATGTGGGCGCCTTGGCACAATTTTGGAAGTTGAGTGTCCCTTATCCATTTTTTTGGTGTAAGGTGACGTGATGGAGAAGAAAGTGTGCCCCTATCAAGCCAACCTATTTGATTACGAGCCTAGAATCAATTTTTACTTTGAACACTCGGTATCCCAATGTGGGGGACAATGATGTGACCCACATGGACCTAGAAGTTTTGAAGGAAAAAATGTTGAATGAACCACAAGAATTAGTGGAGAAGAATATCTTCTCAAGCAGACTATTCATAGTAGGTGTTTGCCCTCTTTCTATTCAAAGCATTGAACTAGTTCTAGCCTATGCACAACACTCTGATTCTTATTCCATAACAATCCAAGAAGATCATAACTCAATCCTTGCAGTACTCACACCGAAAGGACTTTCTCAAAGCCTACAAATTACCACTAGTAAGCAAGGATTTTTCTTCATAGGAATGGGCAAGGACAAACTCATACTTGTAGGGGTTGACAGTTGGTTCATGGATTAAACAGGGAATGAATCCCTCTTGGATCCTTAAGTATTTGTCTTGGAGTGAGTTTCATGAAGCATACTATGATGCTATTGTCCTACTAAATATAGTGATGGGAGAAAAAACAATAAAGGAATTCCAAGATTGGATGGATCAGTTCATTTTGGTGGTTACAAAAGTAGACCAAATAGTGGACTAGGGGAAAATCATAAGTAACAACATTCACCGGAAACTATTGCGATTGCCCATGAATTATTATCTAGTGTATGCCCTCGATTTCACAAAGACCTTTCCGAGATTTATCCACTGATCTTAATGTGCCACAAAAGTCACCAACCTATGAGAAATATCCAAAACTCACACTTGAGAGAGTAACTCTCACTATTCTAGGGTGAATGATGCATTCACCATGTATATCATAAGGTTACTTGAAGGAGATCTCGAGCAAAGAATTTCATCCTAAGCAACTACATTGATTGAGCATTTGATCTTACTCCATCCAATTCCCCACCTTCACCTACATAAGGGTTAGAGGATTTGATCTTGCTCCTCGCAAGTTACCTAGGTACTCGAGTGATAAGATCATCATGTTTGAATTGTGTAGAAATTTTCCCATGTCCATACCAGGTGCAAGAGTGCTAAGAAGAAAGGTGTGTCCTTTCCTATCTCTCTAGAAATATACTGCGTGCAAGTGTATCACGATGCAACAAACATTGAAAGATCCTTTCGGATCTCGGTTAGTATTCCTACATATCTCGGTTTGAATTTGATATTAGGAAGAATCCAAAAACTTTCATCTTGCTAGGATTGCATCATGTTCCACAAATTGAGGATCATTAGATTAATGCATAAATGACTTGAGGTCGGAAACGAGATTATATGTGAATAATTGTGGATGAAATGAGAGACTTAACTGGTGTTTCCAGTTTTAAAATTTTCGTTCTTTTAAAATAACGGGTCTTTTTGTGTTTTTATTGCCAGAAGATATCTCTATTATGTTAAGATATTCCCAGTGAATCATATGAGCCAATTTCGACAAATACCCAGATGTTGAAACTCATTTTATCCCTCCGCCAAGTTTTGTCTGCGGGAAATTTTTATTTAATTATTTATTAAATAAATAAAGCCCCGTTTGAAGTAAATTGTGCTCCGGTTGAATCCTGTTGAAGTTTTGCATGCCAGTATTCACACATCTCAATAGGGTTTCCACCAGGAATGAATTCAGAGCATTGTCTGCAACTTCTGGCAACGTTTTTGTTTTTATTTATTTCTTTTGCATTTTTCTTCGGTTTTCTCCGTTGTCTTTCTGTTAAATTCCCCTGGATCCGTTCTTTGTTTTGTATAGTCTGTTTAATTGCCTGGAACATCTGGAGATCATTTATGGCCTCAACACTAGAAGGAATCAGTCTCAAAAGGCAAACTTCTGACCAAAAAAGATGAAGTCAAGCAGAAAAAGCCTCTCCTAGGCAAGTCACACTTTTTGGAATAAATAGATCTAAGCTGCAATGGAAATTTTGGCAGTGGTAGGCAGGCAAGAATTTCTTACCTACCTTGTAGGGTACTTTTTCCCATGAAGTCAAAGTCACTTAAGTTGCAATGGGAATATTAGAGGTGGCAGGTAGGCGGGAATTTCTTACCTGCCTTGCAGGGTAAAAATTCCCATTATAAAAGAAAAATCACTTAAAGCATTGGCGGAATTTCTTACCTGCCTTGTAGGGTAAAAATTCCCATGATGAAAGTCAAATCACTTAAGTGGAAGAGGGGATTTTGGAGTTGGGAAATTCCCATCAAGTTGACTTCCTATTTTTAGCATCTACCCCTGCCAAAAAGTGCGACCCACCTTGGCATTAAACAATGCATTTAATGTTATTTATTAATGGCTTTGTTATCCAATTTCACCCCCTCAGGGTTGAATTGATAACATACATCAGAATTCTCAAGTCCCAGGAAAATTGATTAATCCAGGGAAAAAATCATGTTTCTAAGGTCCCTTCAGAAATTTTTCTAACTCCCCTGTCTAGGTCGAAAAGAACAAGCTCTGAGAAAATGCGAGAAAGTTGCAGAAAATAAGCTTGGGCCAGAAAAATTGTGAAAATCGGCTAAGTCCTAGTCCCCGGGACATTTGGGACGTCAAGGCGCGGATCGGCCGAAAAGCCTACAGGTGGCCCAAACAGCAAAGGGACATCTGGGACAAATGGACGTGAAATGCCCGAATCGGCCGAAAGAAAGAAAATTTGTCCAAGTCCTTCACCGAGAGCAAGCGGGACAAGAGTACGCGGAAGACCCGAACCGGCCGGTTCGGCCGAAACAGGAAACTTTCGCACTGGGACATCTGGGCCGTGAATGCGCGGAGGACGCGAACCGGCCGGTTCACCCGAAACGGAAAATTTTAGCACAAGGACAAGTGGGACAAAGGGACGCGCGGGACGCGGATAGCCGAAGGAGCCGAAAGCCAATCAGATAACGCCACGTGTCACTGCCAGAAAGGGACGTGGAAGCCCATTTCGGGTGAACCGGAAGAATTTGTCCCAGACAGTTTGGGACATCCGGGACAAAAGGACGCGGTGGACGCAAAAATCCGGCAGGCCCGTGGACGAATCACAGCATGACACGTGTCGCCAAGGAAAAAGTCCAAAAAGTCAAAGGGGCGAGTTTTCGAGCACTGATCCAAACCAATGAAATAGTGCCACGTGTCCAAGTTTAAGGGGCCCACAAGAAAAGCCCGCGAAAAGGTGGAGAGAGGGAATTGCTCAGTGAATCAGAGCCTGCCACGTGTCGTCCAGATGGCAGAGCGCGGGAAAAGATTTTAAAACCTGTTCTTGCCTGTTTTGTGCCCTAAATCTTCAGACCTTCATATCTTTCGATCCAGAGCTCGGATTTGCACGTTCTTGATATCAACGGAAAGCTGTTGAAATTCTCTACATGATTCTGGGATCAATCTTGCATTTTGGTGCTGTTTGGAGGGAGAAAATTAAGAAAACGTCTCTGACGCGTGGTGATAGACAGAAGTAATGCTTCAACAACCAACTTTAATGCAGCAGACAACTCACCGTTTTGCCAGAAGCCGCCGCTTCTACCATAATGAGATGATTTTAAATGTATCTAGAAGTGGTTGTGGTAGATTTGACTTTCCTCTCTCTTTCTTCTCTCATTCTTAGTATATATTGTAAAGAGGAGCTCCTTTAACAGGTCGGACATTCTTATTTTGCATCCTCCCTTCTTCCTTGCTTGTAGGAGAATTTGTGGAGCTTTTCAAACCTCCCATATGGATTGTAATGCCAATTTTTGCCTCTTGGCCACTGCAATGTACTGTATCGACTCTTGAGCAATATATATATGTTTGTGATTGATTCTCAACCCTCTCATGTATTCATTGCTGTTATTTTGATCTCTTATTGCAGTTTGGTTACCTGTGCATAGTGTTTGTATTGCATCTATGTGGTCTGTGTTAGATTTGCAAAACAAGTGTCTAACATTCCTTGGTGCATCACCTCTGTAGTTTAGGTTTTATTCTATGCATTTTCTCACCCTGTCTCCTTGACAAGTTAGATTAGGTTTTAGTAAACCCTCTGCATTTTTGTGTGCATCTGAATAGAGGAATAGGAACCAGCCTTCTCTGGAGAATCCTTTCTCATCTTTACAAGTCCCACACTTGGAGAAAGGATTCCATGTTGTGCAATCACACTGGATGCCTGAACATCAACCTAGAAGCCTGATCTGCATCCGGGGTGCTTTGTGAGTCTCAGTAACAACAGGCTTTTTTATCTAATTTTGGCGCATAAATAGGAAGAAAGTCAATGCAAGTGGATAAGCTAAAGAGAATTCAAGGATGCATGCTAGAAATGAATAAAATAAATTCATTAAAACAAATCGAAATATGCAAAATTGGGCGCCCAAATTGGATGAAGAGGCATGACTTTTAATTAATTAAATTGCCAGAAATAGGAAAGGACAATTATTAAAAATAGCATGCAGATGGCTATATAAGCATGGGACGCCATAATTGAGAAGCAATTATTTCTTTTTGATGAAGATTGCAGCCCGACAGGTTTTGGCACCAAAAGAAGGAGGATGTTGCATTAATAAATATTTTCCACTACCGGGAAGCTTCCAGTTTTGGCGCCTAGGGTTGGAATAGCCTAATTTTTGTCATTCTGCATGTCTGCATGTTGGTATATGTGCCCAGGTGAATTAAATAATATTTTTGCTTGCTTTGCATGCAAGCAAAACCTCAAATTTTAGGGCAGCAGGCTTTATATGCAGATTTTGGTGATAAAAATCAAGTATTCATGCCATGGACTCCATCTTTGTTTGAATAAAATTGCAGTAATCATCACGATTAAAGGCTCAAATCAATGTCAGGTACATTGAATATATCTTCCGAATTTGAAGAAGTTGCCAGATTTGCACAAATTGATCCAATTGCAAGGGATTCCGATAGAATTAAAAGAAAAAGAGCTCAAACAAAGATTGTTCCAGCCATGATGAAAGAAAAGGATCAGTAGAATCATGCATAGCTTCCAGATTTGCTGAAGTCAATGATACAGACATAGGCCCTGAACCTATCACCGATTTAATTGACATATCCAAATCTCATAATTGCAAAGGCTTTCGACAAAAATTCATCCTCTTGTTTCTAACGCAGCCCGTGTAGAAGTCAGTGCATGGAAAATTCCTTCCAGGATCTTGTGCATGTGCTCCCAATCTTCCAATTGAAGCCTTCATTGAATTTACTTGTATTTGCATTCACCCAGAGTGCTTTCCAGAATTTAAAATTGCTCATATGCAATTAAAAATAAAAATGATGAGTTTTTTCTGAATTATTTATGGCAAACATTGCACTGGTGCATGTACTGGAGAAGAACTGCAAAAGCTTCAAGGATAAGAGGGAAGACAAGTCAAAGGCAATACCCGCAAGCAAATCACAGTCAGCTGCTTCCAGATCCAGTTTGGTGAGAATCAAAGGCAAAAGAGTCAACCACATGCAGAATATGGAAAAGAACAAGACCGAAAGTCTTGCAGCTTTCTTCTAATTTCTTTCTTTTTCTCTTATTTTCTCCAACAAAGTAATTGAGCAATCAATTAAATTATAAAACTTAAGTGATTGGTTTAAAATCCGTTACTTGAAGAAGTCAATTACTTGGAAATAGGTGGCAGACATGCAAAATAGAAGGTTTTATTTTTCAGTTATAAATCATGCAAAGAGGAATTCCAGGAGGGAGATTGCCAGTTGTTTCCTTTACAACTTCCACATGTGCCAGTTCAATTATAGTTTCCTATTTGTAATTTCCCCTCCATACACTATAAATAGAGGAAGAGCCTACGGGTTAAAGGATCAGAATTTGTAATCAACATTCTTGTGTTCCAGACTTTGAGTGAAACCCTTGATAGCTTTCTGAAAGCGGAGGAATAGAGAAGAGGCAGATTTCCGAGAGAACTTTGTGTCAACGGTGCATTTGTTTCTTATTTCTTTTTAGATCTCTGCATAAACTTTGTGTTGTCTTAGATCTAGATCTGAAACTTTCCTTTGCTTCAAATTCTACATTTCAAGATCTATTTGTTTTGTCTATGTGCATGTGATCAACTCAGTCAACTATTGGTTAGGTTGTTGTTGTCTCCCGAAAACCGCTTTTCGTTTTCCAAGTTAAATTTGAAATTTCGAGCTCTCGCCCTCCTAAAGTATTTAAGCCAAGTTGAAAGTTCGAAGAGATAGAGAAATCCATGCCCTAGAGTTGTTTCAAATCCCTAGTTTGCTTGTTTTGATAAATTTTCCGTTTTCCTATCTAGATGCGTGAAAATTTTATTATTGTCCTCATTTGAATGAAATTGTCAATCTTTCTATGCCCCTGGATCATCGAACCTTGTATTGTTTTCAATTCCTTGGCTCAAAAGAAATTTGAAAATTGGGCACGAAATGGTGGAGTTTTCTTGATCGGGAACGATGGGCATTTCCTTCCCCGTCAAATTTTGACCCCATCATCCACGAGTACGTGGACATACCTAATTAGGAAGCGGGTTGGCGAGAGAAATTTGAGATTTTGAGCCTCTTTGTAAAAAAGGCAAAAATTTAAAAAGTGAACCGTAGCCCCGATCAGGCTTAAAGGAAAAAGTTAAATCTTGAGCCCGTCGTTGGAAAGTCAAAGCAGGGAGGCAGACCGTCAGGGAGATTTGAGATTTCGAGCCTCTTTGTAAAAAAGACGAAAAGTTAAAAAGTGACCCACACCCCAATCATGCTATAAGGGAGAGTCAAATATTAAGCCCGCATTAAAGGTCAAAGCAGGAGGCGGGCGATGGAGCTTGTTGCGCAGCTCACAGTACCCCTGGATGCAAATCAGGCTTCTAGGTTGATGTTTAGGCATCCAGTGTGATTGCACAACATGGAATCCTTTCTCCAAGTGTGGGACTTGTAAAGATGAGAAAGGATTCTCCAGAGAAGGCTGGTTCCTATTCCTCTGTTCAGATGCACACAAAAATGTAGAGGGTTTACTAAAACCTAATCTAACTTGTCAAGGAGACAGGGTGAGAAAATGCATAGAATAAAACCTAAACTACAGAGGTGATGCACCAAGGAATGTTAGACACTCGTTTTGCAAATCTAACACAGACCACATAGATGCAATACAAACACTATGCACAGGTAACCAAACTGCAGAAGAGATCAAAATAACAACAATGAATACATGAGAGGGTTGAGAATCAATCACAAACATATATATATTGCTCAAGAGTCGATACAGTACATTGCAGTGGCCAAGAGGCAAAAACTGGCATTACAATCCATATGGGAGGTTTAAAAAGCTCCACAAATTCTCCTGCAAGCAGGGAAGAAGGGAGGATGCAAAACAAGAATGTCTGACCTGGTTAAAGGAGCTCTTCTTTACAATATATATCAAGAAATGAGAGAGGGAAGAGAGAGGAAATCCAGAATCTACCCCAACCACTTCTTGGTAGCATTTAAAATCATCTCATTATGATAGAAGCGGCGGATCCTAGCAAAACGGCGGGTTGTCTAACAGGAGCGGCGAGCTGTCTGCTTCATTAAAGTTGGTTGTTGAAGCATTACTTATGTCTATCACCACGCGTCAGAGACATTTTCTTAATTTTCTCCCTCCAAACTGCACCAAAATGCGAGATTGATCCCAGAATCATGTAGAGAATTTCAACAGCTTTCCGTTGATATAAAGAACGTGCAAATCCGAGCTCTGGATCGAAACAGGCAAGAACATGTTTTAAAATCTTTTCCCACGCTCTGCCATCTAGACGACACGTGGCAGGCTCTGATTCACTGAGCAATTCCCTCTCTCCACCTTTTCGCGGGCTTTTCTTGTGGGCCCCTTAAAATTGGACACGTGGCACTATTTCATTAGTTCGGATCAGTGCTCGAAAACTCACCCCTTTGACTTTTTGGACTTTTCCTTGGAGACACGTGTCATGCTGTGATTCATCCACGGGCCTGCCGGATTTTCACGTCCACCACGTCTTTTTGTCCTGGATGTCCCAAACTGTCTGGGACAAATTCTTCCGGTTCGCCCGAAATGGGCTTCCACGTCCCCTTTCTGCCGGTGACACGTGGCGTGATCTGATTGGCTTTCGGCTCCTTCGGCTATCCACGTCCCGCGCGTCCCTTAGTCCCACTTGTCCTTGTGCTGAAGTTTCCTATTTCGGCAGAACCGGCCGGTTCGCGTCTTTCGCATCCTTGCGGCCCAAATGTCCCAACTGCTTAGTACGAAAGTTCTCCATTTCGGCCGATCCGGGTGGTTCGCGTCCTCAAGGCCCAAATGTCCTGGCAAGCGCTTTAACCGTTTTCTTCTCCTTCGCTAAACGGCTTTCCGCATCCTCGCGTCCCGACGGCCCGATTGTTTCGACAAATTTTCCTTTTTCGGCCGAACCGGCTTTCGCGCCCTCCGCGTACATTTGTTCCACTTGTCCCAAAGTTTCGCAGCCGCCGCATGGAGGCGTTTCGGCCGAACCGCGCCTTGGTGTCCCAAATGTCCCAAACTGTCCCTAGGACAAGGACTTAGCCGATTTTCACAATTTTTTCCTGAATCAATCTACTTGCTTGGAACTGAAAACTCTAATGCATGTTATCAAATTAACTCTGGGGGGGGAATTTTAGATAACAATTGGCGACTTTTCGGGTCACCTGCCTGCTAGGTAGAAGATCAGTGGCCTTTTCTTGTGATCCATTGGGCATGGAGTCATAAGCAATGACCTGAAATGAGCCTCGATACTTTCCCTCTTCGAGAGCACGCTTAAAATGTAAAACTCAATCCAGGAGAGACAAAACTGCGCCTTGAAGCACTTAGGAAATGTGATGAAACCTAACTACTTGACATTGTGCATACGCACTTAGAGGAATTGAAATCTAGGCTAATATTTACAAGGGTGAACCTCTCATTTTCAAAGTGGCAATGTTTGAGATAGATTCCATTTACGAATCTACATAGCTTCTTCACCGTCCAATGAGGCCAATTGGAAAGCATTGCTTGTTCTTGCACATTGTGACCATGTATGGGCCACTCCAAATGGCATCAAATTTTGAATGCCTTCCCGATTTTGCTCAATGTCCACATCCCATTTCAACACTAGATCTCCAACTTGAAAAGATCTATCTTTGGCCTTCCTATCAAAGGTCTTCTTGATCAAAGCTTGATCCTTTTCCATTGCTTGGGATGCACTGATTTTTGATCTCTTGCGGCTCCATCAACTCGCATACCTCACCTCCATGGGCTCAAATTCAAGTAACTCCAGCTGCTTCATGAGTTCCATGTTGGCAACTCAAGTGACATGGGCAAGATTGCCTCTCTTCCATAGACAAGCCATGAATGGAGAGTTACTGTGGATCTTTTGGGAGTGATCCTATCACCCATAAGGCTGATTTCAGCTTGGTATGCCAAGACCTCGATTCTCATCAAGAGTTCTCCTAATGATCCTCAACAAGTTTTTGTTTGTAGACTCGGCTTTTTACCATTACCCCGAGGGTAATAGTTCGATGAAGTGCTTAGGTAAATACCGTTCTTGACAGCCCACTCAGTCACCTTAGATCCAATGAATGCCAATGCATTATCAGAGATTATTGTAGCAGGTACACCAAATCTGGTTGTTATCCCCTCATAGAAGTCTAAGATGTTAGACTCATTCGCCTCTTTGAGTGCTACTGCTTCTGTCCATTTGGTGAAGTAGTCCGTGGCCGTCAAAATCCATTTGTGCCCTTGGCTTGAATTGGGATTAATGACTCCAATGAAGTCCAAACCCCATTGCATGAATGGCTGGTCAACTGAGATTGGATGCAATGGAAGGGCAGCAAGTCTTTCTTTTCCTGTGAAGAATGCACAATTCTTACACCTCTTGATCCATGCATAGCAATCACTGAAAATTTTAGGCCAATAATAACCAGCCTTCATGATTTTTAGAGCTGTCACTCTTGGTGCGAAATGGCCGCCACTGGTCCACCATGAAACTCTTCCAACACCCTTTGAATCTGATCTCGTGCTAATGCATCTCAAAGATAAGACTCCATTCACATCTTTCTTGAACAAAACTCCATCAACAATGGCATACGGAACAGCTGCTGAACCTAAAGTGTCTCCTTTGGGTCTTGTTCATCTCTGGAGGGCATAGGCTCGTGCCTGAGAAGTGTATGATATCTTGGGTCCAACAGGGGAGTGGGGAAGCATTGTCTTCTTCTTGATCGCCACTTGGCTCATGGCTGTCCCGGACCGCTAAAACAGCCTCTTCCTCGTTGCATACTCCCTTTTGCTTCCCAAAACCAGCTGCTCACAAGTCCTTTCCCTCTCACCAGCTTGGTGATCTTGATATCAATGTCATATTCCATGACACGGGTAATCCATCCTGCCCTTTTTCATTCAAATCCTTGTTGAGGAGGAAGTCCTTAACTCCAAATGTGAGACCAGTTGGACCTTGTGTTTGAGACTAAATGCTTGAATTTCTTCAAGCTTCGATTCAACATAAGTACATGCTTTTCAATAAAAGAGTACCTCACCTCACAGTCATCTAGCTCTCAAAATTATGAAGAAGGCAACCTCAAGCTGCTCATCATTATCTTTGTTCTTCTCGTACTAGAATGGCGGAAATAGTGTCATCACCTCCAAATGCATAGAGGATGAAATCCTTGGAGAAGTCTCAGGTTGATGAGAGTTGGTGCTGAGAGATAGCTTCTTTGATTGCTTCAAAACTCTCCTTGCCTTCTGTTTGTCCACTTAAAAGCCATGCTCTTCTTTAACATTTTGGTGATGGGCTTGACAAGGGCTGCAAAATCAGGGATAAACTGCGGACAAAATTGATCCTTCCCAAGAAACTGTTATCCAATTTCACCCCCCCAGGGTTGAATTGATAACATACATCAGGATTCCCAAGTCCCAGGCTGAAAAAGAACGAGCTCTGAGAGAATGCGAGAAGTTGCAGAAAATAAGCCTGGGCCAGAAAAAATTGTGAAAATCGGCTAAGTCCTTGTCCTAGAAATATTTGGGACATGTGGGACACCAAGGCGTGGTTCGGCCAAAACGCCTCCAGGCGGCCCGCGAAGCAAAGGGACATCTGGGACAAATGGACGTGAAATGCCCGAATCGGCCGAAAGAAAGAAAATTTGTCCAAGTCCTTCACCGAGAGCAAGCGGGACAAGAGTACGCGGAAGACCCGAACCGGCCGGTTCGGCTGAAACAGGAAACTTTCGCACTGGGACATCTGGGCCGTGAGTGCGCGGAGGATGCGAACCAGCTGGTTCGGCCGAAACGGAAAATTTTAGCACAAGGACAAGTGGGACAAAGGGACGCGCGGGACGCGGATAGCCGAAGGAGCCGAAAGCCAATCAAATAACGCCACGTGTCACTGGCAGAAAGGGGACGTGGAAGCCCATTTCGGGTGAACCGGAAGAATTTGTCCTAGATAGCACTGGGACATCCGAGACAAAAAGATGCGGTGGACACAAAAATCTGGCAGGCCCGTGGACGAATCATAGCATGACACGTGTCGTCAAGGAAAAAGGTCCAAAAAGTCAAAGGGGCAAGTTTTCGAGCACTGATCCAAACCAATGAAATAGTGCCACATGTCCAAGTTTAAGGGGCCCACAAGAAAAACCCATGAAAAGGTGGAGAGAGCGAATTACCAAATGAATCGAGCCGGACACGTGTCATCCAGGATGGCGAAGAGCGGGAAAAGAAATTTAAAAATCCATTTTCACTGCTTTGTGCCCTAAATCTTCGAGATCATCATATCTTTCGATCCAGAGCTCGATTTGCATGTTCTTGATATCAACGGAAAGTCTGTTGAATTCTCTACATGATTCTGGATCAATCTTGCATTTTGGTGCTGTTTGGAGGGAGAAAATTAAGAAAACGTCTCTGACGCGTGGTGATAGACAAAAGTAATGCTTCAACAACCAACTTTAATGCGAGAGATTTCGCCGCTCTGTTAGACATTTCCGTTTTGCCAAAAGCCGCCACTTCTACCATAATGAGATGATTTTAAATGTATCTAGAAGTGGTTGTGGTAGATTCGACTTTCCTCTCTCTTTCTTCTCTCATTCTTAGTATATATTGTAAAGAGGAGCTCCTTTAACAGGTCGGACATTCTTGTTTTGCATCCTCCCTTCTTCCCTGCTTGCAGAGAATTTGTGGAGCTTTTCAAACCTCCCATATGGATTGTAATGCCAGTTTTGCCTCTTGCCACTTTGCAATGTATTGTATCGACTCTTGAGCAATATATATATGTTTGTGATTGATTCTCAACCCTCTCATGTATTCATTGCTATTATTTTGATCTCTTATTGCAGTTTGGTTACCTGTGCATAGTGTTTGTATTGCATCTATGTGGTCTGTGTTAGATTTACAAAATGAGTGTCTAACTTTCCTTGGTGCATCACCTCTGTAGTTTAGGTTTTACTCTATGCATTTTCTCACCCTGTCTCCTTGACAAGTTAGATTAGGTTTTAGTAAACCCTCTGCATTTTTGTGTGCATCTGAACAGAGGAATAGGAACCAGCCTTCTCTGGAGAATCCTTTCTCATCTTTACAAGTCCCACACTTGGAGAAAGGATTCCATGTTGTGCAATCACACTGGATGCCTGAACATCAACCTAGAAGCTTGATCTGCATCCAGGGGTGCTTTGTGAGTCTGCAACAACAGTTTTGGCACGCCCGGTGGGACACTAGAGGTCTCATTTTTATTGCAGCAAAGTTGATATGCATCTGCTGCAGTTTTCTTGCTTATAAGAGCTATTATTTGCATATCTGGCGACTCCAAGGGGAAGAATCAACTGGTTTCAGCAGTGCAGGCCTGAAAACTCATGAGAAGAATCACCACAAGGTCAAGAGTTGGAGAAGAAGAAGTGTTGTTTGAATACCTGCAGTTATCTCCAAGAAGAAGGCAAAGAGGAAGAAGGATTCAAAGGTCTCCATCTCCACCAAACAGAACTCTCTCAACTCCTCCACCTGACAGGCCTTTCTTTCAATATACAAGGGTTTTAAGACCAATCAGAATGGCTCAGAACAACCCCTACGTCAACTTCACAGGCAGCAGCCCACTTGCTCTCAATGCACAACATCCAGTTCCTATTGCAGCCTTGAAGAACATTCCCTACTTCACTGGAGAAAATCAGACTACTCCAGGTGATCATGTTAAAGATATTGCTAACCTTTGTGCAATCCATGAAATCGATGAAATGCAAGTGGCTGTCAAATTACTGGCATCTTCATTCAAGGGTAAAGCATTGCAATGGTTTAGGAGCCTTGGGGCTGGTTCTATTACAAACTGGAATCAGCTGTGCATTGCACTTCACGAGCAATTTGGAGAGAAGGGAGACAACTTGTCTCTTTTGGAGCAGTTGACAACTATCAAGAGAGCCCCCAACGAGCAGCTGACTGACTTCAACTTCAGATTTCAAAGGTCTTGGGATAGGATTCCAGTGGCGATCGAGCCAACAAATAGCGAGGTGCTTTTCTATATTACCTTAAAGCTTTGAATTCTGATATTTCTATGTTAATTCAGTCCATGGGAGGCACAACAATCCCTATGGCTTATAGCATTGCCATTAGAGCTGAAAACTGTCTTATTCAAGCTGGTAAACTGGCTCCTAGGCCTCCTATGCCCTTGTATCCAAACTTAGAAAATCCAAGCACTAGTCAAGCACCCACTTTGGCTCCTGTTCCCACTCCTAGAAATCAGAGTTCGAATGAAGCTTCCACTTCATCTCCAAGTGCTTCAAATGAACTCCAAGAGGTCATGAAACAGTTGCAAAATTTGGGAAATGAGCTAGTTACTATTAAGAGGCAACAAGCCCAAGGTTTCAGACCTTCTTATCAACCTCAAGCTCAACCTAATAGGCAGCCATACCAACCACAAAGACCACCTAATCCAACTGCAAATATGAATCAAAATCAAAGCCAAGTAAGGCCTCCTACCAATAGACCATTCCAGCCCTATAATCCAAATGCCATATCTGCCTCTAAGGCATTAGTGCCAACATAGAACAACATTGCTCAGGAATATGATTGGTGCTTTCCATGCAACGAGCCTCACAACCAATCCATGTGCTTCAATGGTGCTCTCAATCAAGCACTAATGGTGACAACTACCGGTGTGGAGGGCGAGGGCAGTCAAGGAAATAGCCAACAACTAGAAACATTCCAACAGCAATCAGCCCCAAATGACACTACATTGGTGAACTGGCAAGCAGAAGATTTCTGTGGCATGAATCGTGTTTCTCAAGGTGTTGCAGCCAACACAAGGTCAAAAAGGAGGAATCTGGGTGAAGAATAGCCATTAGCCCCAGCCAATCCACAACCTTCCATGGCTCCACAAATGATTGGCAAGCAGAGTCCAGTTTCAAATACACAAGGGCAGCCAAGAACAGCCCCTAGGCCAACTCAAATGCCAGCTGTTGCTGCCCATGTGCAGGGAGTAAATGTGCAAACCAAAGGACAACAGAGAGATTCTTCATCACCATTTAGTATCATTGATCAGATGAAGAAGACAAATGTTAACATATCAATGTGGGAATCCCTATCTATCCCAGGCCAAAGAGATCTGCTGCAAGCTGCCATGAAGGATTGGACAACTTCGAATCAGCGGGTTCAGATGCAAGACAAAGTGCTTACAAATGTTGCCCAGCCTGAAGGAAGTCATGGAGGACAACAAGGTAAAATGTTGAAGCCCCCTCCTTTCTATGTTTCATTAATCATTGGGGATAAACTAGTACACAATTGCATGATTGATTCCGGGGCAAGTAGCTTCGTGATGCCCAAGCAAATAGCTGATCACCGGTCTCGAATATGAAGTAATATCTAAAGGGGTAGTGCAATTAGATGGGACAGCAATAGCAAGAGCTTGGAGTGATTAGAAATTTGAGTCTTACCTTGCATGCATGTCCAAATGTTGTTGTTTTACAAGATGTATCAGTCATAGATTTGCCACCACTCTTTGCCCTTTGCTTGTCAAGGGACTTCACAGCCAAAATTGGAGGCTATTTGTCTGCTGATTGGTCTCACATGCTGTTTAGAACAAGGTATGGAACTATGGCTACAATTAGGTCTGAACCTATTGCAAACTTCCATATAGAGCCTTACACTCCAAGTCGATTAATGCCAATTGCTCAAAGATTTGATCAAGAAGATCACCCTAAGATCGATGAGGTGACACGAAGGTTGGAAGTATCCCGAACCTAACTCTTGATGAATGGGCAAACAAGATACATGCTTTTGATCCCTATCAAGAAGTAGAAGAATTTGAGCTGGGAGTCTATTGTATACACGAAGAAAATCAACCTGTTCCTAGCATCACCAAGCCAAGCCATAATGATGACAACGAGGTATGGCAGCTATTTTTTGACGGATCAAGGAGTAGGCAAGGTGCAGGAGGTGGAGCCATGCTTGTTTCACCCCAAGGAATAAAGTACTATTCAGCTTTTAGATTTCAATTTGCATGCTCCAATAACACTGCTGAATATGAAGCCTTGGTGCAAGGGATGCATTGGGCAATCAAGAGAAAAATAAAGAATCTGCAAGTCTTTGGGGACAGTGAATTGATTGTAAATCAGGTCAAGGGACGACATGCTGCCAAGAATGATCTACTTAGGTGCTACAAGAATAGGGTGTGGGACCTCATGGAAGATTTTGAAGGTTTTGGCATCGAATCCATTCCTAGGAAAGAGAATCAAGCTGCTGATAGGCTTGCAGCAGTAGGGGCAGCCTTTGACATTACGAAAAGCATTCAACAAGACAAGGTACAGCCAAACATCCATGTGATTGTGAGGCCTTCAGTGCTGGATAACAATGTCAGTTGGCAAGTGTTTGAGAATGACCAGCAAATCGTCAATTTCCTACAAGAAGAAGCTGAGTTCTCTGCCAGGAATCAAGACAAGTTGCATCAGCAGTATGGTGACCAAGTGGTGCAGTTGAGAACTAACAAATTACCAAAAGGCCTCATAACCTTGGAGTCAATCTTCAACCCGAATGATCAGCTCTGGAAGGAGAAGGCAAACATTCAAGTAAAGGGTGAGGATTTAGAGCCTATTTTAGTGGAAGAAGGCAAAACATTGCAGATTGGCAAAGTAAGTACCTCACAAGAGAAATCTGATTTTGTTCAGCTTTGCCAAGAATTTCCAGATGTCTTCACTTGGAGCTATGAAGACTTGAGAGGATTCAATCCAAATTTGGCACAACATACCATAGAATTGGATCCATATGTTAAGCCCATCAGGCAGAAGCAGAGACCAGTCAACCCTCACATTGAGCCTCTGATGAAGAAAGAGCTAAATAAGCTAATAGAGGCAAGCATTATATTCCCGATCAAGCACTCAAGCTGGGTTGCTAACTTGGTTCCGGTCAGGAAGAAGAGCGGAGAAATCATGTTGTGTGTGGACTTTCGCGACCTCAATAGGGCATCTCTCAAGGATCATTATCCACTCCCTTCCATGCAGCAAATATTGCAAGTAGTATCCGGTTCGAGAGAGATTCTCTCTCTAGATGGCTACTCGGGGTATAATCGTGTGATGGTAAAGAAGAGGACCAATTCAAGACAACCTTCACAACTAAATGGGGCACGTATGCTTACAAGAAGATGCCATTTGGGCTGTCAAACGCTGGTGCTACCTTTCAAAGGGCAATGGACATGGCGTTCAAGGGCTTGATCAACAAGATAGTGCTGATATACCTTGATGACATCACTGTATTCTCCAAGAATGCAGCAGACCATCTCTTTCACCTCAGGCAAGTGTTTCAGAGGTGTAGAAAGTTTGGAGTGTCTTTGAACCCCAAGAAGTGCATCTTTCTTGCACATGAAGGAAAACTCCTTGGCCATATTGTCTCGAAAGAGGGACTGGCAATTGACCCAGAGAGAGTTGAAGCCATAAGAGCACTGCCATTGCCAAGTCACAAGAAGGCTCTTCAAAGCTTCTTGGGAAGGATCAATTTTGTCCGCAGGTTTATCCCAGATTTTGTAGCCCTTGTCAAGCCCATCACCAAAATGTTAAAGAAGAGCATGGCTTTTAAGTGGACAACAGAAGGCAAGGAGAGTTTTGAGGCAATCAAAGAAGCTATCTCTCAAGCACCAACTCTCATTAACCCAGACTTCTCCAAGGATTTCATCCTCTATGCATTTGGAGGTGATGACACTATCTCTGCCATTCTGGTACAGCAGAACAAAGATAATGATGAGCAGCCGATTGCCTTTTTCAGCCAGAGCCTAGACGACTATGAGGTGAGGTACTCTTTTATTGAAAAGCATGTACTTGCAGTAATTAGAAGCTTGAAGAAATTCAAGCATTTAGTCTCAAACAACAAGGTCCAGTTGCTGGTCTCACATGCTGGAGTTAAAGACTTCCTCCTCAACAAGGATTTGAATGAGAAAAGGGCAGGTTGGATCACCCGTGTCATGGAGTATGACATTGATATCAAGATCACCAAGCTGGTAAGAGGGAAAGGACTGTGTGAGCAACTGGTTTTGGGCAATGGTAGTGCTCTTATGGCTTCAACCCTCTCTCGGATCAATTGCCAGGTCCCTTCTTCGAGACAATATGGCCGAGGAGCTTTCCTTCATGTGCGAGAAAGATGCACTTCTTGGGGTTCAAAGACACTCCGAACTTTCTACACCTCTGAAACACTTGCCTGAGGTGAAAGAGATGGTCTACTGCATTCTTTGAGAAGACAGTGATATCATCTAGATATATCAGCACTATCTTGTTGATCAAGCCTTTGAATGCCATGTCCATTGCCCTTTGAAAGGTAGCACCAGCGTTGGACAGCCCAAATGGCATCTTCTTGTAGCCATAGGTCCCCCATTTAGTGGTGAAAGTTGTCTTGAACTGGTCATCTTCTTTCACCATCACCTGATTATACCCTGAGTAGCCGTCTAGGAGAGAGAATCTCTCTGAACCAGCTACAACCTGCAATATTTGCTCCATGGAAGGGAGTGGGTAATGATCTTTGAGAGATGCCCTATTTAGGTCTCGGAAATCCACACACAGCCTGATTTCTCCGCTCTTCTTCCTGACCGGAACCAAGTTAGCAACCCAGCTTGAGTGCTTGATCGGGAATATAATGCTTGCCTCTATTAGCTTATTTAGCTCTTTCTTCATTAGAGGCTCAATGTGAGGGTTGACTGGTCTCTGCTTCTGTCTGATGGGCTTAGCATCTGGATCCAATTCTATGGTATGTTGTGCCAAATTTGGATCGAATCCTCTTAAGTCTTCATAGCTCCAAGCGAAGACATCTGGAAATTCTTGGCAAAGTTGTATAAAATCCGATTTCTCCTGCTCAGTGGCCACTTTACCAATTTGAAGTGCTTTGCCTTCCCCAACCAGAATTGGCTCTGAATCTTCTCTCTTGACCTGTATGTTAGCCTTTTCCTTACGAAACTGGTCGTTAGGGTTGAAGATAGACTCCAACGTTACTAAACCCTTGGGAAGCTTGTTTGTCCGCAGCTGCACTACTTGATCCCCATACTGCTGCTCTAATCTGTCCTGATTCCTAGCTGAGAATTCAGCCTCTTCTTGTAAGAAATTGACGATCTGCTGGTCATTCTCAAACACCTGCCAACTGACATTGTTGTCCGGCACTGAAGGCCTCACAATCACGTGGATGTTTGGCTGTACCTTGTCTTGTTGAATGCTTTCCATAATGTCGAAGGCTGCCCCTACTGCTGCAAGCCTGTCAGCAGCTTGATTCTCTTTCCTAGGAATGGATTCGATGCCAAAACCTTCAAAATCTTCCATGAGGTCCCACACCCTGTTCTTGTAGCACTTGAGTAGATCATTCTTGGCAGCATGCCGTCCCTTGACCTGATTTACAATCAATTCACTGTCCCCAAAGACTTGCAGATTCTTTATCTTTCTCTTGATTGCCCAATGCATCCCTTGCACTAAGGCTTCATATTCAGCAGTGTTATTGGAGCATGCAAATTGAAATCTAAAAGCTGAATAGTACTTTATTCCTTGAGGTGAAACAAGCATGGCTCCACCTCCTGCACCTTGCCTACTCCTCAATCCGTCAAAAAACAGCTGCCATACCTCATTGTCATCGTTATGGCTTGGCTTGGTGATGCTAGGAACAGGTTGATTTTCTTCATGTATACAATAGACTCCCAGCTCAGATTCTTCTACTTCTTGATAGGGATCAAAAGCATGTATCTTGTTTGCCCATTCATCAAGAGTTAGGTCCGGGATACTTCCAACCTTGGTGTCAGCCTCATCAGTACTGGGGTGATCTTCTTGATCAAATGCTGAGCAATTGGCATTAATCTGACTTGGAGTGTAAGGCTCTATATGGAAGTTTGCAATAGGTTCAGACCTAATTGTAGCCTTAGTTCCATACCTTGTTCTAAACAGCATGTGAGACCAATCAACAGACAAATAGCCTCCAATTTTGGCTGTGAAGTCCCTTGACAAGCAAAGGGCAAAGAGTGGTGGCAAATCTATGACTGATACATCTTGTAAAACAACAACATTTGGACATGCATGCAAGGTAAGACTCAAATTTCTAATCACTCCAACTGTTGCTATTGCTGTCCCATCTAGCTGCACTACCCCTTTAGATGTTGTTTCATACTGGAGCCCTAGTTGATCAGCTATTTGCTTGGGCATCACTGAGCTACTTGCCCCGGAATCAATCATGCAATTGTGTACTAGTTTATCCCCAATGATTAATGAAACATAGAAAGGAGGGGGCTTCAACATTTTACCTTGTTGTCCTCCATGACTTCCTTCAGGCTGGGCAGCATTTGTAAGCACTTTGTCTTGCATCTGAACCTGCTGATTTGAAGTTGGCCAATCCTTCATGGCAGCTTGCAGCAGATCTCTTTGGCCTGGGATAGATAGGGATTCCCACATTGATATGTTGACGTTTGTCTTCTTCATCTGTTCAATGATACTGAATGGGGATGAAGTATCCTTTTGTTGTCCCTTGGTTTGCACATTTACTCCTTGCACGTGGGCAGCAACAGCTGGCATTTGAGTTGGCCTAGGGGTTGTTCTTGGCTGCACTTGTGCATTTGAAATTGGACTTTGCTTGCCAATTATTTGTGGAACCGTGGAAGGTTGTGGATTGGCTGGGGCTAATGGCTGTTCTTCGCCTAGATTCCTCCTTTTTGACCTTGTGTTGGCTGCAACACCTTGAGAAACTACCTGATTCATGCCACAGAAATCTTCTGCTTGCCAGTTCACCAATGTGGTGTCATTTGGGGCCGATTGTTGTTGGAATGTTTCTGGTTGTTGGTTGTTTCCTTGACTGCCCTCGCCCTCTACACCAGTAGTTGTCACCATCAATGCTTGATTGAGAGCACCATTGAAGCACATGGATTGGTTATGAGGCTCGTTGCATGGAAAGCACCAATCATATTCCTGAGCAATGTTGTTCTGTGTTGGCACTAATGCCTTAGAAGCAGATATGGCATTTGGATTATAGGGCTGGAATGGTCTATTAGCGGGAGGCCTTGTTTGATTCACATTTGCAGCTGGATTAGGTGGTCTTTGTGGTTGGTATGGCTGCCTATTAGGCTGAGCTTGGGGTTGATAGGAAGGTCTGAAACCTTGGGCTTGTTGCCTTTTAATAGTAACTAGCTCATTTCCCAAATTTTGCAAATCTGTTCATGACCTCTTGGAGTTCATTTGAAGCACTAGGAGATGAAGTGGAAGCTTCATTTGAACTCTGATTTCTAGGAGTGGGAACAGGAGCCAAAGTGGGTGCTTGACTAGTGCTTGGATTTTCTAAGTTTGGATACAAGGGCATGGGAGGCCTAGGAGCCAGTTTACCAGCTTGAATAAGATAGTTTTCAGCCCTAATGGCAATGCTATAAGCCATAGGGATTGTTGTGCCTCCCATGGACTGAATCAACATAGAAATATCAGAATTTAAAGCTTTAAGGTAATATAGAAAAGCACCTTCTGCTGTTGGCCTGACTGCCACTGGAATCCTATCCCAAGACCTTTGAAATCTGAAGTTGAAATCAGTCAGCTGCTCGTTGGGGGCTCTCTTGATAGTTGTCAGCTGCTCTAAAAGAGACAAGTTGTCTCCCTTCTCTCCAAATTGCTCGTGAAGTGCAATACACAGCTGATTCCAGTTTGTGATAGAACCAGCTCCAAGGCTCCTAAACCATTGCAATGCTTTACCCTTGAAGGAAGATGCCAGTAACTTGACAGCCACTTGCATTTCATCGATTTCATGGATTGCGCAAAGGTTAGCAATATCTTTAACATGATCACCTAGAGTAGTCTGATTTTCTCCGGTGAAGTAGGGAATGTTCTTCAAGGCTGCAATAGGAACTGGATGCTGTGCATTGAGAGCAAGTGGGCTGCTGCCTGTGAAGTTGACGTAGGGATTGTTCTGAGCCATTCTAATCGGTCTTAAAACCCTTCTATACTGAATGAAAGGCCTGTCAGGTGGAGGAGTTGAGAGAGTCCTGTTTGGTGGAGATGGAGACCTTTGAATCCTTCTTCCTCTTTGCCTTCTTCTTGGAGATAACTGCAGGTATTCAAACAACACTTCTTCTTCTCCAACTCTTGACCTTGTGGTGATTCTTCTCATGAGTTTTTAGGCCTGCACTGCTGAAACCAGTTGATTCTTCCCCTTGGAGTCGCCAGATATGCAAATAATAGCTCTTATAAGCAAGAAAACTACAGCAGATGCATATCAACTTTGCTGCAATAAGAATGAGACCTCTTGGTCCCACCGGGCGTGCCAAAACTGTTGTTGCGAGCTCACGACCCCGGATGCGAGATCGGCTTCTAGGTTGATGTTCAAGCATCCAGTGTGATTGCACAACATGGAATCCTTTCTCCAAGTGTGGGACTTGTAAAGATGAGAAAGGATTCTCCAGAGAAGGCTAGTTCCTATTCCTCTGCTTCGATGCACACAAAAATGCGAGAGGGTTTACTAAAACCTAATCTAACTTGTCAAGGAGACAGGTGAGAAAATGCATAGAATAAAACCTAAACTACGAGGTGATGCACCAAGGAATGCTAGACACTCGTTTTGCAAATCTAACACAGACCACATAGATGCAATACAAACACTATGCACAGTAACCAAACCTGCAAGAAGAGATCAAAATAACAAAGAATGAATACATGAGAGGGTTGAGAATCAATCACAAACATATATATATTGCTCAAGAGTCGATACAAGATATCATTGCAAAGTGGCTAAGAGGCAAAAACTGGCATTACAATCCATATGGGAGGTTTGAAAAGCTCCACAAATTCTCTCTCCCGCAAGGGGAAGAAGGGAGGATGCAAAACAAGAATGTCCAACCTCTTAAAGGAGCTCTTCTTTACAATATATATCAAGAAATGAGAGAGGGAAGAGAGAGGAAATCCAGAATCTGCCCCAACCACTTCTTGGTAGCATTTAAAATCATCTCATTATGACAGAAGCGGCGGATCCTAGCAAAACGGCGGGCTGTCTAATAGGAGCGGCGAGCTATCTGCTTCATTAAAGTTGGTTGTTGAAGCATTACTTCTGTCTATCACCACGCGTCAGAGACGTTTTCTTAATTTTCTCCCTCCAAACTACACCAAAATGCGAGATTGATCCTAGAATCATGTAGAGAATTTCAACAGCTTTCCGTTGATATAAAGAACGTGTAAATCCGAGCTCTGGATCGAAAGATATGAAGGTCTGAAGATTTAGGGCACAAAACAGGCAAGAACATGTTTTAAAATCTTTTCCCGCGCTCTGCCATCTGGACGACACGTGGCAGGCTCTGATTCGCTGAGCTATTCCCTCTCTCCACCTTTTCGCGGGCTTTTCTTATGGGCCCCTTAAAATTGGACACGTGACTATTTCATTGGTTCGGATCAGTGCTCGAAAACTCGCCCCTTTGATTTTTGGACTTTTCCCTTGGCGACACGTGTCATGCCGTGATTCGTCCCACGAGCTCGCTGATTTTCGCGTCCACCGCGTCTTTTTGTCCCGGATGTCCCAAACTGCTAGGACAAATTCTTCCGGCTTCACCCGAAATGGGCTTCCACATCCCCTTTCGCCGGTGACACGTGGCGTGATCTCGATTGGCTTTCGGCTCCTTCTTCGGCTATCCGCGTCCCCGCGCGCCCCTTAGTCCCACTTGTCCTTGTCTTTGAAGTTTCTGTTTCGCCGAACCGCCGGCTCACGTCTTCGCGTCCTTGCGGCCCAAATGTCCTGGGTGCTTAGTACGAAAGGTCCCCATTTCGGCCGATCCGGCGGTTCGCGTCCTCAAGGCCCAAATGTCCTGCCAGCTTTAGCCGTTTTTTTCTCCTTCGGCCGAACCGCTTCCGCGTCCCTCGCGTCCCGACGGCCCGATTGTTTCTATGCTAAAATTTTCCTTTTCGGCCGAACCACTGTTCGCGCCCTCTGCATACATTTGTTCCACTTGTCCCGTTGCTTTGCGGGCCGCACTGGAGGCGTTTCACCAACCACGCCTTGGTGTCCCGAATGTCCCAAACCGTCCCTAGACAAGGACTTAGCCGATTTTCACAATTTTTTCTGAACCAATCTACTTGCTTGGGCCGAAAACTCTAATGCATGTTATCAAATTAACTCTGTGGGGGAATTTTAGATAACAAAAACATTATGCACAAGCTGATAAGATGTAATCAGAGGTCTGAAATGAAACAAACAACACAAACAGAGGACTGAAAACTGATCACAGAGCCTGTATTGTCATTTCCACTGTCAAAATCCTTGTATTACAACATCAAAAGGGCAGAAAACCTGTTACAATTTTAGAAGAGGTCTGATACTTGCAAAAATCACTTGTTACAGGTGAAAGAAGAAGCTTGCTATCCAAAGAAATGTTCCCCCTTTAGAAATGAGCCAAATCTGGCTTTTACAGTGCAAGGGTCGAGCCCAGGGGACAGGAAACGTACAAAAACATGAGAGCCCATCCCTCCTTGAATGCAGGTGCATTAAAATGGCATGGGGGACCTTACAAACCCATACCTATGTCATTTTGACCGAAATACAGGAGAAGGCGACCCATTCTGCATTAAAAATCTGTCATGGAATGTCACTTCGGCCATGAACACGGTCAGAGCTGTTTCTCAACTTTCTCCTCCGACTGCACCAAAACTCAAGATTAACCCCAAAATCATGTAGAGAATTTCATAAGCTTTCCGTTGATATAAAGAACGTGCAAATCCGAGCTCTGGATCGAAAGATATGTCGATCTGAAGATTTAGGGCACAAAACAGGTGAAGATGCGTTTTTGAAAAAATTTCCCGCGCTCTGCCACCTGGATGACACGTGGCACGTGCTGATTGGATATGTTATTCTCTCTCCTGACCTGTCCCGCGGGTTTTCCTTGAAAACTTTGACTTTTTGATGATTCGGAACATTTTTACTTTTCCTCCGCGCCCCCGCCACTTGGGACACGTGGCATGCATTGATTGGTCGACACGGGCGCGAGTAGACTTTCGCTTTTAGCTCTTTGGCTGAACTTGGCCAAATTTCCCAAATCTTTCCCTGGCTCCACACTTCCCTACTCCATTGGACACGTGTCCTGTACTAATTGGCTCGGGCCAGCGCTTCAAACCTTGCCCCTTTGACTTTTTGGACCTTTTTCCTTGGCGACACGTGTCATGCTGTGATTCGTCCACGGGCCTGCCGGATTTTCGCGTCCACCGCATCTTTTTGTCCCGGATGTCCCAGTGCTTCGTGGGACAGAATCCTCCGATCCGCCCGAAATGGGCTTCCTCATCCCTTTTCTGCCGGTGACACGTGGCGTGATCTGATTGGCTTTCGGCTCCTTCGGCTATCCGCGTCCCGCACGTCCCTTTGTCCCACTTGTCCTTGTGCTGAAGTTTCCTGTTTCGGCCGAACCAGCCGGTTCGCGTCCTTCGCGTCCATTTGTCCCAATTGTCCCAGTGCTGTCTAGGACAAATTCTTCCGGTTCGTCCGATTCGGCCGGTTCGCGTTCCTTTGTCCCACATGTCCTAAAGCAGTTGGTCGATTTTCTTCTCCCTTCGGCCGGTTGGCTTCTCGCGCCCTGCGCGTCCTTCTGGTCCGACTGTCCCGGTGCTACAGTTCTCTGTTTCGGCGAACCGGCCGGTTCGCGCTCTCGCGCACTCACGGCCCAGATGTCCCAGTGTGAAAGTTTCCCATTCCGGCCAAACCGGCCGGTTCGGGTCCTTCGCGTACTCTTGTCCCGCTTGCTCCCGGTAAAGGACTTGGACAAATTTTCTTTCTTTCGGCCGATTCGGGCATTTCGCGTCCATTTGTCCCAGATGTCCCTTTGCTGTTTGGGCTGCCTGTAGGCTTTTCGGCCGATCCGTGCCTTGACATCCCAAATGTCCCGACTGTCCTGGGGACTAGGACTTAGCCGATTTTCACAATTTTTCTGGCCCAAGCTTATTTTCTGCAACTTTCTCGCATTTTCTCAGAGCTTGTTCTTTTCAACCTGGACAGGAGAGTTAGAAAAATTCTGAAGGGACCCTAGAAACATGATTTTTTCCCTGGATCAATCAATTTGCCTGGGACTTGAGAATCTGATGTATGTTATCAATTCAACCCTAGGGGGTGAAATTGGATAACAATTTGGCGACTCAGCGGGGTCATCTGCCTGCTAGATGAAAAGACCAGTTGCCTGAAGCAGTCCATTGGGCATGGAGTCATCGAATATTCTGTTTAGAACCTCAACTGACTCAGAATGTGCAAGGAGGAAGATGGAATGCTACCTGATGAAAGCAAGGATTGCTAAACATCTCCATGGACAGCAAGCTATGCCAAAGCACTTAGGGAAAACAAGACTAACCTACAGCAAAACAATGTGCACAAGCACTTGGAGGAAAGAAAATCTAATCTAATATTTACAGAGGTAGTGAACTTCCCTCTAGAAGCAACGCTTGAGATAGATTCCATTGACTGGAATCTGCAGTTCTTCACCCTCCGGTGAGGCTAGTTGGAAAGCATTGTTGTTCTTGCACTTTGTGACCACGTATGGACCACTCCAAATGGCATCAAATTTTGAATGCCTTCCCGGTTTTGCTCTATCCACATCCCATTTCAACACTAAATCTCCAACTTGAAAAGATCTATCCTTGGCCTTTCTATCAAAGGTCTTCTTGATCACAGCTTGATCCCTTTCCATTGCTTGGGATGCCTGATTTCTGATCTCTTGCAGCTCCATCAACTCTGCATACCTCACCTCCATGGGCTCAAATTCCAACAACTCCAACTACTTCATGAGTTCCAACGTTGGCAACTCAAGTGACATGGGCAAGATTGCCTCTCTTCCATAGACAAGCCTGAATGGAGAGTTACCTGTGGATCTTTTGGGAGTGATCCTATCAGCCCATAAGGCTGATTTCAGCTTGGTATGCCAAGACCTCTGATTCTCATCAAGAGTCCTCCTAATGATCCTCAACAAATTCTTGTTTGTAGACTCGGCCTGGCCATTACCCTGAGGGTAATAGTTCGATGAAGTGCTTAGGTAAATACCGTTCTTGACAGCCCACTCAGTCACCCTAGATCCAATGAATGCCAATGCATTATCAGAGATTATTGTAGCAGGTACACCGAATCTGGTTGTTATCCCCTCATAAAAGTCTAAGATGCTAGACTCATTTGCCTCTTTGAGTGCTACTGCTTCTGTCCATTTGGTGAAGTAGTCTGTGGCTGTCAAAATCCATTTGTGCCCTTGGCTTGAATTGGGATTAATGACTCCGATGAAGTCCAAACCCCATTGCATGAATGGCTGGTCAACTGAGATTGGATGCAATGGGAGGGCAGCAAGTCTCTCTTTTCCTGTGAAGAATGCACAATTCTTACACCTCTTGATCCATGCATAACAATCACTGAAGATTTTAGGCCAATAATAACCAGCCTTCATGATTTTTAGAGCTGTCACTCTTGGTGCAAAATGGCCACCAGCTGGTCCACCATGAAACTCTTCTAATACCCTTTGAATCGCTGCTTTGTGCTAATGCATCTCAAGCGGACTCCATTCACATCTCTCTTGAACAAAACTCCATTAACAATGGCATATGGAACAGCCTGCAACTCAAGTGTCTCCTTTGGGTCTTGTTCATCTCTCGGAGGGCATAGGCTGTGCCTAGGAAGTGCGTAATATCTTGGGTCCAGCAAGGAGTGGGGGAAGCATTGTCTTCTTCATGATTGCCACTTGGCTCATGGCTGTCTGGTCACACAAAAACAGCTTTCTTCTTTGTTGCATACTTCCTTTTGCTTCCCCAAACCAGCTGCTCACACAGTCCTTTCCCTCTTACCAACTTGGTGATCTTGATATTAATGTCATACTCCATGACACGGGTGATCCAACCTGCCCTTTTCTCATTCAAATCCTTGTTGAGGAGGAAGTCCTTAACCCCAGCATGTGAGACCAGCAGTTGAATCTTATTGTTTGAGACCAAATGTCTGAACTTCTTCAAGCTCCTGATGACAACAAGGACATGCTTTTTGATGAAAGAATACTTTATTTCGTAATCTTCCAAGGTTTGGCTGAAGAATGCTATGGGCTGTTCTGAACCTTCTCTATTCAGCTGTGTTAAGATAGCTGAGATTGTGTCTGATCCTCCAAACGCATACAACATGAAGTCCTTTGAAAAGTCTGGGTTGATAAGAGTTGGAGCTTGTGATATTGCATGCTTGATGCTTTCAAAACTCTCTTTGCCTTCTGCTGTCCATTTGAATGCCAGACTCTTCTTCAACATCATTGTTAGAGGCTTCACAAGAGTGGCAAAATTAGGCACAAATCTGCGGACAAAGTTTATCCTTCCTAAGAAGCTTTGAAGAGATTTCTTGTGGTGTGGCAATGGGAGCGTTCGGATGGCTTCAACCCTTTCAGGATCAATTGTTAGCCCTTCCCTAGAGACAATGTGGCCCAACAATTTGCCCTCGTGTGCCAAGAATATACACTTCTTTGGATTCAACGACACTCCGAACCTTCTACACCTCTGAAACACTTGCCTGAGGTGAAAGAGATGGTCTGCTGCATTCTTTGAGAAGACAGTGATATCATCAAGATATATCAAAACTATTTTATTGATTAACCCCTTGAATGCCATATCCATTGCCCTTTGAAAGTGGCCCCAGCATTTGATAGCCCAAATGGCATCTTCTTGTAGGCATATGTGCCCCATTTAGTTGTGAAGGCTGTCTTGAATTGGTCTTCTCCCTTCACCATAATCTGATTATAGCCTGAGTAGCCATCAAGTAGTGAAAACCTTTCTGAACCAGCCACCACCTGCAATATCTTGCTCCATGGAAGGGAGTGGATAATGATCCTTGAGAGAGGCTCTATTCAAATCTCTGAAGTCGACACACAACCTGATCTCTCCATTTTTCTTTCTGACTGGGACTAAGTTGGCGACCCAGCTTGAGTGTTTGATCGGGAATATAATGCTTGCCTCTATTAGCTTATTTAGCTCTTTCTTCATTAGAGGCTCAATGTGAGGGTTAACAGTCCTTTGCTTTTGCCTAATGGGCTTGGATTCCGGATCCAGCTCAATAGTATGTTGTGCTAGCTTTGGGTTGAAACCTCTTAGATCTTTGTAAGTCCAAGCAAAGATATCTGGGAATTCTTGACAAAGCTGAACAAAATCAGATTTCTCTTGTGAGGTACTTTGCCAATCTGCAATGTTTTGCTTTCTCCCACTAAAATAGGCTCTGAATCTTCACCCTTTACTTGAATGTTCACTTTCTCCTTCCGGAACTGATCATTCGGGTTGAAGATTGACTCCAAGGTTATGAGGCCTTTTGGTAACTTGTTGGTTCTCAATCGCACTACCCGATCACCATATTGCTGCTCCGAATTGTCTTGATTTCTGGCGGAGAACTCAGCTTCTTCTTGTAGGAAGTTAACAATTTGCTGATCATTCTCGAAGACTTGCCAACTTGTGTTGTTATCTGGAACAGCTGGTCTCACAACCAATTTGATATGAGGCTGAGATTTCTCACTTTTGATACTCTCTACAACATCAAATGCCAATTGCTGCAAGTCTGTCAGCGGCTTCATTCTTTTTCCTTGGGATGGAATTGATGCTAAAAGCTTCAAAATCTTCAATAAGATCCCATACCCGATTTTTGTAGCACTTAAGCAGATCATTCTTTGTAGCATGTTGTCCCCTGACTTGATTGACGATCAGCTCACTATCCCCGAACACTTGCAAGTTATTTATGCCCTTTTTCTAGCCCAATGAAGTCCATGAATCAAGGCCTCATATTCAGCTATGTTGTTTGAACAAGAAAACTGGAAACGAAAAGCTGAATAATATTTGATGCCTTGAGGTGAAACAAGCATAGCTCCTCCTCCTGCACCTTGCCTACTCCTTGATCCATCGAAAAATAATTTCCATACCTCATTGTCATCTTTATGGTTTGGTTTGGTGATGCTAGGAATAGGCTGGTTTTCTTCATGTATGCAATAGACTCCTAGTTCAGATTCTTCTACTTCTTGGTAGGGATCAAAAGCATGCACCTTGCTTGCCCATTCATCAAGAGTCAAATCTGGGATACTTCCAACCTTGGTGTCAGCTTCATCAGTGCTTGGATAATCTTCTTGATCAAACGCTGAACAGTTGGTATTGATTTGGCTGGTAGTGTAAGGCTCAATGTGAAAGTTTGCAATAGGTTCAGACCTGATTGTGGCCTTGGTTCCATACCTTGTTCTGAACAACATGTGTGACCAATCCGCCGAAAGATAGCCTCCAATTTTAGCAGTGAAGTCTCTTGACAAGCACAATGCAAAGAGTGGTGGCAGGTCTATGACTGACACATCTTGTAACACTATTACGTTGGGACATGCGTGCAGTGTGAGGCTCAAACCTTTGATTACTCCAACCGTTGTCACTGCTGTCCCGTCTAATTGCACTACACCCTTGGAGATGACTTCATATTGAAGCCCTAGCTGATCAGCTATTTGCTTGGGCATTACTGAACTACTTGCCCCAGAGTCAATCATGCAATTATGTACCAACTTATCTCCTATGATCAATGAAACATAAAATGGAGGGGGCTTCAACATTTTACCTTGTTGTCCTCCATGATTTCCTTCAGGCTGGGCAGCGTTTGTAAGCACTTTGTCTTGCATCTGAACCTGTTGGTTCGAAGTTGACCAGTCCTTCATGGCAACTTGTAGCAAATCTCTTTGTCCTGGGATGGATAGGGATTCCCACATTGATATATTGACGTTAGTCTTCTTCATCTGTTCAATGATACTGAACGGGGATGAAGTATCCTTTTGTTGTCCCTTGGTTTGCACATTTACTCCTTGCATGTGGGCAGCAATGACATTAGCATCTGAGTTGGTTTAGGAGCTGGTTTGGGTGCCCCTTACATGTTTGGAACTGCATCTTGTTTTCCAACACCTTGTGGAGTGACAGAAGGTCGTGAACTACTTGGGGCCAATGGTTGTTCGTCACCCAAATTTCTCCTTTTTGACCTTGTGTTGGTTGCAACACTTTGAGAGGGTATTTGATTCATACCACAAAAATCTTCAGCCTGCCAATTGACAAGAGTAGTTTCATTCGGAGATGTTCCTTGCTGAGGTGCTTCTTGCTGCTGATCTCCTTCGTGGCTGGACTCTTGCAACCCACTGACGGTTTGCACCATCAGGGCTTGATTTAATGCACCGTTAAAGCACATTGATTGGTTGTGTGGCTGACTACACGAGAAACACCAATCATATTCTTGGGCCATGTTATTTTGGACTGGCACTAATGCTTTAGAAGCAGATACAACATTGGGGTTATAGGGCTGAAATGGCCTATTAGCGGGAGGCCTTACTTGGCTTTGATTTTGATTTGCAGCCTGATTTGGTGACCTATTTTGTTGGTATGGGGCCTAGCACTGCATCGTGCTTGAGGTCGATACGGTCTAGCACTTTGAGCTTGCTTTGTCTTTTGACAAGAACCACCTCATTTCCCAAATTTTGCAAATCGTTTCATGACCTCTTGGAGTTCATTTGAAGCACTAGAGGATGAAGTAGAAGTTTCACTTGAACTTTGATTTCTAGGGGTGGGAACAGGAGCCAAAGTGGGTGCTTGACTAGTGCTTGGATTTTCTAAGTTTGGATACAAGGGCATGGGAGGCCTAGGAGCTAGTTTACCAGCTTGAATAAGACAGGTTTTCGCTCCAATGGCACTACTATAAGCAAGCAGGTAAGGTTGTGCCTCCCATAGATTGAATTAACATAGAAATATCAGAATTCAAAGCTTTAAGGTAATATAGAAAAGCACCTTCTGCTGTTGGCCTGACTGCCACTGGAATCCTATCCCAAGACCTTTGAAATCTGAAGTTGAAGTCGGTCACCGCTCGTTGGGGCTCTCTCTTGATAGTTGTCACTGCTCCAAAAGAGACAAGTTGTCTCCCTTCTCTCCAAATTGCTCGTGAAGTGCAATAAACAAATGATACCGGTTTGTGATAGAACCAGCTCCAAGGCTCCTAAACCATTGCAATGCTTTACCCTTGAAGGAAGATGCCAGTAACTTGACAGCCACTTGCATTTCATTGATTTCATGGATTGCACAAAGGTTAGCAATATCTTTAACATGATCACCTGGAGTAGTCTGATTTTCTCCGTGAAGTAGGGAATGTTCTTCAAGGTTGCAATAGGAACTGGATGTTGTGCATTGAGAGCAAGTGGGCTGCTTCCTGTGAAGTTGACGTAGGGGTTGTTCTGAGCCATTCTAATCGGTCTTAAAACCCTTGTATACTGAATGAAAGGCCTGTCAGGTGGAGGAGTTGAGAGAGTTCTGTTTGGTGGAGATGGAGACCTTTGAATCCTTCTTCCTCTTTGCCTTCTTCTTGGAGATAACTGCAGGTATTCAAACAACACTTCTTCTTCTCCAACTCTTGACCTTGTGGTGATTCTTCTCATGAGTTTTCAGGCCTACACTGCTGAAACCAGTTGATTCTTTCCCCTTGGAGTCGCCAGATATGCAAATAATAGCTTTTATAAGCAAGAAAACTGCAGCAGATGCATATCAACTTTGCTGCAATAAAAATGAGACCTCTAGTCCCACCGGCGTGCCAAAACTATTGTTGCAGACTCACAGCACCCCTAGATGCAGATCAGGCTTCTAGGTTGATCACTCTAGCATCCAGTGTGATTGCACAACATGGAAACCTCTCTCCAAGTGTGGGGACTTGTGAAACTGAGAGAGGAATCTCTAGATTAGAGGCTGGTTCCTCAAACTCCTCTGATTTAGATCTATATTTTGCAAAACTACAGAGGTTTGAAACCTAATCCTACTCTAAAATCCAAGGAGACAGAGATAGAAAGTGCAAAAATGAAACTAAACTAACAGGTGATACACCAAAGGAGGAGTGGTGAACACTTCTTGTTCTAGCAGATAGACACAGATCATAAAAATGCAACATAAAACATCATGCACAAGCTGATAAGATGTAATCAGAGGTCTGAAATGAAACAAACAACACAAACAGAGGACTGAAAACTGATCACAGGGCCTGTATTGTCATTTCCACTGTCAAAATCCTTGTATTACAACACCAAAAAGGGCGGAAAACTTGTTACAATTTTAGAAGAGGTCTGATACTTGCAAAAATCACTTGTTACAGGTGAAAGAAGAAGCTTGCTATCCAAAGAAATGTTCCCCTTTAGAAATGAGCCAAATCTGGCTTTTACAGTGCAAGGGTCGAGCCCAGGGGACAGGAAACGTACAAAAACATGAGAGCCCATCCCTCCTTGAATGCAGGTGCATTAAAATGGCATGGGGACCTTACAAACCCATACCCTGTCATTTTGACCGAAATACAGGAGAAGGCGACCCATTCTGCATTAAATCTGGTCGCTGGAATGTCACTTCTGGCCATGAACACGCGTCAGAGCTGTTTCTCGATTTTCTCCCTCTAGACTACACCAAAACTCAAGATTAACCCTAGAATCACGTAGAGAATTTCATAAGCTTTCCGTTGATATAAAGAATGTGCAAATCCGAGCTCTGGATCGAAAGATATGTCGATCTGAAGATTTAGGGCACAAAACAGTGAAGATGCGTTTTTGAAAAAATTTCCCGCGCTCTGCCACCTGGATGACACGTGGCACGCGCTGATTGGATATGTTATTCTCTCTCCGAACCGTCCCATGGGTTTTCCTTGAAAACTTTGACTTTTTGATGATTCGGAACATTTTTACTTTTCCTCCGCGCCCCCGCCACTTGGGACACGTGGCATGCATTGATTGGTCGACACGGGGCGCGGAGTAGACTTTCGCTTTTAGCTCTTTGGCTGAACTTGGCCAAATTTCCCAAATCTTTCCCTGGCTCCGCACTTCTCTGCTCCATTGGACACGTGTCCTGTACTAATTGGCTCGGGCCAGCGCTTCAAACCTTGCCCCTTTGACTTTTTGGACCTTTTTCCTTGGCGACACGTGTCATGCTGTGATTCGTCCACGGGCCTGCCGGATTTTCGCGTCCACCGCGTCTTTTTGTCCCGGATGTCCCAGTGCTTCGCGGGACAGAATCCTCCGATCCGCCCGAAATGGGCTTCCTCGTCCCTTTTCTGTCGGTGACACGTGGCGTGATCTGATTGGCTTTCGGCTCCTTCGGCTATCCGCGTCCCGCGCATCCCTTTGTCCCACTTGTCCTTGTGCTGAAGTTTCCTGTTTCGCACAACCGGCCGGTTCGCGTCCTTCGTGTCCATTTGTCCCAATTGTCCCGTGCTTTATGCAGGACAAATTCTTCTGGTTCGTCCGATTCGGCCGGTTCGCATTCCTTTGTCCCACATGTCCTAAAGCAGTTGGTCGATTTTCTTCTCCCTTCGGCCGGGTCGGCTTCCGCGCCTGCGTGTCGTCCTTCGGGTCCGACTTTGTCCCGGTGCTACAGCTTTCTCCGTTTCGGCGGCGACCGGCCGGTTCGCGTCCTCCGCGCACTCACGGCCCAGATGTCCCTGTGCGAAAGTTTCCCGTTCCGGCCGAACCGGCCGGTTCGGGTCCTTCGCGTACTCTTGTCCCGCTTGCTCCCGATAAAGGACTTGGACAAATTTTCTTTCTTTCGGCCGATTCGGGCATTTCGCGTCCATTTGTCCCAGATGTCCCTTTGTTGTTTGGGCCGCCTGTAGGCTTTTCGGCCGATCCGCGCCTTGTCGTCCCAAATGTCCCGACTGTCCCGGGGACTAGGACTTAGCCGATTTTCACAATTTTTTCTGGCCCAAGCTTATTTTCTGCAACTTTCTCGCATTTTCTCAGAGCTTGTTCTTTTCAACCTGGACAGGAGAGTTAGAAAAATTTCTGAAGGGACCCTAGAAACATGATTTTTGCCCTGGATCAATCAATTTGCCTGGGACTTGAGAATCTGATGTATGTTATCAATTCAACCCGGGGTGAAATTGGATAACAATGTGCTAGGTCTTACCATCCTTCATCTAGATCAAAGTGCAAGATGCTACAGGGGAAAACAATAATTCGGTTGAACATAGAGTTCATCAATTATTGCTTGAAGATTCTAGCTCGAAAGGTGGTGACTTCTATCGGCATACGGGATCTTTGGCGGTAGAGTGGGAGAAGCATAGAGTTGACTGCGTGAACATAATGAACAACAGATACATGAAGAAGCCCAGATCTCCTTCTAAGTTCCCAAGAACTCTTCTGCGGTCCAATTTGGTGCAGGAGGTAGATGATATTGCCAAATTGTTATGCAGGATAAATGGCGAGGCAAACGCTCACACTTTCCGTACATGGATGTATGCTTTCATCAAGACCATTGAAGTCAACAAGGTTGATTTCATAATCAATTGGTCGGAAATCATTAGCCACAACATTGGTGAGCAACTTGAACGTGAAGCATACTTTCAGCTTCAAAATGACTTCCTACTTGGTATACGCTGCAGCTTCACAAGGCATCTTCTCCAAGCTGGATAGATGTGGCGTTCTTTCTAAGGACCCCATTTTTGAGTGCTACCCACAGCTTACTATACCTGTGTGCAAGAAAGATTTCAAAGTGGTCAACGATGGATTCTTCTACGAATTCATTTGCAGGCTAGATAGGGACCTAAAGGCCAACAGGGTGAGCAAGGAAGCGTGGGAAGCTATATCCAAAATTGGCAGTCTATTCATTCAGTTTGCAGATTTCACATACCTCAGGGTTACTAGCTTTTCTGGAGAACTAGTTAAGCTGCCCAGATATCCGAATGATAGATTGATCACCATGGAGCTAAGCAGACAACTTATGAAGACACACAACCTTCAGTCGAAATGGCACAAGTCTATGAGCTTCTTCCCAATCACTGTGGGACATTATAGCTGTCAGAGCATTCATAAGGCCCGAGGATTGGAAGCGAAAATGTTATCCGAGTATGAGCAAGAGTTCTTTCCGACAACTAAACTTCAATCCATTTGGAGTAGCCAGGAAGACGATCTCCCAGGAGTACGCACATGTGCCTTCATTAGAGGATTTCTGGATGAAGTGAAAAAGTGAGTACGAGGTTAGAAAGAAGGATTTTAGCAGGCTATCAACACGACAAGTGTTCGACTTTGGACTAGCACAGATACCTGCGCATCTTAAAGATGATGGGAATGTGTTACTTGATGCTTACCATCAAATGGGAGGAGATAGAGCCATACTTCAGGATAACATAGGGGTTGCCATACGATTGAAGAAAGGTCTAGCGCTGTTTTGGTGAATACTTCAAACTGGTTGCTGACGAAGGGATATTGCCTTGATGAAGCACTAATGAATCAAATCATGGGCAACTTCAGCACAGGATATTCCCTCAAGAGAAAGCACGGAGGAGAAAGCAGCGAGAAGGTCCGAGAAGATGAAAGTGCACTGTAAGATCTCAATCAAAGCAAAAGATCACTTCCATGGCTATGACTTTAGTTCCGCTTCTCCAAAGATCTTCAAGATTTCACCAATCACCTCGGCGACACTTCCATGCCTCCACAAATCCGCAACATTCATCTTCTCTCCTTAGCTACTTCGCTTCAAAGACTGTTCCAAGAGACGTTGAAGCTACAGATGGCAAAGTTCGAAAGAGCTTTGTCCTTGGATGATTCAAGATGGCAACCATAACACAGTAAGTTTTCGATGGAGAGGAAACAAAGTGGGAGATAGTAGTACACTCAGCAACTTCTCATTCTCCGAGAAGTAACTTCTCAGAATGGTTGGCTTTGCAATTGGTTCCAGAAGCTAGAGTGGAAATGAACTTGGAGGAACACGATTTGCAGCTACTCCGGAGTCTAGGCGGAAAAGACAGAAAACCTAAAGTTGTTAAGGTAACTTCAAGGTTGATCATTGAGGAGTCGGGGTAGAATTTTGTTGAGATGTCGGTTCCGTGAAAAGAAAGGAGGATGAGCTCACGGAAGAAGATGTAACAGTAACCAAAGTACCCATCGGTCAAGCCACCACAGAAGGATTGAAGCAGGACACGCAGACATTAATAGATGCTCTATTCCTTAGGCTTGACAGAGAAAAGGTGGAGAAAGACGAGCTTCAGAAGCAGGTATCTCAGTTGTGCGAGATCATAGCCAAGTGGTGTCACCACGATTTCATCCTCAAATCTGTGACTACCCTATCTCGAAAAATTTTCGTACTTTTAAAATAATGGGTCGTTTTGTGTGTTTTTATTGCCTAAAAGTTCTTGTATTGCGTCAGGATATTCCCAAAGACCCATATTAGCATTATTCACCAAATACCCAGATGCCCAAAATTGTTATATTCTGTCGTCGGGATTTGTGTGCGGGAAATTTGAAATTAATTATTTTGAGCCCCGTATGAGGCTATTTGCGCCCATTTTAACTCTGTTATGATCGAATATGTCATTACTCTTATGTACCAGAAGGGTTTTAACTTGGAATAAGTTTTGGGCTTTATTTGTAACTTTTGGCATTTTTTTGTGTTTTTGTGTTGTCCCGTTTCGTTTTCTGTGAAATTTCTCTAGAACAATTCCTTTGCCGAGTAAGCCCGATTTTTGGCCTGGAGCAGCTGGAAAACATATACGCATGTTATGCCCAGAGGAAGTCGCCATCGGAGGTCTGGATCACTGGGAAAAAGTGAAGTCGTGCACAGAAAAGCCCCTGCGGGGTTGGGCGCATTTTTGGAAAACAAAGGATTTAAGTTGCAATGGGAAAAATACAAGCAGCAGGCAAGGTGAGAATTTTGTACCTGCCTAGCAGGGTACTTTTTCCCGTGATATAAAATTCACTTAAGCTACAGTGGGAAAGTTAGAGGCCGTAGGCAAGCGGGAATTTATTGCCTACCTTGCAGGGTAAAAATTTTCATAATAAAATAAAAGAAAAGTGACTTAAGTGAAATCATGGGATTTTAGTGCCTGCCTTGCAGGGTAAATAATCCCATTGTCAAAGTCAAATCACTTAAGTGGATCATGGGATTTTGGTGCCTGCCTTGCAGGGTAAAGAATCCCATTGTGAAAAATTCTTAAAAATAGAATTATATGTGCAAAAAAGTGTGCCCCCTTTGGTGAGATGATGGCAGCCTTGAAGTGATTATTTTAATTAATCTATTCTTCTAAAAAGTGCGCCCAAGCTTGGAAGAAGTCAACAAGTCAAAAGGGGAATAAAAGAAATGGATTAAATGCATTAAATTTAATTTATTTAATGGCTGCCCCCTTCCTTTCAAAAAGTGCGCCCCATTTAGGAGATATTTAATGATTTTTAAGGCATTAAATCATTAAATTAATTTCTATTTTCAGTGGCTATGGTCAAGGCACACTGTGAAGCTTAAGTGAAGTGAAGTGTGAAGGATTAAATTGGATTAATTTAATTTATTGGATGGCTGTCCTTAAACATGCTATTTTTAAAAGAGAAGAGCATGATTTTTAATTAATTAATTGCCTTTAATTGTTAGGGCAATTATTAATTATAGAATTGTGAAGGTTATATAAGCATGGGCAGCCATATGGGTGAATTATTTAATTCACAGGTAAAGAATTGCAGCCAAGAGGAAAAGTGCGCCCCTTTGTGCTTTGAAGCATCTTGTGACGAGCATAGTAGAATTTGTAAGCAAAGCAATCTTGTGTTCTAGACTTTGTCTGAACCCTTGAGAGCAACTTGGAGCAAAGGAATACAAAGGAGTAGGTTTCCGGAGAACTTTGTGTCACGGTGTACTTTGTTTCTTGCTTTTAATCTTAGATCTCTTAATAAACTTTGTGTTATTTTAGATCTGGATCTAGAGTTGCCTTTGTTTTATAATTCTGTGTGTTCATATCTATTAATTTTCTTCTATGTGCATGCAATTAGCTCTACTATCTACTAATTGGGATGCACATCTTCCCCATTTCTTCTTTGTATTTCCTTTACTTCCTTCTTCTATAAAATACTTCCTTTCTTGAACAGTTGCTTACTTGTTGCAGAACTTCTTAGTTATGGTTCATGAACTAAGTGGTTAAAGTAAAACCCCTGATAGATAATAACACATTTTTATTGACAAATCTAACACGGGAGCCTCACCGGTTAAATGAGTGAGATTTATCTCATGATCGCCTAGGTTTTGTGCTATACGAAAATCTAGCCAACACCAAGGTTGCTAAATCTTCCACTCAGCCCATTTCAGAGCAAGTGAGTGATCATCTTATGCAGGAGATGGAGGATGCAAGCAATCAGATGAAAACTATTGACGAATGGAAGAATCTGATTATTCGTCAAGCTTCTGTACAACTTGGAGAGGTGCCAGCACTGAAGGTTATGAATGATGCAGCAAATCAGCTGAAGCAACTGGTGACGAGCATAGTAGATATGAACACAGTTGTTGAGAGTAACTTGAGTACTTTGGCCGAAATCAACAAGTTGCCGAGAGAAGTATTGGTTGCAGAGAAGATTGTACCGGACGGATCAGTTGAGAAGGGGAAGCAACTTGGAGTTTGCAGTATCTTTCCATTTGGAGATCTACAGAGTTTTGCTGAAGAGGATGCAGGCACTTGAGAGTAAGACATCGTCCTTACCAGACAGATATCATTGCTTTCACTAAGGAGGAAGTGGTCGGAAATGTTACTTCATATGTACGGATCATTCCTAGCAAAGTGCCTAATTCCTGGAAGGGTCTCTTCTGATGGTACAAAGGAGAATTGATGGAGCTACTAAACCTTTCACGATGAATTCCATTAGCAGACTGGTGGCACTGCAGGCGGATATTGCGAGGTTCGGGCCGAGCTTGGAGGATGTGGAAGCGTGTATCAAGGTGTTGAATGAAGGATTGCTGCAGTTCAGGACAGAAAAGGAAGCGATGGCTAAAACAGATGGGAAGATGTTGAATTACATGTTCGACAAGTATATCCAATATCAGAACAAAAAGAAGACATAAATGTTACAGCTGGCTTGACTTCTTCTTCTATTCTTTCTTCTTCTATTTTCCACGTTCCTGGATGAAATTGTAAAACTTTAAAGTTATTGGTTTTGAAACCATTACTTAAAGTTATGTGGAACAATTCTATTAGTTAAGTGATACATGTGTCACTTAAGGAGAAGTTAGTGGAGGATGATTGCCAAATGTCATCTTTACTTGTTGTTTATGTTTTAGTTCAGTTGAGTTTCCCATTTGTACTTTCCCTTCTACATTCTATAAGTAGAAGAAGAACCTCTGGGTTAAGGATCAAAATTTGTAAGCAGCATTCTTGTGTTCCAGACTTTGTCTTGAAACCCTTGATAGCCACTTGAAGCAAAGGAATATACAGGAGCAGATTTCCGGAGAACTTTGTGTCACGGTGTATTGTGTTTCTAGCTTTTATATCTTAGATCTTTTAAATAAACTTTGTGTTATTTTAGATCTAGATCTAGAGCTACCTTTGCTTATAATTCTGTGTTTATATCTATTGGTTTCTTCTATGTGCATGCAATCAACTCTGTTATCTATTGATTGGGATGCACATCTTCCCCATTTCTTCTCTGTGTTTATATAATTCCCTTCTTCCATAAATATTTCCTTTCTTAAACAGATTTGCTTACTTTGCTTTAATCGCAGCACGCTATGGTTCATGAGTTGAACAGTTAAAGTAAAACCCCATATAGATACTAGCATATTTTAATTGACAAATCTGACACGGAGCCTCACCGGTAAATGAGGGAAATTTATCTCATGACTGCCTAGGTTTTGTGCTATGTAGAAAATCTAGCCAACACTTTCGAGGATGTGCTTGCATTGGGGTGGAAAGCAAGGCCATAAGGCAAGGGTCGTTGAAAAATATGTGGGAGAGGAGGCAGGTATCAATTCAACAACTATAGAATTTGAAGGTCACTTTGTTTATGGTTATCTGTCTGGAGAGAAGGGCACACACCATCTTGGAAGACAGTCTCCTTTCAATGCAAAGGGTCTTTGGCAGGTATATGTTGTTTTTCCATTCCTCCCAGCTTCTTGTTGGAAACTTAGATTGATGTTTGTTTAAAAGATTGAAGCCGAAAGATTTTCACTGCACTATAAGGTACATTCTCTCATATGCTTTTATTTTTTCACTAATATGAATAATGTACATGAGCTAATAAATTTTAGCTCTAACAACCTGCAACCCGAGGACTGAGGTGTTGGCGAAAACATTCAATCCTTATATGATAAAGCATTCAATTATAAAGGAGTCAAAATTTTAAACAGCTTAATTGAAGAAAGTTAATCGGGAAGCTAGACATTCATGCATGCTAATAAATAAACAATTCATTATAAAGGATGAGATCTCCCACTAGTAAAATAAAAACCTCGTATTTCTAATGCTTGCATGCATGGCATATTAAACCTCAATCAAGTTAACTATTGAGAAATATGTAGTACAGGTTCACCCGACTAGTACTAAATCATAAAGATTCAATACTCGATATTAAAAAGTGATATCGAGACCATGTCACTTTTCTTCGATTAAGGTAAATATATCATGGGTAGTGCCTAGATTCACTGTTCCGGAGCGCTAACCGTGTTGGAGAGAGTTAACTATAGAAAACTGGGTTGGAGCATCTGTGTCTTTGGAGAGACTTGAACTCAGGTCATGTCCATAACAGCAAGAATTCCAACCAGTTGAGCTACTCACTTTTGACAATATGTCAGAGTTGACTAGATATCTATGTAAGGCCGCACTGTGTGAAATATACAAAGAATGATATTCTTATTCATAATGTAATTGTGCTCCAATTCTCAATTAGGACATGCCCATTACATTGACATACATTCCACACATAGCATTGAAAAAAGGCCAGCCCTTTTCTCAAGGTTACTTCTCCACTACGTTTACACCTGTTCATGTGGTTGTAACAGTAGAAGCTAAGTTTACAAGAATGTTTTGATCGGTTAGTGGCTAAATTTGCAAGGACTGAAAATTTGCCAGATGCTTATTGAATGCTTCTCTCTTAACAGTAGGGATAATTTCCCCCTGATTGAGAAGTAGTTGCTCAAGTATAGGGTCAATGTCCGAGAGCATGGGAATAGAGAAGAGTCTCTTCAAACCATGGAATCCTTGGGTTGCTGTGTGGGGAACTTGTCAAGGCCACATTTTTGCCATGGGTTTGAACTTGCAACGTAAGTAATAAACATGAAAGGTTAATATTGTTCATTCTACTAACTAATCGAGCAAGTTTATTCAATGCATTTAAGTATTTTGATTTCTTCCCCGAGTATGAAACCCTTATTGCTTATACTAGAAAAAGGTTAAGACGGAAGTACACTATTGCGAATTGTGGAGCTGTAGTGGATGGTACATTATAATGCATTTTGGATTTACAGAGCTGCAGAAGATGCACAATTAGACTCTGGTTTCCTTAATTGAACACCGAACCCAACGTCATGTAAATAGTTATTTTGTCAATAAGATAAAGTCCAAGACACTAATGGTGACTAGTCAATAGGAATTGAATATAATTTCGGTTTTAGTCTTCGAGTTAGTTTCTCATTCAGCTTATGCTGTGATTGAAATGTGACATCTCCCTTCATGTAATAAGTTCATGTTAACATGCCTTCTTGTTGACAAGCTTTGCAGTGTGGAGATTATGCCTCTTATTCCAGATGAATCCTTGGATATTGACATACCAGATGAAGATCTTGAAGTGAGTTTTTCAAGATCAGGCGGTGCAGGAGGTCAAAACGTAAACAAAGTTGAAACAGCAGTTCACATTGTCCATACTCCAACTGGAATTGCTGTTTGATGCACAAGTTCTTATTTTATTTTGTATCCATATTGACAAAATACCTTTTGGCTACTTGCATCTGCTTTATAGAATATATGTACTATGGATGCCATTAACTGTCCCTTCGCAAAAACTTTTAACAAACTCTTTTCTTTTGAAGGTTAATTGTATCACCTATCTCTACTTGTATCTGTATCTTATGTCACTGTTATTTCAGCTTTGCAATGTTTGTCTTTGATTTGTTTTGGCTGTTGATCCTTGTATTGGCGTGCTCATCTCTTTTGCATACAGAGGAAAGAAGCCAGCTCTCAAACAAGATAAAGGCCCTTAATCGTTTGAAGGAAAAGCTACTACTAATTGCTCAGAGCAACATGCATCTGAAATCCAACAGATGAGAGGTAATGTTGTAAAAGCTGAATGGGGACAACAAATTCGAAATTATGTATTACATCCATATAAGTTAGTAAAAGATTAAGGACCGGTTTACGTAACTCGATATAATAGCAATTATGGATGGAAATTTAGAACCATTTATCAAATCTTACTTAAGATTTAAACATGTGAACAACATGACAGTCCAAATATAACGCCCACCCATGTAAAACCAAAACACAAACCGAATAAACCAGGATAATTTTTTCTTTTCTTTTTGTTTTTGTTTTACAACACCACTAAGCTCACTTAGATTAATTCAACATCACACGAAATGCTTACACAAACATACTAAGTCTATCTACGAGGCTTGCAAAGGGAGAGAGATCATCATTGTAACTACTACTTATCGCTCCACTAAGGAATCTTGGCTAGCCTTTGGTTCCTCCAAGATGAAACACACCACATCAACTTCGACAGGCCCCTTATCCCTCCATTCTAACATGCGCTTATGCCTCCACTAAGACTAGCCACAAATTCCTTTGGTTCCTCCAAAGCAAAACACACAATACTTCTTATTCCTCCCTTCACTAACAACACCTTATTCCTCCAATAACAATGATGCAATCTCACCTCAACTTGCTGAATATACATACAACATGATAATGCAAGATGCACAAGTAATGTCACACTCGTTCAAACAAAAGAACACAATACAATGACCCAACCACAAACAAGAACTTAAAGATAAACATGTTCCACAATGCACATCATTTTCATGGTTTACATCTTTATTACAATTGAATTCCTTTGTTTAACCTTATAGATTTGAAGAGCATTTAACATATAAAGACATATTCTAGTTCTCAAAATTACATATTCTTCATTTCATTTAACGTTTATCTTACAAGGAGTACACTTCATTTTTTCATTCTTTATTGCAATTGACTTCCATATTTCAATAATTGGTTAGAGTCATTTTAACATTTACACGAGTCACATAAGATTCGTTTTCCGGATAAGAATTCATGTTTTCTCGAATGCATGTTCTCACATGGATCAATTCATTTTCATCTTTAACAACATAAGAAGGCTTAACTTAAGTTAGAAGAAAAACTCCAAGTTTCACTTTACTCCTAAAACCAACACCTTATAGAAACACAATTTTGATAGCTGAAATTAAATATAAATTTTGTCCACAAACCTCTTAAGAGGTCTTTCAATAAGTTAACTCCAATTGTGACACCTACAACCCTCCACGGGTCAACACTAGGGTAGATACAACATCTCTACCTCACGAGAGCATAGAACCACTAACAAGATTCCCTAACAATGGTTTCCTTTCTCGAGACCTTGCAGTTCGACTAAGGTGTTCAAAACAAGTTTTCTATCGGCTCCGAGGGAAAGGTATCGTAACCTCCATGGTCGATAACTTACAAATCACTTCCATGTATCAAATTGTTAAAACATCCTAGGAAGGTAAGGACTACAATTGTATCAAGGTATCATTGACTTTCTTGGTTCATTGTAACCTTAGGAAAAGATTTCGATTGAACTATGACAATTTTGCAAAACAATAGAGAAAATCTAAACAGAACCACACCCCTCATTTCTACTTCTATAGTTTCCATTTGATTTGAATCAAGATTCCCCTTGAGGTACTAACGTGAGGGTACCCCTCATTTTATTGTTTACCAAAGTTTGTTTGATAACCTTTTAATGTTGCATTATTGTATTCCCTAATTGCCCCTACAATCCCATGCACTTACATTGTTTAGCCCCCTCCATTGTAGCTTAGTTTTCTAAGTCAACCATATAATTACGTTGTTTAGACATTACATCCCTCATGTTACAAAGGTGAAACTATACCTTTTAACTATTGCATCACACACGCTTCCACACAAACGAACACCCCTACTAGGTTCCTAGGAAAAGCACACATACATAAACAAGTACCACTAAGTCTCTAGGAATACAAGTGAAGATTGGGTTCATAACATATCTCAAGGTAAATGGTGGTTTCTTGAGCAAGGTCATTCAATCACAAGACACCTCTTTTTGTATCATTCTTAGATTGCCACTTCTCTTAGATTCCATCAAGGAGGGATGACATACAGCTAACACATGTTCGAAGGATAACATTCTCAAGGCTTACTAGATTAGGGTTGTCTTGTTGTCTTTTAGACTAACATCCTAACAATGTTAAACCATTGCAATTCCTATAAGGTAGCTTCGGGTCATTTGCCAATTAACATATATGTTCAAAACGGTAACTTTGAATTTGTGATTGATGCAACTAGGGTCATTCTTACAAATTCAGTTCTCTAAAGTACGAAGGTGATCACACAAGGAAATTCCACACAAGAATTTTACTCTTAGATCGTTCTTTTCAATTTGGTTCTTTTCTTTCAAGTTCCCAAGTATTTAGTAAAACACACAAAGAGTACATTCATTAATTCCACACAAGAGCACGCTATAAAAATTCATTTCATTTCCAGTTAATAGGTACATCCACACCCTTAGCAACATATAACCCACAATCAAAATTACACCCATGACAAAGTCCCCTTTTTCCCAGCATCCCAATACACTAACAATTTTATACTCATCACGAAATCAATAATTAACATTTCCATTTATAACAATAATGCTGATTTATCCTTTCAATTACATTGTTTTCAAAGATAACATGTTATTACAAAACCACAAGTAACGCTAACAAATTCTTTTTGTCCAGGGTACCTGCAACCACAAACATGGTTAACCCTAGAAGTTAGCATGACAATCTCCTACAAACTAACATATTTTGCGTATGCATAATTTTCCATTCACAATAAAATCAAACACTTCACACATAGTAATAGAGAGGGTAAGGAATACATTTGTAGTTTCATTTCATTTACAATCTAAAGAGAGATAGAGAGAGGAGAGAGAGAAAACACAACATTTCCCAAAAGAAAAATTCTTAATGCAAGTGACAACCAAAGGTTCCATGTAGTCATGTGAAGGTGTCCTAGGGTCTCTCAACAATTATTAAGCTATAAGAGGGTCCCACGACAATTTTCCAGTTATTGTTGTGAATTTACAAAAGTGGCCAATTTAGCCAAGTGGCTAAGAAACTGAGTTCAAAAATCAATGTGTAAGACTCGAATGCACTTTGTGTCGATTCCCATCAACTCCCCTATATATATGGAAACCCTCAAAGTCGACGAAACTCATTTCTAGTGACCAGGGTTCAACCTACATCTTTCCAACCGTATTTGTGAAGGGTATTTGTTGTTATCGATAATCAATTTCTAGCTGATATTAAATTGGTAAAAAAATATTCTCTGGTACTTTTTCCTTACATTTCATTCTGACTTGAAGAATAATATTTTGAAGGGTTTCTTTAAGTTTTGTGGTTGATTGCTATCATAAAAATATATTTATAGTCTAATGTTAGGGTTTGAGAGTTTAATTTTAGTTGTTTTAGTTTGCTATTTAGTTTTGTGCAAGTTCCTTTGGTGTTCAGATTCAACCCAAAAGGGGCATTACATAGCCCCAAGTTTGTCTGAAAATTTTATAGAGATGGTAGGACCAAGAGGTTTAGTTGTTATATCAAGCACTTGCTCTTGAGTGGCACAATAATGACAAGTGGCCTATGAAACTTGCTTGCAAAACTAGTTCCCAAAGTGGGTATCTCAAAACTAAGGGTTGGTTACAATTGTCATGGTGAAACTCTAGAGGTATGTGGTGGTAGAATTTTGTTTCTCAACACGATCCCTAAATCACAAGTCAAAACCAAAACAAATTTCCAACTTTTGGCAAATGGGTTCCAAGTGCGAAATAGTCAACTAGGATCCTAGATTAGTGATGTTAAATGATCAAACGATCATTTAAAGTTGTTCTAAAGGTTGATGTGACATTCCACGTCACTAGGGAACATAGTCAAACCTTGACTTTCCCGCTACAAGAGTTAGAGAGGTGTTTTGTGTGTCATTAAAAACATGTTTTATTAATTTTTGCAAGGTGTTTACATAGCATGTTTAAACAAAAACTCGAGTTCAAATCATAAATCTGGAGGCTTCCTTTATCAAATTTTGTCATCTAAGTTTTCATCATCTCGTGGATATGATTTTAGGAGCAAGGCTAACACTCAAAATAGTCTTTCTCGGATTGTGCAGAAAGTAAAGTAAATTTTGGGCAACAAAATTAATTTTAATTAACCAAAACATATTCTTCATTCAATTTAAGTTTTTTTCATACCATCATGAAGGGAAAACTATCATTGCAAAATTCATAACGAGGTGTAGGTCTTACCATTTGGGGAATTCCATCCCAAGTTCTTTGGAATCGATGTTGAAATCAGTCATTGGCTCATGTGGTGCCCTCTTTGTCATAGTCATTTGCTCCACCATAGATAAATGGTCTAAATTATCTTCAAAATAATTACAAAATTCTTCTTCTAACTCATTCCAGTTAGAGATAGATTTAACTATTGCCTTTGTACCGGTGTAGGGATTTTCCTTTGAAATAAGCACCAATAACCCAACCGCTACATTGTCTTGTGTAACATGGTATACTGAATAGATGTTTGCAACATCCTTAATGTGCTCAATGGGAGTTGTAGTGTTTTCTCCGGTGAATAAAGGAACACTCTTTAAGGATGCAACTAGAATGTCATCATATTGGCTAAAAGTTGGGGACGTCCTCCATTAAATGTGAAAAATGCTTGATTTCTTGATGAGCCATGAATGTGATGGGTCTTAGAACCCTAGAAGACAACAAGAAAAGCCTACCAGGAGGAGTAGAGAGAACTCTATTTGGAGGTGATGGTGATCTTTGTGCAGATCTACCTCTTCTTCTTCTCCTTGGTGACAACTACAAGTAGTCAAAAAGCTCTCCGCATGCTATCCTTTTTCTTGTTTGAATCTATCTCATGAGATAGAGACATTTTTCTACTTGAACTAGTAGATGAAATGCTTAGAGTTGCCAAATGTGTTTTGTAGGGCCTCCAAAGGCTTGATATCACTAAGATACACACCAACTCTTAGTGAAATGACAAGAAAATATTCAGATGGTCCTACTGGGTGTGCAAGAACTATTAAAGACCCAGTATAGCACCCTTGAATTGATCATGGAAGATCAAATACTTTGGCTAACATGGGATTGTCTTCAAAGTGTGGGACTTTTCTCCTTGAGAAAAACCTCCAAAGAAGGTTGGTTCCTTCTCTCCTAGCTCAACGCACACTAACCTAAACTACTCAAACTACAACTAATCCTAAAACTTAATCTAATGACATGTGCAACTTTCACATATTGAGATCTAGAAGCCCCAAGTGAAAGAAACAGAAAGTTATATGTGCAACTTAATCTTGATGTATTTTGAGATGGCCTCAAAATTAGGTGTTGTGGCTTGTTGCACCATTCTTGATTCACCTCCAAGCAACTCTTGTACCCATGGGAAGTTTTTAGCCGGTGTGGACATAAAGTCAAGCATAGGAGAATTTTCAAGTACTTGATAAGGAATCACAACCTACCCAAGATGAGGTGATTTAGCTGCTGAGGAGGACACACTTGGATTACAAGGATGGACAAGAGACTGTGATGGATAAATATCTCCTAATTCAAGGGGCTCAATGGGATTTTCAATTATCTTTTCCCTTTTTGAAGCCTCCTAGGAAGAAACTTTAGTGTACTTTGCTTCTACAAGTTTCCTCTTGGAAGATTCCTTTGAATGAGTAGATCCTGTGTCTTTCTCAAATGCCTTGAGAGAAGAAGTGTGAGACACTTGCCTAGATAGAGACAAAAGACCACCAAACTCAATGAAATAAGCCCTCTTCCATTTGAACCAATTCTTTGACCTTTGAATTATTGTCATGGTTCTTTATTTGATGTCACTTGACTCTCAAATGTTCCATGGAGTGGGAGGAAGAGGGGAAGATTGCACCGCTTGATATTCAAGACCAAATAGGCCTGACTGTCATCTTTTATTCCATCCAAAAACTAGTAAAACTTGAAGTCTCTCATTTCATCCACAATTATTCACATAAAAGCTCATCTCTTGACCTCGAAGTCTGTTGGCTAGATTTTTTGCATAGCTGAAAACCTAGGCAGTTATGAGATAAATCTCCCTCATTTACCGGTGAGGCTCCCATGTAAGATTTTTTCAATTATATTTCCTATTATCTATCTGTTGGTTTTACTTTAATTGCTTAGCTCATGAACCATAACTAGGCAATTTTGCAGCAAGTAAGCAGTTGTAAGCAATATGTGTGGGAAAGGGAAATAATTATATACGAGAAGAAAGGACATGAGATGTGCAACTGTTGGCGAGGAAATTTGTCAGGTGGACAAACTTGTGAATTCCTTGCCCATGCTCTAGGAATCTAAAGCCCTCTACCTAATCGGTGTAGCTACCGTATATGCATGAGCGAGAAAATGTGGATTTTTGTGGTGGCCTTTTGGTCGGGGATCCAACAGGGGCACTCCACTAACCCTGTGGCAAAGCTTGCAGATACTTGCAAGAGAGAACTTTGTTTGAAAGTGGGAAAGGGAGTGAGAAGAGAGGTAGGAGAAATAATGTTGCGGTAGGAAACCGATTCCTGTACACACTAGTTAGAAAATTCGTCACATGCATTTATGAGAAGAAATAACCTGCAAATGGCAACAAGACGAGATAAGATTGTAAACTCAAAGTTTCAAATCTCCTCATCAAAGAGGATACAAAATCCTTCTTCTTGTATTGTTGCTTAAACAAAAATTGTACATAGTGGAGAAATGGGGAATTTGAGAAGGGGGAACAGAAGAAAATGGCTATCTCCTTTTTTCTCTCAATGTACAATATACTCTTGAGTTTACAAGATCGATTACCAACCCTCTACAATGGCGTGAAGAAGCCATTAAATCTCGTCCAAGAAATGGTTACAACTTCTTCTTTATTAGCAAGAAACGGCTTACAATTTCTTTTCAATCATTCGCATCCATTCAAATTCTTGATTCACGAAGAAATTCCAATGGCAAAAAAACCAGACTTTTCATAATGCAGTCGTTACACTTGTTTTGTAAATTTGAATTTGAACCGTTCATCTTGCCTTTGAAACCTTAAATCAGAGTCGTACACATGGGAGAAATTTATTTGGAGCGGGCGCAAAGGATGCCTTTTGCATTTTGTGCCTTTTGGAGAAATGGCATTTTGGAACATTTTGGCCGGCTCACCCGCTTTTGATATGGTCATGACACGTGGCTTCACTTGATTAGTGAAGGAGTTACAAGTCACTTTTATAATTTTACCTTTTTTAATGCGGGCTTAAAAACACAAATTGCTTCGCCGCCCGCCTCCCTGCTTTGACCTTCGATGCGGGCTTAATATTTGACTTTCTCCCTTATAGCATGATCGAGGTTGCATAGTCACTTTTTAACTTTTCACCTTTTTTACAAAGAGGCTCAAAATCTCAAATCTCCCCAACGGTTTGCCTCCCTGCTTTGACTTTCCAACGGCGGGCTCAAGATTTGACTTTTTCCTTTAAGCCTGATCGGGGCTGCAGGTCACTTTTTAACTTTTCGCCTTTTTTACAAAGAGGCTCAAAATCTCAAATTTCTCTACTAACCCGCTTCCAATTAGGTATGTCCATGTACCCGTGGATGATGGGGCCAAAATTTGACGGGGAAAGAAACACCCATCATTCCCGACTGTAAAAAAATGCAGAGAAGAAGAAAACTCCACCATTTTGTGCCCGATTTTCAAATTTCTTTCACAAGCCAAGGAATTGAAAACAATACAAGGTTCGATGATCCAGGGGCATAGAAAGATTTACAATTTCATTCAAATGAGGACAACAATAAAATTTTCATGCATCCAAACAGGAAAATGGAAAATTTATCAAAACAAGCAGACTAGGGATTTGAAACAACTCTAGGGCATGGATTTCTCTATCTCTTTGAACTTTCAACTTGGCTTAAATACTTTAGGAGGGAGAGAGCTCAAATTTTGAATTTAACTTGGAAAACGAAAAGTGGTTTTTGGGAGACAACAAGCTTAGCTCTAGCTTGGGGACATGGCATGGACTAAGCATGGCGAAGACGTGGTATGAGGATCCAGAATCTCAATTTCTAAACCGTATAACATCGACCAGTGCCTTATCCATTGGGCCTTGCAGAGTCATGTACAACTTACAAGAGAGAGAGGGAGAGAAGAAGTAAACACACACACACACAAAACGAGAAAAAGACACACACAACAGGAAGGGAAACACACCTAGCAATCACCTATGGTACAAGGCGGGGGACAACCCGCTTTCACTAAAGCACTTTTCATTTCTCAAAGTTACCCTTGAAGAGGCAACACCGAATGATGATGTTCTGCGAAGCCATTGACAGGTTCCAGAAAGTAGCCTCCCCTCCTCAATTGTTTATGGAAGCCAGGTGATTTCACAATTTTCGTGTACTTGGTAGGAGTGAGTCCATGTGAGCTTTTTAATGCTTAAGTCCTTGCTTGGAAATTCCACTGCCTTCATGTTCTTTGAAGTTAGTTTCATAGTGCCAGTTGCCTTCCATGTTTATCAATATAGCTGATTCTCCATCGAGCATCTCATCGCTGCCCCAAAGCTGATTTTCATTCCAATTCCTTGAATCTTCTGAGTTACTTTCTTTCTCGAGTCTATGTTCATTGACATCCTTTTCATGAGAAACCTCATACTTATCCTTTTCCTTCACTCCACTGCGAGGTGCTTGAGTACTGATGGAAGGATTGGATGCGAACTCATACTTGTCTTGTATGTCCATGGCACTAGTGAAGAGATCAAGAATCAGCTCGAGATCTTCTACAACTTCTACTGCATCTAATATTTCTTGCACGGAGTTATGCTTCATCATTTCCTATAGCTCCTCTTTGTACGCCTTTGAAGAATCTTTATCTTGTAGCTCAAGGAAACTATCTAGAGGGATTACCTCATCATTTTGGGAATCGCTACACTCTACCGATCCTTCATCGAAAAGATCTTCATCTTCGAGGTCTCAAAACTCTTTTCTTTAGTTTCTTTATCATGGAAAGGTTCTTCTTCTTCAAATGGGAAAGAAAACACCTCGATTTCGTCATTGTATCCATCAACCATTGGTTCAAGAGGGACATCATATTTCACATCTTTCTTTGTTTCAACATAGCCAACCTTCACACTGGTTAAGGCTTCCAAGTCAGCTTCATGTTTGTCTTGCATATTCATGGCTTGCATCAAGAGTTTGAGACTTATCTCAGGGTCTTCTATTTCTTCCGCGGATCTTAGTAGTCCTTGTATGGAGATTTCTTTCAAGCCTTTCAAAGTCTCATTGCAAGCTGATTTTGTCTCTCCATAGATGGCCTGACTAAGATCATCTTCATCCCCAAATGGGAATGAGAATAACTCCTCATCTTGGAAAAGCATATAAGCTGATTTATCTTCTTGAAATTCATCGAGAACCATCTCCTCTTCCTCGTGGTCTGCATCATCTGGTGATTCAGGGCTGTCATCTTGTAACTCAAATCTCCTCAATGCTTCTTCAAAGTCCAAATCTCTTTGGGAAGGCATGTCTAGACCTATCAAGATGGGGATATCCTCCTCCTCCTCGGTTGCCACAAAGTGATTCATCTGCCTACTACCCTGGTACAAAATGTTAGCTTCTGGGCTTTCAGACTTTCGTACCGTGTACCTCATCTTATTTTCTGGAAGTAATTTCTCCATGTCTCCCTTCACTAGTATGGTTGTGGATGACCAATTCATCTGAATTTTACCTCCCAAGTCTCGGCAAAAACTTCTACTTAGCAACATTCCGAATGAGGTTGGGACATCGGCTACCAAAATCATCACTGAAATCTTCTTGTCTGAAATTTGGCGAGAGACACCTGTGTATCTTTGACCTTCCCTACAAGTGGGACCTTTCTCAACTCCAAAGAGTAACAAGAGCTGCTAGGTGGAGTCATGGTAAGTTTGAGAGCCTTGGCAACCTTCAAAGGCATCACGTTGTCTGAGGCACCAGAATCTATTATGCAATTGTTCAATACATATTCTCCAACAAGAAGGGAAACATAGAAAGGTTCAACTTTATCGTCTTTGATGCACTCAAAGAAAGCATGTTCTGTGAGGGAGTTGTAGGTGGGTTTGGTAGTATTCCTTTAGGATGATGAGCTACATCATTGGTTTTTAGACTACCACTCCTAATATATCAGACGAACCTCTCAAATTGTTCAAGATGAGTCCACAAATATTCGGGCATGTAATCTATACTTTAGCCTTGTTTGCATATTCTATGAAGTCAAAGGGAGAAGATGTAGGAAAGGGGGTGAAGGGACTGATTTTGGAGTCTGGATAGGCTTGGGAGCAAGATTTGATGTTTGAGGGATGGACGATATTTTGAATGGCACACTAGGAGTTTTTAAGGTATTAGATTTTACAAGAGCATATTTAGATTTAGACTTGGAAGAGACATTAGAAGAATTACTTGGGATTGTGGGAATCTTCTTACTTGTTACAAGGTTAGGCTCCAACAATGTAGACTTCATGGAAGATGGAAGTGGGGATCCTCGATTGATTATTTTATTTTGCGGAGTCGCCACAAGAGGATCATCAACCTTATTTTCTTTTATAGCAGTGGAGGGAGATGCTCTTTTCTCAAACTGAGAACGAGTGAATACCGCACATGAGAAATTGGGCGCATCCTCTTCATCTTCTTCATCACATCTAGAATACTCACAGAATCTGATTTGTGTATCATTCTCAAACTCATCATTTTCTAGGAAATCATCACCTTCACTTTCTTGTTCAAGCTCTTCTTCATCTTCTTGAAATCTGCAATTTATGTTCATGGGTGGGGCCTCCAAGGCGAGCCTTTGGGGTGCTCCTGCAATCTGATTTCTATTGCTTCTTTGAGAAGATACTCATTCAAACATTTCCCTCTTCAAAGAGGCCATCTCATTCACCAACTTTTGCAGCGATGGATTGGTTCTCTCATCTCCAAGATGTTGGGCCTTGCCCTTTGATGGATTCTTGATCTTCCCAGAGAGGATGAGATCATCATCAAGTTCAATGGCCATCCTTTGTGCTTCTACAATGCTCCTTGGTTGGGCTCTTTGCATAAAAAAATCCTACTTTTGATGATTGAGCATTGATGAAGAATCTCTTGACATTGTTTTGAGATGGTGAATCCTCTTCAGGTATCCTACGAAGCAACCATTCAAAACGAGCCATGAAGTCTCTCATGGTTTCATTTTCTCCTTTCCTCATTTGAGCCAACTACACCAAGAGGTCTTGATAGTCTTCAGTTGATTTAAATATTTCCTCAAAGGTAGTCTTGATGTCATCCCAACTAGTGATGGATTGGGCGGGATTCTTTGCTTTTTCTTAGAGGGACTCCATGAACAGTCTCACCGCAACATCTTCATGTTGGACACCAAGAATTCCACATGATGTCGTGAAGGTAGCGATGTGTTCTTCTAGATGTTTTGTTTTGTCACCTTTGAACTTTGGAAAGTGTTGATGCAGAATCACAAAGACCCCTAGACGCACATCAGGCTTCTAGGTTGATGTTCAGGCATCCAGTGTGATTGCACAACATGGAAACCTCTCTCCAAGCATGGGACTTGTGAAACTGAGAGAGGAATCTCCAGAGAAGGCTGGTTCCTGCTCCTAAACTACCTGCCACAAGCTATTCCAGTGCAGGCAAGCTATCTAATGCTAATTTAACCATGCCAAGGAGACAGAGAGAGAGTAAAGGGAAAAGAAGCAAAAGCCTACACTAAAACGGTGATACACCAGAGAAGGAGAATGTTGAACATCTATCAAAACTGCCATGGAACAAAGAGAGGTGAGCAATGGGAAAGATGGATAGATGCATCACAGGCCCAAGGATAGATTTCACACAGAAAATGTCCCAAAACTCCATGAACACAGCTCCAAACCTGTAATGGACATTAGAACATGCACAAATACCTGCAATGAAGAGAGGTAAGAATAAAACAAGCAAAGAATGAGCAAGGATGGACAAATGCATCACAAAACACGTTTTTGTTGCTCCAGAAGTTTGCACAGAACATCATTTCATTAGAAAAGGCAAAAACGCCATTACAGAGCAGGGGAGGAGGTTCGAACTCCGTTTTCAACCCTAAAGAAGAAAAAGAAGGGAGGCGAGTAGAAAGGTGAACAACTTGTAATAATCCTTTGAGCCAAATCGCTTTTTTACATTGCATGGGTCGAGCCGGTGAGAGAGAAACGTAGGAAAACGCGTGCAAGCAGCTCAACCATTAACCAAAACGCATTCTTTATTAAAATCGGTGGTTGAAACATCACTTCTGGCCATGCTGAAGAAGAATGCGACCTATGTGCATTAAATCGGTTGTTGAAACGTCAGTTCTGGCCATGCTGAAGAAGAATGCGACCCATGTGCATTAAATCGGTTGTTGAAACATCGCTTTCAACCATTACTACGCGCCAGATACGTTTCTTGATTTTCTCTCTGCAAACTGAACCAAAAATGCAATATTGACCCCAGAATCATGTAGAGCATCTCACCAGCTTTCTATTGATATAAAGAACGTGCAAATCCGAGCTCTAGATCAAAAGTTATGGCGATCCAAGATTTAGGGCACAAAACAGCCGAAATGACCTTTGAAATTTTTCCCGCGCTCTGCCACCTGGACGACACGTGGCAGGCTCTGATTCGCTGAGCAATTCTCTCTCCTTCCCTATCCCACAGGTTTTCCTTGAGAATTTTGACTTTTTTGTAATTTTGGAAAATTTTCTATTTTTTCCCCACGCCCCCGCCACTTGGGACACGTGGCATGATCTTGTTGGAGGACAGGGCGCGGGGTCTTCCTTTACTTTTAGCCTTTTTGGCGAACTCGGCCAAATTCTCTAACTTCTCCCCGAGCTCCGCACTTCCCTGCTCCATTGGACACGTGTCCAATTCCTATTGGCTTGGGCTGACCCTTCAAAACTCGCCCTTTGACTTTTGGACTTTTCCCTTGTGACACGTGTCATCTCCTGATTCGTTCTCGGGCCTGCCAGATTTTCGCGTCTATTGCGTCCATTTGTCCCGGATGTCCCAGTGCTGTTTGGGACAAAAACTTCTGATCCGCCGAAATGAGCTTCCTGTCCCTCATTCGGCCGGTGACACGTGTCATGATCTCGATTGACTTTCGGCTTTTTTCGACCATTCCAGCGTCCCGCGCCCCTTTGTCCCACTTGTCCTGTCTTTGAAGTTTCTGTTTGGCCGAACCGGCCGGTTCAAGTCTCTTCGCGTCCATCTCGTCCCAAATGTCCCTTTTTTGTTTGGGCCGCCCCACTGGAGGCTTTTCGGCCGATCTGCGCCTTCCGCGTACTAACCGCCTGATGTCCCAGTTTGCTTGTTTCAACAGCTTAGTCAATTTTTTCCACTTTCGGCCGCCGATTTCCGCGTCCCGCGCCTCCTCACGGCCCGGATGTTCCTTTGCTCTGCAGACTGCCTAGCGGCCTTTCGGCCGATTCGCGCCTAGATGTCCCTTTTGTCCCGACTGCTTGGGAGGACTAGGACTTGGCCATTTTTCGTGATTTTTCCTGGCCCAAGCTTGTTTTGCAGCTTTTTTCACCTTTTCTCGAGCTTGCCTTTTTGACTGGACAGGAGAGTTAGGATAAATATGAGGGGACCCTAGAAACATTGTTTTTTTCCCTGAATCAATCCATTTTCCTGGGACTTGAATATTCTGATGCATGTTATCAAAATTTACCCTGGGGGGTGAATTTTGGATAACAATTTGGCGACTTATGGGGGTCATCTTCCTGCTAGATGAAGTTACCAGGTTGCAAGCATCCATTGGGCATGGAGTCATGAGTTGTAACCTGCAACTGATCCGAACTTTGAAAACCTCTCCTCTAAGCCACTTGGAAACCTACTGATATGGAGTCGTTCTCACCAAAATGCCACTGAAATGAACTGTGCCAGAGCAAAACCAGCAACACCAAAACTATGTGCAAAACTGAAAATCATACATGCTCCAAAATGGAACATGCAGAGTGTGCACAAGCCCTTCTTCTGCGCTGAAGCAAACCTACCTACTCTACTCTAACTGAAGCAATGGTGGGTTAAACAAACCCCGCAATCGGTTGTGCAAAATAGCTTCCTTTTCTCAAAAGTCACAACCATGCAACCGATTTGCACCGATCATGGCTGTTAGTTAGATGGGTGGAAAATCAACAAGAAGCTGGTCTTCTACCCAAATCATCAAGGTGTCACTGAAAACAAATCCAATACCTCTTTTAGTTGCTCGCATTTGGATTGAAGAGGTATGGCGGTTGATCCTTGGTACTTTGTAGCTCATCCTCATGCTTAGAAGCAAGCATGACTGGTTGTCAGACTTCTCCTTTGGCTCCAATGAAGCCAAATACCGATTGGGCAAGGTATGGTCCGTTGAGTATACCCATTGCCACGATTTTCAACTCCAAAAATGGAGTCCTCTTGTAGACCTTCTTGAATGGATGGTGCGAAGAAATGGTGGAATTCTTTTGTCCTTTCTCTTCCTCCAATAAAGAACATGAAAGATTAAAATCTTCCAATCTTAGTTCCAACGAGTTACTATAAGATGCAGGCTGCTCCAAATGAAAGCTCTCCTCCATGACAGCAGGCTCTGGTGTTTGGAATGTGGATGATGAAAGAGAGAATGGTGAAAACTCAACCAGTTCTTCTTCATCAAAACAGTCCTCCAAATCTGACAGATAAACTATCTCGTTGTTGTCCTGCTGCAAATGCTCAACTTCCTCCAATGTTTGAAGACAATCTTGCTCTTGATTGAACTCTTCCTCCAGCATGAAGTTTGTCAAGTCAAACTCTTCAGTCTGCTGCTCTAGAGGACAAGTTGGGGCTGCAAGATCTCCTTCAGAGCTTTCTTCCTCCATGGTTGATTGTGCAACTTGAATTAGATCAGCATTTCCTTCAAATAGAGTGTCAACATGGACACTACATTCTGAGCAAGCTGATTGCTGATCTGCTCCTTCCTTTTGCTCTTCTTCTGCTGCAACAAAATCAGTCCTGGCCACCATGGTTTCTACCTTAGCCTCTTCTGTAGGCTTTACCAGCAGAAAGGGATCTTCTCAATTCCAAATTTAAGAGCCAAACTTACTAAGCTCTTAATCATTTCTTCTTTTCTTGGCTCTTCCTCTTGCTGTCCTTGATGACTGATTTTTGCAATTTCTTCTTCCCCACATGGAATTGGGAATGCAAGAGGAGGGATGGGTTGTAACTCAACTGATTTTACAATTTTTTGTGGTGGTGGAGGAGGTGAAACCTCTTGTTTCTTTGGAGTGGAAGGTATTTCATTTAGCTCTTGTGGAGGGGATGACTGTTTGGAAGGAAAAGGGAAAAAGAATTGAGATGAGGTGGAAGGCTAGGGGGTGGAGAAATGGATTCAACACTTGGGACAACAGATGGAGAGTTTAAAACTTGACACTGCTGAGATAAAACAGATTGGGAAAGAGGAAAAAGAAAGGCATGAGATGGCGTGCTTACCCGTTGACAAGGTTGCTGAATACTCCTCTCATACACCTCTATTTCTTCAATCCACTTTGCAAGCAATGGCAGCGTTGCAATCATGAAGTCAAGCTTCTCTTGAGGGCTGTAATGCCTTGGAAAAGGTCCCACCCATGGACAGGGTGCTCCACAACCGATTCCAAATGCTTTCATTTGTGCTTGAGCCCTGGACTGCACCATGTTTACCTCCATCTTTTGGATTTTCTCCAACAGACCAGCATCTTGCATCTGATGGTCTTCATTATATGCATACTCTTGCTCTTGATGGACTTCATAGCCAAACTGACTTTGGCACTGCTGTTCATATGAGTATGCATGCTGATTTGGAGGATTTGTAAAACATGTTGGAGGTGTGATATACTGTTGTTGTTGATGTGAATTCCATGATGGAAATGAAGTCATGATTGCACAACTTCATGGAATGGAAAATGATGAAAGAGATGGAAAGAAGGATGGAAAGCAGTGTCTGAACTCGAGAATGAGTTATTTACCAGATGGAGTCGCCATATGTGCTTTTGAATATGCCTCCAAAGGTGAATCATCAAGTTACACACCAAACTTGACAATATTAAAAATATAATTTAAACTTCAAGGACCCAGAGGAGATAATCTTCAATTCGAACTCGGGTCTTGTTATGCGGTTGCGAATCCCCGAAAGGTACAGGCGGAGCTCAGGGCATGCAATGCAACTCACAAAACCCGAATTGCCATGTGTTGGAACTTGGAACATGCTCGACATCCTAGAAAACCCGAAATGACTGCTGTCGAGAATAGGACCATGCAATGCATCCCCCAAAACCCGAAATGACTATTGTGTCTGCTTTGATGTTCTCGACCTCAAAACCCGAAACCCAAAAACCATGAAATTTTGAAAATCACAATCTCAAAAAACTAAGGATACCCTTTTGAAGATTACCCCCAGATCTACCAACCGGTGAAATTTTGACTTGTTTTGAGCAATTTAAGCCCTTGAAAATTGATTTCGAGTTCACTGACGGCAAAAATCCAAAATTTTAAAACTTGCAATTTCTTAGTCCGAATTTCATGAAAACTCCTTCAAATCTTGTGGAATGACCTCTTGGTCCCACTGGCGTGCTGAATCTGTGATGCAGAATCACAGCACTTCGGACGCACATCGCTTCTAGGTTGATGTTCGGGCATCCAGTGTGATTGCACAACATGGAAACCTCTCTCAAGCGTGGGACTTGTGAAACCGAGAGAGCAATCTCCGAGAGAAGGCTGGTTCCTGCTCCTAAACTACCCGCCACAAGCTATTCCAAAGGTGCAGCAAGCTAATCTAATCCTAATCTAACCATGCCAAGGAGACAGAGAGAGAGTAAAGGGAAAAAAAGCAAAAGCCTACACTAAAATGGTGATACACCGTAGAAGGAGAATGTTGAACATCTATCAAAACGCCATGGAACAAAGAGAGGTGAGCAATGGGAAGGATGGACGAGATGCATCACAGGACCCAAGGATAGATTTCACACAGAAAATGTCCCAAAACTCCATGAAACACTCCAAACCTTAGAACATGCAATGAAGAGAGAGCAAGAAGAAAACAAGCAAAGAACGAGCAAGGATGGACAAATGCATCACAAAACACGTTTTTGTTGCTCCAGAAGTTTACACAGAACATCATTTCATTAGTAAAAGGCAAAAAATGCCATTACAGAGCAGGGAGGAGGTTCGAACTCCGTTTTCAACCCTGGAGAAGAAAAAGAAGGGAGGCAGAGCAGAAAGGTGAACAACTTGTAATAATCCTTTGAGCCAAATCTAGCTTTTTACATTGCATGGGTCGAGCCCAGGAGAGAGAAACGTAGGAAAAACGCGTCTGGCTTGACTCAACCATTGACCAAAATGCATTCTTTATTAAAATCGGTGGTTGAAACATCACTTCTGGCCATGCTGAAGAAGAATGCGACCTATGTGCATTAAATCGGTTGTTGAAATGTCAGTTCTGGCCATGCTGAAGAAGAATGCGACCCATGTGCATTAAATCGGTTGTTGAAACGTCGCTTCACCATTACTACGCGCCATATACGTTTCTTGATTTTCTCTCTCCAAACTGAACCAAAAATGCAATATTGACCCCAGAATCATGTAGAGCGTCTCACCAGCTTTCTATTGATATAAAGAACATGCAAATCTGAGCTCTAGATCGAAAGTTATGGCGATCTGAAGATTTAGGGCACAAAACAGGCCAAAACAGAGCTTTGAAATTTTTCCCATGCTCTGCCACCTGGACGACACGTGGCAGGCTCTGATTCGCTGAGCAATTCTCTCTCCTTCCCTGTCCCACAGGTTTTCCTTGAGAATTTTGACTTTTTTGTAATTTTGGAAAATTTTCCATTTTTTCCCCGTGCCCCCGCCACTTGGGACACGTGGCATGATCTGTTAGAGGACGGGGCGCGGGGTCTTCCTTTACTTTTAGCCTTTTTGGCGAACTCGGCCAAATTCTCTAAATTCTCCCGAGCTCCGCACTTCCTCGCTCCATTGGACACGTGTCCAATTCCTATTGCCTCGGCCGACCCTTCAAAACTCGCCCTTTGACTTTTGGACTTTTCCTCGTGACACGTGTCATCCCCCGATTCGTTCTCGGGCTGCCGGATTTTCACGTCTATCGCGTCCATTTGTCCCAGATGTCCCAATGCTATTTGGGACAAAAACTTCCGATCCGCCCGAAATGAGCTTCCCTGTCCCTCATTCGGCCGGTGACACGTGTCATGATCTGATTGGCTTTCGGCTTTTTTCGCCATTCGCGTCCCGCGCATCCCTTTATCCCACTTGTCCTTGTGCTTGAAGTTTCTGCTTTAGTGCCGAACCGCCGGTTCAAGCGCCTCGCGCGTCCATCTGTCCCAAATGTCCCTTTTTTGTTTGGGCCACTGGAGGCTTTTCGCCGATCCGCCCTTCCGCGTACTAATCGCCCGATGTCCCGATCGCTTGTTTCAACAGCTAGTCAATTTTTTCCACTTTCGCCGGCCATTCGATTTCCACGTCCCACACGTCCTCACGGCCCGGATATTCCTTTGCTCTGCAGACGCTCTGCGGCCTTTCGGCCGATTCACGCCTGATGTCCCTTTTGTCCCGATCGCTTGGGAGGACTAGGACTTGGCCATTTTTCGTGATTTTCCCCTGCCCAAGCTTGTTTTGCAGCTTTTTCACCTTTTCTCGAGCTTGCCTTTTCGACCTAGACAGGAGAGTTAGGATAAATATGAGGGGACCCTAGAAACATGATTTTTTTCCCGAATCAATCCATTTGCACGGACTTGAATATTTCGATGCATGTTATCAAAATTTACCTTGGGGGTGAATTTTGGATAACAAGAAAGTTCTTGCGGGAACCTATTGGTAGATCGTGGAGAGGGGTTTAAGAGCAAGTGGGCCTATATTCCTTCCCCATGGAACAATGGGTTGAGGTATTTCTTCTTCATTTTCCATTGTTGTCTCTCAAGTTTCACTTTTTACTTCAAATAATTCTTCTTCATATTATAGCACTTTGGAAAAATATGAAATAGGAATATGAAAAGACACCGTAGAATCGAAAAGTAGCGTGCGAATTCAGCAATGTGTCTTTTAGCAATGGACTTTAATGAACTCTTTTTTCTTTTTATTTTTCAATATTTGATTTTTTTAATATTTTGAGACCTTGCATGGTCATATTCAGGTGTAGATGTTGCTAAATCTACCCCACGGTGGGTGCCAAAAATTGTTGGCGAGGAAATTTGTTGGGTGGAAAAACTTGTGGATTCCTTGCCAACGCTCTGGGAATCTAAGTCCCTCTACTTAACCAATGTAGCTACCGTATATGCATGCGCGAGAAAATGTGGATTTTTGTGGTGGCCTTTCGGTCGGGGATCCAACAGGGGCACTCCACGACCTGCGGCAAAGCTTGCAGATACTTGCAAGAGAGAACTTTGTCTGAAAGTGGGAAAGGGAGTGAGAAAAGAGGTAGGAGAACTAATGTTGCAGGTAGGAAATCATATTCCTGCACACACTAGTTAGAAAATTTGTCACATGCATTCATGAGAAGAAACAACCCTGTAAATGGCAACAAGACGAGATAAGATTGCGAACTCAAAGTTTCTGAAATCTCCTCATCAAAGAGGCTACAAAATCCTTCTTCTTGTATTGTTTCTTAAACAGAAATTGTACATAGTGGAGAAATGGAGGAATTTGAGAAGAAGGGGGAAGAAACTTGCTATCTCCTTTGTTCTCTCAAAGTACAATATACTCTTGAGTTTACAAGATCGATTACCAACCCTCTACAATGGCGTGAATAAGCCACTAAATCTCCTCCAAGAAACGGTTTACAATTTCTTTTCAATCATTTGCATTCGTTCAGATTCTTGATTCGTGAAGAAATGTGAATGGCGGAAAAACTAGACTTTTCATAATGCAATCGTTACACTTGTTTTGTAACTTTGAGTTTGAACCATTCATCTTGCCTTTGAAACCTTAAATCAGAGTCGTACATGTGGGAGAAATTTACTGGAACAGGCGCAGAGGATGCCTTTTGCATTTTGTGCCTTTTGGAGAAATGGCATTTTGGAACATTTTGGCCCGCTCACCCACTTTTGATATGGTCATGACACGTGGCTTCACTTGATTAGCAAAGGAGTCGCGGGTCACTTTTATAATTTTACCTATTTTTAATGCGGGCTTAAAAACACAAATTGCTCTCTGTTATCTAAAATTCCCCCGAGTTAATTTGATAACATGCATTAGAGTTTTCAGTTCCAAGCAAGTAGATTGATTCAGGAAAAAATTGTGAAAATTGGCTAAGTCCTTGTCCTAGGGACAGTTTGGGACATTCGGGACACCAAGGCGCGGTTCGGCCGAAACGCCTCCAGGCGGCCCGTGAAGCACTGGGACAAGTGGAACAAATGTACGCGGAGGGCGCGAACAGGCCGGTTCAGCCGAAAAGGAAAATTTTAGCACAGAAACAATCGGGCCGTCGGACGCGAGGACGCGAAAGCCGGTTCGGCCAAGGAGAAAAAATGGTTAAACTGCTTGGGACATTTGGGCCTTGAGGACGCGAACCGCCCGGATCGGCCGAAATGGAGAACTTTCATACTAAGCAGCTGGGACATTTGGGCCACAAGGACGCGAAAGACGCGAACCAGCCGGTTCGGCCGAAACAGGAAACTTCAGCACAAGGACAAGTGGGACTAAGGGACGCGCGGGACGCGGATAGCCGAAGGAGCCGAAAGCCAATCAGATCACGCCACGTGTCACCGGCAGAAAGGGGACGTGGAAGCCCATTTCGGGTGAACCGGAAGAATTTGTCCTAGATAGTTTGGGACATCCGGGACAAAAAGACGTGGTGGACGCGAAAATCTGGCAGGCCCGTGGATGAATCACAGCATGACACGTGTCACCAAGGGAAAAGTCCAAAAGTCAAAGGGGCGAGTTTTCGAGCACTGATCCGAACCAATGAAATAGTGCCACGTGTCCAATTTTAAGGGGCCCACAAGAAAAGCCCGCGAAAAGGTGGAGAGAGGGAATTGCTCAGCGAATCAGAGCCTGCCACGTGTCGTCCAGATGGCAGAGTGCGGGAAAAGATTTTAAAACATGTTCTTGCCTATTTTGTGCCCTAAATCTTCAGACCTTCATATCTTTCGATCCAGAGCTCAGATTTGCACGTTCTTTATATCAACGGAAAGTTGTTGAAATTCTCTACATGATTCTGGGATCAATCTCGCATTTTGGTGTAGTTTGGAGGGAGAAAATTAAGAAAACATCTCTAGACACGTGGTGATAGATAGAAGTAATGCTTCAACAACCAACTTTAATGAAGCAGCATACACCGCCGCTCCCGTTAGACAAAATTTCCGCTTTTGCTAGATCCGCCGCTTCGTCATAATGAGATGATTTTAAATGCTACCAAGAAGTGGTTGGGGCAGATTCTGATTTCCTCTCTCTTCCCTCTCTCATTTCTTGATATATATTGTAAAGAAGAGCTCCTTTAACAGGTCGACATTCTTGTTTTGCATCCTCCCTTCTTCCCTCGCTCAGCAGAGAATTTGTGGAGCTTTTCAAACCTCCCATATGGATCAAATGCCAGTTTTTGCCTCTTGCCACCGCAATGTACTCAGATATCGACTCTTGAGCAATATATATATGTTTGTGATTGATTCTCAACCCTCTCATGTATTCATTGCATTATTTTGATCTCTTATCATAGCTTGGTTACCTCGTGCATGCATAGTGTTTGTATTGATCTCTATGTGGTCTCGTGTTAGATTTGCAAAACGAGTGTCTAACATTCCTCGGTGCATCACCTCTTGTAGTTTAGGTTTTATTCTATGCATTTTCTCACCCCGTCTCCTCGACAAGTTAGATTAGGTTTTAGTAAACCCTCTCGCATTTTTGTGTGCATCTCGAATGAGGAATAGAACTAGCCTTTTCTCTCGGAGAATCCTTTCTCATCTTTACAAGTCCCACACTGAGAGAAAGGATTCCATGTTGTGCAATCACACCGGATGCCCGAACATCAACCTAGAAGCCCGATCTCGCATCCAGGGGTGCTGTGAGTCCGCAACAATAGCTTTGGCACGCCCTGTGGGACCAAGAGGTCTCATTCTTATCAGCAAAGCAAAGTTGATATGCATCTCGCTGCAGCTTTTCTTGCTTATAAGAGCTATTATTTGCATATCCGCGACTCCAAGGGGAAGAATCAACTGGTTTCAAAAGCACAGCCTAAAACTCATGAGAAGAATCACCACAAGGTCAAGAGTTGAGAAGAAGAAGTGTTGTTGAATACCCGCAGCTATCTCCAAGAAGAAGGCAAAGAGGAAGAAGGATTCAAAGGTCTCCATCTCCACCAAACAGACTCTCTCAACTCCTCCACCTCGACAGTGCCTTTCATTCAAGATAGAAGGGTTTTAAGACCGATTAGAATGGCTCGTAACAATCCCTACGTCAACTTCACAGCAAAGAGCCCACTTGCTCTCAATGCACAACATCCAGCCTTATCGCAGCCTCAAGAACATTCCCTACTTCACCGGAGAAAATCAGACTACCTGTGTGATCATGTTAAAGATATTGCTAACCTTTGCGCAATCCATGAAATCGATGAAATGCAAGTGGTCACAAGTTACTCGCATCTTCCTTCAAGGGTAAAGCATTGCAATGGTTTAGAGCCTTGAGCTCGGTTCTATCACAAACCGAATCAGCCGTATTGCACTTCACGAGCAATTTGGAGAGAAGGGAGACAACTTGTCTCTTTTGGAGCAGCTGAAAACTATCAAGAGAGCCCCAACGAGCAGCAAATGATTGATTTCAACTTCAGATTTCAAAGGTCTTGGGATAGGATTCCAAAGGGCAAATGTGCCAACAAAGAAGGTGCTTTTCTATATTACCTTAAAGCTTTAAATTCTGATATTTCTATGTTGATTCACCCATGGGAGGCACAACAATCCCTATGGCTTATAAAGATTGCCATTAGGGCTGAAAACTGCCTTATTCAAGCCGGTAAACCGCTCCTAGGCCTCCCATGCCCTCAGTATCCAAACTTAGAAAATCCAAGCACTAGTCAAGCACCCACTTTGGCTCCTGCTCCCACTCCTAGAAATCGAGTTCAAATGAAGCTTCCACTTCATCTCCTAGTGCTTCAAATGAACTCCAAGAGGTCATGAAACAACATTGCAAAATTTGGGAAATGAGCTGTTACTATTAAAAGGCAACAAGCCCAAGGTTTCGCACCTTCCTATCAACCCCAAGCTCACCCTAATAGGCAGCCATACCAACCACAAAGACCACCTAATCCAGCTGCAAATGTGAATCAAACAAGGCCTCCCACTAATAGACCATTCCAGCCCTATAATCCAAATGCCATATCTCGCTTCTAAGGCATTAGTGCCAACACAGAACAACATTGCTCAGAATATGATTGGTGCTTTCCATGCAACGAGCCTCATAACCAATCCATGTGCTTCAATGGTGCTCTCAATCAAGCATTGATGGTGACAACTACTGGTGTAGAGGGCGAGGGCAATCAAGGAAACAACCAACAACCAGAAACATTCCAACAAAGAATCGCCCCAAATGACACCACATTGGTGAACCGGCAAGCGTAAGATTTCTGTGGCATGAATCGTGCAGTTTCTCAAGGTGTTGCAGCCAACACAAGGTCAAAAAGGAGGAATCTGGGTGAAGAACAGCCATTAGCCCCAACCAATCCACAACCTTCCACGGTTCCACAAATAATTGGCAAGCAAAGTCCAGTTTCAAATGCACAAGGGCAGCCAAGAACAGCCCCTAGGCCAACTCAAATGCCAACTGTTGCTGCCCACGTGTAAGGAGTAAGTGTGCAAACCAAGGGACAACAAAAGGATACTTCATCCCCGCTCAAGATTATTAAATGATGAAGAAGACAAACGTCAACATATCAATGTGGGAATCCCTATCTATCCTGTGCCAAAGAGATCTCACGCAAGCTGCCATGAAGGATTGGCCAACTTCAAATCAGCAGTTCGATGCAAGACAAAGTGCTTACAAATGCTGCCACCAAGGAAGTCATGGAGGACAACAAGGTAAAATGTCAAGCCCCCTCCTTTCTATGTTTCATTAATCATTGGGGATAAACTAGTACACAATTGCATGATTGATTCCGGGGCAAGTAGCTCAAGATGCCCAAGCAAATAGCCGATCAACTAGGGCTCCAAAGATGAAACAACATCTAAAGGGGTAGTGCAAAAGAGATGGGACAGACAATAATAATAGTTGGAGTGATTAGAAATTTGAGTCTTACCTCGCATGCATGTCCAAATGTTGTTGTTTTACAAGATGTATCACCATAGATTTGCCACCACTCTTTGCCCTTTGCTTGTCAAGGGACTTCACACCAAAATTGGAGGCTATTTGTCTCGCTGATTGGTCTCACATGTCTGTTTAGAACAAGGTATGGAACTAAGGCTACAATTAGGTCTCGAACCTATTGCAAAACTTCCATATAGAGCCTTACACTCCAAGTCGATTAATGCCAATTGCTCAAGATTTGATCAAGAAGATCACCCTAGATCGATGAGGTCGACACCAAGGTCGAAGTATCCCAGACCTAACTCTTGATGAATGGGCAAACAAGATACATGCTTTTGATCCCTATCAAGAAGTAGAAGAATCTGAGCTGGGAGTCTATTGTATACATGAAGAAAATCAACCTGTTCCTAGCATCACCAAGCCAAGCCATAACGATGACAATGAGGTATGGCAGCTGTTTTTTGATGGATCGAGGAGTAGGCAAGGTGCAGGAGGTGGAGCCATGCTTGTTTCACCTCAAGGAATAAAGTACTATTCAGCTTTTAGATTTCAATTTGCATGCTCCAATAACACTGCTGAATATGAAGCCTTGGTGCAAGGGATGCATTGGGCAATCAAGAGAAAGATAAAGAATCTGCAAGTCTTTGGGGACAGTGAATTGATTGTAAATCAGGTCAAGGGACGGCATGCTACCAAGAATGATCTACTCAAGTGCTACAAGAACAGGGTGTGGGACCTCATGGAAGATTTTGAAGGTTTTGGCATCGAATCCATTCCTAGGAAAGAGAATCAAGTCACGACAGTGCTTGCAGCAGCAGGGGGCAGCCTTCGACATTATGGAAAGCATTCAACAAGACAAGGTACAACCAAACATCCACGTGATTGTGAGGCCTTCAGTGCCGGACAACAATGTCAGTTGGCAGGTGTTTGAGAATGACCAACAGATCGTCAATTTCTTACAAGAAGAGGCTGAATTCTCACCTAGAATCAGAGAGATTAGAGCAGCAGATGATGGGATCAAGTAGTGCAATGCAGACAAACAAGCTTCCCAAGGGTTTAGTAACGCTTGAGTCTATCTTCAACCCTAACGACTCAGCCCGTAAGGAAAAGGCTAACATACAGGTCAAGAGAGAAGATTCAGAGCCAATTCTGGTTGGGGAAGGCAAAGCACTTCAAATTGGTAAAGTGGCCACTGAGCAGGAGAAATCGGATTTTATACAACTTTGCCAAGAATTTCCAGATGTCTTCACTTGGAGCTATGAAGACTTAAGAGGATTCGATCCAAATTTGGCACAACATACCATAGAATTGGATCCAGATGCTAAGCCCATCAGACAGAAGCAGAGACCAGTCAACCCTCACATTGAGCCTCTAATGAAGAAAGAGCTAAATAAGCTAATAGAGGCAAGCATTATATTCTTGATCAAGCACTCAAGCTGGGTTGCTAACTTGGTTCCGGTCAGGAAGAAGAGCGGAGAAATCAGGCTGTGTGTGGATTTCCGAGACCTAAATAGGGCATCTCTCAAAGATCATTACCCACTCCCTTCCATGGAGCAAATATTGCAGTTCAGTAGCCGGGTTCGTAGAGATTCTCTCTCCTAGATGGCTACTCAGGGTATAATCAGGTGATGGTGAAAGAAGATGACCAGTTCAAGATGGCTTTCACCACCAAATGGGGGACCTATGCCTACAAGAAGATGCCATTTGGGCTGTCCAACGCTGGTGCTACCTTTCAAAGGGCAATGGACATGGCATTCAAAGGCTTGATCAACAAGATAGTGCTGATATATCTAGATGATATCACTGTCTTCTCAAAGAATGCAGCAGACCATCTCTTTCACCTCAGGCAAGTGTTTCAGAGGTGTAGAAAGTTCAGAGTGTCTTTGAACCCCAAGAAGTGCATCTTTCTCACACATGAAGGAAAGCTCCTCGGCCATATTGTCTCGAAAAGGGACCGGCAATTGATCCAGAGAGGGTTAAAGCCATAAGAGCACTACCATTGCCAAGTCACAAGAAGGCTCTTCAAAGTTTCTTGGGAAGGATCAATTTTGTCCGCAGGTTTATCCCATTTTTTGCAGCCTCACAAGCCCATCACCAAAATGTTAAAGAAGAGCATGGCTTTTAAGTGGACAAAGAAGGCAAGGAGAGTTTTGAAGCAATCAAAGAAGCTATCTCTCAGGCACCAACTCTCATCAACCCAGACTTCTCCAAGGATTTCATCCTCTATGCATTTGGAGGTGATGACACTATTTCCGCCATTCTAGTACAGAAGAACAAAGATAATGATGAGCAGCCGGTTTCCTTCTTCAGCCAGAGCCTAGATGACTGATGAGGTGAGGTACTCTTTTATTGAAAAGCATGTACTTGCAGTAATCAGAAGCTTGAAGAAATTCAAGCATTTAGTCTCAAACAACAAGGTCCAGTTGCTGGTCTCACATGCTGGAGTTAAGGACTTCCTCCTCAACAAGGATTTGAATGAAAAAAGGGCAGGATGGATCACCCGTGTCATGGAATATGACATTGATATCAAGATCACCAAGCTGGTGAGAGGGAAAGGACTGTGTGAGCAGCTGGTTTTGGGGAAGCAAAAGGGAGTATGCAACGAGGAAGAGGCTGTTTTAACAGTCCAGGACAGCCATGAGCCAAGTGGCGATCAAGAAGAAGACAATGCTTCCCCCACTCCCTGCTGGACCCAAGATATCATACACTTCCTAGGCACAGGCCTATGCCCTCCAGAGATGAACAAGACCCAAAGGAGACACTTCAGTGCAGCAGTTGTTCCGTATGCCATTGTTGATGGAGTTTTGTTCAAGAAAGACGTGAATGGAGTGCTGCACCGAGATGCATTAGCACAAATCAGATTCAAAGGGTGTTGAAGAGTTTCATGGTGGACCAGCTGCGGCCATTTCGCACCAAGAGTGACAAATCTAAAAATCATGAAGGCTGGTTATTATTGGCCTAAAATTTTCAAAGATTGCTATGCATGGATCAAGAGGTGTAAGAATTGTGCATTCTTCACAGAAAAGAAAGACTTGCTGCCCTTCCATCGTATCCAATCTCAGCTTGACCAGCCATTCATGCAATGGGGTTTGACTTCATCGAGTCATTAATCCCAATTCAAGCCAAGGGCACAAATGGATTTTGACGACCACGGACTACTTCACCAAATGGACAAGGCGAGCACTCAAAGAGGCAAATGAGTCTAACATCTTAGACTTCTATGAGGGGATAACAACCAGATTTGGTGTACCGCCACAATAATCTCTCGATAATGCATCGGCATTCATCGATCTAAGGTGACCGAGTGGGCTGTCAAGAACGGTATTTACCTAAGCACTTCATCGAACTATTACCCTCGTGGTAATGGCCAGCCGAGTCTACAAACAAAACTTGTTGAGGATCATTAGGAGAACTCTTGATGAGAATCGAGGTCTTGGCATACCAAGCTGAAATCAGCCTTATGGGCCGATAGGATCACTCCCAAAAGATCCACAGTAACTCTCCATTCAGCTTGTCTATGGAAGAGAGGCAATCTTGCCCATGTCACTTGAGTTGCCAACATTGGAACTCATGAAGCAGCTGGAGTTACTTGAATTTGAGCCCATGGAGGTGAGGTATGCAGAGTTGATGGAGCTGCAAGAGATCGAAATCGTGCATCCCAAGCAATGGAAAAGGATCAAGCTTTGATCAAGAAGACCTTTGATAGGAAGGCCAAAGATAGATCTTTTCAAGTCGAGATCTAGTGTTGAAATGGGATGTGGACAGAGCAAAACCGGGAAGGCATTCAAAATTTGATGCCATTCGAGTGGCCCATACGTGGTCACAAAGTGCAAGAAAAACAATGCTTTCCAATTGGCCTCATCGACGGTGAAGAACTCAGAGATTCCAAAGTAAATGGAATCTATCTCAAACATCGCCACTCGAAATGAGAGGTTCACCCTTGTAAATATTAGCCTAGATTTCAATTCCTCTAAGTGCGTATGCACAATGTCTTGTCAGAGTTAGGTTTCGCTTCCTAAGTGCTTTGGCACAGTTTTGTCGCTCCCGGATTGAGTTTTACATTCAAATGTGCTCTCGAAGAGGGAGTCAGCAGATCGATCGCTCATTTCAGTGTCATCGCTGCTATGACTCCATGCCCAATGGATCGCAAAAAAAAAAAGCCACTGATCTTCTACCTAAGCAGTGACCCCGAAAAGTCGCCAATTGTTATCTAAAATTCCCCCCCGGAGTTAATTTGATAACATGCATTAGAGTTTTCAGTTCCAAGCAAGTAGATTGATTCAGGAAAAAATTGTGAAAATCGGCTAAGTCCTTGTCCTAGGACAATTTGGGACATTCGGGACACCAAGGCGCGGTTCGGCCGAAACGCCTCCAGGCGGCCCGCGAAGCACTGGGACAAGTGGAACAAATGTACGCGGAGGGCGCGAACCGCCGGTTCGGCCGAAAAGGAAAATTTTAGCACAGAAACAATCGGGCCGTCGGGACGCGAGGGACGCGGAAAGCCGGTTCGGCCGAAGGAGAAGAAAATGGTTAAACTCGCTTGGGACATTTGGGCCTCGAGGACGCGAACCACCCGGATCGGCCGAAATGGAGAACTTTCATACTAAGCAGTTGGGACATTTGGGCCGCGAGGACGCGAAGGACGCGAACCGGCCGGGCTTCGCCAAATAGAAACTTCAAACACAAGGACAAGTGGGACTAAGGGACGCGCGGGGACGCGGATAGCAAGGAGCCGAAAGCCAATCGATCACGCCACGTGTCACCGGCAGAAAGGGGACGTGGAAGCCCATTTCGGTGAATCGAAGAATTTGTCCCGCAGCACTTTGGGACATCCGGGACAAAAAGACGCGGGGACGTGAAAATCCGGCAGCAGCCCGTGGACAAATCACAAAGCATGACACGTGTCGCCAAGGGAAAAGTCCAAAAAGTCAAAGGGGCGAAGTTTTCGAGCACTGATCCGAACCAATGAAATAGTGCCACGTGTCCAATTTTAAGGGGCCCACAAGAAAAGCCGCGAAAAGGTGGAGAGAGGGAATTGCTCAAATAATCGAGCTCGCCACGTGTCGCCCGATGGCGGAGCGTGGGAAAAGATTTTAAAACATGTTCTTGCCTGCTTTGTGCCCTAAATCTTCGTGACCTTCATATCTTTCGATCCAGAGCTCGATTTGCACGTTCTTTATATCAACGGAAAGTCATTGAAATTCTCTACATGATTCTGGGATCAATCTCGCATTTTGGTGCAGTTTGAGGGAGAAAATTAAGAAAATGTCTCGACGCGTGGTGATAGATATAAGTAATGCTTCAACAACCAACTTTAATGAAGCAGATGTACCTCGCCGCCCTCTGTTAGACAACCCGCCATTTTTCTAGGATCCGCCGCTTCTATCATAATGAGATGATTTTAAATGCTACCAAGAAGTGGTTGGGATTCTCTGATTTCCTCTCTCTTCTCTCTCATTTCTTGATATATATTGTAAAGAGGAGCTCCTTTAACAAAGCGACATTCTTGTTTGCATCCTCCCTTCTTCCCTCGCCATAGAGAATTTGTGGAGCTTTTCAAACCTCCCATATGGATTGTAATGCCATTTTTTGCCTCTTGGCCACTGCAATGTACTGTATCGACTCTTGAGCAATATATATATGTTTGTGATTGATTCTCAACCCTCTCATGTATTCATTGTTGTTATTTTGATCTCTTATTATAGTTTGGTTACCTGTGCATAGTGTTTGTATTGCATCTATGTGGTCTGTGTTAGATTTGCAAAACGAGTGTCTAACATTCCTTGGTGCATCACCTCTGTAGTTTAGGTTTTATTCTATGCATTTTCTCACCCTGTCTCCTCGACAAGTTAGATTAGGTTTTAGTAAACCCTCTACATTTTTGTGTGCATCTCGAACAGAGGAATAGGAACTAGCCTTCTCTCGGAGAATCCTTTCTCATCTTTACAATCAACCTAGAAGCCTGATCTCGCATCCGGGGCTTTGTGAGCCTGCAACAATGCAGCTCCATCGGCCCGCCTCCCTGCTTTGACCTTTAATGCGGGCTTAATATTTGACTCTCCCTTATAGCATGATTGGGGCTGTGGGTCACTTTTTAACTTTTCGTCTTTTTTACAAAGAGGCTCGAAATCTCAAATCTCCCGACGGTCCACTGCCTCCTGCTTTGACTTTCCAACAACGGGCTCAAGATTTAACTTTTTCCTTTAAGCCCGATCAGGGCTACGGTTCACTTTTTAAATTTTTGCCTATTTTACAAAGAGGCTCAAAATCTCAAATTTCTCTGCCAACCCGCTTCCAATTAGGTATGTCCACGTACTCGTGGATGATGGGGTCAAAATTTGACGGGGAAGGAAATGCCCATCGTTCCCGACTGAAGAAAACTCCACCATTTCGTGCCCAATTTTCAAATTTCTTTCGCGAGCCAAGGAATTGAAAACAATACAAGGTTCGATGATCCAGGGGCATAGAAAGATTGACAATTTCATTCAAATGAGGACAATAATAAAATTTTCACGCATCTAGATAGGAAAACGGAAAATTTATCAAAACAAGCAGACTGGGGATTTGAAACAACTCTAGGGCATGGATTTCTCTATCTCTTGAACTTTCAACTTGGCTTAAATACTTTAGGAGGCGAGAGATCGAAATTTCAAATTTAACTTGGAAAACAGCGGTTTTCGGGAGACAACAACAACCTAACCAATAGTTGTGAGTTGATCACATGCACATAGACGAAACAAATAGATCTTGAAATGTAGAATTTGAAGCAAAGGAAAGTTTCAGATCTAGATCTAAGACAACACAGTTTATGCAGAGATCTAAAAAGAAATAAGAAACAAATGCACCGTTGACACAAAGTTATCTGGAAATCTGCCTCTTCTCTATTCCTCCGCTTTCAGAAAGCTATCAAGGGTTTCAGCTCAAAGTCTGGAACACAAGAATGTTGATTACAAATTCTAATCCTTTAACCCGTAGGCTCTTCCTCTATTTATAGTGTATGGAGGGTAAATTACAAATAGGACACTATAACTGAACTGGCACATGTGGAAGTTGTAAAGGAAACAACTGGCAATCTCCCTCCTGGAATTCCTCTTTGCATGATTTATAATGAAAAAATAAAACCTTCTATTTTGCATGTTTGCCACCTATTTCCAAGTAATTGACTTCTTCAAGTAACGGATTTTAAACCAATCACTTAAGTTTTATAATTTAATTGATTGCTCAATCACTTTGTTGGAGAAAATAAGAGAAAAAGAAAGAAATTAGAAGAAAGCTGCAACACTTTCAGTCTTGTTCTTTTTCCATATTCTGCATGTGGTTGACTCTTTTGCCTTTGATTCTCACCAAACTGGATCTGGAAGCAGTGACTGTGATTTGCTTGCGGGTATTGCCTTTGACTTGTCTTCCCTCTTATCCTTGAAGCTTTTGCAGTTCTTCTCCAGTACATGCACCAGTGTAATGTTTGCCATAAATAATTCAAACAAAACTCATCATTTTTATTTTTAATTGCATATGAGCAATTTTAAATTCTGGAAAGCACTCTGGGTGAATGCAAATACAAGTAAATTCAATGAAGGATTCAACTGGAAGATTGGGAGCACATGCACAAGATCCTGGAAGGAATTTTCCATGCACTAACTTCTACACGGGCTGCATTAGAAACAAGAGGATAATTTTTGTCGAAGCCTTTGCAATTATGAGATCTGGATCTGTCAATTACATCGGTGATAGGTTCGGGCCTATGTCGTCATTATTGACTTCAAAGAAATCTGGAAGCTATCATGATTCTACTTGATACTTTTATTTCATCATGGCTAGAACAATCTTTGCTTGACCTCTTTTTCTTTTAATTCTATCGGAATCCCTTGCAATTGGATCAATTTGTGCAAATATGGCAACTTCTTCAGATTCGAAGATATATTCAATGTACCTAGGACATTGATTTGAGCACTGTGATGATTACCTGCAATTTTATTCAAACAAAGATAGAGTCCATGGCATGAATACTTGATTTTTATCACCAAAATCTGCATATAAAGCCTGCTGCCCTAAAATTTGAGGTTTTGTTTGCATGCAAAGCAAGCAAAAATATTATTTAATTCACCTGGGCACATATACCAACATGCGGACATGCAGAATGACAAAAATAGGCTATTCCAACCCTAGGTGCCAAAACTGGAAGCTTCCCGGTAGTGGAAAATATTTATTAATGCAACATCCTCCTTCTTTTGGTGCCAAAATCTGTCCGGGCTGCAATCTTCATCAAAAAGAAATAATTGCTTCTCAATTATGGCGTCCCATGCTTATATAGCCATCTGCATGCTATTTTTAATAATTTCCCTTTCCTATTTCTGGCAATTTAATTAATTAAAAGTCATGCCTCTTCATCCAATTTGGGCGCCCAATTTTGCATGTTTCGATTTGTTTTAATGAATTTATTTTATTTATTTTTAGCATGCATCCTTGAATTCTCTTTAGCTCATCCACTTGCATTGACTTTCTTCCTATTTATGCACCAAAATTAGATAAAAAAGCTGTTATTACTGAGACTCACAAAGCACCCCCGGATGCGGATCGGGCTTCTAGGTTGATGTTCGAGCATCCAGGTGTGATTGCACAACATGGAATCCTTTCTCCAAGTGTGGGACTTGTAAAGATGAGAAAGGATTCTCCGTGAGAAGGCTGGTTCCTATTCCTCTATTCGAGATGCACACAAAAATGCGAGGGTTTACTAAAACCTAATCTAACTTGTCGAGGAGACAGGGGTGAGAAAATGCATAGAATAAAACCTAAACTACGAGGGTGATGCACCAAGGAATGTTAGACACTTGTTTTGCAAATCTAACACAGACCACATAGATGCAATACAAACACTATGCACAGGTAACCAAACTGCAATAAGAGATCAAAATAACAAAGAATGAATACATGAGAGGGTTGAGAATCAATCACAAACATATATATATTGCTCAAGAGTCGATACAGTACATTGCAGTGGCCAAGAGGCAAAAATTGGCATTACAATCCATATGGGAGGTTTGAAAAGCTCCACAAATTCTCCTGCAAGCAAGGAAGAAGGGAGGATGCAAAACAAGAATGTCCAACTTTAAAGGAGCTCCTCTTTACAATATATACTAAGAATGAGAGAAGAAAGAGAGAGGAAAGTCGAATCTACCACAACCACTTCTAGATACATTTAAAATCATCTCATTATGGTAGAAGCGGCGGCTTCTGGCAAAACGGCGAGCTGTCTGCTACATTAAAGTTGGTTGTTGAAGCATTACTTCTGTCTATCACCACGCGTCAGAGACGTTTTCTTAATTTTCTCCCTCCAAACAGCACCAAAATGCAAGATTGATCCCAGAATCATGTAGATAATTTCAACATCTTTCCGTTGATATCAAGAACGTGCAAATCCGAGCTCTGGATCGAAAGATATGAAGGTCTGAAGATTTAGGGCACAAAACAAGCAAGAACAGGTTTTAAAATCTTTTCCCGTGCTCTACCATCTGGACGACACGTGGCAGGCTCTGATTCACTGAGCAATTCCCTCTCTCCACCTTTTCGCGGGCTTTTCTTGTGGGCCCCTTAAACTTGGACACGTGGCACTATTTCATTGGTTTGGATCAGTGCTCGAAAACTCGCCCCTTTGACTTTTTGGACTTTTTCCTTGGCGACACGTGTCATGCTGTGATTCGTCCACGGGCCTGCCGGATTTTTGCGTCCACCGCGTCCTTTTGTCCGGATGTCCCAAACCGCACAGGACAAATTCTTCCGATTCGCCGAAATGGGCTTCCACGTCCCCTTTCCGGTGACACGTGGTGTTATCTCGATTGGCTTTCGGCTCCTTCGCAATTTATCCGCGTCCCGCGTGTCCCTTTGTCCCACTTGTCCTTGTGCTAAAATTTTCCGTTTCGGGTGAACCGCCGGTTCGCGTCCTCCGCGCATTCACGGCCCAGATGTCCCAGTGCGAAAGTTTCCTGTTTCGGCCAAACCGGCCGGTTCGGGTCTTCCGCGTACTCTTGTCCCACTTGCTCTCGATGAAGGACTTGGACAAATTTTCTTTCTTTCGCCGATTCGGGCATTTCATGTCCATTTGCCCCGAGATGTCCCTTTCTTTGTTTGGGCCACTGTAGGCTTTTCGGCCGATCCACACCTTGACATCCCAAATGTCCCAGGGACTAGGACTTAGCCGATTTTCACAATTTTTCTGGCCCAAGCTTATTTTCTGCAACTTTCTCGCATTTTCTCAGAGCTTGTTCTTTTCGACCTAGACAGGGGAGTTAGAAAAATTTCTGAAGGGACCTTAGAAACATGATTTTTTCCCTGGATTAATCAATTTTCCGGGACTTGAGAATTCTGATGTATGTTATCAATTCAACCACGAGGGGGGTGAAATTGATAACAAAGCCATTAATAAATAACATTAAATGCATTGTTTAATGCCAAGGTGGAGTCGCACTTTTTGGCGGGGTAGATGCTAAAAATAGGAAGTCAACTTGATGGGAATTTCCCAACTCCAAAAATCCCCTCTTCCACTTAAGTGATTTGACTTTCATCATGGGAATTTTTACCCTACAAGGCAGGTAAGAAATTCCCCAGTGCTTTAAGTGATTTTTCTTTTATAATGGGAATTTTTACCTGCAAGGCAGGTAAGAAATTCCCGCCTACCTGCCACCTCTAATATTCCCATTGCTGACTTAAGTGACTTTGACTTCATGGGAAAAAGTACCCTCTGAGGTAGATAAGAAATTCTTGCCCGTCTACCACCGCCAAAATTCCCATTGCAGCTTAGATCTATTTATTCCAAAAGTGTGACTTGCCTAGGAGAGGCTTTTTCTGCTTGACTTCATTTTTTTGGTCAGAAGTTTGGCTTTTGAGACTGATTCCTTCTGGTGTTGAGGCCATAAATAATCTCCAGATGTTCTAGGCAATTAAACAAACTATACAAAACAAAGAATGGATCTAGGGGAATTTAACAGAAAGACAACGGAGAAAACCAGAGAAAAAATGCAAAAGAAATAAATAAAAACAAAAAACGTTGCCAGAAGTTGCAAACACTGCTATGAATTCATTCCTGGTGGAAACCCTATTGAGATGTGTGAATACTAGCATGCAAAACTTCAACAGGATTCAACCAGAGCACAATTTACTTCAAACGAGGCTTTATTTATTTAATAAATAATTAAATAAAAATCTCCCACAGACAAAACTTGGCGGAGGGATAAAATGAGTTTCAACATCTGGGTATTTGTCGAAATTGGCTCATATGATTCACTGGGAATATCCTAACATAATAGAGATATCTTCTAGCAATAAAAACACAAAAAGACACGTTAATTTAAAAGAACGAAAATTTTAAAATCTGGAAACACCAGTTAAGTCTCTCATTTCATCCACAATTATTCACATATAATCTCGTTTCCTGACCTCGAAGTCATTTATGCAATTAATCTAATGATCCTCAATTTGTGGAACATGATGCAATCCTAGCAAGATGAAAGTTTTTGGATTCTTCCTAATATCAAATTCAAACCGAGATATGTAAGAATACTAACTGAGATCCGCAAAGGATCTTTCAATGTTTGTTGCATCTGTGATACACTTGCACGAGTATATTTCTAGAGAGATTGGAAAGGACACACCTTTCTTCTTAGCACTCTTGCACGTGGTATGGACACGGGACAAATTTCTACACAATTCAAACATGATGATCTTATCACTCAGTACCTAGGTAACTTGCGAGGAGTAAGATCAAATCCTCTAACCCTTACGTAGGTGAAGGTGGGGAATTGGATGGAGTAAGATCAAATGCTCAATCAATGTAGTTGCTTAGGATGAAATTCTTTGCTCGGGATCTCCTTCAAGTAACCTTATGATGTACATGGTGAATGCATCATTCACCCTAGAATAGTGAGAGTTACTCTCTCGATGTGTGAGTTGTGGATATTTCTCATAGGTTGGTGACTTCTGTGGCACATTAAGATCGATGGATAAATCTCGGAAGGTCTTTGTGAAATCGAGGGCATACACCGATAATAATTCATGGGCAAGCAATGCAATAGTTTCCGGTGAATGTTGTTACTTATGATTTTCCCCTAGTCCACCATTTGGTCTCCTTTTGTAACCACCAAAATGAACCCGATCCATCCAATCTTGGAAGTCCTTTATTGTTTTTCTCCCATCACTATATTTAGTAGGACAATAGCATCGAGTATGCTTCATGAAACTCACTCCAAGACAAATACTTAAGGATCCAAGAGGGATTCATTCCTGTTTAATCCATGAACCAACCGTCAACCCCTACAAGTATGAGTTTGTCCTTGCCCATTCCTATGAAGAAAAATCCACAGTTACTAGTGGTATTTTGTAGGCTTTGAGAAAGTCCTTTCGGTGTGAGTACTTTGCAAGGATTGAGTTATGATCTTCTTGGATTGTTATGGAATAAGAATCGAGTGTTGTGCATAGGCTAGAACTAGTTCAATGCTTTGAATAGAAAGAGGGCAAACACCTACTATGAATAGTCTCGCTTGAGAAGATATTCTTCTCCACCAATTCTTGTGGTTCATTCAACATTTTTTCCTTCAAAACTTCTAGGTCCATGTGGGTCACATCATTGTCCCCCACATTGGGATACTGAGTGTTCAAAGTAAAAATTGATTCTAGGCTCGTAATCAAATAGGTTGGCTTGATAGGGGGCACACTTTCTTCTCCATCACGTCACCTTACACCAAGAAAAAATGGATAAGGGACACTCAACTTCCAAAATTGTGCCAAGGCGTCCACATCATGAGGAGGGGGGGCAAATTTGAAGTTGTGTTCCCTAACAACCCACATCACAAGTTTTAACTGATGAAACATGTTGGATTGATAGTAGGGGCACACTTTCTTGTCCCTCATGTCCCTTTGCACCAATGGAAAATGGAAAAGGTACACTCAACCTCCAAAAGTGTGCTCAAGCTTATCTCCTTTACTAATGTCATCACACCAACTCGAAATTAGAACACCGGAAGTGCTTTTTCTACCCCAGGAGTGTGACATGGAGTTTAGGGCCAAACCTTATATGATTTTGACTCAAAAACATCTGTTGATACCATTACAACAATTTATAAGAGATAATTCTTCCTGAAATTTGAATTTTAGGCCTAGTCACTCTTTTGGCTCAAAGGGGCAGCTGTAGTGACTCGAGTTATCACGGAAGATTTTGAATTCTTGGACCAAAATTAATGTGTCCACCATGTGAATAATTCCAATATATTTCCATTTCCTATTTTTATCTTCTAAATCCTCCAAGAACCTTCAAGACAAGTCTACTTTCTCTGTTGAGGCATGACATTCCCTACACCCATAATGACCTTGTTTTGCTTAATTGATTCCTAACATCATATGGCTCCACATAATTCCTTCAAACTACCTTGGATATATTCAATACTCCTATGTACAACCTTCGTATGGGTTGTGACCTTGCAATCACCTTCTAGAGGATATTCCTTAGCTGCAAAATGGTTTAAAATAGCCATTTTTATGCGTGCAGAGACAATTGTTCTACCTCGGATCTTAGCAACTTCCTCAATCCACTTAGGTATAATTCCATGCACATGAAACACACTTAAAAATCATGTTAACACCTTCCTCTCAGCAAGAATGACAATGATACGGTGGACACAATGACTAAAGGAAGGGTTTACAATGACCTGGGGAGGAGGAGATCCAGGTGGGGGCTTTGTTGTCATGACAAAAATTTAAATTTTGCATGCTAGATATTTAGCATGACAACATGTCTAACTAAACCTAGTGACCCTTTGGTGCAATGAGAGGATGTTGATATAAACAACATCTTGAAACAATGTGAATGATATGGGTATAGAACTAAATTATCTCGTATTGGGTAAATAATAGCTTGGTTTTATCTCCTACCCTCTTGGTCAAGTTGACTTTGCGAAAATTTATAACCTAACTAAATCTTTGACTTGGAGCAATTATTTACCAATCTTATAGCTCGAAAAGAAACCTAGTTTTGCGTAGTATGTCATGACAGTGCTTGATATATCCTCGTGGATCAATAACACGATGAGACTTAGTTAGCGACTTAAGTTACATAGATAGATATTTGGTTATCTCAATACGTCTTTGGCTTAATTTTAGTAAATCACAATGAAACTTAAATATTGGAGTGAGATTTATAACTCAAGTGACGTGAATGTCAATTTCAATGTTATGATTGACCGGAGTATCACTAGTTAGCTTGTTTCATGCAAAAGTTAGTATGAAATATCTTATCAATCATCCTTGTTAAGGTATTGGTTAGAATTTTGGAGGTTAAATCGGTCTGAAGAACCTTATTGCAAGAATAAGTTTACTACTATTTTCATTATTCGTAACCAAGCGTATAGGACTTGGATTCATTTAAAAACGTAAGGGATCTTAGTACCTTTCGCAAATGGAGATGAGATTTCTTCTTATCACTTTTAATTGGTTAAACGAATTGATTTAATAATGGTTTAATCTCGTGTAATACACAACTAACATTATAAAAAAATCTTCCTATTTTTACGAGGTTTTGGATGATTATTTTGGGTCGTGAATTTATGGGCACGAAAAAAAGAGGTTTGAGGTTCTTTCTTGAATGCTTTGTGTTCTCTTTCTTTTCCTTGAAAAAACCTCATCTTGATGTATTTAGCTTATAAAATGCTTAATATACGATGAATTTCATAGGTGTAAGTTCAATTTGTGTTTTAGATTAGTCCATTTTATTAAAGCTATCATATTGTAATCTTGAATTTTAAAAGTAGTAGCTCATCCCTTTTTATATTGGGCTTGGCTTCTCTCCAAAAATTATGTTCAACCCTACCCTACATCTCATCGAGCTCTTAGATTCTTATGGTGGTGGCATCCTTCACACACCATTCAAATCAATTTAGACCCTACTCAAGGGTGGCATCACTAAACTTACAATCAAAGGCTTGAAGTTGAATAAGCTACTCAAAGGCTATTATATACCACGTAATCAAATTATTGTAGGATCTCTATCGATCTTGGAAACCCTAAAAGAGGTTACTTTTTCATTTATTTAAAACTCAACATCAATTGTAAACAATTATACATAACTCTTGTTTGGCATGATTAGTGAGCTAAGTAGATTAACTGGTAGGAAGTATTTGAAAAAGCTTTCAAAAGAGATGAGATTTGAATCCTCTCCCTTTTTAAAAAAATGATTTTTTTAAAGTTAAAAAGTATGTAATAAGGCCCTATGTATTATTGTAAACAAGTATAGCTTAGTTGGTTGGCTAAAAGTTGTTAAAACTTTGTGCATTGAAAGATTAGGGTTCTAAACTCCTTAAAAAAATCTTGTCACATTTTTTCTCATTTTAAAAATTATTTTGCAGACTATGAAAAATCATTTATAGGTTCTAAAAAAATTGCATCTTGAAACATTGATTTTAATTTTTAGAATAATTATATTTAAATCCTAAAAATTATATAGAGATCTTAAAATTTATTTTAACTCCTAAAAATTGTTTTTAAGTCCCAAATAAATTATTTTAATTCTATAACTTTATTATTAGGTTTTTTTTTTTTTTTCAAGACCTAGAAACAACTTTTAATTTTTCTCTAAATTTTTGGAAATTTTGAAAAATGGCTTCTTCAAACAATTTTAGCATGGACAAATCCTAGCTACTTAATGACTACAAACATCTAAAATATGAATTTATGGCTCATAAATTATGAGGCCTTGAAAAAATAATCGACAAACAACCTCTTGGTAGACAAGTAATCTGCTAATAACATATTTTCCTTCTAGAAATTTTCCTAAGAAGCCATGTCCATGATTTTCAAGCATTAAGGATGATCTCCCACTACACATTAGAAACAAGGAATCTTTTTATGAAAGATGGAAATAATTAAAATCAATGCACAAAGGCATTTTGATTTCTATAATTATAAAACTCTTTTTGAAACTTATGACTACTCATTTGAAATAATATTAGAAAATTGTATGCTAAGATCAAAAATTTTAATCACAATTGGATGGTTGTAAATGCAATGTAATCCAAGACAAAATCTTATAATTACGTGTGTATGTGAGCATATGCGGCCTAATTCTCATGCTAGCATTATATTTCTAGCATAGCCCCTTCTTATTTAGCTCTTAATTCTCATGCTAGTGCATTCTATTTCTAGCATAGCCCTTCTTTTTAGCTCTTAATTCTTCTTCTTTTGACCTAAACAAGGTTTGTGTTTATAAACCTAGACTTTTGGATAATTTTTAGATATTTAATTATCTTGGCTACATTGAAACTAACTCACTTCACTCTCTTATGTCTCATAAACCTAACCTTACCTCTTCATGCGTGGTTGAAACTCGTTGGCTAGTATTTCCTCCCATTCCACACATAGCAAGTCAAGAAACACACATCCCTTTATTGTATATGTTTCATCACGCATCATTGTCTCATGGTCCTCATTAATATTAATTTCCCTTCCTCGTCCTGGGATCACTTTGCCTCCCTCACTAACCAAAATAGAAATATTGGAAATTTTGTTAATCTATCTAATGTTATCCTACATGCTCCTACCATCAAACTATTAAATAGAGTCCTAGGTTTTTCCATTTCCCATAAATGCATTCCTACTAAGGAGATCGTCGTTAAACTTGAGAAAACCCTATGTGGGATACTTGACATCGAGGAGGTTAGATAGGCTTGTGCCTTTCTCCTAAAAAGAGTTGAGCACTTAAGAGTAATGTAACTAAAGTTGAAACTATTGCATTAAACAACGTCAAAAATAAAATAAAATAACCTTGTTATTATTAAATCCAATAAAGGCAATGTTGTGGTTGTTTTGAATCATAATGATTACGTCTCTAAAATGATCAACCACTTAAATTGTGGTAGTTATAAGAAAATTAAATAAAAACCCCATGAATAAATTTTTAAAAATAATTTCTAACAATATCAAAAATTCCTCACCAGATGATGATATCAAGAAAAAACTTATTCCTTTCAATTAAATCACTCCTAGAATATACAGCCAACCAAAAATCACAAACTTGGTGCTCTTATCCATCCTATTTTTAATACCATCCACTCCTTTACTTACCAACTTGCCTCCTTTCTTGATAAAAAGCTTAAACCTTTTGGCGAAGAACTCCTTGTCATTCATAACCGATTCTTTCGCCTTTTTATAATTTATTAGAGAACAAATTTAAGTGATTGAGCATGGCACCATCATCACTTTGATGTTGTTTCCCTCTTTACTAAAATCCCTATTGATGAAGCCATTTGTATTATTAGAAAAATCGTTGATTGTGAAACTAGTTGTCTTGTTGAACTTTGTTTACGCTCTACCTTCTTTAGCTTTAATGGAGAAATTTATGAACAAATAGAAGGTATTGTTATGGGTTCCCCTCTCCCCCCATAATTACCAATTTGTTTATGGATAGTTTTGAAAAGAGAGCTATTGATTATTTCCCATTAAAACCATAATGGTGGCAAATATTTTTCAATGACACCAATGTATTTTAGATTCATGGAATGGGCAACCTTAGTAAATTTCTCACTCACCTCAATAGTATTACTCCTCACATCCAATTCACTATAGAAACTGAGGTTGGTTGATCAATTTTATTCCTTAACATCTTATTAAGTAGGAAAGAAGATGGGGCACTCTCTCATATTGTATTTAGAAAGATAAATCATACCGATTGTTACCTTGGGCAGAGTCCCACCATCACCCATATCAAAATTTGGTGTTCTAAAAACTTTGACCTCTAGGGCAATTAGGATTTTTGATAGTGAACACTTGGGTCCCGAGCTTAATCATCTTGCTAACATTTTTAAGAATAATGTGTATAATGATAAATTAATCATGAACACTATCAAAATGTTATTAATCTATCTTTAAAATCGGTAAATCAACGTGAGTCTAACCAAAAAACTCCCTTCCCTATATTAAAAACACTAATGATAAAATTGTAAAAAAATAAAGCAAAAAAGGTATTAGTACTACCTTCCTACCTATTAACATGCTAAGAAAAAACCTCAATTCCCTTAAAGATAAAATTGAAACTAATCGAATAGTGGTGTCTATATGATCAATTGCTCATGTAGTAAGTCATATATAGGTGATATGGGTCATTCGGTAAAAATGTTGATCAATGAGCATGATAAAAACATCAAGTATGATAAGATCGAGTGATATACATTACTTGAGCATTCTCACAATACCAAGCACTCCATATGCATGGATTCGACTAAGGTCATTACCACATAAGATGATTATGTAGAAAGGAACCTCCACAAAGCTATTGAAACTATGCACCATGATGACAATATCAAATGAGATAAGGGTTGTTACATTAGTAATACCTATAACTTTGTTATTCGCGGTAATTAATTTTTGTTGTGTCTTTGAGCTTTTATTTTTTTGTGTAATCTTGTTTTGTTGTTTAATTTTGAGCCTCTAATTTCATATCGTTAATCTATTTTAATCGTTTTCATCTTGATAAGTTTTTTTTTTTAATTCTTAAATTAATGGTAAAAATTTTTAAAAATGAAACTCCTTTTTGCCCTTTGGTATCTCTTTCTAACCAAATACGATTTTTTTAACTTAATAGTATAATTTTGTAAAAAAGTTAAATGTTCTTTTTCATTGAAAATTAAAGCTTTTTACTACTATTGTTAATTAAAAATAATTTTAAATTAAAATAGTTTAAAAAATTAAATATAAATTAAATATCTAATTAAGGTTATAATTTTCTCTCTTGTTTTTATAATTCTCTCTTGTTTATATTTATGCTAAACAATATTTCAACAATCTTACCATCAATCTCATTCTTTTTGTCCACGATGATGGGTTGAGATTTGTGACCTGAAACTTTGGAACTCACCTAAACTTGAACACAATTCTCCGAATAAATTACAATATGTTAAACTGTGAAAATCTCGAAAAATCAATTTCATATCTATTTAAAACTATAAATATCGAAATGAAAATATTATTCCTAATTTTGATTCCTATCTACTCTTCTTATCCAAGAAGAATAAGTTATGACAAATTTTGAGTCAAAAGAGAATGCCACTCAAGTTCTTCACTCTCAAAATCATAAAACTTGTGTTCCTAATAATTGTGAAAATCGAAACTCTAAACTCTCTTCTAGCTACAACAAAAATAATATAATAATAATTATAAAATCAAATTCAAATGGGAACCATAGTAAATGTGAAAAATGTGGCCACAAAAAGAAATATTGTTATCAAAATAAAAAAGGGAAAAAGTTTAATGATGATGATCTCAATAAAAATCAGTAATGATATCAAAACTCAAGTGAACTATTTCTATTTAAAGGATTTAAACAACTTAGTAAGAAACATTATGCTTATGTGTTAATGAAATCCCTTTTATGTCCTAAAACAAGATCATATAGCTTGATACTCAAAAATAATTTGTTATTGTAAAATCTACTTTTTAATACATTGCTTCTCTAATGATATGTATATAATAGTAAAAGACAATCAAATTATTTTTATTATTTTGTATGTTAATGATCTTCTTATAATAAGTAGCTAGACTAGCCTAAATAATCAAATTAAGTCTAAATTTTGAGATGATTGATCTAGAGTCCCTTCATCACTTTCTTGCATGGCCATATTTCGGCAAGAACTAAATCATGGTATATCAATATGCTCACAAATTTCTCAACATATTTAACGTGATTGATTTTAAACCCGACTTAATTCCTATTTAAGTTGGTATAAAACTTGATCCAAAACCTATATGTGACAAAGCAAATCCTACATTATACAAGTGACTTGTTGGTAGTTTTCTCTATCTAACTATTACAAAGTCTAATATTTCTTAGGTTATAGGTGTTACTTCTAGATTTATGCGGTATTCGTATCTAGATCAGTGAAAATTAGTAAAAGAATATTAAAACATGTCCAAATTACAATTAATGATTATCTTTATTATTGTACAAATCATGTAGATTGTGATTTTGACCATGTTAGTGATGATATAAGTAGAAAGTATTCTTCTAGATATGTTTTTAGGTTAGCACAAAAGCTATTACTTGGAGCAACAAAAACAACCTACTATTTATGTAGATGAGATAGAAACTATGAAAAAAATAATGTGACTGAGAAGATTTTTGGAAGAACTCTATATGAGTGTCGATAAAAGTACAACACTTCTATGTGATTGTCAAAATTGCATAGCTTTGTACAAATATTCAGTTTAACATCAAAGAAAGTCTAAAATATATATGCATTATTTTGAGGAGTGTAAAAGATGATAAAAGCTATCAAGTGGATATGAAGCCACACCACAATGTTTTTGTGAGCAATATAAATGGATGCCTATCGTAAGACAATTAATTGGTGATGCCCATCTTATCAATATTGAATATGTCCAATAATGAATTGTATTCAACTATGTTGTATAGGTTGTAAAATCAAAACAAATCATATTCAAGTACATATTAACTTTATAAGATAAAAAGTCCTCAATTGTGATGTTGATCTTCAATTCTATCGTATAGAAGATCCAATTGCATATGTTTTCACTAAGCTTTTATGTGTTATGAATCTTCCATGCCTTTCGAGCTTTCATTCGGGGGAGTGTGCATGATAATGCCACCTCTTAACTTCATGTTATATATTTCCTCTCTATACTTATTCTAAAATTGTAAAAACATAGTAAAAGATCACCCTATATGTGAGTTTACTAGAGAACCTAGAGAGGCATTGTGTTATGGAGATTCTTTGTTATATAAAACACTTTGGAAAATCATATAAAGCTTCATGTATGCACTCATCCATAATGAACTTAGGGATGTTGTATGTTATATTATCCCTTGAACATACTTGACTTAAAATCATCCTATATGGTTAAGGATTGTAAATTGTTTTCTATAAATAGGTAATTTTGGCATGTATCTCCACTAAACATTAAGGAGTGTCGAACATGTAATGTTTGCAAGGACATGCCTTTTATATCCCACCCATCACAAAATCATGTATGCATTAAGTTTGTTAGATATAAATGTATATCCTAAGTTTATAAACGGTATATTTATAATTATAAAGTTGACCAATTAATTAAATTGGTTGCAAGAGTGATTCGGTACAAAATTTTGGTAGTAAACAATCATCCACCTTATAAGGTTGATTTCCCTTGGGAAATCAACAAACAAAATTATTATTTGACATTAAAAATTATTATTGTGAAGAAGTCAAGAGGAAGATATTTGTGGGTTCTTGGCCTGTAATTGTCAAGTATGTATGAGAATGTTACACACATTTGTAAGTTCATTCAATTGATAAGTGCAATATTTTGTGGGAATTTTTATCGTAATATTTTTCCCGCATAAATTTTGTGTTATGTGTTATTTTAATTTCAATTTCAATTTAATGTATTGATTATTTAAATTGCCTATAATTCGACATTGACTCTTGTCATAATTCTTAGAAACATATAATCTTATGGATTTAATAATTCGACACTTGTTGCATAACATTCAACTCATATCTGTAAGTATAAGGAACTTTAGAGTAAGCCATAAAATCACCTAAACATAAATCAAAACTCTAGGCAACAAGGGTAAGGGCAAAATGAAGAATTTGATCACCAAGTGGATTCATCAAATGATTTAACCTAAACTAAATAGAAGGGTGTAATTTTTATTTATTTCTTTTGGATTAACGGTTATATAAAAATTTAATATATTTAGATTAATTAATAAAAATTAATGCATAAATCATAATATATTATTATTAGCAATTTGCAAGATAGAATACAGGAAATAATCTCTAAGAAAGTGAAAACACACAAAAGATGATGTACTTAGCTGATTACATACTCAAGAAGTTGATTTGGTAGTGTTGTATAACTATGTAGACCTGGAAGCTTGATTTAAACGTGCTTCATGTCTAAATATAGAAGTGTAAAATTGAGCAGGTATGGAACTGCTAGATATGTAATGAATGATTTAAAATTTTTGCACCTATTTGCATTTTCATACGGAAAGCATATCATTTCCTATACTTTTTGTGTTTGTGCAATCTTTAAAATATGTTTTTCTCTAAAACCCTAGATATTACACATGTTTAAAACCCTCTATATGATGTGAAATAAATTCAAACCCTAACCATAAATAGGAGACTTGACAAAAAGGTTAGTGTTGTTGCAGACTCACAGCACCCCTAGATGCAAATCAGGCTTCTAGGTTGATGTTCAGGCATCTAGTGTGATTGCACAACATGGAATCTTTTCTCCAAGCGTGGGACTTGTAAAGATGAGAAAAGATTCTCCAGAGAAGGCTGGTTCCTATTCCTCTATTCAGATGCACACAAAAAATGCAGAGGGTTTGCTAAAACCTAATCTAACTTGCGAGGAGACAGGGGTAAGGAAATGCATAGAATAAAACCTAAACTACAAAGGTGATGCATCGAGGAATGTTAGACACTCATTTTGCAAATTTAACACAGACCACATAGATGCAATACAAAAATCATGCACGAGTAACCAAACTGCAAAGTAAGAGATCAAAATGACAAAGAATGAATACATGAGAGGGTCGAGAGTCAATCACAACACATATATTATTGCTCACGAGTCGATCATAAGATATCATTGTAGTGGCCAAGAGGCAAAAAAGACTGGCATTACAACCCATATGGGAAGTTTGAAAGCTCCACAAATTCTCTGGCAAGCGAGGGAATAAGGGAGGATGCAAAACAAAAATGTCCAACCCCTTAAAGGAGCTCCTCTTTCATATATATCAAGAAATGAGAGAGGGAAGAGAGAGGAAATCCATAATCCGCCCCAACCACTTCTTGGTAGCATTTAAAATCATCTCATTATGACAAGCGTCGGATCCTAGCAAAACGACGGCGCATCTAACAAGAGCGGCGAGTCTCTGCTGCATTAAAGTTGGTTGTTGAAGCATTACTTTTGTCTATCACCACGCGTCAGAGACATTTTCTTAATTTTCTCCCTCCAAACTACACCAAAATGTGAGATTGATCCCTAATCATGTAGATAATTTCAACAGCTTTCCGTTGATATAAAGAACGTGCAAATCCGAGCTCTGGATCGAAAGATACGAAGGTCTGAAGATTTAGGGCACAAAACAGGCAAGAACAGGTTTTAAAATCTTTTCCCGCGCTCTGCCATCTGGACGACACGTGGCAGGCCCTGATTCGCTGAGTAATTCTCTCTCTCCACCTTTCCGCGGGCTTTCCTTTGAAATTTCCTTGTGGGCCCTTAAACTTGGACACGTGGCACTGTTTACATTGTTCGGATCGGTGCTCAAAACTCGCCCCTTTGACTTTTTGACTTTTTCCTTGGCGACATGTGTCATGCTGTGATTTGTCCACGGGCCTGCCGGATTTTCGCATCCACCGCGTCTTTTTGTCCCGATGTCCCAGTGCTTCACGGGACAGAATCCTCCGATCCGCCCGAAATGGGCTTCCTCGTCCCTTTTTCGCGGTGACACGTGGCGTGATCTGATTGGCTTTCGGCCCCTTCGGCTATCCGCGTCCCGCGCGCCCCTTTGTCCCACTTGTCCTTGTGCTGAAGTTTCTTGTTTCGGCCGAACCGGCCGGTTCACGTCCTTCGCGTCCATCTGTCCCAAATGTCCCAGTGCTGTCTGGGAAAAATTCTTCCGGTTCGCCCGATTCGGCCGGTTCGCGTCCTCCGCGCACTCTTGTCCCGCTTTATCCCAGTAAAGGACTTGGACCAATTTTCTTTCTTTCGGCCGATTCGGGCATTTCGGTCCATTTGTCCCAGATGTCCCTTTTCTGTTTGGGCTGCCTGGAGGCTTTTCGGCCGATCTGCGCCTTACGCGTATAATTGTTCCAACTGTCCCAAAGGTGGCCTTGAGCAGGACTTAGCCAATTTTATGATTTTCTCCTAAATCAATCTACTTGCTTGGAACTAAAAAAAAACTCTGATGCACGTTATCAAATTAACTCTGGGGGGTGAAATTTGGATAACAATTTGCGACTTTTTCGGGGTCACTTGCTGCTTTAGGTAGAAGATCGTGGCCTTTTAGCGATCCATTGGGCATGGAGTCATAGGAAATAACTTAAACCAACTCGATATCCGATCCCGAGCCCGATACCGTAACTCCTTCTCTGAGAGCACGCTGAACTGTAGAAAACCAACCCAGGAGCAACAAAACCTATGCCAAAGCACTTAGGGAAATTGAAACCTAACTACAACAAGACAATGTGCATACGCACTTAGAGGAATTGAAATCTAGGCTAATATTTACAAGGGTGAACCTTTTATTTTCAGTAGCAATGTTTGAGATAGATTCCATTTACTGGAATCTGCAGTTCTTCACCGTCCAATGAGGCCAATTGGAAAGCATTGCTGCTCTTGCACTTCGTGACCATGTATGGGCCACTCCAAATGGCATCAAATTTTGAATGTCTTCCCGGTTTTGCTCTGTCCACATCCCATTTCAACACTAGATCTCCAACTTGAAAAGATCTATCTTTGGCCTTCCTATCAAAGGTCTTCTTGATCAAAGCTTGATCCTTTTCCATTGCTTGGGATGCCTGATTTCTGATCTCTTGCAGCTCCATCAACTCTGCATACCTCACCTCCATGGGCTCAAATTCAAGTAACTCCAGCTGCTTCATGAGTTCCAATGTTGGCAACTCAAGTGACATGGGCAAGATTGCCTCTCTTCCATAGACAAGCCTAAATGGAGAGTTACCTGTGGATCTTTTGGGAGTGATCCTATCAGCCCATAAGGCTGATTTCAGCTTGGTATGCCAAGACCTCTGATTCTCATCAAGAGTTCTCCTAATGATTCTTAGCAAATTTTTGTTCGTGGACTCTGCCTGTCCATTACCCTGTGGGTAATAATTGGAAGAGGTGCTCAAGTAGATTCCATTCTTGACAGCCCATTCTGTAATCTTGGAACCTACAAATGCCAATCCATTGTCTGATATGATAGTGGCTAGTACACCGAACACTGGTCACTATTCCTTCATAAAATTCTAGTATATTAGACTCGTTTGCCTCTTTGAGCGCTACTGCTTGATCCACTTGGTGAAGTAGTCTGTTGCCGTCAAAATCCATTTATGCCCTTGGCTTGAATTGGGATTAATGACTCCAATGAAGTCCAAACCCCATTGCATGAATGGCTGGTCAACTGAGATTGGATGCAATGGAAGGGCAGCAAACTTCTCTTTTCCTGTGAAGAATGCACAATTCTTACACCTCTTGATCCATGCGTAGCAATCGCTGAAGATTTTAGGCCAATAATAACCAGCCTTCATAATTTTTAGAGCTGTCACTCTTGGCGCAAAATGGCCACCAGCTGGTCCACCATGAAATTCTTCCAATACCCTTTGAATCTGACCTGTGCTAATGCATCTCAGCAGCACTCCATTTACATCTTTCTTGAACAAAACTCCATCAACAATGGCATACGGGACAGCCTGTAATCTGAAGTGTCTCCTTTGGGTCTTGTTCATCTCTGGGGGGCACTGGCATGTACCTAGGAAGTGTATCATATTCTCGAGTCCAACAAGGGGTAGGCACATCATCATTTTCATGTTCTTGGCCATCCTGTAGTACTAAGACAGCCTCTTTTTCATCACCCGCTTTCCAACTTTGTTGACTCAAGGCTAGTTGTTCACATAGTCCCTTTCCACGTACTAGTTTGGTGACCTTGATCTCGATGTCATATTCCATGACACAAGTTATCCACCCTGCACGCTTCTCATTCAGATCCTTGTTTAGAAGGAAGTCCTTGACTCCCGCATGAGAGACCAATAATTGGATCTTGTTGTTTGAGACTAGGTGCTTGAATTTCTTTAAACTCCTGATCACTGCAAGTACATGCTTTTCAATGAAAGAGTATCTAGTTTCGTATTCCTCCAAGCCTTGACTAAAGAAAGCAACTGGTTGTTCTAATCCTTCTTTGTTTTGTTGTGCCAGGATTGCAGAAATTGTGTCTCCACCACCGAAGGCATATAGCACGAAGTCCTTGGAGAAGTCTGGATTGACGAGAGTTGGGGCTTGAGATATAGCCTCTTTTATTGCCTCAAAACTTGCCTTGCCTTCAGATGTCCACTTAAATGCCATGCTCTTCTTTAACATCAGCGTTATTGGCTTTACGAGAGCTACAAAGTTTGGAACAAACCTGCGAACAAAATTGATCCTTCCCAAGAAGCTTTGAAGAGCCTTCTTGTGACTTGGCAATGGCAATGCTTGAATTGCTTCAACCCGTTCTGGGTCAATCATCAACCCTTCCTTTGAAACAATATGGCCTAGAAGTTTTCCCTCGTGAGCCAAGAATATGCACTTTTTGGGATTCAATGATACCCCAAATCTTCTACATCTCTGAAATACTTGCCTCAAATGATAGAGGTGATCCGCTGCATTTTTTGAGAATACAGTGATGTCGTCAAGATATATCAGAACTATTTTGTTGATCAACACCTTAAATGCCATATCCATTGCCCTTTGGAAGGTGGCTCCAGCATTTGATAGTCCAAATGGCATCTTCTTGTAGGCATAGGTCCCCATTTGGTGGTGAAAGCCGTCTTGAATTGGTCATCTTCTTTCACCATCACCTGATTATACCCTGAGTAGCCATCTAGGAGAGAGAATCTCTCTAAACCGGATACTACTTGCAATATTTGTTCCATTGAAGGAAGTGGGTAATGGTCTTTGAGAGATGCCCTATTGAGGTCTCGAAAGTCCACACACAACCTGATTTCTCCGCTCTTCTTCCTGACCGGAACCAAGTTAGCAACCCAGCTTGAGTGCTTGATTGGGAATATAATGCTTGCCTCTATTAGCTTATTTAGCTCTTTCTTCATTAGAGGCTCAATGTGAGGGTTAACAGGTCTTTGCTTCTGCCTGATGGGCTTAGCATCTGGATCCAACTCTATGGTATGTTGTGCCAAATTCGGGTTGAATCCTCTCAAGTCTTCATAGCTCCAAGCGAAGACATCTGGAAATTCTTGGCAAAGCTGTATGAAATCTGATTTCTCCTGCTCAGTGGCCACTTTACCAATTTGAAGTGTTTTGCCTTCCCTAACCGGAATTGGCTTTGAATCTTCTCTCTTGACTCAGATGTTAGCTTTTTCCTTACGGAACTGGTCGTTAGGGTTGAAGATAGACTCTAGTGTTACTAAGCCTTTAGGAAGCTTGTTTGTCATGTTGCACTACTTGATCCCCATACTGCTGCTCTAATCTGTCCTGATTTCTAGCTGAGAATTCAGCCTCTTCCTGTAGAAAATTGACGATCTGTTGATCGTTCTCAAACATCTGCTAGCTTGTGTTATTATCTCTGAATCAGGCTAAGGCGTCACAATCACATGGATATGTGGTGTTTTTTCCTTTTGATGTTGTCAACCACATCAAACGTTGCTCCAATCGCCCGTGAGCCTATCCACGGCTTCATTTTTCTTCCTGGGTATGGACACGATGTTGAAAGCTTCGAAATCCTCAATGAGGTCCCATACCCTATTCTTATAGCTCCTCAGCAAGTCGTTCTTCGTAGCATGTTGTCCTCTAACTTGGTTAACGATTAGCTCGCTATCCTCGAACACCTGCAAGTTATTTATCCCTTTTTTCCTAGCCCAATGAAGTCCATGAATCAAAGCCTCATATTCAACTTGTGTTGTTTGAACAAGAAAACTGAAACGAAAAGTTGAATAATATTTGATGCCTTGAGGTGAAACAAGCATGGCTCCACCTCCCGCACTGCCTTACTACCTTGATCCGTCAAAAACAGCGTAGCCATACCTCATTGTCATCATTATGGCTTGGCTTGGTGATGCTAGGAATAGGTTGATTTTCTTCGTGTATACAATAGACTCCCAGCTCAGATTCTTCTACTTCTTGATAGGGATCAAAAGCATGTATCTTGTTTTCCCATTCATCAAGAGTTAGGTCCGGGATACTTCCAACCTTGGTGTCAGCCTCATCAGTACTAGGGTGATCTTCTTGATCAAATGCTGAGCAATTGGCATTAATCTAACTTGGAGTGTAAGGCTCAATATGGAAGTTTGCAATAGGTTCAGACCTAATTGTAGCCTTAGTTCCATACCTTGTTCTAAACAACGCATGTGAGACCAATCAGCAGACAAATACCCCCCAATCTTGGCTGTGAAGTCCCTTGACAAGCAAAGGGCAAAGAGTGGTGGAAGGTCTATGATTGATATATCTTGTAAGACAACAACATTTGGACATGCATGCAAGGTAAGACTCAAGTTTTTAATCACTCCAACTGTTGCTATTGCTGTCCCATCCAATTGCACTACCCCTTTAGATATTACTTCATATTGGAGACCCAACTGATCAGCTATTTGCTTGGGCATCACTGAGCTACTTGCCCCGGAATCAATCATGCAATTGTGTACTAGTTTATCCCCAATGATTAATGAAACATAGAAAGGAGGGGGCTTCGACATTTTACCTTGTTGTGCTCCATGACTTCCTTCAGGCTGGGCAACATTTGTAAGCACTTTGTCTTGCATCTGAACCCGCTGATTCGAAGTTGACCAATCCTTCATGGCAGCTGCTGCAGCAAGCAGATCTCTTTGGCTTGGGATGGATAGGGATTCCCACATTGATATATTCACATTCGTCTTCTTCATTTGATCAATGATGCTAAAGGGGAATGAATTGTCCTTTTGTTCTCCCTTGGTTTGCACATTCACCCCTTGCATGTGGGCAGCAACAGCTGGCATTTGAGTTGGCCTAGGGGCTGTTCTTGGCTGCCCTTGTGTATTTAAAACTGGACTCTGCTTGCCAATCATTTGTGGAGCCGTGGAAAGTGGTGGATTGGCTAGGGCTAATGGCTGTTCTTCACCCAAATTTCTCCTCTTTGACCTTGTGTTGGCTGCAACACCTTGAGAAACTACTTGATTCATGCCACAGAAATCTTCCGCTTGCCAGTTCACCAATGTGGTGTCATTTGGGGCTGATTGCTGTTGGAATGTTTCTTGCTTGATTGCTTCTCGACCGCCCTCACCCTCCACACCAGTAGTTGTCACCATTAGTGCTTGATTGAGAGCACCATTGAAACAAATAGATTGGTTATGAGGCTCGTTGCATGGAAAGCACCAATCATATTCCTGAGCAATGTTGTTCTGTGTTGGCACTAATGCCTTAGAGGCAGATATGGCATTTGGATTATAGGGCTGGAATGGTCTATTGGCAGGAGGCCTTGTTTGATTCATATTTGCAGCTGGATTAGGTGGTCTTTACGGTTGGTATGGCTGCCTATTAGGTGAGCTTGGGGTTGATAAGAAGGTCTCAAACCTTGGGCTTGTTTGCCTCTTGAGAGTAACCACTCATTTCCCAAATTTTGAATCATTTCATGACCTCTTGGAGTTCATTTGAAGCACTAGAGGATGAAGTAGAAGTTTCACTTGAACTTTGATTTCTAGGGGTGGGAACAGAGCCAAAGTGGGTGCTTGACTAGTGCTTGGATTTTCTAAGTTTGGATACAAGGGCATGGGAGGCCTAGGGCCGGTTTACCGGCTTGAATAAGACAGCTTTTCGGCTCTAATAGCAATACTATAAGTAGCGAGGTAAGGTTGTGCCTCCCATAGATTGAATTAACATAGAAATATCAGAATTCAAAGCTTTAAGGTAATATAGAAAAGCACCTTCTGCTGTTGGCCTGACTGCCACTGGAATCCTATCCCAAGACCTTTGAAATCTAAAGTTGAAGTCAGTCACCGCTTCGTTGGGGCTCTCTTGATAGTTGTCAGCTGCTCCAAAAGAGACAAGTTGTCTCCCTTCTCTCCAAATTGCTCGTGAAGTGCAATACACAACTGATTCTAGTTTGTGATAGAACCAGCTCCAAGGCTCCTAAACCATTGTAATGCTTTACCCTTGAAGGAAGATGCCAATAACTTGACAGCCACTTGCATTTCATTGATTTCATGGATTGCACAAAGGTTAGCAATATCTTTAACATGATCACCTGGAGTAGTCTGATTTTCTCCGGTGAAGTAGGGAATGTTCTTCGTACGCAATAGGAACTAGATGCTGTGCATTGAGAGCAAGTGGGCTGCTTCCTGTGAAGTTGACGTAGGGATTGTTCTGAGCCATTCTAATCGGTCTTAAAACCCTTCTATACTGAATGAAAGGCCTGTCAGGTGGAGGAGTTGAGAGAGTTCTGTTTGGTGGAGATGGAGACCTTTGAATCCTTCTTCCTCTTTGCCTTCTTCTTGGAGATAACTGCAGGTATTCAAACAAAGACTTCTTCTTCTCCAACTCTTGACCTTGTGGTGATTCTTCTCATGAGTTTTCAAGCTGCCTTCTCTGAAACTAGTTGATTCTTCCCCAGTGGAGTCGCCAGATATGCAAATAATAGCTCTTATAAGCAAGAAAACTGTAGCAGATGCATATCAACTTTGCTGCAATAAAAATGAGACCTCTAGGTCCCACCGGGCGTGCCAAAACTGTTGTTGCAGACTCACAACACCCCTGGATGCAAATCAGGCTTCTAGGTTGATGTTCAGGCATCCAGTGTGATTGCACAACATGGAATCTTTTCTCCAAGCGTGGGACTTGTAAATATGAGAAAAGATTCTCCAAAGAAGGCTGGTTCTATTCCTCCTGTTCGATGCACACAAAAATGCAGAGGGTTTGCTAAAACCTAATCTAACTTGCAAGCAAGGAGACAGGGGTAAGGAAATGCATAGAATAAAACCTAAACTACAAAGGTGATGCACCGAGGAATGTTAGACACTTGTTTTGCAAATTTAACACGTGACCACATAGATGCAATACAAACACCATGCACAGGTAACCAAACTACAATAAGAGATCAAAATGACAAAGAATGAATACATGAGAGGGTCGAGAGTCAATCACAACACATATATTATTGCTCACGAGTCGATACAGTACATTGCAAAGGGCCAAGAGGCAAAAAGACTGGCATTACAACCCATATGGGAGGTTTGAAAGCTCCACAAATTCTCTGGCAAGCGAGGGAATAAGGGAGGATGCAAAACAAAAATGTCCGACCCTTTAAAGGAGCTCCTCTTTACAATATATATCAAGAAATGAGAGAGGGAAGAGAGAGGAAATCCGAGATCGCCCCAACCACTTCTTGGTAGCATTTAAAATCATCTCATTATGACAAGAAGGCGGATCCTAGCAAACGACGGGCGTCTAACAGAGCGGCGGGAAATCGCTACTGCATTAAAGTTGGTTGTTGAAGCATTACTTCTGTCTATCACCACGCGTCAAAGACGTTTTCTTAATTTTCTCCCTCCAAACTGCACCAAAATGTGAGATTGATCCCAGAATCATGTAGAGAATTTCAACAGCTTTCCGTTGATATAAAGAACGTGCAAATCCGAGCTCTGGATCGAAAGATATGAAGGTCTAAAGATTTAGGGCACAAAACAGGCAAGAACAGGTTTTAAAATCTTTTCCCGCGCTCTGCCATCTGGACGACACGTGGTAGGCCCTGATTCGCTGAGTAATTCTCTCTCTCCACCTTTCCGCGGGCTTTCCTTTGAAATTTCCTTGTGGGCCCTTAAACTTGGACACGTGGCACTGTTTCATTGGTTCGGATCAGTGCTCGAAAACTCGCCCCTTTGACTTTTTGGACCTTTTTCCTTGGCGACACGTGTCATGCTGTGATTTGTCCACGGGCCTGCCGGATTTTCGCATCCACCGCGTCTTTTTGTCCCGGATGTCCTAGTGCTTCACGGGACAGAATCCTCCGATCCGCCCGAAATGGGCTTCCTCGTCCCTTTTCTGCCGGTGACACGTGGCGTGATCTGATTGGCTTTCGGCCCCTTCGGCTATCCGCGTCCCGCGCGTCCCTTTGTCCCACTTGTCCTTGTCTTTGAAGTTTCTGTTTGGCCGAACGTGGCTTCACATCCTTCGCGTCCATCTCCGTCCCAAATGTCCCAAAGGTGTTATGGGAAAAATTCTTCCAGCCACCCGATTCGTCGGCGGTTCGCGTCCTCGCGCACTCTTGTCCCGCTTTATCCCTAGTAAAGGACTTGGACCAATTTTCTTTCTTTCGGCCGATTCGGGCATTTCACGTCCATTTGTCCCAGATGTCCCTTTTCTGTTTGGGCCGCCTGAGAGGCTTTTCGGCCGATCCGCGCCTTACGCGTATAATTGTTCCAACCGTCCCCAAAGGTGGCCTTGAGCGAGACTTAGCCAATTTTATGATTTTCTCTAATCAATCTACTTGCTTGAACTAAAAAAACTCGATGCACATTATCAAATTAACTCGGGGTGAAATTTGGATAACGATTAGTTATTGAGTTAAAGTGAAATATGTACACCACCTACATTGGTAATACTTCAAATTGGCCTCAAACCACACACAGCTTCTCCACCTAACATGTGATATCTATATAGATGCAACTAGCTTTGACAACTTGATCACTAGATAATGTAACATTGTTTGGCCTCGCTTATCTTGACTTGTCTTAGATGATCTCTAGTTTTGAAAGCATGACTTTATAACCTAGTTGAGTGTCATTCAAACTTGTGTAGGGTTTGCTCCTAGAGTGTGTTGTTACTTTAGGAACTTAGAAGAGCTTGGAGTGATTTAGGAATGATATTTGCAATAGGTGCTCTTGAAAGTGTTAGGTGAGTTAATTAGTGTATTTGACTTGCTTAATAGGGGTTCACATGTATAATATTGCATTAATACTAACTGTGAGGAAAGTATAGATTCATAAAAATATATCAAATTGAGGAATTGACCATTGAGTGGGTGGGGAAGAAACTCCCAATTTTAGACAAAATAGTTTGGCGGTTTGCTCCATGTTTGGTGGTCCCATAAAGACAGGGAGTGAGGCGCTAAAAATTTTGGGCATGAAACTTGGAGTTGATATATTGATGTGCACTAATGATATGTAAACTTTATTTAGAACTCATGAAATCACAACAATTCTATCCCACTTCATCATACACATGGGCATTAAACTAGACCCCAATACAAAAATAGAACAAAACTAAACTAAACAATAATATTAAAATCAATAGAAAGATAGGTGAGTTGTAATGTTTAAGCTTACCTAATGATATATAGAGATATAATGATAATCATGAGAATATGAAAAAGACCAAGGTTTAGAGGCAAGGAAACAAGAACCTCGAAATACTCAAGCAAATGACAATCCTTGTCCACATTATGAACTTCCATATCTAGTAAATTCCAAACAATTGAGTGATGTTCTTAGTAAATTTCACATAGGTGAAATCCATTTTAGGACTAGTTTTATCTAATCTAAGGCTCTAAAATCCTCACTTAGCTTTTCACATTTTTGCTTTGATATCCTCTAGAATAAAATATGAAGTCTTGCCATAATCAAGGTATTAATATCTAGAAAACTATAAGGAAAGTGACATGTGTTACACTTAGTTTGGTTCTTATTAGGCCCCTAAATAGGGCATATATCGAAGACAACAAATAAAAAGTAGTAATTCATCAACAAGGTGAGCCATTGTGATGTAGTGTATTGCCTTCTTTGTTCGATGATTGTACTTTAACATGAATAATCTGCTTGAATGAATGTTTGATCCTCTCTAGAAATTGTTGTATATTTTCACAACAAATCCAAGTGAATAATGAATTATCTATATTTCCTCTTAGATTTCTAGATGCCAAATGACTTAGAATTATGTATCTATAGATAAAATAAATTCAAATTATGACCATATTGTCATCCAAGCCAACCTCTAATAGTCAACAAGTAGGAGCAAGAATCAACATAACTTGAGCTAGAGGGGATCACACAAACACTTTCCACATGCTTCTTAATGTTTCCAATAGACTCTAAGAGACTAGAGACGTTCCATATATCTTTCAAAAGCATTCAAACACTCTTGAAAAAGTGTAATGAGACTTGTGACAAGGACACATAATAATACAAAGAAGCTACCAAAAAGGGGCACCATTGTTAACACTAATCCCAATTCAAATCCCATAACTTGTAATGAGGATTTTAGGTCATAGAAGCAAATTCCAAGATGTAATAAAGAGGTATATCCAACTTGGGGTAGTAAGACATTATTTAAAGACATTTTTGAGATTATGAAGCCACACAGTGGAGGGGGAAGGCCTAGCAAGCAAACATACTCGTCCCACTATCAGTCAACCATTATTTTAGTACGAGGTTCACTTCCATTGTGGTTTCACCCACATTGGTATAAAGATCGTGGTATATTAGCGTTTATATGTTGTCATGCAGCATCAAACTTATCAACCAATGTAAGATTAATTTTTTTGTAATGAACATGGATTTTAAAGTCACAAAAGCAATTCCAAAATGCCTATCCAAATTTGGGAAGTAAGGCTTGTATTTAAAGGCACTCAAATGAGTTTGATTTTATTTTTTTTTTTATTATGCAACCATAGAGGAGAGCGGAAGGCCAAGCAAGCCAACAAACTCATCCGACAACCAATCAACTACCATGTTAGTAGGAGGGTTGTTTCTATTGTAGTGTCACCCCATTAACATAAAGATCATGATATATTGGGATTTATATGCTACTATGGAGCAAGCCTTAACAAAAAAACACTAGAGTGGCGTGTTGAACACAATGTAAAAAAAATATTAAAGAAAAATAAGAAAAAAAACATTAATGACAATTAGCATTCGTATGTAAAGATCAAACCCAACATTAAAACAAATCATTAAGTGTCTCTTATTTGAAACATTTGAATAAAAAAGTTATGGATCATCACACGCCGAGTATTAACGGCTATTTTTCCATTCACCGCCTTTGCTAAACATAGGTCTTATATATATTGAAAAGCATTGCGATTTATTTTGTAGAAGTAATGGAATTCTTCCAACATGGCATGTAAATTAATCCTACTAGTAAGTTTAATGAGTTTTCCTCTTTGAAGTTGATTTAATTCATTGGGATTTGTAATTATTTTGTTAATTTCAGTACCCTTTTTGAATGAATTGAGCATTGGTTCGATATTGCAGTATTTTTAATTGTTGATGACATGGATGTTTCTAGCGGTTGAGAAGGCCAATGGAGGCTTACCTTGGGTTTCGGCTTGGGACATTTGGCCTCCTATTTTGAGGTAAGTGGTAACTACAGTTGAAGTACTATATTACTCAATTGTATATTTTGGAATAAATTTATTAAATGAGGATGTGGATAGTTGAATACCATGGTTTGCACAAACCAAAGGCTACAAATCAAAGACCGTTTTGCAAATATTATTTTATTGCACAAACCATCTAGAACTATCCTTTTGTAATTTACTCCTCCATTGCAATCTATCAATACTAGTTGAATGAAAGCCTTAGGCAATCAATTTGTGTATCAAAGTTGGTTGTGAATGAGATGGGTATAAGAAAGCCAAGAGTGGTTAAGAGTGAAGAAAAAGAGTTGTTGTTAGTTGTGAAGGAGCAGATTATTCCTTTGGCAAAATAAAAGGACGCTTATAAGGAAAACACAGTTTGATGTGGCTGCCACAACAAAGAAGGTTGTGTAAGATTATTTTATTTTTGTGAATTAAAAGGGCCACATATCTAGTGTTGTTTTTTACTATGTCATTAATGCTTTATTTGGGGATTTCTCTTATTTAAATTGAAGATTTATTTTGGTGAATGAAATCTGAAATTGAATCTTGGTGAAAATTTATTATTGTGTGATGGCTTCTTCAAGCATTCTAGTTCCTGATCTGCAAATTAGATGGGAAGAATTACTCTTTATGGAAATATAAAATAAAAAATGTATTGCTTGCAAAAGATTTGTGGTAATTTGTAGAAGAAAAGAAAGAAGCCCTACTTGATTATAGAGAGTTAGCCCAATATAAAAGAAATAATAATGAAGCCTTAGCTATTATTGGTATGGCTATTGCTAATGAAATCATCCTACAAATTCAAGATATTAATAATGCAAATGATGCTTGGAAAACACTTAAGGAAATATTTGAGAAGCCTACAAAGACTAGGATTTTGCATCTAAAAAGGCAATTACATAATTTAAGAATGACAAATGATCAGGATGTGACAGATCATCTCACAAAATTAAAGGAGATAAAAAAAATCAGTTAGATGCTATGTGAGAGAACGTTGAAGAAAAATCGTTAGTTGAGATAACTCTTAATAGTCTCCCCACAATGTATGAATATCTAATCACATCCTTAGAAGTTGTTAATAAGATTGATACTCTAACATCTGAAGAATTAAGTGAATACTTGTTGCAGGAAGAACATAAAGTTAGAAGGAAGTTTGATGAAACTAACTCTACTGAACAAGTCTACATTTCAAGAGGCAGATTCAGAGGTAACAAGATGCAAAATTGAGACAAGATGGCTATAAAATCCAAGCAAAAATGAACTAGGGAGAAGGAAAAAGAAGGAAACAAAAGCATAAGGTGAAGTGCTTCAATTACGTAAATTGGGTCATTTTCAATGGGAATGTACAAAAAGGAAGTTGGAGATGCACAATTGGTCTAGAAAGCAAACCAACAACATGACAAATGAAGTAGAAAGGGAAGGTAATCTCTTCATTGCATCCTTATATGCTCAAGATACTTCAAATGATGTTTGGTATATAGATTTAGGAGCAAGTAAGCATATGGCTTTTAAGAAAGAAAGTTTCAAATCTATTAAAAAGATGAAGAATGTGAAAGTGAAAAGATATTGCTTGGTGATGATAGTGCTTATAGTATAGAGGGCCATGGTGATGTTCTTATTAAAATGAATAATGGTGAAGTAAAATGTATTACTAATGTGATGTATGTACCTGGTTTAAAGAAGAATCTTCTTTCAGTTAGTCAAATCACAAAGCAAGGTTTCAAAGTTGAATTTTATAAGGATAATTGTTTGATTAAGGATATGAAACATGGTTACAAAGTGATTGCATCAAGTACTTTAGATGGGGGAATATATAAATTTGATGCAGAAGTACATGTACGCATGCTCTTGTTACATCACATGATAATATTAGTGTGTTATGGCATTTAATATTTGGGCACCTTAATTATCAAAGTTTGGGTTTGATGAAGAAATTGGACATGGTGTATGGTCTTCCAAAAATTCATTCAGATTCAAATGTGTGTGAAGGTTGTTTGTATGGGAAACAACATAGAGACAATTTTGAGAAGAATGGAGCATATAGAGCAAGAGAAAAACTTGAGATAGTGCATAGTAGTGTTATTGGTCCATTTCCTCCTTCCTTTGTAAGATCAAAATATGTGTTGACTTAATTGATGATTTCTCAAGAAAAAATTGGATTTATTATCTCATAACAAAGTGATGCGTTTGAAAAGTTACTTAAATCTCTAGTGGAAAATGAGAGTGGGAGAAAAATTAAAGTTCTTAGAACATATAATGGAAGAGAGTATATCACAAGTTTCAATTTTTTGTGATAATGTAGGTATTAAAAGGCAATTAACAATTAGATACACACCTCAACAAAATGGGGTTGCAGAAATGAAAAATAGAACTTTAGAAGAAATGGCTAGGTGCATGCTCAAGACTAAGGATTTGCCGATTCTTTTTGGGTTGAAGCAATAGTTATTGCTACCTACATATTAAATAGATCTCCCACAAAAGTTGTAAGAAATATGACACCTCATGAGGCATGGTATGGTAGTAAGCCATCAGTCAAGTATTTTAGAGTGTTTGGATGTAATGCATATGCTCACATGCCCGATGAATTAAGGAAGAAACTTGATAAGAAAAACATGAAATGTATCTTCATTGGTTATAGTGAACAGTCTAAAGGCTACATGTTATATGATCCTCAAACTCAAAAAGTAATTATCAATAGGGATGTTGTGTTTGATGAAGGTCTTCATAAGGAATCTACATCTACTTTTGAGATAGTTTCTGAAGTTGAAGATGTAGAAAAGGAAGAAAATAGTGATAATGAGCAAATGCCCCCAATGAAAATAAAAAGTCTTCAAGAAATTTATCAAAAGAGTAAGCAAATTGAAGAAAAGGATCATCATGTTAACTATGCCTTGATGACTAGAATAGAGAAAGTAAATGATCCCCAATCTTATGAAGAAGTAAAAGGAAAGAAAGAGTGGGAACATGCAATGCAAGAAGAGTATGACTCTTTAATGAAAAATAATACATGGGAATTGACAAGAACTTCCTGAAGGTAAAAATCTTGTTGGTACTAAATGGGTCTATAAGACTAAGTTTAGATCTGATGGATGCATTGAAAAATTCAAAGCACGTCTTGTTGCAAAAGGATTTTCTCAAAAAGAAGGGGTTGATTTTAGTGAGACATTTGCTCTAGTTGCAAAAATGAATACAATAAGGCTTGTTCTTGCTTTGGTGCTAACTTTAAATGGCAGGTTCATCAAATGGATGTAAAGAATGCATTCCTCAATGGTGAGCTACAAGAGAAGATCTACATGGAGCAACCACATGGATTTGTGAGAAAAGGACAAGAGCATCTTGTTTGCAAGTTGAAGAAATCTTTATATGGCTTAAAGCAAGCACCAAGGGTATGGTATGCAAAGATTGATGAGTACTTCAAACATGAAGGTTTTGTAAAAAGTCCCTCTGACCCTAATCTTTATGTGAAAAAGAGTGATGTTGGAACAATAATTGTGGTTATTTATGTGGATGACATAATAATTACAAGTAATCATGACATGTTAATTGATGGAACAAAGAAAATATTAAGGAAATTTTTGAGATGATTGATTTAGGATTGCTTCATTATTGTCTTGGCATACAAGTATGGCAGAAAGATGACATGATACTACTCTCTCAATCCAAATATGCACATGATTTGTTGGTCAAATTTAAAATGGAAAATTGTAACCCTATTACTACTCCAATTGAAGTGGGGATGAAATTATCAACAAATGATGACTCAAGAATATGTAGATGGCACACTATTCAAACAATTAGTGGGAAGTCTTATTTATCTAGACAATAATTAGGCCTGACATTGCTAATGCAGTTAGTCTAGTTTCAAGGTTTATGTCATCTCCCAAAATTCCTCATTGGAAAGCAACTAAAAGAATTTTAAGATATGTCAAATGAACTCAATTTTGGTATTTAGTATTTTGCAAATGGTTATATATATTTGACAGTTTTTTATATTCTGATTGGGTTGGATGTATAGATGATCGTAAATCTACTACAGGTTTTATGTTCAACATTGGATCTAGTGCTATCTCATGGTCTAGCAAAAAGCAACCAACAATTGCATTATCATCAACAAAGGTGGAATATGCTTTAGCATGTGCAAATGCTTGTGAAGCAATATGGTTGAGGAGAATACTTGGTGATTTACATTTTCCTCAAAATCAACCTTCAATATTATATTGTGACAACAAAAGTACAATTCACTTAGCAAAGAATCATGTCTATCATGCAAGAACTAAACATGTGGAGATTCATCATCACTACATCAGAGAATTAATTCAAAATGATGTGATTCAACTTGTCTACTGCAACATTGAGGATCAAATTGCAGATATTTTCACCAAAGCATTAAGTGAAAGAAGTTTGTAAAATTTAGAGATAAATCAGGGGTCAAGGAATGTAAATGGGTACCTCAAGTAGCCATAAAACCCATAGAGGCAGGGATGACCCATAAAGTGCGGGGGATTTTTTAAACAACATAGAAGAATAAATTTATGGGGTAGTGTTGGAATAAATTTATTAAATGAGGACGTGGACAACTAAACATAGACCAAAGACTAGATCTGCAAATATTATTTTATTACATAAACTGTCTAGATACACAAACCATTTAGAACTATCCTTTTGTAATTTACTCCTCCATTGTAATCTATAAATACCAGTTGAATGAAAGCCTTAGGCAATCAATTCAATCCATATTTACTTGTGTGTTTGTATATCTGATATATCAGCAATTTGTGTCTGTCTGATAGTATCCATTAACCATTTTGTTTATAGGATTTGAACAGGGAATCGCTATAAAATCCCACTAATATTGTTTTAAGGATTTGAACAGGGAATTCACTATAATATTCCCATTAATTTACTACTTCATATTATAAGTAAATGTGGGCTGATTTTCCATTTTATTTATCGGAAGAAGAGGGCAACCTCAGTTTTTTTCTTTGGGTGGCGGGGGTTGATGGTGCGGGGGCTGCAGAGGTTGTTTGAATCTTCTAGGTAGGGTTTATGATTTCTATTTTTCAATGGGTGCAGATTCATTTTATATTTTCAATTTGGAGCTGTAGAAATTTAATCATAATTTCCCTTCTTATAAGGCAACATTTTATATTGATCAAATTTGGTTTTAGATAGAATGTATGCCCTGCATTAGGTAAATGTGGGCTGATTTTCCATTTTGTCACAGAAGAGGGCAACCTCTGTTTTGTTTCTTTTGGTTTCTTTTGAATCTTGTGAGTAGGGTTTAGGATTTCTATTTCTCAATTCTTGAATGGGTACATATCCATCTTATATTTCTTAGTTGGAGAAACCATAAATTCCCTTCTTATAAGCAGCATCATATAGAGATAAAAAAGTGCAGTGATATCTATTAGCTATTTGCTTAGCTTATATTAGGAATGCTCGTTTATATTTTATTTATTTATATTTTCATTACATTAAGTAAATGCCAGTTGATTTGTCCTTTCTTTCCAGCTCAACAGGGCAACCTCTGTTTTTTTGGCATCTTTTGAATTTTTTTCAAAATTAACTCAGGGAAGGGCCCTAGCTAAGCCAAAAACATCAAAGTACTGGCGATTGTTAGCCACCAACTATTTTCAAAATGAAAGGACCTATTATCATGTTAGCATCAAAAGGCTAGGAAGGGAATGACCAATTGACAACCAAAACAGCATCACAGCACTGTAAACCGCCACTTGTCAGACCAGCAACAGAAAGACACCAAGATGAGAACCACCTTATGAGAGACTCACCATGCAAAGGAAATCAACTTGCCACCATACAATTAGCACACTGGAGCACAAAATCCACCACCAAGACTTCCTTCACATGATTCAATCGCAGATGCAAATATGAGGGGTAAACAGAGGGGTTAAATGGAAATGAAATGCCAAACTCAATATGCAGACATATCCTCACAGAGCACACATCGTCTATACACAGGACAACCTGATTTTTCACCAAATCTGAAGACAATCATGAAGCCTGAGACTTGCAGCTACCCATGACCCAAGATACATAATTTCGTATACAAATAGGATTAAAAACTTGAAGTTTTTAACAGCCATATTTGATTTTGTGCAATTATTCGGAAGATATAATCAGAAAATTGCAAGCCAACATTCAAGAGCAAGTGGATAACACAGATAGGCCGAGTCCAAAACTCTATACTCTACAAACTGGTAGAATCCAAAGACTAATGCAACTTTACAGTCATAAATTATAACTATATTCTGCATGAGAAAGCTTCCAAGGATGTTGACGAAGATATTTACTGAGATTGGCATTATGGGAATCACAAAAGAGGGGAAACTCATAGTGTGTTTCCTTATTTGGTCTTGCATTTTATGACCCAAAAAAAACCAAATACTAATGCAAAAGATGTTACCTCTGTTTTCAGACCAATGGTGGAAGACCTTCTTAAAATATATGTAGCTGTTAGTAAATGATAGTTATGAGTATGAGTTAGTTGACAGTGATAGTTATGAGATACTTTGATGGTTACAAATTAGTTGCAGTTCCATTGATGAAGAGTACTACAAATGTAATGCAGCTGAGAGCATAACTAATAAAGTTCTCAAGTTCTCCATTCTCCGATCTCATTGTGTCTCTTTCTGTTAATGTTAATCAGAAAATGATACCACATCCATATATGTGACGAGCCTTCAAAAGCTATCAAGCATTATTGGGGAGTTGTAGACTTGTATGCTACAACAAAATCAAAGTTACCTAACATTTAGTATGTGACTACAGAACTTGTCAAAAAAAAGTGACTGAGCTTAATATTCTCATCCAAGTCTTCTCTATATGTTCGTTGTTTCACCAAATGCAACCAACAATTTTCCAAGCCTAAGCATACTCCCAGTCTGTGCCAAAAAAGGAGAAGAGATATCCGGCAGATGTTTTAGCGCCTGTTTATTTTGCCCTGCTTTTCATGTATTCAAATAGCAAACCCTTGGGCCCAGATATTTTTACATTGTTTTGTCAAAGTCTTTGCCGGTATTGACCCCTGTTTTTAGCTTCTTAGTTTCTTCTGCATTATAGGAGACCACATCTGTGGTTGATTAGGCAATATATCTTTGCATTGTATGTCTGTATTTGGGAAGGAATTTACATTTCACTTATAACGTTTATATGAAGGAGATGGGTAAAAAACTTGACCGGAAGTTTTATATTTTTTTCCAAAACGGCAACAAGAGCCTCTGCTTTTTTATTAGCTCAGTAAGCAAATAACATGATGGCCATTAATGTGAATTTGTCTCCATATATAGCTATCCATTGTTTATATTCAAAAATATTTTTGGGTAAATTAAGGGAATATTACTGAGATTGCATATGAGGTTAATATTGAATCATATTTTCAATGAATGTTGGTTTCCATTTATGTTCTCACATTTCTGGGTGAGTTTTTTTTTCCTGGAAACAAGTTAATTAACTGGTAATCCACCTACTTAGGAAAGGAGAACAAAGAAGAATGAGCACAAACGCCTAACTTACCATGGCTGCACCAACATTGAAAATGCCTAGTAATCAAAATATTTACACTACCTCCTCTTCCTTAAAAGCGAAACAGATGCACAACCTTGGATTTATGGAAAAGCTCTGCCTGTTTCTGATGTTGAAAAGGGCATTCTGTATGCATACTCTGTTTTCTTTCTAATAGGTGGTTTGGTTTGTAAATATTCAATGTTAGTGAATGAGATTAATATTTTACATAGATTAGACTCTCCATGAATTGTGAAGTTTTTGGGTGAGGTCTGCAGTTCCATTTTAGAATGACCTCCGGATGACAGTTTCCTGAATGGAGCTCAAAGGCCGCAGAGAAACAAACCAACAATCTTTGATCCTCATATTAAAGTCTATGGTAATTACAAAGGCACCCGATAATTATTTACAAAACCATAGACTTTAACATCAGGATCAAAATCTTGGTTATGCCCAATTGTTCAAATGTTGCCTGGCCTATCTGCTTTATTTGTTTTTAAAGTTTTGTAACTGTGGCTGCAATAACAAATTGTTTTAATGACAAACTTTCAAAACCTATATATAATATATACCAGCAAACCATGACCCATCATATTTGAATAACAAAGACATAATAAGAATAGAGAGTGATATATGTATAATTAATTTTTTGATCGCAAAAACGAGTGGCCTGTCGCATGCTGCTATTCATACATTTGTTTGTATATTTGTGCTGCTTTGTTTTTCCATGTGAATGACAAGCACTAAGGTATAGAAAAAAATCCTTACCAGCGAACCATGACGTGTCAATATTGAATAACAAAAACATAATAAAAATCGAGAGTGATATATGAATACTGAATTTTTTGAATGCAAATGCAGATTGACTGTCTCATTCTGCTAGGTATTCATACATTTGTTTGTAAATTTTTATACTTTCCTTTTCCGTGTGATAGTCATCCCTCTGCTGTCTCAAAAATTTTAATTGTTTTTGTTGCCTGGGAAACTCCGCCCTGACATCCCAGAGTCTTGGGATGCAATCCGACCTATCTACTATCGTTGTTGTGTACATTTATTTTAATCCGCTTGCTTTTCATTTCTGCTGTTTAGCATAGCTTCTTGTTACTTTTCTGTGTTGCAGTCTTTTGATTTTATTTGAGAATGCTTTACGGTTCTTTAAAAAGATGTTTTGCCCACAAGCCAGCGGAGACTATTTTGTTCCATGTGGCTCCATGCTCTGCTACTGTATGTTGTGTTCTTCACGTTTTGTGTCAAATACCTGTTCTTCTAATGTTGTTGAAATGCTTGTGTGGCGATGTGACCTTACTTAATGAACAACCAACTTGTATATTTTTTTATGGTTTGTTTCCTTCGATCTTTTAATTAGCTATTGGAAAATAAAATGGAGCTGTGTTAGGTTAGAATGTTGGGGGACCAAGCCTTACAATTAACAGAGACTTTGTTCGAACTTGAGGCAAGAAAGAATGGTTTGCTGGAATATAATTGGATTCCATTTAGACTTCTCATTTGTTTTCCATTCCTGTGAAGTTGACAGTGTGAGATTTGATAAACAATGTTGTTGTATGTGATGCTTGCATTTAAGAAATCTATCAAGTGCTTGTTTCAAAGCTTTCTTACGCTTCCTGTATCGTTTTGACTAATATTTATATGTATATATGCATCTTAACGAATATTTATGTGTATGTTAACTGTACTCGATTGTAGCCTTTAGGTTTTTGCCTCCATTGCGGTTATTTGGATTGTAAGATTCCAACGTAGAAAAATAATCTTCATTTTTAATGTTACTTATTGTTATAATTGGTATTTTCTTTGTATTTTATGTTTCTTTAAAAATTGAATTTTAGTTTTGTTTATGTATTGCAAACTCTTCTTGCGAAACAACATTGATTACAACTCACCTACACTTGCCTTCTAGGCAAAAAAATTGAATTTGCAGTTTCCATCTTTCAGATATCCACCATTGCTGGTTGCACTAGGCAGTGCTCTTTTCAAAACAAGAAGATGCGTGTCTCGCTTTATCCGTGCTTTCACATATCCTCTCCTACATTTTTTTGGATGCTCCCAACTTCAGAAAAACAAACTTTTTCCATTTTCTTAGATTATGTATGTTTAGGATTTGTTAATGTCGTTTGGTTTATGGCTATTTATGATTTAACATTGTTGCACGTCCTTCAGCTATTAGAGAGTTCCCACATGGATTTGGTAGGGATGCAATGGACCTTGATATCCCTCTCAACATATATATTTCGGACATTATTCGCAGGAAAGGTGAGCCACAACAATCTGAAGAGGAAGATCCTTATGAGGTTGGATTGGACGATGATGCATGTCCAAATGGTTTAGATGCTAGAAAAGAGAAGCAGGAGGAGATTGCCAACTTTCCGGTCAAAGAGTTCAGCCCGGCTCTAAAATAGAATATATGTAATCCTCAAAATCCTTTGCATTTAATTTTTCCCTTTCTTTCTAGACAATGTGCCCTTTTCCGGTAGCTTGTTGAAACCTTCTTGACTTGTCTTCTTTGACTTTGTTGTTTGCAGGTGTGTATTGCAAGGGAAAAAAACTATCGTAGTGTCCATACTATTTTTCTTGTATACAAATGTTTTGCAACTATGGAAGGGCTACCTTTGCCCTTTTCCCGGTAGCTTGTTGAAACCTTCTTGACTTGTCTTCTTTGAATTTGTTTTTGCAGGTGTGTATTGCAAGGGAAAATAACTATCGTAGTGTCCATACTATTTTTCCTTGTTTACAAATGTTTTGCAACTATGGAAGGGCTACCTTTTCCCTTTTCCTAGTAGCTTGTTGAAACCTTCTTGACTTGTCTTCTTTGACTTTGTTTTTGTAGGGGTGTTTTGCAAGGAAAAAAACTATCATAGTGTCCATACTAGTTTTCCTTGTTTACAAATGTTTTACAACTATGGAAGGGCTACCTTTTTGGCTCGTGCTTAAAATCATCGACATAGCTCTTCGAGCAATGTTTATGTTGCCAACTGAAGTTGCACCACGATAGAGAATGGTGTGTGTACTTTCTCTCTTGTTGACAAAATTGGAACACCTTAAGGTTGTGGGTAACCTATGTCTAAGGTGAACCTCCAGAGAGGGCTGGTTCCCTTGTGAATCACCAAAAAAACGTAAAATTTGACAAGGAAAAGAGGAAAAGAATGCAGGAAATTGGAAATAAGGGTGATACACCAAAATTTTGATACTTGCATGTAACTCTGCACATAGAGAATTAAAGATTCACACACCTGCACAACTCTAAACTATTTTGCAAAATTAAATTCAAAGGTTAACAAAGAATGACAGCGGTAGAGGGATTGAATTCCACACTAAAGCAACACAATATCTTATCAAACACGATGAACAATCTGAAAACAACAATATGAGAGGGAAAATGAATCTTTATTTTATTCAGAGGTACAAGTACAATGGTTGAAGATGCCAGAGCAAATCAGCGCTCAAGTATATCATATTTTACAATAAAAATCAGCCCATATAGGCTGCCCCTTGCTCAGAATAGACTGCTGCTATTAATAGGCTGTTGTCTCTTCTTTTATTTATTATTTTCCTTGTCTCTTCTATTTTGTCTTTTCCACATCATTTTGTCTTAGTTGTTGTCTTTTCACATCCTTTTGGCGCAGACTTCATGCATGTTTTTTGACTTATTTTTGAATATATTCTTCCATCCTTCATGCATAGCTATTCTTGGATTGCAACATGCCTTTTTAAAAATAAATTTATCGTCTCTCTTTCCATTTATGGCGCCAGCAGTTTGATCTTTATTTATTTCTTCATGCAATCCAACATTAGCACCATGTCTATTTAGAGCAGCAGCTTGCTAAATTTATCCAAACCAATCTTATCCATCCATTCATGCACTCCTAAAAATAGAATTTTTAGTTCTTCTATTTTTAGCAAATCCTTTAAAATAGCCAAGTGCTATTTTTAGCACGCTAATTTTAACCAAAAGTTATTTTTAGCCACTTTCCAAAAATAGCCAATCCTTTGCGTGGAAAATATGGTAACATTTTGGTGACATCACGGATTGTTTGCCTACTAAACAAAGAGATTAGTAGCCTTTTGCATCCATTGGGCTATGAAGTCACATAATTTTGTCAACAACTTGTATCCTCTGAAACAAAACCACTGAAAATACCCTCTCCAACAAAAAAACATGTGCATGCAAGCACTTTTTGAAAAGACAACTAAGAACACTAGAAAAAACAATGTGCATGCAAACACTTATTATGCAAGAAACAAACCTAAACTATTCCTAACCTAAACAAAGAGAAAGTAAAGCTAAACAAAACCACATACTAGTTGGGAGAAATAACTTCCTTTTTTCAAAAATTGCAGCCATGAGATCAATTTTGCAACTATGGTTAACACATTTGATTTGCTCAAAATATCAGCTAAAAAAAGAATAAACAACTCTATAGGATCCACACTCTGTTTTTGAAGATGTTGGGGCTGATTTTTGGCAAATTAAAGCTCTTTCCTATGCTCTGAAATGAGCACAACTGATGGCAACTCCTTTTGTGGTTCTAAACTAGCCAAATACCTTATTGGACATGGTATTCTCATAGTTGATAGATTGGTTGTTCTCGATCTACCCCTCTTCTTTGTGTGAAATCTCATCATTTGGAGTGCTTGAGACCCTTTCCTGCTTATATTGGATGCTTGTAGACCGTGATCTAAACCTTTTCTACTTCATCCTTTGCGAGCAACCTCATATTTGGCTCTTTTTCAAACACGAAAAAGGTTTAATAAAAGAGAATCTTTGTTGAAAAGATAGATGGTGGAGGTGGAATACTTACAATTGCATTTGGCTCTTCCTCATCATCAGAATCTTCTAAGTCTGATAAAACCTCATCCTCTATATCGTTCATGCTTGAGGAAAACTCCTTTTGAATTTGAATTTCTTTGTTGATTTCCTCCTCTGTATGATTGTTTGCAAGCTGATCTGAAGGTGATATAGGCTCAAAATTGCTGATCTGATCCTTAGAAACACTCATATGTTCCTCCAAAACATTATCTTTACGTTGTATCTCAAGAGATTTGAGAAAACTTTGTCTAACCTTTGCTTGTTGGTCATATTCCTCCTGTTGCTCTATAATTTCAACCACTTTTGTGTACTCCTCTATTGTAAGCTTAACCAATGTGGAATTTGTTTGTCGTCAAACGATAAGCTCTATTTTGTTAGATTTTTCCGAAAACTTCTTCGCTTGGCTCTTTAGTTGGTTGCTCTTCCAAATTGATTTGCTGATTAGTTTCATTCCAGAATGGATTTGGGAATATGAGGGGAGGGGGTGGGTAGAATTGCTAACTCGATTTTGCAAGGGTTGAGATGATTGAGAGGTGGAAGATCTTGTGGAGGAGAAGCTTTAAGAAAACTAGGAATTTGGGACTTGGGCTCTAGTTGAAGTGGTTGGAAAGTAGTAGGAGGGTTGCATGATGATAGTGAAGAATTACCCCATTGACAAGGTTTCTCAACACTATATTGGTAAGCTTCCATCTCTTCATTCCACTTTGATATTTGTGGTATCAATTCAGACACAAAGTCTATCTTCTCTTGAGGGCTATACCAGTTTGGTATAGGACCAGCCCATGGGTAGGGTACCCTGAATCCAAGCTTGGTTGCCTTGATGGAACTTGTTGCCCTCATCTGTACCATTTTTATCTCCAAGTGTTGTACCTACATTTGAAAATCATCATTAGGCATGAAATTGTTTCCATAATTTGCATATTCTTGCTCTTGAAAAACACCATGATTATTAGGATAACCATACAAATTGTTTGGATCAAGGGCATATTCATTATGACAGGACATATAATATTGATTTGGAGAAGGATTTTGGGAAAAAAGAGGTGGAGGGGAGTAATAATTCTCTTGAAACTAGGAATTCCAATGAGGAATTGAAGTCATGATTACATAACCTCATAAAAATATGGAAAGGTGGAGGAAATGGTCTGTTGATTAAGGAAAAGGGATCTTTGGGCCAATGGAGTCGCCAAATGCTTGAATATTTGTGTCTGAAAGACTGATATTTGCTAAGAATAACATCAATTTTTTTAGTAAATTTTTGTACTCTCCCACCGGGCGTGCTAGAAACTGTTGTCACCCAAAAGTTGCACCCTGATAGAGAATGGTGTGTGTACTCTCTCTCCTATTGACAAAATTGGAACACCTCAAGGTTGTGGGTAACCTATGTTTGAGGTGAACCTCCAAAGAGGGTTGGTTCCCTTGTGAATCGCCTAAAAACGTAAAATTTGACAAGGAAAAGAGGAAAAGAATGTAGGAAACTGGAAATAAGGGTGATACACTAGAAGTTTGATACTTGCATGTAATTCTACACACAGAAATTAAAGATTCACACACCTGCACAACTCTAAACTATTTTGCAAAATTAAATTCAAAGGTTAAGGAAGAATGATAGTAGTAGAGGGATTGAATTCCACACTAAAGCAACACAATATCCTATCAAACACAATGAACAATCTGAAAACAACAATATGAGAGGGCAAAACGAAGCTTTATTTTATTCAGAGGTGCAAGTACAATGGTTGAAGATGCCAAAGCAAATCAACGCTCAAGTATATCATATTTTACAATAAAAATCAGCCCATATAGGCTGCCCCTTGCTTAGAATAGACTGTTATTAATAGGTTGTTGTCTCTTCTATTTTGTCTTTTCCACATCCTTTTGTCTTATTTGTTTTGTCTTTTCCACATCCTTTTGGCGCAGACTTCATGCATGCTTTTTGACTGATTTTTGAATATATTCTTCCATCCTTCATGCATAGCTATTCTTGGACTGCAGCATGCCTTTTTAAAATAAATTTATTGTCTCTCTTTCCATTTATGGCGCCAACAGTTTGATCTTTATTTATTTCTTCACGCAATCCAACTTTAGCACCATGCCTATTTAGAGCAGCAACTTGCTAGATTTATCCAAACCAATCTTATCCATCCATTCATGGACTCCTAAAAATAAAACTGGACTTCTATTTTTAGTTCTTCTATTATTAGCAAATCCTCTAAAATAGCCAAGTGCTATTTTTAGCACACTAATTTTAGTCAAACGCTATTTTTAGCCACTTTCCAAAAATAGCCAATTTTCCATAAATAGCCAATCCTTTGCATGGAAAATATGGTAACAGTTTCTATATATAAAAAAACGTTGATAATACCTCCAGCTATTTCACCCTTCTAAACAATTGAACTTTATTGATATAATTATTGCTACATCTATGTCCAGCTGAACAAACTTCCGTCCAATGTGTGCTTTGTATTGTGGTGCTTCATCCTTTTAACGTGATTAACAAGTATTGGTGATGTGTTTGTTTATTATACAAACCTTTTCAACACATGATTTTAATTTACGCCGTCTTCATGACTATTTTCCTTGTGTGAGATTAAAACAAAAAAGATTCTTTGCTCCATTCGTATAATATTTTCCCTAAATTGTGTTGTCTAGTACAAAGTACATTGTTATACTCTTGTTCTGTTCTTCCTACCCAAAACAGATCCTCTTATAATGCAGGTTGGTTCTTGATGCTTTTTACGTTATTGTCAACTTATTGCTGATATGGTAATTTGTTTTATAGACCTTTGCAACATATGCTTTGAATTCGCATTAACTTCTAATTCTGCTTGTTGTTTGTTTTAAAACTCGCTTCTGCCTTGGAATATGCATTTGGGTACTTGGGGCAACATAGTCAAAATAAATGCAAACTTTTGTCTTGTGTTATCTCCTGCAAGAGTCTCTCTCATGGGTGGCAGCAGCATAATGCAACTTAGAATGTTGTCATTTCCGTAGAACGCATTATAATCAATTATAAATGTTCACTTGCTCCTTCGTAGCGTTTGTTTTTTTAACCTGGCAGATTACATCGTTCTTCTTGATGCAAAAAAAAATCAAGAGCAGCTCTGGAACTATGCGGCCTTTGCTGAGCAATGCTTGCTCTGGAGGGCTGACTCTTTCAAATTCTGCTGCTGCAAGGTTAGCATATTTCGATAAAAAAAACATCTGCCCCAGGATAGACATGCCAGCATTTGTTTCCATGTTTCTTAGCTCTACAATTTCTATTCAAGCTTTTCAGCTTGATTAACACAGCCCGGACATTCCGAATATATATATATATATATATATATATATATGTTTTGATTACACAGATGGAGAAATGTCAAGAGACCCAGAAAAACAATACAGATGATTGTCTAAATACATAGTAAATTGGTAATATATTCTTATTCCTCGTACTTTTCTTGCAATGGAATGCCCTGGTATACCAACTGCAAGTTCTATTTTTGCTTTATTTTTCTTGTATGTGCAGAGAACTTCCTACGGCTGTTCTTGCATGCAAAAAAAAAAACATAAATGCTTCATTGCCTACGTTTGTTTAAATGAACATCTCAACATTTGAGCGCACTTGGATTCGCAAAACTTTGACAGAGTAGAACTAGGCAGCAGCAATGGAATATTCATTTCTTTACTGCTTTTGGTGTTGTTCTCTTCTCCAAAGAAAACACATGGGTAAGAAGCTAAACTAATAATCTTTATTTAATAATCTTTATTCAATAAAAAGCTAAATGGATTGTGCTTGGTATGTTTCCCTTTCCTTGTGTCGATGGGGAAAAACAAAATTCAAAAATATGTTGGCATTTTCGTGGAGTTCACAATCTTCCTGCAAGAAATTACTCCTCCTTGTATTTCACACCATCTTTTCAATATTAATGAAAAACTTTAAAAAAATACAAAACTGAGTTGCTTAGGAACAAAAACATTAAAAAAAAAGAATCCATTAACAATAAATCCTTTTTCAATTAAGTTGCTTCATTCCTCAGATTTGCACTTGTTCGATTTCTATTTTATATATAATAAGTATACTTTTGTGTTTTGCACTTTTATTATGAACATCATATAAGCATTTTTAAATTCATCCTGTTTAGATGGAATGAATGTCATTTTTGTATAGACTGTAATTTATATATTGACAATAAAAGATGTGTCTGTGTACTTCTTTTCACATTTAAACTTTTGGTCTCACAAATAAATATGGGAGAACAACATTTACGTATTTACTCCAAGATAAGAAAAGATAAAATTCACAAAATATGTTTTATTTGCATGTCAGCTTGTTTTGCTCTCTCTGTATACCTTTGTTTTGATTTACTAAACTAGTCCTCAGACTGCCCACAAGTAACCCTATCGGCGTCACCATTGCACCTCAGAGTGCAATTGCTAGTTTTATGATTATTTGAAATTTCTTTGTACCTCTATGGAGTGGATGATGCTTTAATGAGTGTCGTGTTTTGATGTTCAGGGGATAGGAATCGCAACATCCATTGAGTTCCAACATACGTATCTGGAGGTAAGAGTGTTTGATGGGGGTTGTTAGGTATCATACCAATCATCCCTTTAATTTGTTGTATGTAAATATAAAACACTCCCGAACTTTTTTTTTTTGCTCAAGACACCTATGGATAAGAGACAGTAGACCTGAAAAACTTGGTGAGTTGCCAAAACCAAGTCGTTATTTAACTAGGTCAAAATTATAGAAAAATATGACTGTACATAAGAAATTGAGGATGACTAACACAGGAATTTGGGTCTCCAAAAAGAGTCATAAAATCATAATAATCACTGACATCAAGAATCTCATTAATTGAACTTGCCATCTTAGTTTCACTCAAACAAAACTAGGAGTATTTGAAGATCATCTACTAAAAAACCAAACCCTTTCCCTCACATGATCTCTCACTACCTCTTGCTTTTCCAAGTTTAGGCAGCCTTCAGGTTAGAATCTGAAACAGGCAGACCCAAAATATCCTCTCTTCAAAAATTGAAGCATCTAGCACTTCCCTCAATGATTTCCACCCAAGCTTTCAATAGGAAAAGGTGTGAATGCAGCAGCAGGCCGTCTCAAAAATAATCAGAAAGCAAGCAGATCATGATCTACCCTTTGCTCATGAAAGCAAAAACCATAGAAGCACACAGAAGTAACTGAATATAACTTAATAGCCAAAGGTTGAGAATAACCAAATCACTAGACTAGATAATAGAGTATCTTTTATTAGTTCTTAAAGGTTGAGAATTGTTTAAAATCAGTTTCTGCCTTATGCCAGAGAATCAACCCAAAAATAGCTCTCAAGGGTATCACAAACCATCATAAGCATCAGTGTGAAAGTAAGGAAATAGTTATTGGTAACAAACAGGCTGCCACTTTATACAGCAAGGGCTAGAACTTCTCTATTATCATGAACCTCAATGGAGACATCAGCCTTACCCTTAGATCAGAGTTAACTCGGGGAGCATGGGTAGTAGGGAGAGCAATACCTAGCCCAGCAGCTATAGTGTCCATACAAGCCTGGAGATTCTTAACTTGGGTTTTTACCTCTTTTACCACTGCTCGTCTTCCCACAATTAGTGGTGCTGTTGGAGTTGTTTACCACCAAATTGCAATCGGACTTGAAGGAAAATCTTGTTATAGCCATGAGAGAGATCATGAAATGATTAAGCTATGTAGCTGAAGGTCTATTCAGGGTCCTGCATTAAGCGGCTGGCAATCTCATACATATTAAGTTCATTGTCCTTATCAATCTCCATCCCTGCCGTTACACATTCATTTAGCCATAACCCGACATTGGTGTTTTTTATAGTGCCATGCATGTGATTGCCAAAATTTTCCTTAAGGTTAGTAGCATTGATTACCCGGTTAGGGGCACCCTTTTGCCGCCACATGTGAGGACACACTGCCTACCAACCACCTCTGCTTGAGTTGTGCCCTTCCCGCATACATAGGACATTGCATGGCATCTTTCCCTTCTTTTTAGAATCAGTATCATCACAAGTTGCTATGGTCCCTGGAGCAGAGGAGAAAAAAGGTAATGACCAAATTTATCGGATCTCAATTAGACCGAGCAAAGTCATACAAGCAGCTTAAAAAATGGAACCTCAACCATATTTCAATTTCCCTTGAATGTATTTCACTCATGCCAAAAATATTCACATATGCAAATTTTCAAAGAGCTAGAATGAAAAAGAGGAAAGCAGGCTTTGGAGTGATTCAAACTCTTGCTGATAAAACTGGCCAAGATGAACAAAGATCCTATTTCTGTGTTTTTGTGGTGATGAGCTACTTGATTTCTATGCAATACTTTCATTTTGTTACTTGTGTTCTGTTGGGGCTCAAATCTGTACCAACAATTCGGGGACAAACTATATGGTAGAAGTCTTCCTGCATTTATATGTATATCCATTGCTTTAAAATTTTCTAAAACTGTTTATTTTATTTGTTAGGAAACACAGAGCCTGGAAAATCCTAGTCACAAAGTACTTTTGCTGACCACGGTTTTATCATCATTATTGTTGATATGCCCTTAGAATTGGCCAAAGCCACTAAAACTACTATCTCTTTCTAACTACATTATGTATTTATTGTAGCTAGATAAACTGAGTTTTGAATCATACAATACTGGATGTTACAATGATGGAGTCTGACAACATCCCAATTCACCTGGGTTTTAAAAGAGGATAGAGATTACTTAAGACACAATGGAAGGTTGTATTTCAATTTAACACTT